>RXID01014534.1:0-638648 GCA_005019695.1 Trichopus zeylanicus subsp. travancoricus
AATATTACTTCTCTATTTGATGATATGTTTATTGCTACTCAAGACATATCTCTCCTTAATAATCTACAGTTTAAAATGAAAAAAAATTTGAGATGAAAGATTTAAGTGTTGCAATAAAGATTCTTGGTATGAAGATTGATCGAGATCAAAAGCATGGTAAGTTATAGCTCAAACAGAATAAGTATTTCGAGAAGATTATTTCTCATTTTCGCATGCAGAGTTCAAAAACCGTCAATACTCTTTTGGTATCCCATTTCAAGCTTTCAACTCAATTATGTCCTTTTACAGATGAGAAATATGCATACATGAAGAACATCACATTCTCAAGTATTGCTGGAAGTCTAATATGTGTTATGATATACACAAGACATGATATTGCATAAGAAGTTAGCGTTGTCAGTCATTATATGGTAAATCCAAGAAAAGAGCATTGACAAGTTGTGAAATGGTTATTAAGATATATCAAAGATACTCTTAATATTAGGTTATGTTTTGACAAGAAAATAGTTCAAGAGGCTAAAATTATTGGCTACGTCGATTCAGACTATGCTGGAGATATTGATCAACGACGATCCCTCACTGTTTATCTTTTCACTCTTTGTGGTGGATCTATTAGTTGAATATGTACCTTATAGTCAACTGTAACATTATCTACAACAGAGTCTGAGTACATGACAAGTATAGAAGTAGTCAAAGAAGCTTTATAGCTAAAATGATTGGCAAGTGAAGTTGATTTTTCTCAATGTGTTCTTCCTATTTTTTGTAACAATTAGAACGACATATACATTATGAAAAATCAAATTTACCACGCCAGATCAAAGCATATAAATGTCCGATTTCACTTTATTCGGGACATTATTGAAGACGACGAGATTTCTTTATAAAATATTCATACTTCAAAAAATTTTGTAGATACGTTGATGAAAGTAATTCCGATTGATAAGTTCAAATTCTGTTTAGACTTGATCAATATTCAAGGTCATTGATCTTGCCCTATGAGGCAAGGCGAAGGCATTTGTTGAAGATTCAAATTCAAATAAAAAGAGAATTTGAGCCAAGACAGAGATTATTGATTTAGTTGTATCTCAAATCTGAATTTTTCGGAAAGTCTTAATTAAATTAGAATTCATATTAGAAAATAATATAGTTGGTCGGACACCAAACTATCTCAAAAGCTTAAACTTATGAGATATGAAATTTTTTCAATATATGCATTAGACTCTATTTATTCAATATCTAATATGAGACTAATTCATCACACCCGACTTTATAACAATTTTTCCTTTCATGTGTAATTTGATCACATTAATTTTAACACTTTTAATCAAGAATTTTTTTACTTGATCAGTTTTACCGTGTGATCCATACTAACGGATTTTTGTCTCATTTTTAAATTTTTTTTAAGAGAGACTAACATGCGATTCGACTAAGTTGCATCACACGGTATTCTTTTACTTAACTAATTTCACCATGTTACCCATATTAATAATTTTTTTTGTCTCAAATTTTAAATTTTTTTTTAAAAAGACTAATATGTAACTCAATTGGATTACATCATCAAGGTAATTTCTGTATTAAGAATGTACACAATTTCAAATCTGAAACTTTAATATCACTTATTAAGAAAATTAAAAAAAATATCGAATCAAATTAATATGCTAATTAGATATCAAATTATTTCAAAAATTTAAACTAACGGCATATAAATTTTTTTTATTATATTTATTAAATTTTACCTATCTAAGATCCAACTTTTCACTAATTCAATCGCATATCATATTATAACATCCCCATACCCCTCCGACCTCTCTGGCGACCTCCTCTGTCTCTCCCGCACCACCCTCGTCGACGCGGTCTTCTGCCCCCGGAATCTTTACCGCCAATCTCCTTCTCTTCCTCCTCCTGCCGGCTCTGATTGCAGTTCCGTCGCCAAGGACGGGCCTTCTCCCATGTCCTGCGTCGAGGAGGATGGTTCCGGGCACGAGACCTGGATCAAGGTCGAGAAGCTGGAGAAGGACCTTTGCGGGCAGAGCAGGCCCTTCTTCTTCAAAGGAGTCACCACCGTCGTCGCCAAGCTCTTCCACATCGTCGAGCCCGATGCCGCTCTCTTCGGGAAGGACTACCAGCAGTGGCGTCTTATCTGTAGAATGGTGATGGCCCCAACTCTTCCAAACTTTCTTTGCCCAAGATTTCTCCTTTCCTGTCTTGCTTATCTTGATTGTATTTCTCAATTCATTTATCCCAAACACCTCTTGTTCATCAACGTTTGTTCCTTGTTCTCTCTGTCCCTTCGATTTGGATGCTGTTGCTAAGTTTAATTTTGGAACTGTCCTTTCTAAGAAAAAAGAATTGCACTATCTCTTCTTTTTTGGTTGCTTAATTGGTCGTTGTTATCCGTGTTAATTTACAATTTCAGGTTCGTGATCTTGATTTTGCAGTGAGGGTTGTTGCTTCTGAAATAGTGCGTGAACCTGATGGTCTTGCCATGAGTTCATGCAATGTGCGTCTATCATGGGAGGACCGGGAAAAGGTTTGTCTTTTTACCTTCATATGTTTCATTCCCTTTCTCATTTCCTCTCCTGTTAAACATGAACATCTCGTTACTGTAACAGTGTTACTGTAATACTGTTTGTTTGTAAGGAAGATTTCATGATAAGTGGGTTTGAGGTTCAAAAAAACTAGCTAAAACTGCTTAATAGGTAAATTTGACAGATTTTTTTGCATTGATGGATTCAGTAAATTTGGCTGCACAATGTTTGCTTGGATGTATGAAAAGAAGAACTACAATGTCTATGTTAATTGGTTAAATTGGCTTATAGTTGGTTAATTGGTTAAACATGTAAGACTTGTATTTTAGACAGTACAGTCAGATTCCAAGAACAACTAACTCATAGCTTGTTCTCTAGATTCTTCCTTCCCAGGCTATACATCATTAGCTTGATGATTGGCATGTCAACTGATTAACAATAAAAAAAAATTTGAACTGAAATGAATGTGTAGTCTACATAATACTTCACCTCCTTCATAAGCTAGCATGCAAGAACCTGCATGCATTCATGTAAGCGTGCAAGTTTTGAAATATTTTCCTACTATCTATGCTACTTTTCCAGGTCATGGTGATTACACTGTTGTTTCTCCTTTTTTTTTGGCCAATCCTGTGCTTGCTTTTTTTTCCTAGGTTGTTTTTGTTTTCTTTGCTTCTCTTTCTCCCCCCTCTTTTCTCTCATTCACTCACTCATTTTTCTTTTACGCACTCTGTTTTCACATGATTCATTTACTGCATTTCAGGAAGAAATCATAGTATGTCTCTGAATTTAGTGAGACAAAACTCCGTTACTAAATTTTAGGAATTGATGCGAGTTAGGCTAACATATCATAAGGTGGAGAGGATAGAGAATGAGTTGTGCTCTAGAAATTCAAGAAAAATAAAAAAAAACAGAGAATATCCCAGTAAAAATTTTCAGTTGAAGTCAAAAAGAGCTTTTTGAGTCAACATGTTTGAGAGAGAAAATACTTTTCACTCGCAAGTTCTTTTTAAATAAAATGTATATTAATTATAAAATGAATTTGGGTAGTCATAAATGCAAAGATAATCGATGCTTTAATGAAAAAATAAAGATGGGGGGAAGATATCAGTCACATGCATTGCATATGATGCATTCTAGTTCTATATGGGTGAAAAATACTCAAGGGAACCAGTAGTTGTTTTGTGGTTTGCAAATTATGTTTGTATATGCTAATTGTTTCCACTATTTGTTTGATACTGAATATATGATATTTCTATCATGCAAAGTACTGATATAATAACTAGTAAGACATGGAAGTTGCTGGACCAAATCCTAGATATCAGAAAATTGGCAAATCAGTAGCTATTCTTCCAATCAGAACTAGTGGATTGTTAAATCCTTTTCCAAAGGGTGACCATGAAATGAACATATTCTCATGTGAGCCTTAAAAATTATGTCACTCTGAATTGATTGCAAATGTTCTCTAGTTTCATTTCCAAAAGTGTTCTCCTCTTTTACTTATTATGAATTTTCTTAATTTTTTTTGTAGGGACTCTCCATCCACAGACCTCTGTTCAAAGCTAATTTTTCTGCAAAAAATGAGCAACTAACCTGCAAAGATCTGAAAAACCTAGTCATTCAAGAGATATCATTGGCTGGTGGCAGAATTGATTATGCTGAGGTAACAACAAATTGCAAGTCAGTAGCTTTCAGCAAGTAAACATTTTATGTCTTCATGAGTAATGAACTTTCATGGAACAAGCATGTCAAACATAGAAACGGATCCTCTTGCTTTCAAACTTCCTTAAAACTTGGTAAACATCTATATAGTCCAATTAATTAGGCAAACATTGCAAGATTCACAATGCATGAGTGGAGATATCGTTCAATGGGGGATTGTTGAATTATAACAAATGTGGAGGAAGCAACATAAAAGATTAACTTGAGGAACAATCCAGAAGATTCTATGGAAAAGCATAATTAATCAAAAATGAAATGCAATATTGGATCCAACATACAATTCTTTTGTTATGGTTCTTGCCTGATTGCTTGATATAATAGAATTACTAGCTAATTGATTAGACATTAATACTATCCTTGTTTTCACGCTGAGTCATTCAGATTCAACAGTAAGATTAGGGAACTCTTAAGCAATTTAGTACTTGAAATCAGCTTATGCATGCTGATATTATAGAAGAGAAATGTTGCAATTTTTCCGTTGTATCTTCTTTATGTTGTGTGTTTTTGTACTCACTTATCTGTGTGGCCTTTTTTTCTTTTTAGTTTCATCTAGGACTTCAATTTTTACAATTTGAGCCCTCATGGCCATGTGTAGGTTGTGGAGCAGGAAAGTTTGAGACCTGTGGAGAAGGTCACTAGCCCTGTGGTGATGTGTGTTGCTGCATGGTTTGGAAATGTTAGGCTGATCGACAATATGGAAATTAATTTACAAATAAATCATGAATAATCTTCCTATAATGCTTTAATGGTTTTCTTGCACTTATTTTACTAAATGTCTCTCACAGTGTTGATTTCATGAATAATCAAGCAATAAGCCCGCAATGAAACGCCTAACAATTAATAAATTCCCATTTAGTTGATTGCAGATTTCAGTGTTTTATTTTTATGAAAAAGTATTCTACTAACTGCAATCGATCTATTCATGATTATAAAAAAATATTTTGGAAAATTTGCAAATTTGGGATTCAAAAATATTTTTATTTGCTAAGCTGAGCATAAAAAACAATAATTGCAAAATCAGGGTTTCAAATTTTAGTCAACATAATTTATATTAGCGTCAGTGGTAGGGGTGTGCATTCGGTTAAAACCGAACCGAACCGGCCGAACCGAAATTTCCGAAATTTTCAAAAACCAAAACCGAACCGAACCGAACAGTAATAAAACCGATCCGAACCGAACCGAAATATTTCGGTTCGGTTCGGTTATAACCGAATTAGAACCGAATATTTTGCAAAGCCCAAGCCCAAGACCAAGCCCACGCCCAAGCCCAAGCCCATGCCCATGCCCATGCCCAAGCCCAAGCCCAAGCCCACCTGGAGGCCGATGGAGCGGCCGCCGGCCGAGGGAGGAGAGGAAGGAGGCGGCGGCGGTGTAGTCGAGGTTCGAGTGGTGAAGGTGTCCAGATCACCCACTTCCGCCACCGGGTCGTCTTCTTCAGCTCTTCCAGCAGTACCTTCGCATCCCCACTGCCCTGACGAAGATGCCGTTGCGCGGAAAGGGAAGAAGATGTCGTTGCAGCGTCGCTCTCTCGGAAAAGGTCGTCGTCGTCGTCGTCGTCGAGGAAGGCGGTGGGAACCCAGAAAACTCCGTCGGTGAAACGGTCGTCGTCGTCGTCGTCGTCGTCGTCGGTGAAGCAGAGGGAAATGGGATTAAGAGAAGGGAATGAGATTAAGAGAAGGGAAAATTCGGTTTGATTTGGAGAGAAAGAGAGCAGCGAACCGAATAACTCAAAACCGATTAGACCAAAACCAAAACCAAAACCAAAACCGCAGTATATAGGTATATATATATAATTCGGTTCGGTTCGGTTTTTACGGTTTTCGAAAATCAGAAACCGAAACCGAACCGAAATTTTTTTTTTTTTTTTCAAAACCGAAACCGAACCGAGAACCGAATAACCCGAACCGAATTGGTTATTCGGTTTCGGTCGGTCGGTTCGGTTCGGTTAAAACCGAATAGTGCACACCCCTAGTCAGTGGGCATCAGCATTTAGATATTAAAGTTTCATTTTGAATCCCAAAAATTTGCATAATTCCAAAAATTTTTAGCAAATGAAAATTCAGTCAACATAATCTCAATTTAGTAAAAAAAAATTTTAAATCTCAAAAAATTGCATAATTTTCAATATTTTAGACATTGAAGTTTCATTTTGTAAAATGTTAACTAACTAGTGTGATTATATATCATCATTATATTTTTGTGGTTAAGATTGAATAAAAAAATTTATTATATTTGATTACTATTGATGTTCAATTAGGATTATACATTCGATTATTGAATTAAACTGAAAATTTCGATTTTAAAAAATAAAAACTTGAATTAAACCGAAATATTATAAAAATCAAACTAAATCGAAATGCTAAAAAAATTGAATTAAAATCAAATCGAAATATTTTAGATTAGTTCAATTTAACTCGAAAATTTAAAAAATTTAAATTTATTTTAAAATTTTAATTTGAATTCAAATTATATTGAAATCGAAAATTAAAACCAAAATTAATGCTATGTGTGTGTATATATATATATAATTCAATTTAATTCAATTTTTAGTATTTTTCAAAATCAAAAATTAAAATCGAACATTGAAAATTGTAATTTAAAAAATCGAATCAAACTGAAAACCAAATAAATAAATTTAACCAAATTTTGATTCAGTTAATTTATTCAATTCAAATCAAACAATACACAAATCTATATTCAACTGTAAACCACCTCTCACCGCAATAAAAATTGGTTTGCCTCCTCCCGCCATCAACCTTTTTTCGACCCGAGAGACTGTTGCGGAAAAAGGCCGTCATGGACTTCGTCAAACCTGCGAGACTTCTAGAAAGAGCTTCCCCAAATTTCAGTGTAGTAAAATGGGAAAACTCGAAGAAGTATAGGGTATCATATATAATTAAGAATGACAAGCAACCTGTATGAGATTAGACTTACCCCTCCTCGGCAGGAGGATAGGTTGGTTCTATGGTGCTGTGCTGATGAGGATCCCGACCATGATTCAGGGCTTGATTGATGGAATCAGTCTCAGATTTGAAGGTGGAGAATTTTCTGGGGTCATTCTGCTTTTCTCCCTGGCTGATGATTTCCTTCTCCCTTTGGCGCGGTTGCAAGATAAGAAGAGCTTGATTTGATTGGTGTTGTTTTCCAAACTAGTATTGGGCTACAGATGAACCTGTTGCAGGGTCTGGTCATGCTGATGGAGTGGACTGGGCGATCTAGACTGGCCGGTTCCAAAGAACCAGTATGGATGGTCTGAACTAATGGTCTGAACTAGTCAACGTCACTCGTGCTTGTGGCTTTTTTATTAGACAAGTGTTGTGACTATCTAAAAAACGGTCCTGCTATACATGGTGTTGAGTATAGACATCCAAGGTAAACCCATCTGCATAGATGTATTCTTCAGCCATATGAGCTAGGAAGTCCTATCTGTCAACACGATGGCAATTTTACTGATCATAGTAGGATATGTTTAACAACGCTGGAGGGAATTAAAAAACACTTAATGAAAAATACGTTCATAATCATTTGAGAGTTTAAACCAGATTGTTGCACGTGCAGCAGCAGAGGTAACAGGAACAAATAAAGCAACAGAGCATGATCAGGTCCTGTTTGAAGCACCAGGTGACACAAAAGCTAAATAGCTTCCAGGGCCTGAACTATATCAGCCTTCAAATCTTCCAAGTCCTCAATTCCAAAGCTGAACCTGACCAGGTTGTCCTTAATCAAGTACTTGTTTCTCTCCCATACACTATCCCTGTTCAATACAACCAGTAGAGTCACGATTGAGTGTACATCAAACATTCTATGCCAATGGCTAGCACCAAAACAAGTAATATACAGCCAGCACTTTACTCCAGGGGTTTCAAACCATCTTGAAAAATCAAATAATTGCATGGAACGAGGAGTATGAAGGTGAGATCCTCTATAACCCCAGTAAGATCAGAAACATGATGATAAAAAAAATAAGGAATATAACATCCCAGAAAGAACCAGTGGAGAATAGTACCAGTAGGACATGAGGGCAGGCTGGTCAACAAGACTCTCACAGCCTCCGAATGAAGCAGAGATGTAGGGTATCTTCAAAGAATCAACAAATTTCATGGTAGTCCTCAAGTCTCCAGCTACCTACATGAATAAAATCCCAAAAAAATGAAACCAGCAGATAACATGGAGAACATGTATGAAGAAGATGATAAATTAGGTGACAGTCCCACCTCAAAACTGACAACACCACCGAAACCAACCATTTGCTTTTTGGCAATATGATGCTCCGGATGACTTGGCAATCCAGGATAATGAACCCAGGTAATCTGTAACAGACCATATCAGTATGCACTACAACAACTACATAATTCAAAACACATTAATGTCCAAAGAAATTGAAACCAAAGTTCAATCTAATACTCACAGTTCATTCAGCAAAAGAGAAACTGCAAATATTAATCAAACAAGAGAAACTATAATTAGTTTCTGTGGGAAATATAAAATATTGTACATTCAGAGCATGCTCATGCCATCTGACAACCCCTCAATAGAGGACCCTAATGTCAATTGGGAATGAAAAATAGAACCAATCCTTCCTCTCAACCGTGATGTTAGGAATAACCAAAATAGGAAAACCTTGTTTTCAGCATAAAAACAAAAACACATGTTGGCTTGATAAATGTTGATTGGTGGTTGCATACTTATGATTCTGGATATTGTTATTGCACCAGACATATCAACTAAAATTGGCCTGGAGAATGAGATCATGCCATTGTTTGCAAGTTCGTAGGAAGCTAATGGAATGTTTAACAATAGCACCTCATCATAAAGGGAATTGTCAGAATTACCAAGGAACTTGATCAAAGCACTATACCAAGAGAAAGATAGTCTTCAAAGTGAGATGTACACAATTTGGTAACCTTAACTCCAAACCAAGAAAAAGGAAGTTTTCTATTCAGATATTCCTCCTGTTCTGATAGAGTGATAATTATAATTTAAGTGTACAATAATGATAAGTAATACCTTAGGATGTCCCTCTAAAAACTGGGCCATCCTCAGTGCTGTACTATTCTGATGCTGTACACGAAGATCTAGTGTTTTCATACCACGAATGATCATGTACGCAGCATTCTGAACCCGTGCAACAGAGCCATCCAGAAAAAGGGGAAAAAAACAGCCAATTAGCAACCATTGGAACAACTATCAGTAGATACTGGAAAGGTGTTATTTTGGAATAACATCAAAGTACATGACTTAGATATACCACACAGTTTATATATATATACACACACACAGCAGTAAGAGAGAGAAATCCTCTAATCCAGATAATCCAAAGAAGAGAGCACACAAAGCACAGGCGAACCAGAGTCTCGTATTTAATTTTCACCGGAAATATTGCCAAACTCCTCATCAAATTTATTTGAACAATGTCTTGGTGCTCCTAAAAACCTACATGATCATGCAGTTTCAAACTACTTAAACTAACATAGTGTTCAATGTAGAAAAGGAATTATATGACCATTCAAAGCTTCAAGGATAAAAAGGAATTGTATGACCATTTTTCTCCCACCCTTTCCCCTCACCACGTACAAAGTATATATAAATAGACCTGATAGTTCCAACCAAATTCCAAGCACTAGAAGTATGCACTTACTGGATTGAGAACACCTCCAAAAACATTATGGTACTGGCGTATTTTTGAAATCAATTCCTCTGAGCCACTCAAGCAACCTCCAAGAACCTAAAAGAGAAGGCTTGAGACGTCAGTGTAAAAAGAGCAATCTGCTTAACTCAGTGGTGTAATAGTTCAAGAACCAATGAACTCACATCATTATGGCCACCTATGAATTTAGTAGCAGAATGCAAAACAATGTCTGCACCCAAAGTCAATGCCTTCTGATTGACAGGTGAGGCAAAGGTACTATCTATGCAAACCAGAGCTCCTTTGCTATGGCAGAGTTCTGACACGAGTTGTATATCAACGCACCTAAAGAATGGATTAGTTGGGGATTCTGTGAAGAATAACGATACCTGCACAGGCATGACATTGTTAGTCGGGGATTCCCAAGGTGGATACAATGCACTAAAAGACATGAAATAAAAGTTAAGAAGCAACCATTCACTCACGTTATGCTGATCCAACGCTTTTTTTAGGGAGTCTATATCAGCTGGATCAATGACGGTAGTCTGTATCATGAAGCAAAGCAAAAATTATGAACACAGATAAAGCAACACTAGAAACACTAGAAAACAGTCGGCCTATAATTTGCTAGGCCAACCTGAAGACTAAGCTCAAAAAGATAGTATTGGGTTTAAGATTTTCCAAATCAGGACAGTTTTGCACTAGGATTTTATGTCTACAGCCATAGCAACCATAATGGTAATAAATTGATGCGCGGGCGAAAGAGGAGGAGGAGAGAGGGGAGGGTGAGGGGGGGGCACGAGGAATAGGGAAAAAGATCACCGTCTTCTCACCACGATAAATCCTTGAATCCACAAGGAAGATAAAAAAGGAATGGACCCAAAATAAGAGAATATTATTGATAGGAAAGTCTTTTCTTTTTTTGTTACAACATTGGGCTGTATATATAGCCCTCTAATAAATTTAGAGTCCTATTTAGTGTAGATTAAAAATAAGACTTAGACTCTACTAAAAATTCTACTTAACATATCTTAAATAAAGATATATAAATCTTATTTCTTATTGGGCTAGGACTGTTATTGACTCGGACTGATAAATAAATCCTAATTTTGATCAACACAAAGTCTGAATTATCCGAAATAGTAAATAAGAGACTTGTAGGAATCGATTTCAGCTTTCCAACGGATAGTTATTTGCTGAATTTGAATAAATATTTTAGGAGATATGACCTTCGGACTGTAGCTGTACGAATCTTGATGAATCCTAATTGGAGTTAAAATTTAACTTGGACTAGATCCTAATTTTACTGTGAAAAAGGATGTAGTTGTCCTACATCAAACCGCTCCACTTGTAAAAGACTTATCCTCAAGTCAAAGATTAGAGTCTCCGTTAGTGTAGTTGTGCTCCTCTTGAATTCTTTCCAACATAAAACTTGATGATGTAAACCAATAAGATTTATTCGAGTAACGTCTTCAGTACTTTGATCTCCTAGTTTCCTTTGACACAACTACTTGAACTTTTGCAGGATTCTCTTCGGCTTTATTTGAAATAAATTTTTTGTACACACCAACTTATGATTTGTTGTTATGCAATGAAAGTATTTTTCGCAGGTTTACTGACAATTATGATAATAATCTGAATATGCGACTGCAAATTTTAAATCTTGCATAGTGATAACTTCTGTAGAAATTTTCTCTAGTTGTTCAAGAGAGTTGGCTTTTGATGACTTCAAATAATAATCTTGAGTAGCATAGTCAATATTTTCACAAGTAGAAAATTCGTTCTTATAGCCTTCAAGATTGTTAACTGATTCATATGAATTTTCATAAATAGTCTCTTGAAAATTTTCTATAACATCCAAAACTACTTTTATATGATTTTCTAACTCATAAAAAAAAAAACTTTGGGGCTCTCAATAAATTCTTCACTAGTTTGTTTGTATTCCACACGATCCACAACCTCTTTTTTGACTTGATAATTCAATAATAGAGGAAAGTTACTAAGATGTGGAATTAATACCTCATGGTTGTCTCCATTGATTTCAATGTCAGAAGCCTTTAGATGAGAAATCTGTTTTACCTTATTTTGATCCCCTTTTGAGAACTTTATATTGAATAGTTTAAGTATTTTCGGCCATGAGCGAATTTTTAATTTGCCTTCACGTGTTCTTTTGATGTAGGACGCTCAAAAGAAGTTCAGAAATATCAAAAGGAGCTAATTCAGAAGTCAATGGGCCATGACAAATGATTTGATTCACTCCTTTATTTAAACTTAGGATTTACCTTACTTAATACCTTTCTATATTTAAATTCTCTTCATTATGATGTCTTAGGTCTTATTTTCGGATTCCACTAACCCAAGACTAATTTTGGGCTGAATCCTATTCAGTTTAGGACTTGGGAAGGATGAATCATTATTTAGGATTTTATTTTCGTAGGTTAACTTATTTAGAACTTCTATCAACCCAATTAATGGGTTCAAGCTGAGTTGTATTCAATTTAGGACTTGGAAAGCTAGAAACTTACTCAAATTGGACTTCTGGTATTTATATAAATAGGCCTTGAACCCTATGGACGGGAGAACAACTTTTATTCTCAATAAAGTTCTACTTTAGTGAATTTTCTCTCTTTCTTGTAGATTTAAGGAGATCTTAACAGAGGCAACGGTGTTTTCCTCGTCTACCACGCTTGTTGCTACGTCAAGTGGTATCAGAGCGAGGCTCTCCTTACTTAATGTCTAACGACGACGCAACCAGCAGCAACCCTAGGGACGGTGCTCTTATGGGTAATCACATCAGTCGTGAGTATTTTGATTCGACCATGGAGGCAATCCAAAACTCACTTGTAAGGTTGATGCTGAGGATGGATCAACTTGAAGGCTTGAATCAACCACGTCGACGGATCGATGAAGTGACTCGTGATCCAATTGGTCGAGAAAAGGCTCCGTAAGTGAATCCAAAGGGTTTACAAATCCTTGAAAACTCCAGCGATGAAGAAATTGAAGACATCTTTCATCGACCAGTTTCTGAGTATGATAGATGTAATGATTTTCGCTTAAAGATTGATCTCCCATCTTTCAATGGCCAACTTCAAATCGAAGATTTTCTCGATTGGCTCGCTGAAGTGAAACGGTTCTTTGACTACATGGAGATTCCAGATTCGAAGAAAGTGAAGCTTGTTGCTTATCGACTAAAGGGGGGTGCATCAGCATGGTGGGAACGCATCCAGTTGGAAAGGACACGCCAAAATAAAGCTCCAATTCGAGCATGGCCACGGATGAAGGCTCTTCTCGAAAAGCAATTCCTTCCCATAAATTATGACCAGGTACTCTTTCAGCAATATCAAAATTGTCGACAGAGTAATCGCAGTGTGAAAACATATGCTGAGGAGTTCTATCGCCTATCAGCACGTAATAATCTAATAGAGATTGAATCTCATCAAGTGACAAGATTCATCGGTGGGCTACGCACAACCATCCAAGATAGAATTTCTTTATAATCTATTTGGACAGTTAATGAGGCTATGAGGAGTGCAATTCGTATGGAGTCCCAATTGGAGCGACCTGTCATCAGAAATCAGGTGGGGAGAACTATTGGTGAGAATTCAAAAGGAACACAATCTATTCCTAATAGAGGTGTAGCTACATAACCTCCTCGACCTCTCACACAAATGAGTCTTGAAGCTAGACCTACAAGGCCATCAGGAAACACCACATCAGCAAAAAACTCAAGTTCAAATCCTGATCTAAAGTGCTATCGCTGTGGAAAACTTGGACATCGTTCTAATGTTTGTCTAATAAGACAACCTGTGAACTTGACTATTCAAGATAATTTTGTGGCTGACAATTTACATGACTCAAAAGATGATGACCTACCTTGTGATCAAGAAAATTATGAAGATGAAATATTCGAGGAGCCTGATGGTGAAAGGTCATCTTTAGTAGTTCGGAATCTAATGTACATCCCAAAGCAAGAGGAAAACCTACAACGTTACAATATCTTCCGCACTCGATGTACAGTAAATAGCAAGATCTGTGACATGATTATTGATGGGGGAAGCAGTGAAAACATCATCTCCAAAATTATGGTTGATAAGCTTCAATTGAAAACGGAATCACATCCCTCACCCTACAAGATCGGCTGGATTAAAAAGGTTGGTGAAACCAAGGTAACTGAACGGTGTCAAATTTATTTTTCCATTGGAAAATTCTACAAGGATGAAATAACCTGTGATGTTGTGGAGATGGATGCATGTCATATTTTTCTTGACAGACCTTGGCAATTTGATAGAGATTCTACACATCGTGGGCGAGACAATTGCTACATCTTCTTCAAAGATGGAAAGAAAATTATCCTTACCCCCATTGGCGAAAAGCGTCGACCCAAAAGTTTACAAGAGAAAAGTCACTCCTTCCTGATTGTGCAAAATTTTATAAATGAGGCTAGAGAGACATCTCAAATATTTGTTGTGATTGAGAAAGGAATGGAGACAATGCCCATTGAAGCTCCAAAAGGCTTGCAACCCTTCCTAGATGAATTCAAGGAAATCATGCTGGATGATCTTCCTGATGAACTACCCCCAATGAGAGATATTCAGCACCACATTGATCTTGTTCCTGGAGCAAGTTTACCAAATCTGCCCCACTACAGAATAAGTCCAAAAGAGTTACAAATTTTACAAGACAAAGTTGAAGAGTTGATCAGAAAAGGAATGGTCAGAGTCAGCATGAGCCCATGTGCAGTTCCAGCTTTATTGACACCTAAGAAAGATGGAAATTGGCGGATGTGTGTAGATAGTCGAGCTATCAACCGAATCACGGTAAAGTATAGATTCCCAATTCCTCGCTTAGAGGACATGTTGGACATGTTGGAAGGGTCAAAGGTGTTCTCCAAGATAGATTTGAGGAGTGGATACCATCAAATCAGAATTAGACCCGGTGATGAATGGAAAACTGCTTACAAAATAAAAGGGACTTTATGAGTGGCTTGTTATGCCTTTTGGACTCTCAAATGCACCAAGTACTTCATGCGATTGATGAATCAGGTACTCAAACCTTTCATTGGTCATTTTGTTGTTGTTTATTTTGATGATATCCTGGTGTACAGTCATAATGAAGAAGAACATAAAAGGCATCTAACAGAAGTACTTACTATGCTGAAGAAGGAGAAGTTGTACATCAACTCAAAGAAATGCCATTTTATGACTGACCATTTGGTGTTCTTGGGTTTTATTGTAAGTGCGAAAGGCATTCATGTTGATGAAGAAAAGGTAAAAGCTATTAAGGAATGACTGATACCCAGAAGTGTATCCGAAGTTAGAAACTTTCATAGTCTGACAACATTCTATCGGAGGTTTGTCAAAAACTTTAGTTCCATTATGACACTAATAACTGAATGTTTAAAGCAACGCAAGTTCTCCTGAACTCAAGAAGCTAATAAATGCTTCAAATTAATCAAGGAGAAGTTATCTACTGCACCTGTTTTGGCATTGCCTAGCTTCGAGAAGTTATTCGAGATAGACTGTGATGCTTCGTACATAGGCATTGGGGCCGTTCTATCTCAGGAAGGAAGACCAGTAGCTTTCTATAGCGAAAAGTTAAGCGAAACTCGAAAGAAGTGGTCAACATATGAGCTTGAATTTTATGCGGTTGTACAAGCAGTTCGTCATTGGAAGCACTATCTAATTCAACGAGAGTTCATTTTATATACTGACCATCAAGTTTTGAAATTCATTGATAACCAGAAGGACTTGAATCGCATGCATGGTCGATGGTCGTCATTCTTACAGCAATACACCTATATTTTAAAACACAAATCTGGACAAAAAAATAAGGTGGCAGATGCTTTGAGCCGCAGGGCAGACTTGATGGTAACTATAAGCAACGAAGTTGAAGGGTTTGATTATTTGAAGGAATTGTATGCTGAAGATAAAGATTTTAAAGAGGAGTTTAGAAAATGCCAAGCCAGACAAAAAAGTGATTTATATCTCCATGAAAGCTTTCTTTTTAAGGGTTCTCGTCTTTGCATTCCAAAACGCTCCTTAAGAGAAAAGGTGGTAAAAGAATTGCATAGCAGTGGCCTAGCAAGGCATCTTGGGCGTGACAAGAGCATTGTACTAATTGAAGAGCGCTACTACTGGCCACAACTTAAGAGGGATGTGGGTCATTTTGTACAAAGGTGCTATGTATGCCAAACAGCCAAAGAAAGCTCTCAAAACACTGGTCTTTATACCCCATTGCCTGTGCCAAATGCCCCATGGGAGGATCTATCGATGGATTTTGTTTTGGGCCTCCCCAGGACTCAACGATGCTTAAATTTAGTATTTGTTGTTATCGACAGATTTTCCAAGATGACACACTTCATTCCATATAAGAAGACAGCAGATGCAACAATGATGGCTAATCTATTCTTTCAAGAGATTGTAAGGCTACATGAAGTGCCAAAGACTATCACTTCTGATCGTGACACAAAATTTCTAAGTCACTTTTGTAAAACATTGTGAAAGCGATTTGATACGTCTCTACAATTTAGCAGTGCTTATCATCCACAAACAGATGGACAAACTGAAGTGGTGAATCGAACACTTGTAAACATCATTCGGTGTCTTGCAAGAGACAAACCAAAGCAGTGGGATTATGCACTCGCACAAGCTGATTTTCTTTTTAATAACATGAAGAACAGGTCCACAGGAAAATCACCATTTGAAATTGTCAATGGAAGAACCCCAAAGCACCGGCTAGATTTGGTGGTGTTACCCAAATTGCCAGGAACAAGCATAGCTGCAGACAATATGGTGGAGAGAATTATTAAAGTGCATACTGAGGTAAAGAAGAAATTAGAAGAATCCAATGCCAAATACAAAATTAAAGCGGACATTCATAAGCGTCCAAAAGAGTTTCAAGAAGGAGATCTGGTGATGGTGCACTTGAGGAAGGAACGGTTTCCAGCTGGAACTTACAACAAACTGAAACAGAAGAAAATTGGGCCACTGAAGATACTAAGAAAGATAAACAGCAATGCCTATGTCATCGACCTCCTGAAGGATTTGGGAATCTCAAACACTTTTAATATTCAAGATTTGTTTGACTACCATGCACCTGAGGACTGCAAGTTACAATAAAATAATTCGAAGACGAGTTCTTTACAAGAAGGGGACACTGATGTAGGACGCTCAAACGAAGTTCAGAAATATCAAAAGGAGCTAATTCAGAAGTCAAGGGGTCATGACAAATGATTTGATTCACTCCTTTATTTAAACTTAGGATTCACCTTACTTAGTACCTTTCTATATTTAAATTCTCTTCATTATGATGTTTTAAGTCTTATTTTCGGATTCCACTAACCCAAGACTAATTTTGGGCTGAATCCTATTCAGTTTAGCACTTGAAAAGGATGAATCCTTATTTAGGATTTTATTTTCGTAGGTTAACTTATTTAGAACTTCTATCAACCCAATTAATGGGTTCAAGCTGAGTTGTATTCAGTTTAGGACTTGGGAAGCTAGAAACTTACTTAAATTGGACTTCTGATATTTGTATAAATAGGCCTTGAGCCCTATGGACGGGAGAACAACTTTTATTCTCAATAAAGTTCTACTTTAGTGAATTTCCTCTCTTCCGTGTGAATTCAAGGAGTTCTTAATAAAAGCAACGGTGTTTTTCTCGTCTACCACACTTGTTGCTACGTCATCTTTGGATTTGAATTTGCTCCCACCAAGATGAAGCATAACCATTAAGCTTGTATTCAATAATTTTCACCTTCTTCTCTTCAGGAATCTCCATAAACTTAAAGAATTTCTCAACTTTATCGATCTAAATAAATAAATTCTCATCGCCATGAAAGTATGGAATATTCAACTCACCATGGTTTTGGTTTTCCTGAATAGCTTCGTCTATTGATCTCCAAAATATCGGACCGTGAGCCTCTTCGACAATCAATTGATGAACTTGATTCTTAGTTTCAATCTGTTTCAAAGCTTCATACTTCCTAATGATAGAAGCAAGAAAATTTTATTTAATCAAATCTCGAATTTGATAATCTCCTATATCACTGTCTATGGAGTTATTGCCACCAACTACGATCAATGGAGTTGAGCTCAGGAACAACGTCGCTCTGATACCAATTGATGCAGCGGGAGAAAGGAGGGGCACGAGGAATAGGGACAAAATCACCGTTTTCTCTTGATGCAGCGGGAGAGAGCACGAGCGATAGGAAGAAGATCACCGTCTTCTCACTACGATAAATTCTTGAATCCACAAGGAAAATAAAAAGGGAATAAACCCAAAATAAGAGAATATTATTGATAGGAAAATTTATTTTTTTTTATTACAACCTTGGGCTGTATATATAGCCCTCCAATAAACTTAGAGTCCTACTTGGTGTAGATTAAAAATAAGACTTAGACTCTACTAAGAATTCTACTTAACATATCTTAAATAAAGATATATAAATCCTATTCCTTATTGGGATAAGATTGTTATTAACTCGGACTGATAAATAAATCTTAATTTTGATTAACACAAAGTCTAAATTATCCGAAATAGTAAATAAGAAACTTGTAGGAATCGATCTCAGCTTTCCAACGAATAGTTATTTGCTGAATTTGGATCAATATCTTAGGAGATATGGCCTTCGGACTGTAACTGTACGAATCTTTACGAATCCTAATTCGAGTTGAAATTTAACTTAGATTGGATCCTAATTTTACTGTGAAAAAAGATGTAGTTGTCCTACATCATAAATTCAATACATGAATAATATAAATTCCTATAAAAAATGGTAAAAACATCAATTCAAACCCTTTTTATCAAGTTAGCATAGTAAGAAATTGGTTAGTGATGAGTTATCACATGCTTAAATATCATCTGATGAAATTATATGCAGCAAGATGAATTGCAACAACCCTTGCTGTAAAAGAAGTAGTCAGGCAGATGGAACTACTAATATAAATCTTATTAACAAATGCCAAGTAAAAATAAAAAATATATTCATGCAGGCAGCAAGCCTGTAAATCCATCTACTAATGACAAGTAGGTTATAACTACTAAAGACCATAACAAGTCAAGTGTTTGCACACATGACCGACCAAAAAGTGGCATGAAAAGATGAGTTTGCACAATAGAAAAGCCTCTAGATCATTTAGCTCTTAAGACTTTCTGAATCCATCATATACCAACAAAAGTTTTTGAAATTCATAATTTGAAGCCATGTTTAATTGCGAAGCCAACTCAACAGACAGAAGAGAATCAACTTTGATATGCAGTTGCACAAACTTCCTCATGCAAACAAAAGAACATAGAGAACCAATTTACAACAAAAGGGCATTTCAAAGTTGTGTACCTAGAAAAGACGTAACTAATCACAATGCACTTGATCCTCACAAGTCATATGCTACAAAATTATCTCTAGTGCACAACACTTTTTCCCTGTTGTTACAGAAGAAATTGGATCCTATAAAGCAGCATTAACAAAAAAAAGTATCCTAGCTCCAATGAAATCACGAGACAGTGCAACAATATTTGAAAAAAAAGGAAGGTATGCATGGTATTGTCCATGAATAAAAGCAAAACAAGCTGAGAAAACTAAACCGTAATCCCCATCTTAGGTAGCTCCTTCTGCATGTATATTCTTGTTTTGCGGTAGCAATCGGTGGTTGTGATAATATGGCCACCAGCAGGAACAAGAGCTGACAACATGCAGACGACGGCATACATACCAGAAGCCATAAACGAAGTTGATTCAGCTTTCTCTAGTGCGCTGTTCGACAATATATATATAAAGCAAAGTTACTCTTTTTCTGGAGTTGCAACTTCAACATCCCAAAGACACCCAGAATAACTGATGAGCGAAGTATTAACCTCATCTTCTCCTCCAGGACAGCGGTAGTTGGGTTCCCATAACGTCCATATTCAAAGCTAGTATACCTTCCCTCCTGCAAAACAACTCGACCATGATCATTTCCCTGCCCTAACGATTTGGAAGATGAAAATAATCATGGATGTAGGGAGTTTACCTTGAAATCCATCAGCTCGTCAGAGGTTTTGAAAAAGAAAGCAGAGGTGTTGACGATAGGCGTCGTGATCCCATCCGTGACTATGCCGCGCCCAGATCTCTCGCCTGCAATCAAACAGTTCGCATGTCAAATACTGAAATAATAAATCCGCGATATCCTCGATCGATGTAGCGCGGAGGAAGCATTCGTGCAATTAAATTCATAATAAAAATTAGATTTTTATAGATCTGTGAATGGAGATGAGGGAAATGACCGGCATGAACTGCGAGACTGGCATCGGAGTCAAATGGCGACTGTACAAAGGCGCTGCCGTTTCCATTGGAGATGAGGTCAGCAGCAAACGCAGGGTCTGTGGCAGCGATTGTGGCTTTCTCATCGGGCCTGGTGGCGTGGGACCACGAAGCAGCGACGACCTGGGCGACGCCGATGTTGCTGCAGTTGCGGCGGGCCTTGGTACTGAGCTGGCGGACGAAGTTTGGGGGGAACCGGAGGATCAACGCGGAGGAGACGCCGGAGAAGCGGAGAGAAGACGGGGAAGGCTTGTGAAGGCGGGGCCCTGCGGCGAAGGAGGGACCATGGCTGGCGGCGCCGGAGCGGCAATTAGAGTTGGCGGAGGCCATGGGGAGGCTGGGGAGACGGCAGCAGCTGGGAGGGACGGCCATAGGAGCAAAAAGGCGTCTCCTTTCCCTTTTTCCCTCTTCTGAGGGATAAATGGATAAATGAACGGAGAGGAGAGGAGCGAGGCGGAAGAAAAGGGAAGTCCAAGGCGATGGCTGGAATATAGAACACAAGTGACAATTTTTTTCCTCTATTATTATTATTATTATTTTATTTATTTATTTTTATTTTATTTTTATTTTCTGAGAGTAGAAAGAGACGGATTTTTGCTGCCCAGGTCAGACGCAGATGACCGGGAAGACAAAAAAAGAAATTAAATGTCTTCTATTTTGGATTTGTTTTTGTTGTAAAATCTAAAGATATCTACAGAGAGTGACAAAACGTTGAAAGGATCTATTCAATTCAAAGTATGCCATATTTTTCAGAGATTTTTCTCTGGAATTATATATTCAAAAAAATGATCCACGATCTTATATGTTAATAAAATGGAATGTTCCAAAATCTCAACTGAAGTGAAGCCCAAGCTCATAGTACAGAATTATCGAGAAAGAATATCGAAGCAAAGGGTTACACTCGAACAAGATTATGGCCTCATATGGACCGTCTTCCCACCACTTGCTACAAACAGTGTTAGCTGATCCTGGATATAAACAAAAGCAAAAAAAAAAAAGGTTACAACTACATGGATATAAACAAAGTCCAGTAGACCAAAAAGAGAGACATTCAACAAACAAGGACTACCAAACAGACAACAAACAAGCAGGAACTGTCCCCCCGCAAATCAGATAGTAAAGGCATGCACCTCACGCAATAAAATCTCAAAATAACGAGAGAAAATGGTATTCATTTGTCTACATATTCCACAACTGGATTGCTTTGAGATAATCCGAGCAAGAAAAACTGTCAGAAAGATAACTTGCAGACAGCAGCACAATAGCATGTTTTGCTCCGCCTGATAAATTCCACTTCAGGGCCCCTACCATGAAATGGCTTAAAACCAACCAAAAGCCAGAGTAAATGATGTTCAACGCTTTTGTCTCGCCTCTGCCAGTGTTACACGGATATTTCTTCCATCAAGGTCCTGCAGAACAAATTATAGATTTCACACCGTGACAATCACCATACTAACAAGGATGTTATCTACACCTCAAGAAAATAACCAAAAGCAATGCTCTAGCGATATGATCATCCCAAGCTTTAAAAATATCAGCCAATAACAGTGCATATCAACTGAAATGCATTTGCATCCACCTGCGTTCATGCAGCTGACATAAACAAATATGGAGATGATAAGGCCAGTATAAACTAACATCTATACCCAAGTTCCAAGAACTTCTATACCAACTGATTCTAAAGGCAGTGACTAGTCAAAGGGTACAAATAAAGGAAAAAAGAAAATCACTTGAAATTTAAATATCAAATATTCCAAAACAGGCACACTGAAGCTTAGAGCAGTAAATTGCCCAGCACCGGCTTGATGCAAGCCTGAGCTTGGCCAAGAGCCTGTAGCTCCTATGCCCTAACTCCTATGCCTAATTTTTCTGGCTGTACTGCAGCCCATTGACTACCTAATTAGGCTGCCTTAAGGAGCATATCCATGTCAGAATGTGAAACCTCTAGGGTCAGAAGAAAATGCCAATGCAAAACTGTGGAAGAATATGGTTAAATGAAATACATCAAAGAATAGCGATACACACAAGTTCGAGATTGTTCCATGCTATAGTGTCAAAAGATCAATTAAAGAACTGCCCTTTTAATATCAAAAAATAGCAGGGTGGATGATGCAACTTACAACACCATTAAGCAATGAAATGGCATTATGGACCTCCTCAGGAGTACTGTAAGTGACAAAACCAAAGCCTCTTGATCTGCCACTCTCCCTATCATACACAACTTTGGCTTCCATGACCTTTCCTTGTTCACTGAATAGTGCCTCAAGTGCCAAGTTGTCAACACCCCATGCAAGATTACCTACATATACCCTGTTGGCAGCATTTAAACTAGCACCAGTTCGAAATCCTCTTGATGGGAGACTGTCTTTAGGAGGAGGTGGCCCTGAACTCACCCTCAATGGTCTTCCTTCAAGTTCCTGCCAGATCATTAGAATAAACTCAAGGTTAGCAACTCATATGAGACAAAGCAAACAACTTGGGTATGGCTACCGTGATATGTTGCATACAAAGCTCTGATGCAGGTAGTCACACTACAGTCAATTGTATGTCAACAAATGAATTAATAAATTGTCCTCACTGACAAGAAGCATTAAATCCTGCTGACAACGAAAGAAGAAAATAACATCAAGTTCATCCTCCAAGTCTCATCTGCTTTAAAAAACCAAATACCAAACAGCATAAATTTAGGAGAGAAGAAAAGCAATATGTTGAAAGCAAATAACTTCAGCTAGAGCCATCAAAGAGAGCTGCTGATAATTATATTTTGCTTACAACTGCAAGCATAAACAACAATTCAAGCTCAATCAGAAATAAAACAAAAATTGAATAAAACATCAACATGTCCACCACAGACTAAAGAGAGCTGCTGATAATTATATTTTGCTTGCAACTGCCTATCTGCCAATTGGAAGCATAAACAACAATTCCAACTCAAACAGCAATAAAACGAAAATTGAATAAAAAATCAACATGTCCACCACAGACTAAAGAGAGCTGCTGATAATTATATTTTGCTTACAACTTCCAATCTGCCAATTGGAAGCACAAACAACAATTCCAACTCAAACAGAAATAAAACGAAAATTGAATAAAACATCAACATGTCCACCACAGACTAAGCATCATCAATTATATTAGAAAACAAGCTTGCAAAATGAAACTTCATTATTTTCTTGGAGAAAGGATGGGGATGCCATCTTATGTGTTATGGCAGTGGTTCACAGAGAAAAACTCATCTTTTCTCACATTACATAATTTGCTAACAACAATTTCCAAAGGATGGGGATGTCATCTTATGTGTTATGGCTGTGGTTCACAGAGAAATAACTCATCTTTTTTCACATTACGTAATTTGCTAACAACAAATTCCACATATTCATATGAGATGGAAATGGATAATAACATTGGGAAAAACTTGAAACTAGCAAAAATAAAATGGAAGATTCAAAATGAGCACTTCACAAACAAGTCGGAAACAATCTGTCAAGATGCATATGAATACTCACATAACCATTAAACTGCTTTTCTGCTGCCTCAACTTCATCGACGCAGGACATGGTCACAAATCCAAACCCGCGGCTTTTTCCAGTAAGCTTATCATATATAACCTGCACAAAAAGCAAGTGGACCTTAGTCTCATTCTCAAAGAAGGAGAATACTCTATTTCACCGAGCCTCTCTCCGAGACAGTGCCCAGATCGTTACGCCTTTCGTGCGGGTCGGAACTTTACAAGCTATTGATCTACTATATAAGCAGGAAGGGGCCTAAGAGAGAGACCTGAGAGCGCCAGAATCTAAGGGAGTACACTCAACAAAACAATCCATTGCAGTTTTGAGGCAATAGCCAAGAACAGACACCGATGCGCAGAAATCTAGGAGGAACACAGAGAAAACGGAAGAGAGAGATAGAGAGGAGGGAGAAGTAGTGTACCTCGACCATCTCCACCGTCCCAGCGCGCTTGAAGAGTCCAGCTAGCTCAGCGCTGTCGACGCTGAAGGGGAGGTTGCCCACAAACAGCTTCAGCTCAGGGGCGAAGCTCGGCTCGCCCTCGCCTCGCACCGCTTCCTTCTCCTCCTCCAGCTCCAACTCCGACGACACGGCGACTCGCAGTGCGAAGACCATGCTCCCGGGTGCCGCCGAATATTCAACTGAAAGTGAGCGGCTGCTTTTCGGCAGAGACAACAGAGAGAAGACAGGAAGGATCGGCGCCCGCGTCCTGGGCTTGGGGGAAACGATGAGAGTTCTGGGCGAGATGGAGGCCGATGGGAGGAGAGACGCCATGGCGATTATGATAAGGTAGAAATTCGAAGATGCAGGGGGTTTAAAGAGCGACTGAGGATCGGTTTCGGTTTTGGTTTCGGGCTACTAAAATGTAGAAATAAAACACCCTTGAGCTTGCGCAGAAATCACAGAATTACCTACAATTCAGAAATGCTGGGAGAGAAAGCCGGCCGGACGACGGCGGGCCCTTGCCGGCACGTCCCTTCTTCTTCTTTTTTTTCTTCTTCTCTCGTCTCTCACACACGGTGAGCAATGCATTTATTGATTCTGTTAATCGCAAATTATCGTTATTTTCAAGGGCAAAAGATGAAGATATATGTCTGCAATATGTTCAACGAAAATCCTCTACAGATGCATGGCTTGTTTTGATTTCTTCTCTGCTTAAAAATAGATGCATTTCTTACGCAAACATAAGAGGTATTTTGTGATCATTGATGAGATTAGGTTGTGTAGGAGTTTCGTGTGCGTGGATAGATGTAAGGTTTAAATCTTGTGGAGAAGTTGAAGAAATTTAAGCGTTGTGGATATTTTGGCTTGACGAATGAGTATTGCACACTGGAGTTGACGTGAATTCTGAAATTTGGTAATTTATGAGGTCTGGATTTATATACATGGCTATGAAAAGCAAGGGAGCTATATTTGGATTGAGCAACAACTTCAGAAGCAGCTTTTCTGAAATTTTAAGATGGAATGCTAGGCTCCTCAACGTTTTGTATTCTTACACGAATAAGAGCAGGATCACATAGTTCTAAGTTCTATTCTTAATTATGTGATTCAAGTGAATGGTTTTTGAAGACATCAGTGAACATGCATGTAAGAAATGGTGAGTTCAGCTTTAAAAGACCTCTATGTGAGAGGAAATTAGTTGATGAAACACCATCTAGAATTCATACTTGGTTAAAAGTTGATTGCAAGAAGAATAGATCAAGTGGAGTAGTTTACAGTTTAGACTGGCTAAATGATTTGCAACGACTCAACTTGTGAAATTCAGCCATTTTAGCTCCGACTGCCCCTGATTTCATGTCCCCAAAATATTTTTGTGCCGTTGAAACAGATGGTACTATCACCTTTTGATGGTTTACTCAAAACCTTGCCTCCTATTTTCAGAAGAAAACCTTGCCATTTGTGCTTGCAACAATTAATGTGTATTAACCTGAAAACCCCTCGAGATAATCTTAAAGGAAAAGTTATTGAGCATGCATATCAAAGAAATCTGACTCATGCTATGAGGATGTGCAGAAAATTTGTAATGACTGTTCCCATTGGCACAACATATTTTTATAATTCTTATGGTGTTTATCATTCGATTTTGGATGATCATATCCATCATAAAGAGCATGCTGCCATTTCTAATGATCACTGCATACTAACGATAGACACCATATACAAATGATTTCTATCGATGGTTGGGAGGATAGGTCACTACATAATTTCTGGTTGAAATGATAATATTTGTTGGGGTATGTTATCCATACAACCATGCTACCAGTTTTTTCTTATGAATCTGTTAATAAAGCTTATTTTAAGGCATCTTATCAGCTTCCGTTGTTCATCACTGCTAGGTTTCCCAGTAGCATGCAAAAACAAGACTTATGAACAACCTTCACATCTCATGCTCTACATTAGATAGCATATGAAAGATAACATCTTTTGTCACTGTTCTTGTATCTATACAAAGGATGTTTTGTTTTCAGAGCTTCATATAATGTTGGCAATGAAATGAATTGGGGGCAATTCTACACAAACCAAACCTACCAATTCCCAAACCAAAATGGAGGCCTTCTAGTGACATAAATCAGAATTAAAGTGTTTGCTAGAAATACTGTTTATAATTAGAATTTCTGATATGAATTAATATAAACTATAGTACTTCAATATACTATTGCGTATAAGGATGACTATCATTGTCACGCCCCAAGTGTGGCCAAGTGTGGCGACATGATAGATGCCATATGCTTGTAGTGAAAAAGTCTACAAGTATATAATGTCAAAATAGACAGGGATGTCAAATCAATAACTTTATTTATCACATTATTTTAACATAAAACTCAATATAATAATAATAGAAATTAGATTAAAATTTAATCCTAAATAATTCACAACCTAATAAGTCTACAAATAATAAATTAAGCAAAGTCGAGTTAACATAATATTAATTCATAATCTACACTAGTAGATAATGATAACATCACTTTTTTTAAGTCCTAATGTATCATTATGTTCTTTCTGCAAGCAAATGAATCATGTAACCACCCGCTACTCCATAACGATCCATTACTCGAGCCCACAACCCACAATCCAATAACCGCCTCTATGTATATGCAGTAACCACTCACTAAACCTTCACGGATTGAGAGCCGGTTTGAAGGTAGAGAGAATCAATGAACGATCGTTGGGAATACTTATGGAGTGACAAGAAGATTCGGAATGATCGTCATCGAGATTCGAGGTAGGTTAAGTTATTTTCATCCGTTCTTTCTTTACCTCTATTCCTGAAACAAGTTTATGTTAAATAATCGATAAATTTAATGACCTCTATGATATTTAGAAGGATGATGATAATTTAGATTTAAGTAAAATTGAGTAGAGATTAAATATGTCTAATTTTTGAAGTGTTATGTCGATCTATAGCATGCTTTGAGAATAGAAAGATAGAAGGATTAAATTTGCAAAATCCCCGTCTTCCTCTCCGATCAGCGTCGGCTGCTCTCCGGTGACCGGTAGCGGGTGGTGTGCGACAGCGTGGTACGTCGGCGTGCGGTGCAGCGGCGTGCGGCGCCGCTGCGCGCAGGCATCGTGTGCAGGTAGCACGAGACCCGACGGCAGCACAGCTCTAGCACGGGACTCGGCACCGGCGCAATTTTGGCGCGTGGTGCATCGGGAGGGGTCGGTGGCGTGCGCAAGACTGCGTGGGCCGGAGTTCCACCAGCGCGCTGGGCAGCGTGCGGGGCAGCGCGGGTCTGGCTACGACCGGAGGCGGCGGTCTGGCGGCGGCCGTGGCCCAGCGGAGGTGGCGGTCTGGCGGCGGCCGTGGCCCAGCGGAGGTGGCGGCCTGGCGGCGACGGTCTGGCGGCCTGGCGGCGGCGGCGACAGCAAACTAGGTTAGGGTTTGGGAGGAAGAAGAAGATTGGTTTTGGTTTTGGTTTAATTTAAAGTTGGTTTTGGTTTAGGTTTAGTTTAAAGTTGATTTTGGTTTTGGTTAAGTTGAAAATTGGTTTTAGTTTAGGTTAGTTTAAAGTCGATTTTGGTTTAGGTTTGGTCAGAATCGGTTTTGGTTTAGATTCTGGTTTTGGAATTGGTTTGAGTCAGGTCAGGTTTAGGGTTAATCGAACTAATGATGAGGTGAATAGTTTAGATCAAGGTAAGTAATTTGAATTTATGATTTAGTTCATTGAAATGAGTCTGATTATTACGAATTGGAATTGAAATTGATTGAAGATTAGATTGGAGGAATTTAGTAAGATTAGTTAAATTGATCGATAAATTAATTTGGGTTTGGGATAATTAATTTATGATTGTGTTGAAATTTGATTGGGATACTTAAATCTCACTATAGATAAATTTGTAAGATGAAATCAAATTATGATTTGTTTGGAAATCGACTGGATTGGTTATAACCTATGAACTTGAAGGACTAATCTGTGAATCAAATTGTATTGGGGACTTTTATGAAGAATATACTGTAAGGATTAAATTTGGAATTATTAAGGACTTGGGCGTTAAATTGTTGGATCAATGGCTGTTGATAATAATATGATAATTTTGAGGTTTATAATGTAGCATTGATGGAAATTATTTATCTTGATGACAGAGTTATAATTTGGAATGATATAGGAGCTAAATTGCAAACATACATTTAAACAGTTATAATCTTCCCATTGAGATCCGATTGTGGTGGTTTAGGAGTCGTTGGACTCGGTTTTTCATGCTGATTCTATTGGTGGTCTCAAATCCTTCCTTTGACGATGTCTTCTAGCTGAATAGTCTGATTTGTGATCGAATCGACTCCTTCCTATCGCTTGGTAATCTTGACTCGATATTTATTGTGGTTGAGCCTTTGGTATCTTGAGGGATGTATGCAGTGGGACTCTATTTGACTGGTACCAGTAGGCGATTTCCCTACTTCGATACAGGATTAGCAAGACTGTTAGACGTGACAGTAGTCGGTCTCCTGAGTTGTAGAGGACGTGATCCGTTGTGTGACTAGACGGGATCACCACTCCATCAGCAGTTGGGAGTACAGCGTGGTATACTTTGCTTGGTAGGAGTTCAACCACACCCATATACTGATTTACGTGTAGATTGGTTCGACTATGCTTGGTGGGGGGTGCTACCATCTCCGTAATATCAGTAGGGAAGTCCATAGTCACTGTCCCTAACCACTGGCTATCGTGATTGTGATATTTTTGTTGATTCATTCCTTACTGTGGATGTTGGTTTATCTAATCATCATTATTGTTGTATTATTATTGATGCTACTGTGTTGATTTTATTGTTGCCTCCTAAATATTGATCTCTCATACAGTTTAGAGGAGGTAACTCCCTACTGAACATCCTTAGCTCACTCTTCGATTGTTCCCATTCACAGGAGAGTAGCAGATAGACACAAATTACTACAGTAGCAGAGAGTACGAGCATTACCACACTTGGAGATGCTTTATTTACATGTGATTTTATTTTTATATATGAGAATACTTTTGAGGACTTGAGTATATCTAGTTATATCACTTTTTGTTATATTATCTGAACTATGTTCGTATTGATGAAATAAATTTTAATTCTATGTATTCTGTAAACTTTTTATATGTATGTTGTCCATTTGTGTTGTGGTTTAATTGGACACGACAGGGGTGTTGCAAATCATCCGTATTAAAATATACCTATAGTTTAGATTCTAAAAATTAAATTTTATATATAGTCTAAAATTATATAATCATAAAATACAATATAATTAAAGTGTAATATCTTAGACCAAATAACATAATTATCTTATCGAATCAAAAATTTAAAATGCATTCACTTTTTGTTTAAAATATATTTTAGTTTTTAATATCAAGTATGGTTACACATTTAATCTAGTGACATGCATCATATATATAATATCTAAAATTAAGTCACATCATAAAGTATCACACTTAACCTCTGTGCTTAGGTCATATCGCAAAATAGTAACCGGTCCTCACAAATACATATACATGTCGATATGATCGGGATTTTTCTTCACTGATAGTATTACATCACACAATTAAAGTATAGATATATTAGGAAATATTTAACAAAAACTTTTTTGATTCTTATACAATTTTATAACAAAATAAATAATTATATTTTAGTTTCACAAGTTTTCGAAAATTATTTAGTTTTGATTTCAAAATACATATAATTTGGATTTAATATTCAATAAATTATATATCATATAATATGATAATATCAAAAATTATAAACATCTAAAATAATTTATATATACTAACATATGATGGAGTGACTCATTTGCTTCTCTTCTCAGATAAGGATGAAGTCCTAGATAAAATATATTTTTACGACTTCTGACTAGTATCTAAATTAACAAAAAATACAATACATATCGTATATTAATTAAAAGTTAAAATAAAAAAAACACTCACAAACATTCTATACAAAATACTTCAAATCTCAAGTCGAAACCCTAAACCCTAAACATCCTTCAAATATTTTTTCCCTCCTCTCTTAGTCTCATAAAGAAAGAGCAAAAGCTTTGTTTGCTCTCATTGCCACAAGAAAGCAAAACTAAAGAAGTGATTGAATTTTTCTTTCTTTTAGGATTTAATAAGAAATTTTTTATAAAAGCCCTTGTCTTTTTAACTAATCTTTTTTTTTTACACTACCTCCAAGTAAAACCGGTCAAAGCTCAAATTTGACCCAAAGAAAGTATAACCTTTGAATAAACGTTGCTATGTAAATAAGCCCTTATAAAATCTAAAATTATGATTTTCACAATCATATAGTTGATGTAATATTAGATCATAATGTAATATTCTGGTATCACATTTTATCATTATGATAGTGTTACATAGTGTTATCTTATTTTTTATTTAGTTCATCATTCATATAGCTTTCAAAAATTGTTTGATAGCAAATCCTGTATAATTGTTGATGTTTGTTCCCTAAATTTGTAAATGTCTAAAATAATGTGAGTAATATTTCTAAAGCAGTAGTTGCTATCATATCTGTCATTTATGATCACCTTATACTTTTTTGAGTTTTATTTATAAGTATTTTGCTTTTCTTTTTCCAAATTGTTTTAGTAATTTAATAATTAACAACAACTCCACACATTTTTTCAACTCAATTATAACCCTCTTTTGGAAACAGAAACAAATTGGAGGGGAGATTAGTTGGTATGAAGTTCCTTTGGATAGTGTCACTTAACTTTATCTGAGTTTATGCCATTGCAAAATGGGCCTTGTGGACCCTGCATTTGAAACCCAACCCTGTATGTTGTTTTTATACACAAATTCTATTTAATTTCAGTCCACACCCATCAAAATCTCTCTCAAGTGTTACAGTGAAAACAAAACCTTTTCATAACCTCCTATTCAACACAACAGCTTGCTTTATTGGTCAAAGAAACCTACAAAGATCACAATTGATGTATAAAGATATTCAGTCTCCAAAAGACTATTTCCTTCTCCAAACAATTTCAATCAACTGGAAAGGAAACCATATCTTCAATTTCTTTTGGCCTAAATGTTTCTTAAGAAAATGAGTGGATGAATATTGACCACTAACACATCAAATGTAATAGTCATCATCAGTGAATCATCCAAGAGATACGAGGCAAGAATCAAGGAGCTTAAAATCTCAGTGTGGGAAGATCTTACCTTAACATAATAAGGATTGTGCACTCACTGATAGAAAGTTAAAATTGGAGTAGCCATTCCTGTGCATATGTGCATGTAGAACTGATCATATAAGAGGGCATGGTTAAAAAATTTGGCTTGTAAATTCATTTGGATGTCAGGTCTTTCACATTGGTTTATCTAAAACTCAAGAGGTTAGGTTTCATACCAAACGAAAATCTCTTCTGCCTCGCAGATTGCTGTTTGACTAATTATTTCCTTGATCATTACAATTGATTGAGTCACCATTTGGGTGAACTGTCATTGAGCCTATTTGTCTTTTAAGCGGGCATGGTTAAAAATATTTGGTTTGTAAATTCATTTGGATCTCAGGTCTTTCACATTGGTTTAGCTTAAACTCAGAGGTTAGGTTTCATACCAAAAGAAAAGAAAATCTCTTCCATCTCACTGCTTGCTGTCTGATTAATTGTTTCCTTGATTGTTACAATTGATTGAGTCACCATTTGGGTGAACAGCCATTGACCCTATTTGACTTTTAATCTTGCTAAGGCCCAGAAGATCAGATTATGTGGGTCTAAAAGACTTTTGCTCCATTACTATTATGGCTGTCATCCAAGTATCATTGCTTGCTAGCGAGTACTGCATAATCTGCTCATATTTTCTTTCTTTAAGGATCTATCCTAGACACACACCCAGATCCAGTGAAATTAGCCATCTCTTTTTCATTGTCTAATGGAGTTAAATCAATTAATTTCTCTGAGCTGACTTTTGAAAACAAGGATCAATTATCAAAGCATCAATTTAAATCTACAACAGGTTGTAAAATGATATGGTGGTTGTTTGCCATATCCGCATTCCCAATATGGAAATTTTCCTTCAAATTTCTGCATTTTAAGTTTTAACCCTCTGGTTGATCATCGTAGTTCTAAGTACTAATTTATCAAAAAATAATTGTTCACTGTTAGAAAAACGAAGCTAAATGTTTACTATTTGAATGGATGACAGGTGAGAGTCCGATATACAGTAAGAACAAGGTACCTGATTTCTTTATTGGGTAGCTGACGTCTCTGGAATTGCCATAATCTTTTTAGTTTTATTGACACTAGTTGTGACAATTTATATATTTACTATCATATAATTTAGAGAAACTAATGAGTGATGAGAAAGAGGGTGTATAGTTCTTCTGTGAATAGTTGACACTAGTTGATGAACCCCTTCAGTTGAATAGTGGTTCACATTGGTGTCCAGAGATCACCAAGAGTGTGGAAGAATAGGTCATAAATAATTTGATGGTGACACACAACAGTTTGGGGCCAGGGCTCTCGCTCTACCGCCAAAGATGGGGTGTCTTTCATCACTTCTGGACCAGCTTCACCTCTGCAGTCCACCAATACTCAATAAATACAAGAAGAGGAAAAGAAGAGAGATTTAGGCTTTATCTGAGACGGGATGACCACATAATCTTTTCAAGCCTGGTGGGGGCCAATTGATTTCTGCCAAGACCTAATATTTATGGTTACCGTATGCTGCACTATTTAAAAGATAGGACATTGGTCCAGATGCATTAATGTTGAAATAAGTTTTATTGATCTGCATTGAAAATTGTTAAAATAAGTTTCACACTCTGCTACTCTCCTTCTATCGTGATCCACTCTTTTGGTGTTTGCTTCTTTCTCAGGCAAATCCCTCATGAAGACACTGGCAAGAAGATACTACCATACTTGAAAATATATTGGGAAAGGTAACTACTTACTCCAGGTGCCATGAATTGTGGTTTTCCTAATAATAGAATAGCACTTGAAAAGCCTCTTTTCTATACAATGCATCTTACCTAGCAAAGTTGATTCTTCATGCAATCCACTCCGAAATGAAGACCAAAAATATCGGATGGTTTCTTTGAAGTTTATTATTGTGTTCAAGGAGGACCTCTATTTTTTTACATCTTGTGTCTCAATGTTCCTTTCTTTCCACTTCGCACGAGTGATCATAGAAGATATGAGCTTGAATGAGATTGATAACTCAGTTTAACTGGTACGCTTGCAATCAGTGCTCTAGTCTATAGTGTAAATTTTCTCCTAACAAGTATGACATATAAGGCAATCACGTAGACATGATTCTGTTCCTCTTTATCATTTCCTTGGATTGTCTTGTTTGTCAATGACCGTGGTGAATTTGATTATGTTGAAGTTCACGAGCCAAGTTGGATGATGAACAAGGATCAGTGTTTGTTGGTGATAAAATCTGGAGCTATGTTTTATCAGTGGCTGCTGAGATATAAATATGGTTGATTAGGTTCTGCAAACAATAGTGTTGATTGTAGGGATCCCAAAATATTTGTTTAAGTATAATCTTGAAATTGCACTAACTTCCCTTGTTTAGTTTGGTTACAAGAGTTGGGCAGCCTGACAAGAAACCCTCAAGCAAAGTCTGGAATTCATTGAATGCGCCTGCACTTGGCTTCAAAAAAAAGAAAGAGGAGTCCAACGCAGAAAAAAGGCAAGGAGACAAATTAGTAAATGGCAATAGCAACAATAATAGTACTATCATCACCATAATTCATGAAAAACATATAACTCCAAGTCTAAAAGGCAACCATAACCACCGGCACATTCAATTGTGGTCGTTATTCCTTTCTTACAGATTCCTTTCAACCCATGCGCTTGTTGACATTTACACTACTAGGTCATTTTGAGAAGGATTCTAGCAGCTAGTTTACATTCTTTTTTCATATTTTCCTACAGGTGCAGTAAAATCGGAAAGAGAACACAGTGTGGAGAGTCCAGTAAGAAAGAACACATTGAATTTCCTAGTTGACTAGGACAAAGATACAGCATGAGCAGCAGACAGACGAAAAACTTGGCTACAGTTGCAATCATGAACCGGAGTCCAAATACTATATCTTGAATGTTGGTGGGGAGGAGGAAAAGGATGAACAAACAGCAATGAAGATGGAGGCACAAGTATATGTCTATGTATATGATTTTGCATTGGGAAAGAAATGACAGTATCTAGAAGACTGACGGTGGAGATCTAGATGGAGAGGAGTTCACCAAGTTGAGAATGCTGTTCCAGTATTTCTTGTTCTCTTCTTCCTCTAAGCTGCTGCATCCCTCTGCATTATCAGATTCACCGCATCCCTCTGCTGAGTTCTGGTCATTTGACTCATCTAGCAACAATCCTGCTCCGAAGTCTCCTCTGTTGCCAGTTCCAACAATCGATGAATCTGAAAGCCATGCCGATTCCATCCCGAACACTGTTGGGTCCAATGACAAGCTGTCTTCCATTCGGTCTTTGATGCCCAACACATTCATTGTCTTCCCGTAGCATTTCCACTCCACTTCCTCGTCCTCTTGGCCACCTTTATCAGCCAGTGTAGAGCTATTGATGTCCATATTTAGTCCCACACTGCTGAATGGCGGCATCATGTTACTAGAGAAGCTCAGACTCGAGGTGGGGGACTCAAGATCAATCCCTGGACCTTGCCCTGGATTTGATGACTTGTTCCAGACCCCTTGCCATGCACGGAGGATGTCAAGGCAGGGTGGCGGCGGCAATGGGGTTGCAGGCTTGCCGTCAGGCTCAGCAGGAGCTGGTGACAGAGTGGAATACGTAGAAGAGCCCAGCGACTGTTGCTGATGGAAGGAGATGGAGCTGGACCTTAACTTGGACTCCCTGACAAGCCTTGCCTCAGCTTCAAGCCTGGCACTCTCCCACTGAGCCATGTGGCTGAGGTTGGCTGCACTCTTAGACTGGCCATCAGCAGAGTCAAGAGCATCGCTCTTGGGCTTGTGCGTGACAGGATCAATCCCCATCTTGGTGAGCCTCTTCTTTAGGTGTGTATTCCAGTAGTTCTTGATCTCATTGTCTGTTCTCTTGGGCAGATGAGTTGCGATTGCCGACCACCTGAAGAGTGAAGATGAAAATGGTTCATTCTGGTAACTTGCTAGCTCCCTCACTCTGGGATCTGTATACATGAGTGAGTGGTGGAACAGATGAATCACCTGTTGCCCAGGAGGGCGTGGAGTTGGATGATTGTCTGCTCCTCCTGTAGGCTGAATTTGCCGCGCTTTATATCTGGTCGCAGGTAGTTGGTCCATCTCAATCTGCAGCTCTTGCCGCACCTGTGGAGTCCTGCCCATCCCATATATAACGCACAAGTAGAAGGCAGCATAAGCATGCATGGGTCTAGGGAAGTGGCTCACCAGCTTTGGCGGGCAACGCCCGCCAGCTCCCATGGCCATGCTCCTCAATGTAAGCCAGCAATTTCTGGTCCTCCTCCGGCGTCCAAGGGCCCTTCTTCAGGCCTACCTTCTCACAGCACGGCGATCGGCCCATTCCTGGAGAGCGAGGTTGGTCACCACTGTCCACTCCAGCATGCATATATGTATATATAGACTGATTCGGGAGAGAGAAACTGAGAGAAATAATGGAGGAAAGAGTGAAGAGAGCGCCGATGGATAAATAGAGACGGACGGAGAGAAAGAGATGCTCGACCAAGACAGGTCAGCAGCGGCGGCATAAATGGCGTGTGCGCGATACATGTAAGATTTCATTAGACTTGCGTTCACCACTCTGACCCTGCTGTCAATTATCGTTAACTGGAATTCTAGCTTCTTTTCTTGCTACGTTTGTGCCTCAGAAACAGGTCTGGGCCACATCTCACAAGTATCTGTCCCTTCTGGCGTTATGAAATTTCATCGAAGAAGAGTATACCCTCAATTCATTGCTGCAGTAGTTTTGGGGCTGACCGCTGAGGCTGCCATGCATGCGCTGGCCCATCCCATGCCGTGGCGGACACTGAAAGATGACGCGTTCCTTACAGGACCAAGAAAAGTAATTGATGTCTCCTGTTTGAACTCCACGTGCTCCCGGACTACTGATCTTTTTCATTATTTTATACCACAATTTTGTTACTGCACCTAATCTGTCACTAGTAACTTGCCAATTCTCCCAAGAAAATGGGAGGCAATTTTGTACTCGACCGCAAAAAATGCGCAGAAAAGAAATGGTAAATCAGTAATCTGAAAGCATTCAAGAGCCGGAGACAGACGGAGATAAAGAGAAAGAGAGAGACTAATCAGTGTTGCATTTCGAGCTCGTGCTGCTTGTCTGCAGCAAAGAGCCATCTAGTGCTAGCGGCGCCATTAAGCCACGAGAAGCACGCGACATTGATCGCTGATAATGCATGCGAACCATGCATTCATTCTTTTACTCGCATTCATATCGAATCTTTCACATAGATGGAAGAGAAGATACGGTGACGGAAAGAAAAATGATAATCAATGATATAATTTGAATACCCTGTGACAGAGGGACTCAGAATCATCTGCAATGTAACTGCATGAAATTTGTCATTACACATTCGTTAATCTTCTTTTCTAATTATTCATCACCACTTTATCTTATCACAGGAGAGTTGCTACCATTGGTGGACAGATCTCTGGCAATGGTCCTAGTTACAACTCAATAAACTCGAAAACAAAACTTCACGTGTACAGGACATTCTGTTCGTGAATACAAAAGAACAGATTGGGATAGACATACGTTGTATTCCACTCTGAATTGCCCAGATTTCCATGTCATCAACTGAAGGAATGAGATGAGATTTGCAACAGGTGCAACTGCCGGCGTTGCCTTCTCGGAGGCCTACTACTTAATTCAATGATTTGCCTAATGAGGCACCGCTGTCTCTGTCTGAAAATGGCGAAGAGATTGCATCCGTCAAGTAATAAACCAGTGTTTAATGGGCAAACGGTTAATGATATACATCTCTGGCAGGCCACTAAAGGGAGGCAGCATGGCCATTTCCTCCTGTTCCCTGCCAGAGACAGTACTAAATGATGCTTTCCGGCAATGAGGGGCAGCGAGTTCCATAAGGCATGTGTTTTCGTACGTGCCCCAGTCTTTCACTTCCCTTTGCCTCCCTCCTGCACTCTCCGAATTCCTTCTCCTTCCTTTCCTTGATCTCCAATGCTGCAATTTAGTTATCAGGAAAAGTAAATCGCAAGAGGGGCAGAAAATAATGGAATCCAGCTTGCCTCAAGGTACTAACCTGTTTGAGTGTCCGTCCGTTCGATTGAACAACATTGAGTCTGCAACATGGAAGACACTCTGGTTAAGAAACTAATAAATGACTTTAAACGCCGCTTCTATGCCTTTCAATGCGTAGGCCACAGGCTCCATCCAAGCAAGATCCTCATCTATGAAAAGTTAATTTCCTCATCAAAGAATGAGAAGATGCCTGATGCTTGGCGAGGATTGTGTGCTTGTGCACTAGTACACGTCTAAGCATAGTAGCAGCACAACAGCATTTCATGTTCTCTTACAGTCTAATGCCGACGAACTTTTATTTTGAGTAAAGGAGGATAAACCACCAATCATTTATAAGGAAATCAAACCAGAAACTTCAATGGTAAGCTTCGTTGGGAAAATGACTAATATTATCCAGTTTGTGAAGACTCAGTGATGCCTTGAAACATCTAGAGATAAATTGGGGTTTCTTACAATCAGATTTAATTGCAGCTGCTTTTAACTCTGCAACTCTAACCTGGTAATGCCGTTGCAGAGTTCAATCTAGCCTGCTCACAAACTGTATTGAGCTGAACTGACTCCACCAATACAAAGATATTTCCTACTTCAATCTCAACAGTTTTACTGTATCTACATGAACATGAATAATTTGACCTGAATCTCCAATTATAGCAACATGTCTTTCTTCTTGATACATGAATGAAAGTAACAGACTCTGAAAAACAGCAAATTGATTCCAGAGAGCAGTCCTTGCTTGAAAGAAGGGATACGTAACGATCAAAAGTGAGAGAACCGAGAGAAGGCTGGATCAGATGCCGAGTATGGAAACGAGGCATCGAAATCATAATCCTTCACTTGCATATGAACCCGCTTCGTCAGAGGCTACTAGGTGGTCCTTAAAATCCATCTAGCCTCTTTGTGGCACTTGAAGTCTCCAACACACCCAAGGTAAGAGGGTTACCCTTCACCTTCCCTCTGCATTGCATAGACAAAAGATTTGAGGTTTTGCCTGAATAGTAGCTAGGGTGTTCATTCTACTTCGATTCTTCTCATATGCGCACGGTTCCAGTCGGAAATGCTATAACTGATAATGCCAATGGGTGTTCCTGTGGTAGTTAACATGCTTTGGTGGCAAAATCCATCAGCTTGATGCCCTTTGGTTGTCACAATCCCGGTGGTTGCATGCTTCTGTAGACTCAATAAAGAAGAAAATACATTACATTTTGCTCTCTTAATTCAAACACAGTAGGATGTACACAGTAGCAGGGACATTATTTTTATTTATAGCTGCCCTTACCTTCTTTTTTCCTCATTTGTTTTTGAGAAAAGCTGTTCAGCAATTTTCATGACAGATTGCTAAAGATGATCACTAGGTGTCATTTACAGACAATCATAATAGACCATATATAAAACTAAACTGTGAATATCAACAGTGAGTCCCATTTGTCTCAATTGGAAGAACTGTCAAATCAAGGAGTATGATAAAATTATCAGGCATATGAACAAACGTGAAGCAGACAGCGTTAGCATCCCATGCGGATCCATCTGCAATGGCTCACTGTGGGTGAACTCCAGCACAACGCTTTGGTAGGTGCTATCTACCAAGTTGCACCCTGTCAAGTTCTCCGCTATCTTGGCAGGTCCATGTGCATTAAAATTCCCACCGTGAGCATTCGTATTCACATACGTGTGAGGCTCAATGGCTCAACATGCCGTAGAAATATATAACTACAGCAGTTTTTTTTTAACTTTTACATTGACAAAATATCAGAATTGAAATTGAGGTAAATAAGATGATTATATAAATTCAATAACGAAGTTTTTTTTAAGAAAGTCGAGAAAAACAAAATCTTAGAGTCGGGTAGATTGTAGGTCACGGACGCCTAAAAACAATATTGTGTTGTGTCGAATGTGTCACTTAGTGGTATTAAAACTATTTTGCACTTTTTGATCGGTGTGAATTAACTTAGCGAGGACATTGAACCTTTAACAGAGGAAAATTGTGGAGCCTAATGAGTTAGTGGGCCAGTGGATAAGTAAGAGGATTTGTGACTTATAACATTTGTATTTACTCTTATATCGATAAAGTGTCAGAGTTGATACTAAATTAAATATAATGATTGTTGTAAATCTAATAACAAGATCTTTCTCGAAAAGTCGAAAAAAATAAAATTGTAAATTAGGGTGAACTGCAAGCCACAGACGCCTAGAGACAATATTGTACTGGATTGAGAGCGTCACATAACTAAATTGTCACGCCTCAAATTCGAAAACTCCATACTTTGATATGCAACAACGCCACATACTTATAAAATCGAAATCCTATAAATATGCAAGATTATAATCTTAATCCTGTACACATTAATAACTCATAAGAATTAAATCAATATCTTACAAAATAAGCCTTAATAATATTACTAAATTTTCTCATATTATCTTATCATAACCTAATACATTTTTCAAGTACTAAATCAAAAAAATTTAATCTGAATGTACATATCATTTTACAGTTTAACTAATACTCAAAAACTCGTATCTAATTACCAAATCTGTAAGAGAATAAGTAATATTATGTTAAGCCAATATTTCCATATATATACTATATAAAGTTTTAGTAATCAGTTCTAAGTAAAATTAAATTTATTCAAAATTTAAATAAATATCATAAATATAATTTTGTCAAAGTTTAGCAAGAATAAAGGGTTAAAAGTCATGAAATAAAAAATCATTTAGATAATTACAAGTCAAGATAAAAAATGAAGTTATTGGTGTTCAAAGCAACTTTTATATATATATAATTTAGATTCTAAAAATTAAATTTCACATATATTCCAAAAAAATCATATAGTCATAAAACACAATAGAATTAAAATATAATATATTAGTCCACATAATATAATCAAAGTATAATATATTGGACCAGATAACAGAATTATTTTATCAAATTCAGAATTTCGAAACACATTCATTTTCTTATGCAAAATATATTTTAGTTTCTAATATCAACTGCGATTATACACTTAACTCAGTGACACATGTCACACACATAATACCTGAAATCAGGTCACATCACAAAGTATCACATTTAATTCTCATACCTAGGTTACATCACAGAATTGGAACTGCTCCCTCACAAACACATATACATATTGACATGGTTAGAAATTTCCCTTACTGACAGGGTCACATCATACAATTAGAGTATAGATGTACTAAAAAATGTTTAACAAAAACTTTCTCTAGTTATTATATAATTTTATAATAAAATAACTAACTATATGTTAATTTCACAAATTTTCGAAAACAAGATTTAGTTTTGATTTCAAAATACGTATAATATAAATATAGTATTTACCAAATTATTTATCACATAATATAATAATATCGAAAATCATAAATATTTGAAATAAGTCATATACATTAATATATGATGGAGTGACTTATTTGCTTACAAAGGAATCCTTGCATAGTTTTCAAGTTCAATACAAGAATCCAAATAAATATCAAAAGTAAATAGCCTTTTCATAAACTCACATGTATGATTTTTATATTTTCAAGACAAGTAAATATATTATAAATTTAAAACAAATATATAATTCTCTTGGAGTCCCAAAGGGATATTAAGTAGTATTTAAAAATAAATATAGTATACAATCATAATTCATACTTATTAAAAGATTTAAATTTACTAAAATAGGTCGCTAACTTAATATTATTGAGGGTCGCTCATGCTCTTACCTGAGAAAGTATCATGATAAGTACAAAAAAAATTAACTCAAATTTTCTCGTCTGAACCTAAATCATAAAACAAACATAACAATAACTATTAATATTAAACAATATGATTCCTAACACATAAATTCAAATACAAATTTAACTAGCCTATTGGACCTTAACATAAACTAAAGGTATTACAAAAAAAATTGATTAAGAATGCATACCATGATAGCTTTATCTTAAATTCATATCCAAGATGTGAACTAATTATAATAATTTCAAGATCAAGACTTGTAACATATATCTATTATAGCTTGATATTAAGACCAATGAACACATATCACAATGGGCCTAATTTGGTCTCACGTCTAATACCACAATAATCTTAATGTTAAAACTCTTAACATATATAACTAACCTCCAAACCATATATATGAACTTCTATAATTCCATAATAAATAACTTAAATAAAAACTTGATACAATAGCCTTTTGATCTGATGATGACTTCAAGATATCACATGAATCATACTAAATTTTAATCAAAATAGTTTTCAAAAATTTACTAACTAAATTTAATTTAATTTTAAGATAGAAATAACTATAACAAGACCACAATAAAGAAAATAAAATTTAGATCATAAGATCAAATATGCTAGTTCAAAAAATTCCTAATGATAGAGCGATAATTGATACAAAAAAAAAACTAAAATTAAAATCTCAAATCTAAAAACATAAAAAATATGAACTAAAACTTAACTAAGAGGAAAAATGACATTGTTACCTAAGAAAAAAACCCAAAACATTACAAAGAAACTAAGGTCTTGATTTTTCACACGTAGTTGAACTTGTCGTTATAACCCATATCCTAGTCACTGTTTCTCTCTCTCTCTTTTTTTTTAAGCAGCCACCGTCGCCACAATTCAAAGGTAAAAAAGAAAACAATTCGCAGGGGATAAAGATCTGATGGGGTTTTGATTGATTATTTGCAAAAAGCCCCCTGGATTTACAAAAATTATAACTAGATCCAAGACCATTTTTTTTTCAATTTTGGGTTTCCACGATACATGAGCTTATTGAGCTGATACACCTTCTTCCCTACTCCCCTCATGGACATCAAGTTCCCTTGCTTATCAATAAACCACCAGCTGCTCTGCTCCACCTTAACCATCTCTAGCAAGGAGAGTTTACCCGAATCATCATAGTTCCGTGCTGATCTTATTGAATATGAACGACATTTGGTATTGATTCTAAGCTTCAAGGGATGGAGGCAGCTCGGAAACCTTGGTAATGTTATAACACAGTTTATTTAATATTTTGGGATAAAATAATTAGAGGGTTAGGATAAAGATAATATTATTGGAGGATTAGGATGAAATATTTTAACGAATAAGTTAGATTTATTTTAACTGTATATCTTTAAAATATATCAAAAAATTTAAATAGCATAAACTTCTGATTATTATTTCACAATGACAGAGGAGACGCTACTAGAGGAGAGGAGCATTGTTACTGCCGACGATGGAGAAGATTGTGGATTGCGAGGAAGTCAAAGTTGAATTGAGACAGGTGACTCTCATATTACGTTGAGACCTTTTAGATGAATTTATTAACTGCTATTTCTTACTATTGGTTTATTTATATGAATTAATGATGAGAATTTTATGGTCAAATACTAGTATGAGTATAGGTAACAAATTCACAGAAACTTTGGGTAGATGCAGTTTGATTTTCGGAACTTAAAAGCTGTTGTGGAAAAGGATCTAATTGCGTTGATATTCAACAATAAGAGGGTTCAACTGAAATTGAATAAGAGATAATTACTTATAATTTTCTATAATTAGTCTTAATTATTTACAATCCCTTGTAATTTTCGGAATTACTCACCCCTACATTTTTCAAAATATTTACCTACACCTCCCGATTGTTATTTAACTAAAATTTTCTCAAAAATTTTCGATTTTACCCTCGGTTATTTTATAATTAAATCACTAAAAACTTATTTTTTATTATTTAACACCCCGAAATTCGATTTTTTGCAAATAACACCCCGAAATTATTTCTATTTACAGAAAAGTCCCCGAAATTCGGATTTTTGCAAATAACACTCTGAAATTATTCTGATTTACATAAAAGTCCCCGAAATTATTGCGACGGTAGCGAGAGTGGCGGCGCGCGGGCGGCGACATCGGAGGCCGGTGACAGGAGCGGAGGCCGAGGTCGGCGCACCGGCGCGCCAGCATGCGAGCGCGGACAGCCTCGGCCTCGGCACACGAGATGGAGGCTGAGGCCGGCACGTCGGCAGTGGGTGCGGATGGCCTTGGCCTCTGTCCCTGGCATGTGGGGGCGAACGGCCTCGACCTTGGCCGTTCGCACCCGTGGGTCGGCGTGCCAGACTCCGCCTCCGTCTTGCGTGCCGAGGCCGTCCGGCCCGCGTGTCTGCGCGCCGGCCTCGGCCTCCGTCTCCGGCACGCGAGTGCGGACGGCCTTGGCCTCGGTTGTCAACGCCCGCGTGCCTGCACGTCGGCCTCGGCCTCCACTCCCGCCGCTGGCCTCCGGCGTCGCAGCCCACATGTCACTACCCTCGCTGCCGTCGCAATAATTTCGGAGACTTTTCTGTAAATCGAAAAAATTTCAGAATGTTATTTACAAAAATCTGAATTTTGGGGATTTTTTTATAAATAGGAATAATTTTGGGGTGTTATTTATAAAAAATCGAATTTCGGGATGTTAAATAATAAAAAAATAAGTTTTTAGGGGTTTAATTGTAAAAATAACCGAAGGTAAAATCGAAATTTTTTAGAAAAATTTTAATTAAATAACAATCGTAATTAAATATTTTGAGAAAAAAAATATAGGTAATTTCGGAAATTTAGGAGGTTATAGGTAATTAAGATTAATTACAGGATTATAGGTAATTATCCCATGCAATAATTGAGATTGATGACTTGAATAATTTTAACATTTAAGGGGGCTTTTATGCCAATAGGCCTTCTTCTTCTTCCTCCACGAAGTAGCTGGCTATTGGGGGTGGCGGGCGTGGCGGCACGGTGCTCGCAGGGGCGCGCGAGCGATGGCTGGCACGGGACGTGGGCGATTGGCCGGCTTGAGGTGCGGCTGGTGGCGCGGGGCGTGGGCGCGTGGGCTGCCCGGGCCGCGAGTGCAGTGGCACATTTACGGTACGGGCGAACGGCGGTGGCTTGGCAGTGTGGGCGCGAGGACGGTGGCGGCATACAGCGGCGGCAGCAAAATTAGGGTTAAGGTCAGGATTTTGATGCAGAAGTAGAAGAGGATTGGTTTTGGTTTGGGTTCTGGTTTGGTTTGGGTTAGTTTAAGTTTTTGTTTGGGTTTGGTTGGATGGTTGGTTCTGGATTAGATTTTGGGTTTGGTCTAATATAGTTTTGGTTTCGGTTTAGGTTTAGTGTGGTTCTGGATTTGACTTCTATCAGGGGTGTTTTTACAAATTATCTAATGATTTAAATTGTTATAATGAGGAGGTTTCTTCGCAAAATGCCAAAATTAAGATAGTTTTATGTAAGTTAAATATTGGTATTATAGTTAATTATATTTCGAGGCCAACTTAAAGTACAACTAACCTGGTGTTAATTTTTGATTAACTATAATTCAGGGCCCTATTTGTAAATTAGGTTTTAGTTTGGGATAACTTTCTCATTTGAACTATAAATTCAGTAATTCAAAATATGTTGGATTCATCTTTTTGAGAAAAAGTTGTTTTGAGCTTGAAACATTTAATATTAATCTTCAATTATTTCAGTTTTGGTTAAATAATTTATTTGGATATTATAGCCTTCCTTTGATTGCTCATTTTAATAGACCATACTTGTAGAGGGACTAATTTGAGAAAATTTATATTGGATCACCCTATCCCTAAGAATAGGTAGGTCAGTACTAGTGGGTGCGATTCTCTTATAAGATTAGCTAAGTCATAAGACATGGTGACTATCGATCTTCAAGAGTGTAGGAGACGTGTTCACTGTGATGGGTGAACATAACTCACAACTTTGTAGGGAGTGTAGGGACATGGCTCTCGAAAGGTTTGGAGAGACCATCCATCTCGGGATGATAGTAATCCGCGAGACGATCCATTGATATATTTTGCTCTAGGATAGTTGTTTTCCTCAGAATGTGTATCTCTCCCCATATACACTGTTAGTTGAATGTTGGTGGTAGCTACTGGTTATTGATTCCAGTTGCTTCTTAGATTCTTGGCTACAGTTGATGATTATTGGTTGTTTGTGCATTCTGGAGTTATAGATACTCCTCCACTATTGGTTATCAGTTGTTCTTTTTGACGTTAATACTCCTTGTTAATTGTTCTGGATCCATTGATGTTGCGGTTCCTTCTTATTTACTCACTCATAAATTTATTGTATTCTGTGGTTTGGGAGTAAAAGGATTTACCTATAGAGCGTGTTAACATACTCACAAGGTTATTATTTATCTCTTTCATTTATTAGTACGGGTGATTCATCAACGTTAAAGGATAACGTGCTACATATAGATGAGAAAAAGCCTTGTCAAGAGTGGAATTCTATTTTGTTTTAAGTTGTAATAAGGATTATTATTGTAGTGGACATGATTTTGGTTGGATTTGTTGAGATATATGTTAGAGTTACATTAAATATTCCTTTACTTGTATATTCTCTCTATGTAATGTTATGGTTTATAGGATGTTGATTTGCATTTTGTTGTAGGCCCAAAGGTGGGTAGTAACAGGGCGTGACAATGACAACCATAGTGATAGGATAGAATAATCGGATAGTCTGGCTGATAGCCTCACTTGCACTAGACTCAGTTAGTGAGCTCCTCATCCACAATTTTTGTGGCCTCCCAATATGTGGCAATCAGCAGTGGTGTGGCTACTGATGTTCATCATTCAAATGTATGAGTTTGATAACAATGTCAATGTACACATAGGCTAGAAGAGGATGTGGATGCATGAGAAGCCCATTGTTACCCCCAAAAATGAGTGATAAATGCCACATAAAGATCGTGCTGCAAAACTCATGATTCAAGAGATGGACAGGACATTTCCAAGACTATTATATACAAAGATAACACACAAACATATAGCGTGATATGGGTAGATGACCCAAACACACAATAAATAGCAAGAAACTATAGGGACAATTTCTGTGTATAACACAATTCAGCATTTGCACAGCATGTGGAAGGTAGACATGGACACCTATATTATTGGGATTAATTGTAGCCTATATGTATACATGGTGATACCACATGGAATACAAGGAGACCGCTAGAGAATATGTAAATATAGTAATATCACATATACAACAAGGAGACAACCAAAGTATATATGAACATGGTAACACCATATGGACTGTGAGAAGTAATCGCATGAGATAGTGGACAAACATGCGGACTATAGGAAACAGTCATAGATATTGGTTACACCCACTAATATATATATATATAGTTTGAATATGGGAGAAACATAGAGAGATACATAGAAGGAGTTGTGGTAAACTTTTGTGTGCTCCTCTATTGTAAATCCTCTTTATAAATAAAAGAGTTGAAAAAGTTTCTCGCATATTGTCATATGCTTCTCATCTTTTCTTCGTGGGTTTTTGTGTATGAGTTGGCAGACTAAGTGCAGGGCATTTAGTGTCATCACATGGTGTGACTTCATATTAAGAATTCAACCGTGTGATACCAGCTATAATTGGAGATGGTGTGTGTGGCCCCCAACAAGATGTTTGGGATCTTGATGGTGGATAACTATTCGATGGAGAGGTCAATCAAAAGATAGTCAATGCATCGACTACTATAGGTTGGCTTCGAGCTAATTTTTTTGGTGGATTGCCACCATTGCATACATAAGAGATTCACACTATGACAAAGGAGTTTTGTTGACTTAGTTGTGTCTCAAATTTAGACTTTCTAAAGAGTCTTAATCAAAGTAGAATTTATATTAGAAAGTGATTTAGTGGTCCAAATTTTTTTTGAATTTATCCCTTATTAAAAGACATTGATTAATAGGTCTGATCTTTATTTGAATTAATCCCCTACTCTGACTCAAATTCAAGTAGATCATTCCTATAAATACCTTATTCATCTAAGGGTTTTATAATATTGGGATAAACATAAATTAAAACTCTCATAATGTCTTGTGATAACTAAATTAGTTAGTCTTTTGTGAGAGTTTGTGATATTTAAGTATTGTCTTTATCACTGTAATCTCATCTTTCTTCTCATTAACAATATCTCCTCCGAATTGTTTCGCTTATAGAGTAGATAACTGATCGAACCACATAAATCTCTTGTATGTTATTATTTCTCATTTTCTTTTTTTCTTCTACATCGTAAATTGTGGTGAAGATCCATCTTTCGCGCAACAAATTAATATCAAAGTCTAATTCAAAATATCTACTATGAAATTGGAGGTAAGAAAATTCAATGGAAGGTAAGGGTCCCTCATCTGGCAAGCAAGAGTTCATGCAATCCTTATTCAACAAGGATTATTAAGCATGAAGATATCGCTGAAAGTATCTGTGAGAACTAGAAAGCTAGTACACATAGCACTATTCTCCTCAGACTCCCCAATAAAGTACTATATTCGTTTCTCAATGAGACATCAACTTTAGAGCTATAGAAAAAGTTGAAGAAATAATATATGATTAAATCTATTACAAGCCGAGTTTACCGAAAGTAGAAACTTTTCAATTTTCAGATAAAAGAAGGTATAAACATAGTTAATCATCTCAATCTTTTTAATAAATTAGTCGCTCAATTATTAAGTATTGATATCAAAATTGAAAATATTTATTTTATTATCATCTTTACCTCGTTCTATCTAATAAATATTTGAAAAAGATTGGAGAGGATGAGTCACACCTAAAAGTACTGATTGCTATAGGTCATATCAAAAAAGATCAAAATCAATTTGTTTTAAATCTAAATCCAAAAGAAAGAATTACAAATACTATAAAAAGATAGGACATGTAATCGAAGAGTATTGGAAGCTCAAAGTAAAGAAAGAAAACAATCTCAATGTAAAGAACTAGCCATTAAATAAGTGTCAATTACTGAATGGAGTTTTGATGATGATTAGAGTAACATTTTTTCTATTAGTTTTGATTTTGATCATTACTATAATACTTGGATCTTTGATTTTGATTAGTTTGAACAAATATGCGCCAATAAAGATTAATTTAAAAATTACAAATTTTATAGTAGTGGTTTAATTTTGATAAATAACAATAATTCATTCAAAATTGTTAAAATTAAAATAATTAAAATTAAGATGTTTGTTAATATTGTTAGAACTCTTACTAATGCTAAATATGTTCCTGATTTGAAAAAAAAAATTTCTTTGAGTATTTTGAATTCTTCTAGTTGTAAATATTTTGCTAAATATGGAGTTCTAAAACTTACTAAAGGCTCATTAATGTTGATGAATAGTATAAAGTATGAAAATTTATATGAATTAATAGGAAAAATTGTTAAAGGTAAAATGACAATTTTTGGAATTTTTCTGATATGATCCACTTATGACATATACATCTCGGACATATGAGTGAGTAAAATTTAATTGATCTCAACAAAAATAAAACTGTTGAAAGGCCTTTATATGCAAATTATATTTTTGTGAGTATTGTCTATATGGTAAATAGTCTAAAGTAAAATTTAACACCAATATTTATTACACTAAAAGCTTAACTAATTATATTTATTCTAACGTGTGGTGCTCTTTTATTTCATCAAAATCTAATGCTCATTATTTTATTAATATTGTTGATGATTTTTTCAAAAAATGTGGATTTATTTTGTGTCACAAATCCGAAGCATTCTCTATTTTCAAATAGTAAAAAACTTCAATTAAAAGAAAAATTGATATACAAATCAAATACCTTAAAAGTGATAATGGCGGGAAGTGCTAATCAAGATGTGACTAAAAGGATAAATCGAACATTATTAAAGGCATCTTTTGAATATCCAAATTTTTCAAAAAAGAGGATTTAAGATATGGTAGAGATTGTTAGCGTAGTCGTGTCTCAAATCGAAACTTTTCAAAGAGTCCTAATCAAATTAGAATTCATATTATAAATAATGTAGTGATTCGAATCCTTTTTTGAATTTGTCTCCTACTAAAAGATACAGGTTAATAGATCATATCCTTATTTACATCAGTTTTCTATTCTAACTTAAATTTAATTAAGTCACTCCTATAAATATTTTATTCATTAAAGGTTTCACAATAGTAAGATAAACATAGATCAAAACTCTTACAATGTCTTATGATGATTAGCCTATTAGTTTTTGATATTGGAGTTTTATCTTTATCATTATAATCTTCTCTTTTTTTCATTAATAAAATTTTCTCTGGATCACTTTTACCTATGGAATAAATAATAGACCAAACTATATAAATTTCTTATAAGTTATTCTTCCTCCTTTTTAGATATCCATATTTCATGCAACAAAGTTTAGTAGCTCATCATTCCTAGTAAGATATTCCTCGGAATGTTTGACTAATCCCTCCCTGTTTGTTCTTCTTCTCTTTTCTTGTGTATTACCATGGCATGCATCTTGCACATTAGGAGCAGGCATAGTATGGTCTTGCAGCGTTTGACGTTAATGATCAATTAGTCAAGAGCAACAAAAAAAAAATCAAACTCGAATAATCCAGTGAAAGAATAAATAGCACACCAGAAACGGGCTCTTGTTCTACTCTGTTCCCTTTCTCTCCTTCTTCTAATCACATTCAATGAGTTGCCCGTGAATTAAAAACAATAAATAATAACATTAGTTGTCATTAATTCAGACAAGATGATTGGAACCAAAGGGTGGCTCTTTGTCCAATCTAATATGAAAACATTGAGAAGATTATAACTGACCTGCATGGTGCTACTCAACAAGTTATTAGCATTCTTCCCATCTACTTATTCAAGAAAATTCATAAACAAAACAACAATGAGAGAACGACAACATGAAAATTAGTAGTTACGAACATACGGTAGCCAAATGCCAAGGTTTGGCGGATTCCATCTTTCAAGAAGTGAATGGGAATAAAAGAGAAAAGTTTGAAATTGCACATATTCTTAATCAAATTAGAGATACAGATGTACGCAAAGTCATATTTTGATGTGCGCACAAAAAATGAAAGATACCAAGAAACAAAGTTGCAAATTGCTCTAGCCCTAGTAAAGAAATTAAAGATTAGGTTCAATCCAAGGATTTCAAACTGAAATCAAATGACAACAATGAAAAAAAAAAGAAAAAAAAATCAAGATAATCTACGTAACTCTAAGCAGTAAAATCAAATAACATTACAAGATATCACACTCAATTTTTGTAATTAAGTTATGTCACAGAATCAGAATCGGTATTTTTAAACATATATATATATATATCAATGTGATCAAAATTTTTTCTCATTGATAAAGTTACATCACAAAATCAAAGCATAGATTATATTATGAGACATTTAGCAAAATTTTTTTTTATCCTTATACAATTTTATAACAAAATAAATAATTAAAACTTAGTTTCATAAGTTTTTAGAAACAAAGTTTTGTTTTGATTTCAAAATAAATACAATATCGATAATATATTTAACAAAATATTTATCACATAATGCACTAATATCAAAAATCATAAAAATCTAAAATAACTGATATACACTAATATAAGATAGAGGATTTATTTACTTACCTTAATAATGATAGATGCAAATTATAAGCTTTATTAACTCTCTAAATAAATTTTTCAAAATTTTTATTTTCAACTTCCTCGAAATATTCTTAGATTTTTTTTCATGCATATTGGTTACATGTATAATCCTTCAACTAAAATTTTTTTAATCTTTTTATAATATAAAAAACTATTTTTATATAAATTCCCAAATAAAATAAATAATTTTAATTAAATAAAACTTAAATTTAACTAAAATTTTATTTGGGTTGGATATGACAACATGTATTCTTTATCATCCCATTTTTAAATAGTTAATCATAGATAATGAGATTCATTTACATCAATCATCACTAAGACTAAGTTACATATCACTAATGAACAATTATGTACACACCAATTCTGTCTTGCTTGACTCCTGATTAGGGATGTGCATTATTTGGTTAAAACCGAATTAACCGACCGAACTGAAACAGAATAATCGATTTGATTCGGGTTATTCGATTTTTGGTTCGGTTCGATTTTGAAAATTGAAATTTTTGTAATTCGGTTTCGGTTTCGGTTATTAAATTTGAAAAACTGTAAAAACCGAACCGAACCGAATTATATATATATATCACTGGACAGTTGATTTCGGTTTTAGGCTAATCGGTTCAAACACAACTATATATTTATCACTATCAGAACAATCGGTTCGCCGCTCTCGCCGCTCTCGCTCTCGCCTCTCATTTCAGCCCTAAGTCCCCTCTCAGATCCGAAAACTCATGCTCCCACTCCCCATTTTCTGATCTCCTTCTCCAAATCCTCTCCTCCCTTCTCCTCTCGATCCATGTTTGTAACATCTCATCTCTCCGATCGAGTCCTGGATCTCTCAGCGATGCCAACCCCCCGCCGATCAAACTCCTCCGGTCCTCACTGACCACCAAACTAGGGTTTCCACGTCGTGGCCCTAGGTCACTCACCTGCGGGAGAGGATGGGCCGTCAAAGGAGGAGGAGAAGGCGGGGAGGCCGTCGTCAGATTCCCCGAGGAAGCCGGAGCGGGCGAGGAGGGATTCTTGAGAGGAGCTGATCTTCAAGGCTGACTCGTCGATTTCAGCGAAGAAATCCGCCACCAGATCGTCTTCTTCAGCTCTTCCAATAGTACCTCCGCATCCCTACTGCCCACCTGAACCCCAACTACGCCGCCGCCTCCTTCCTGTCCTCTCTCGCCAGCTCCATCGGCCTCCAGGTTCGCTTGGGCTTGGGAGCCCTCCGAGGCTGCAGAGTGTGGAAGCTCCTGCTCTGCAGGAGGATCAGGCTCTTCTCCACTTTTTCTCGATGGTGGGTGTCCTATCTCTTGCTCCCAACCATGTCTGGTCTCCCGAAAATGCATTCGCACCAAAGAATCTTGGGAAAAAGTATCAGATGGTACAAAGGAGTATGGCTCAAAAGGTGTAGAGAAAGGAGGAACTTCAAAGTGGTTGAGGATTGTGTTAATGAAGGATCCATGCTCTAAAGCACTCTTGGAATGGGAAATGGTGTACTCCATATGCAAGATTCCTTCCTCTCCTCCCTCGCCCGCTCCATGGGCCTCCAGGTTCACTTGGGCTTGGGCTTGGATTTGCCGAGGCTTGGGTTTGGGTTTTGCAAAAAAATTTGGTTACAATTCGGTTATAACCGAATCAAACCGAAATATTTCAGTTCGGTTCGGATTCGATTTTTATACTACTCTGTTCAATTCGGTTTTGGATTTTAAAAATTCGAAAATTTCATTTTGGTTTATTTGGTTTGGTTCGATTCGGTTTTAACCGAATACACACCCCAACTCCTGATTGCTTCAGTAGCTCCAGCGACATTCACCAAGCTGCAAGCTGAACTGGAAGGGGCAGGAACAGGACCTTCCTGGTTGTTTTTGTGGGAGGCAACTGAAGATATCTCAGGGTTCATGTCGGAGGTGAGCCCCATCTCCCGAGAGATGCTTGTGTTGCAGCTCTGTTTGATCCCATACCAGCCATTGCTCTGAAGGAGTTGAACCAAGCTGGCAGCACTCGAGGGGTACGGCCAGTTTCCCAGCTTTGGAGCACAGAAAGTGGCTTGCAAGGAGGGGGGCGGGGCATCGAATAGGTTTGCAGTGGAAGAGAGGAACACAGAGTTGAAGTTCTCTGTTAACAGCTCTCCATGTCCTTTCTGGTCCTCCATGGCATTGGAGAAGCAGGACACGTGGGCTGGGTCGGACACCGCAGCAGCGACATCCATCAAGGGAGGAGGAGAGAATATCCCACCACTCTTGATGCTGCCTTGGAGCTTATTACCATCGCGGCCTTCTTCCCTGCTGAACCCTTGTGGAACACCCTGCATACCACCCACTCATTCTGCTTCCATGAAACAGAAGAAGACACCATCTTGATGATCAGCAAGAAAGAAAGGATTGTTTGGTGCATACCTTGGCGGAGAAGTTGCCGTCAAGGCGGTACTCGTGCATGACCCAATTGGCGTTCTTCCCTTTCGGAGATCTCCCTCTGTAGAATACGAGCGTCTTCTTCATCACAACAAGGTTCTTCCCTCTGTGAAACTCCTTGTGCTTTCCGGTCGCCTTCTAGTAGCCGGAACCCGTGGCTCTGTTCGTCCTCAGTCCCGTCGGATACTTCCTGTCCTTCACGCAGAAGAAGTGCCTCTCCTTCTCCCCCATCTTCGCTCTCCCTTATTCCATCCCCCATCAAACACAAAATTGATCAATCAAGAAAGGCCGAGTGAGATAAAGAGTGAACTTCACAACTTACATGGCAAGTCCATGGCTAGCACTTGTTCAAGTCTGCTTCGCCAACAGCTCTGGCGACGAAGCCAGCATCAACAGCCTTCTTGCAGAGGTAGTGAGTGATGAGCTTTTTGTTGGTAGGATGGAGCCGGAAACCCGGAGGCAAGGTCAGGGGCTACTCTCCTCCGTTGTGGACAACAGCACCGTGCTGATCCATTGCTTCCTGAAAAGATCTATGGCGAGAAGATACAGAAGAATGCTTGACAAAACGAAAGAAAACTGTGCTAACCCCAGAAGATGGGAGCTTGGAAGAAGCCGTTAAAAGAAGAAGAAAATGTTTGTGAAGATAGAGAGGACCCCCTTAAATCGCTACCAAGCCTTCTTCTGTATGAATGAATAAATAATATTATATAGAAAGTTGTCTTCTCGGCGAAGGACCTTTAGATCGATCCATAACGAACTATACTCATCAACTTCCCACAGGGAAAAAATACATGAGAAAAATACAGGATCGGACTTCCACCAGGGCGAGTCACGTGCTTGTCACACCCTCATATTTATTGTTAGTCCCACATCGCCTGGGGCCTTGGAGGAAGCAGCACCAAGATCATATAAAAGAGGAGCCCTGGGTGGTACAAGACAATCTTTGCGCTTGGGGCAATGACGCAGCTAGTGAGGTTATAACCGAGGCGCGTCAATTGCTGGTTGAAAACTATTTCCAAACCCCCTCTTTGGCCTGGGTTCAGCCCAGTTGCCACTGAGAATTTCTGGAAGGGCTACCTCTAACCCAGGTAAAAGCCCTGCAAATCTGAAATATAAAAATTTATTGTCATCCGGCAATCTCTGTACCGGCGTCTAAAAGTCGCGAAGCAAACACACGGATGCCTGCTGGTGTTTGTGGAAATGCCCGAAGGGCCCGTAGGAATTGAGTGATTCAATAATTACAGTGTTTGGATGAGTATTTACTGTAGGGAATTGGTAATTGGTCAATTCCTTTCCGTTGTTTGGTTGACGAATGGAATTGATCAATTCCATAATATATTAGAAAATACATCTTAGTAAGTTAATACAAAAATCCACCCAAATTGAATAGACAATCATGCTACCACGCCAAACAATCCTTGTGAATAACAGAAACAAGTCCTATTATCAAGTTAGTGCCAACCCGTGGGAGGCTTCTTATCGCGCCTAGTTTCAAATTCCATTGGCAAAACCGAAGTGCCATCAAGACTTGAGAGCAAGTGCCAAGTCGAAACTCGCCAAAGATTGTCAGGACAAATTTCGGCTTCGACTCATGCTGAAGAAGGCCCCCAACTTTCCGGAGTTGTCTGCTCTTGTCTTCACTGTGGTCAGGTCATCCGATGCAAATATAAATTCAACAGTGATTTTATTTTCATTTGTAGAGAATTTGCCCGTAATTTCTGCAAGCTCTGATGGAGACGAGCTCTCGAATCGTGGGAGGCAGGCGCTCCGGCACTCCGGCACACTGATTCAGGGCAGCGGAGAAGGCGAGCTTGGTGGAGAAGACGAGCTCGTGTGGAGAAGACGAGCTCGGGGGAGAAGACGAGCTCGGCGGAGAAGACGAGCTCGTGCGGAGAAGACGAGCTCGGGGAGAAGACGAGCTCGGGGGAGAAGACGAGCTCGGCGGAGAAGACGAGCTCGGGGGAGAAGACGAGCTTCGTGCGGAGAAGACGAGCTCGGGGGAGAAGACGAGCTCGGGGGAGAAGACGAGCTCGGGGGAGAAGACGAGCTCGGCGGAGAAGACGAGCTCGGGGGAGAAGACGAGCTCGGCGGAGAAGACGAGCTCGGCGCGGAGAAGACGAGCTCGGCGGAGAAGACGAGCTCGGGGGAGAAGACGAGCTCGGCGGAGAAGACGAGCTCGGCGCGAGAAGACGAGCTCGGCGGAGAAGACGAGTCGGGAGAAGACGAGCTCGCGAGAGAGAAGACGAGCTCGGCGCGGAGAAGACGAGCTCGGCGGAGAAGACGAGCTCGGCGCGGAGAGAAGACGAGCTCGGCGAGCTCGGGGGAGAAGACGAGCTCGGCGGAGAAGACGAGCTCGGCGCGGAGAAGACGAGCTCGGCGGAGAAGACGAGCTCGGGGGAGAAGACGAGCTCGGCGGAGAAGACGAGCTCGGCGCGGAGAAGACGAGCTCGGCGGAGAAGACGAGCTCGGGGGAGAAGACGAGCTCGACGCGGAGAAGACGAGCTCGGCGGAGAAGACGAGCTCGGCGCGGAGAAGACGAGCTCGGGGGAGAAGACGAGAGAAGACGAGCTCGGCGGAGAAGACGAGCTCGGCGGAGAAGACGAGCTCGGCGGAGAAGACGAGCTCGGCGGAGAAGGCTCGGCGGAGAAGACGAGCTCGGCGCGGAGAAGACGAGCTCGGCGGAGAAGACGAGGTGGAGAAGACGAGGGGGGCGTGGGGGGGGGGGGAGGGGAAATCGACGAAACCGAGCGTGCTACAGTAACCGGGAATTGAAATCCCGAATCGGCGTTTTCCGTTGATTTTGAGAGGGAATTAAAACGGGGAATCGGGGGAATTGGGAAATAACCGATTCCCCCGATTCCGGTCCGGGGAATTGAAACAAACACCGGAATGGAGGGAATTGGGCTCTCAATTCCCTCCATTCCTCCGATTCCCGGTTCCGGGAATCCAAACAAACAAGCCCTCGAACGGGACAACTCTCTCCTGGGGCGCCATGATCATGTGCGCGGTTCATAGCGTCGACTGCTTTCCTCCTCCAGGCTGAGATGAAGGAAAGGTGCATCAGGCCGCACCTATATATTCCTTCTCGAGGCCTGCGCCAAACACTTACAGGCCTCTGCCATTGCGCAACTGCATGGGATTGTAGCTAGGCTCGGTCTAGAATCCGATGCCTATGTGAGGAATGCGCTTTTTCATATGCATGCCAACTGCGGGAAGTTGGCCATAGCCGGTGCTCTTCTTCGCGAGTCAAGCGAGGAGGATGTAGTAGCTAACTCTGCTTTGGTTGCAGGATATGCAAAAAGAGGACAAGAACAGAGAACTCTTTGATCAGGCGCCAGAGAAAGATGTAGCTTCATGGAATGCCATGATGGTGGATGCCCCAAAAATCGGGTCACCTGAACAAGCATTGCGAGTCTACGAGAAGATGCAGCATGCAGGCGGGACGGCTGATGAATCAAGTATAGTGAGCTTGTTATCATCTTATGCAGCCTCCGGTGCCTTGGACCTCGGCACAAGTATCCATCGCTCTATTACGGAGAAAAGCTCGGGAACTAGTTTGAGCTTACTTATTGGCAATGCGTTAATAGACATGTATGCCTAGTGTGAATGCATCGAGAGAGCGACGGAGGTATCAGAGGAATGAGAAAAAGGGATATTTGGAACTGGAACTCGGTCATCGGAGGATTAGCAATCCATGGGAATGCAAAATAAACCATTGAACTATTTGAAGAGATGAGAAAGGGGAGAACAAATCCGGACGAGATCACTTTCGTCAACGTCTTGACTGCTTGCAGCCATGGCGGAGTAGTCCGGGAGGGCCGTAGATACTTCGCAGTAATGAGAGATGAGTACGGCATTGAGCCTGGCGTCAAGCATTATGGCTGTCTGGTTGATATGCTTGGGCGCACAGGCTCGGTGGAAGAAGCATTGGAGCTCGTAGGTGCCATGAAAAACACAGGCCAATTCGATCATATGGAAAACACTGCTTGCAGCTTATCAGGCTCACGGCCATGTCAGGCTTGGCGAGTATGCCACTGCACAACAACGTAGAACAATGAAGGGTGCATGCGGAGACTATGTTTTGCTTTCGAACTTTTGTCACTCCATCGCCGACGAATGGCATGGATCAGAGCAGGTTAGGCAGTTGACGAATGCCAGTAGAGTTGCCAAGGAGGCTGGTCGCACTCTGATTGAAGCTTATATGTTATACAGGCACATCAAATAAAACGCATTTGTATGTCAAAGAATTTAACTAGTGTAGACAATAGAACATGAAAATGTCCTCATTGTAATTTGTGTCTCAGACAAGGAAACAAGTTTGTATATTATCATACAGCATGCACAATTTCTGTCCACAAAACAGTAAATCCGTGAATCCCTTTCTGATACAAACAAGTATAAAGCTATTTACAACCACAACAGCTCACAGATTCTCAAATAAGAAAGAAAAAGGGTTAAGAGCTTTTCTTCTGCTGGTTAGCCTTCCACCTGTTTTGATCCGCCTCTATCTTTGCATGCACGCTGGCATGAAAACCGGGGTATGGTTCATAGCCAAAGAAATTTTGAAGCACCTGGGAGTCAAATAGATTTGGATCAACAAATATGTTTCACAGGAGATGCTTTCATGAAGGCAGATCAAGGCCTTACCTCCAGCAAAACGAAAAACGGAGCCATCAAAAGCGCTTGTGATAGATTATCCAGAAGCGCAGGCGCTCGTTTCTGAAAGAATTTATAAGCTAGCCAAATTAGTTTGTATTGCATCTTTACTCATCAGCAAGTGTTGGAAGACATCGTGACTATTACATGTAATTACCTCAAAAACACCATGCCCTATAAATTGTCCTATCCAGCAGAACAATTGAGATGCCAGGACGACCTGCACAGCAGGCTACATTTATCATCAAAATCAACCACCACAAGAACAATTCCTACCTTCCTTCTCTCATTGACCTACCACCACTAAAGCCAAAGGATGAAGAGAAAGGGACCATGGAGAATGTTCTTGAAACACATTATAGTTGGCTATACTGAAGCATCATTTTCAACTCAAGCAGAAAAAAAGAAGCCAAAATTTTCCACTAATATGACTCAAACATGTGGCATGCAACAGGGCATATATGCAGCCATATAGACATACTTGAAAACTTTCTACTAAATGCTAAATTAGTATTTCACATGAATATAGGATTTTGACCATCTCAACAGTCTCATGGACCCATGGTCCCAGCTTGCACTGTACACATCATGCACTACGGCCAAAAACAGTATCACTTCCATTCTATGGAAACAAAATACATGCAAATAAGATTACATGATTAAGTAAATGGAGAATGGGACAATTGAAGATCATACGAGGTATTAAAGCCTGTAACCTGAGTTTGTGGGGATGTATGACAGAGTATCCAATTGATTATGCTCAAGACATCATAATTCTGAAGAACAATGTCAAAAAATTATTTACAAGCCCTATTGTGGACCACATAGTAGAGGTTAGATGACAATCGATACACACAGTTTATTTGAGCCTAGAATAAAGCAGCATTTGGGACAGCAAGGGAAAGTGAGGAGGCATTTCAGTTTGTCCTCTTATATGCCAACCAATGCAATAACATTCCTTTGAAATAAGGACAAGACATTGGACAGGCTGCGAAAGATATGTTAATTTGTTATTACTTAGAACAACCCATTTCAAGATCCAAAGACTTTGATCGGTATTGAAGATGAAGGGTCAGCAAAAACACACTTTGTCCTGATCATACAGCAAACTTTCCAAACATTAATCGATGCTTGCCATATTTCTTCTAAATAAATCCTGAATACTATGCTGCTGTCAGCGCACCTAACAGTAAAAAAGTAGGGCATGGTTAACGATAAGTTTGTATCTAACAAACTAAATCAAAATTAGGAAGCTTCAAGGGAAATTATTCAGATTATGCCTACCTACGTTTAGAGAAGAGCTCATAATCTGCAACCACACGTACATCACAAGGGTAATTGTTTAGATGAAACTTGAAGATGGTTGTAATTATGAGGTAGTGTATTCATCACTCAATATGACTAGTCTTAACCACTGAATGAGATTAGAGATGGTGCCGTGCTACTCCAATAATGCTAGAAGGAAGTACATAATTCATTGGTTGGTAGCCAGGGAAATGAAAGAAAAATCTGGATCCTGATAAGGGTTAGAACTGTTCAAATTAAATCGACCATAAATAGGATGGGAGTCCATTCATCTCATCATTTCAGATAATAAAACAATAAAAAAAAAATCAGCTCTTAAGATAAAGAAGCATTCAAAAAAAGATGGATATGTCAACATAACTGACCAAAAGAAATCCCAAAAATGGTAAATAGTTCATGTTGCCAAGTGATCCATAACGAAGAAACACGCACCATCAAGCTGTCGGATACTTCAATTTCAATTGAAAATTGTTGACTCAGCTTGTGCCTGTTCGGAAGAAGTTGGGTGTCCCAAGTTTTTGCAGCATATATTGACTAGGGGAAAAACGGCATCCAATTTTCATTGATTCAATAAAATAGCCGTCCAAGGATAGATTTCGAGGAAAAGTAACCAAAATAAGAAAAACCAAACCTTGAGAATGCAACCACATCGAAAGATGGAGGAAAAATAATTCCCGATGCATCAAAATTCAATCATAAAAAAAAAAAAAAAGCATATCCACGCATAAAACCAATGAAACGAACAAAAGAAGGAAAAAAAGATAAAATGAGAGATTATAGGGAGAAAGAAGCAACCTTCCAGGCGAGTGAGAAGCCAAGGCGGCCGGCTAGGGCGTGGCTGCCTACCCAGCAGAGCATGCAGAGGAGGCCGGCCAAGGAGCCGGCTTTTTTGTCCATGAAGATGAAGAACAAAGCGTAGAGGAGAGCGACGAAGAAGGAGAAGTCGAGAGGCAGAGCAGAGTAATCGCCGATGGGGACGCGGAGGAGAGGGGGGGTGAAGTGCCAGAGGATAAGGGAAGTGTAGAAGATGGGCCAGACGAAAAGCATGTGGATGACGACATTGAAAGGGTTACTATGATACGCCCCGTAAAATGCGAAGTGCTTCTCCAGATCGAACAACCCCTTTCCCATCGATTTCTTTGGAAGAAAGCTTGAAGAAGAAGAAGAAGAAGAAGAAGAAGAGAAAGGTGCGATCTTCGCAACCGAGAAATCGAAAGGGAAAGAAAGGGGCAGAGAGATAAAACGTTCTCGTCGAAGACCGAAAATAGAGGGACTTTTGCAACTTGGTCCACCATATTCTATGGTTTTGGCTGGTGATCCTCCGACAAAGTGAATAAGATCGGGGCTTTACGGAAAATGTTACAAATTGTAAGGGGGCGTGTGAAAAAACATCGGAACAAGGAAAATGTACTCAACACGGGTCAGGCCGCACGGCATGTTTGTTTAATGAAGTGGACCCGTGCGGATCTTCAATTATTTTCGGGTAAACTTAATTGAATTTACTTTTGGAATATTTCTGTACTTATTTAAAAATTTATTAAATCGTATATTCGTATTTAAAATTTTAAAATTTTAGAATTACATATTTTTTACTTGAGTTACTAATTAAATTACAAAAATTTCCTTCAATTAAAATATATTGTAATTATGAAAAATATTTTTGAAATATTTCATCTGATGGATTAGGTGGATTATGCAATGTTAGAATGCCCACAAATAATATTTTTAATTTAATTGTTTTTAAAATTTAATAGTTTGGATTTTTATTTTAAAGCCCAAGAGACGGATCAGGTGCCCGTTAAAATTTATTTAGAGGATTTAGAGAATATAAATATACGCAAATCATTGCAAATACCATACTAGAGTTATCAATGACAGTTCTTAACATGTGATCACCAGAGTCAGGAGTTTCGAAACTTAAACTTACTGGTTGAATAATTAAGGTGAGATTAGCATATTATAATCAAAATTTTTCGCTTTTTCTAACTTCAAATCAGTTGAAAATATCTCGATATCAGTATTTCTATCACTACACTAAAAAATGAATAAAAATTCTAGTTAATATTGGTGAAGGTTGAATTCAAATAGTGAAAGTATGAATTTATAAATACTAAAAAAAGTATTAAGTAGATTTTTGCAAATTTTTTTTTGAGTTTGTGTGTTTAAATCTTGTTTACATTTTGGGTTAATTTCAACACATGTCAAACTAAAATAATGGATTATAGATACATTTTTTCACTCACGGCTCAAACCAAAACAGGAATATGTAATTTCTTAATTTTTGAAGTTGGAATATATAATTTTTAACAAGTTTTGAAATAAATATATACGAAAATCCTTTAATTCTTTTTTGTGGTAATTAACTGAATTTAATTGTTCACGGTTCATAGAATATGTTTAATAAGAGACTGCCAACAATATTAAAATCTAGTTCGCAAACAAATAATCAGATGGTGAACAACCATTTTGTGATCAAAGACATGATAAAACAAATATTGTAATATATTGATTCTCATTCAAATCCTTTTTTATTATTTAGTTGACAGCATTTCACGGGCAGTTTCTATGGATATATTTCGATCTTTTGAAGCAAAAACAAGTCAGCTTCTGCTCTGTATGATAGCCGTAAATAATGTTCCACTTGCAGAAGATACCGGTACAGCCAGAAAATGATTCAGATCATATAGTTCCCTAAATAATCTACTTTGTGGCAGTTGGGAAATTTTTTTCCTCAATAATAAAGGATACAACGTGAGAAGATGGGGAGGAAAAAGAAATGATAAAACAGTTGAATTTAGCAACAAGACTAGACCTCTTCCTGAACCTCATAAAGCAGATTCAAACAAAATCAATCTCTTCCAGATAAAATGCTTTCGAAAAAATGTCAAAATTTTCAAGCCTTGGTTCTCCCCAAAAGTGAAGTGAACGAACCTCCGAACCTCATTGTTCTCGCCTAGTGCTGCAACAGTCTACTTAACCAGATCCTTCACCTTGATACTGTCTTCTTTGATGAAGGGCTGCTCCAGGAGAGCTAGATCTCCTAGCCTCTTTGATATCCTCCTTTCCACTGTCATTGCCCTTATGTTCTCAGGCTTTGACTGCAGGTCCTATCTTTGCATCTCTACTTCTTCTTGTTCACAATGCTCTCCGGGATCGCCTCCACTGAAACAAAGTCCACTTGGGACATGCCACAACCTGCAAGGCAAGGTTGTCAACCAGCTCCTTGAACTTCTCACTCGGCCCACAAAGTCAGTTCCACAGTTCACCTCAATCAGGCTGCCAATGCGGGAGTCATGGATTTCTGCACCAATGCACCCCTCTGCAGCCAAGCAGGAGGACTTTTTGTCAGCAGATGATAGGCCTTTCTTGCGGAGGTATTCCTGGGCCTTTTTCAAGGTCTCCGCCAGTCTCAGTGAGAGTTTTCTTGCAGTCCATTATGCCAGCACCTGTTTCTTCTCTGAGTTGTTTGACAAGGGCAGCTGACACTGTGACCATGGATGGTCTGCAAATAGAAGCCTCAGGGGTAAAAATACCTTCAAGTGCTACCTTATCCAGTTTAAGCTAAAACTAGTACCTCATTAAACAGTATGCGGATCTATACATATTCTCAAGAATGATTACATGTCCATGAGGACTAATCATGAATAAACCACAAAAACATAAACCAATATATGGCCAATTGTGTGGAATCTATAGTCTGCACAACAGTTGGGAAAGTTTATGCCGGAATTTTTTATTGAAGTTACTAGGACATTTAAGACAGGACTTGCTATAGCTGCATCAAAAGTAAAATAAATGGACAACAAAAAGAGAAATGACAACACGTAGTTTTCAACAGTTTCTTTGGCTTCTGCAGGTTGATCAGTTGGCACTTGAGGAGAAGTTGATCTAGCTGCAGTCTGAGCAGCCACCTCAGCAGCAAAGTCTTGGTTTTTCTTTTCCAAGCCTTCTCCAAGATTGTAGCTTACAAATCGTCCGACTTTTATGTTTTATCCAGTTGTTGCAATTGTCTGCTTTACCCAATCCTGCCACCTACAATTTTTGACCTAATCTGCTCTGGTTTAGTCAGAAGATCTTCCTTCTGCATTTCTATTTCTCTATCCTTGTTCACAATGTCTTCAGGGACATCGTCAGTGACCAAGTACTGTACTTGGGAACAAGCAGCTACTTGCATGGCTAGGTCATCAACGAGGTCCGTAAAAAAAATTTCACCTCAAGAAACAAAGTCAGTTTTACAATTAACTTCAATTTGGACCCCGATCATACTGTCATGGATGTAGGATCCGATTCTACCTTCTGCAGTGGCTCTACTTGCCTTTTTATCAGCGCTGGCCAACCCTTTCTTCCCGAGGAACTCATGGGCTTTCCTGATGTCACCTTCACTTTCTTCAAGAGCCTTCTTGCAATCCATCATCCCTGCTCCAGTTTCTTCACACAATTGCTTAACGAGAGCTGGGGATATGGTTTCTGCATTTTGACATAAATTAATTAGGATAGGGGCTATCAACCACTATATAATTCTACATATGTCCGTGTATTTTACCAGGCATGAAACATTTGAACATTGGAATCTGACATAGAAAACTTGATCACTGCAGAGTATCAGGTCCACATATGCTACAGTTGAGACCACGACCGCTATTCCATGCAAAATATGAATAAAAATGAGCTAAAGTGAAAATGTATTTAACTTCATGTCATCTAATATAATTCATTGCTACAATATCAGCATCTTGACCATCATAAGGGACAAGAAAACAGCAGGATACAATAAAAACATCATAGGGTTCTTCAGAGTTGATGCAATATTCACCCTGATCTAAATGTGAGTTCCAGCCTTTGAGTGAGTGCAACTATCCATTGATTTGCAACAGTTAATTTGTGATGATCTAAAGTTCTGGTAAAATCCTGAAGCCTTGTGCATCAATTTCTAGAGCTAATTCTGCAAATTAATACAAAGGTTTGTTGTCCACTACACTCTTGATCATGTGTTGCTCTGGGACATTCAAGAAATCAATGGTTAAGCCTTTTAAATTGTGTTAATGCGTGTGCTTGCATCTATTTGTTTGTTTGAGTAGCATGATGTTCTTTAGTTTTATAAAGATTTGTTACCTTCACAAAGTCTGCTTTAGTCAAGAACAGAAAAAGTGTTCTATCTAAATATCCCCATCAAGAAATGCCCTCTAGTTAAAAACAAGCTTGAATAAGTATTCTTACAAACCTTTGGTTGTGCTTACTTGAGTATCAGTTTTGTTTTCCACATACAGGGCATTGGAAGCCTCCATATTTGCTTCTTTTGAATTGGCTGAGGTGATTTCATTCTGCTCAAGAGGAGGTCTTTCAGTTTTGGCTTCTGAATTTACACTATCACCAATTGATTGACTACCATTTATTTCCTCAGGATTGACAATCTCTTGGACAGAACTCTCATGTGTCATAGAATCTGTTGAGGATGGCTCATTCACTTCCCCATCCAAAGCCTGAAAACCAGCCTCATTTGCAGAAACAGTGAAACAGTTCCCCTTGTGCTATGAGCCCATTTACTCCCCTGTTGCCAGTTTCACACCCTCATTTGTTACGGATGCACCTTCTATTACCGAACTTGCAGATAGTCCATCTGCAGAAGATTCAACTTGTTCCGAACTTGAAGATTTTGGAATTACAGCATCTTCCTCGACCATTGTGGTTTCAGTAATGTAATCCTTCTCGTTATCTGGTTTGGAGGTCTCATCTAAAACAAATTCTGGAGAAGACCCATCCAAATTTGTGGAATCCTCCTTTTCTTCTGGTAACTTTTCAAGTAAAAAGGCAGAAGTCTGAGTTGAAGGGATTCTTACCTGTCCATCAATGTTCACTTTATTTTCGGGAATAGAAGCCTCACCTGAAACTGGACTTGTGCAGGACCTGATTGAGGTTCCAATGGTCTTCTCTTCAAGATCTGCATTCACCCCCTCCTGTACAATGCCCTTAGATTCCTCATCTGACATGGTGGGAACTGAATTCACCATAGAATCTTTGTCAGACAGTCCTTTGGGAGAGGCTTCTTCAGCCTCAAGTCCAACATCTGAAGAAGAGGGAACACTGACCTCATCAACATCAGTTTTTATGGAGTCCTCTACTTCAAGATTGTGAGGTTGTGTTTGAATTTCATCCAGATTTTTCCCTACTGTATCTGGAATTTTTGAAGCTTCCTGAGCTTGCTCCCTGTCATTCAAAAATGCGGCAATTGCCTTGTTTTTACTGAAAGCCAACTCAAAAGGGTTAGTTGCCACATGTACAACTCCCTGATTAAGTTGCATGTTTAATTGCCCAACATCTTCCTCCTTTTTCATTGTCAAAGTCACTTGTCCTCTTTTAATATGCAAGACCCGTACATCTGCTTCTTGGCCAACCTGCAGAGAACTGTTTCCCAAAATGTTTCCAAATCCCTAATATTCCTCAGAATGAGGAAGGAAACCTTCCTCCCCTTCAGGAACTGAAACAAATGCCCCAGATCTTGTCATATTTTTCACAGTGCTATCAAGAATCTGTCCCTTGACGAACTTGGATGTCTTCTGTGCTTCATCCCTCTTCTGATTGGACCTTGCAGGATTTCTCCTGACAGGCCTTGACTTGCTTGTATCTCTCCCACCATCAGTAGAAGCATCTTTTCTCTGCTGTGGCTTGGTGGCATCCTGACCATCACGCATTGTAAGAGAGATCCGTCCAGTTTCCATATTTACTTCTGCTATTCTCACTGTAACCTCTTGCCCAAGAGAAACAAGGGTACCCACATCCTTCACAAATCCATCACTCAATCTAGACATGTGCACAAGGCCATCTGTAAGTGCACCAAAGTCAACAAAAGCACCAAATGGTTGAATAGGTACCACTTTCCCTGTGAAAGAGGGCCTGGAACTAGTTCTTCATTCTTCACAGGCGGCATCTCGCTTTTCCTTACAGTTCTTGGCTGCTTTCCTCTAGCTTTAGTACTAGCAGTGGGATTCCCTTGTGCAATATCACTTGATCCACCAGCACTTTTTGGAGCTTCTGTGACTGCATCTGTCTCTTCTGATGGAACAGAATTTGGTTCCTCTACTGTTACATCAGCCCCAGTAGCTGCAACCGTTCGGATCCTTGACCATCTTTTCAAGCAACAGCTTCTTCCATGAGACTGAAATAGCCATAAAGATGATTGGAGTAGCAGAAGCCTTTGGGAGGATGATGTTATTATCCTTTAGTCTTTCCAGAAAGATTACATTTTTTTAGCTGAGTATCTTTACTTGGGATAATTGTGGTTGTAGGAAGCACGCGGATATTGCCCACAGAACATTGTATTATGGGTGTCATTGTCGATGTAACCTACTGTCTCGAGAAGCCTATCTGAAATCAGTATTCCCACATACTCCTTTCCCAAACTGCAGAGGACAGAATACTTTTTATTAGTTTTTACTGAAGAAGAATGATATTTGGCAATGAACATTTGACGTACAATAGACATATGCAGCCTACCATTCATTCAATTATACTTCACATAACAAATAAATAGGAGTCCAGTACCAGACAAGTGGCAGAACTATGATATAAAAAGGTAAAACAAGTGTTTAACACACAAAATAGGAGACTAATATGCATATCTAAACAAAGGGAGCTGCTGCTCATATCTTCCAAGATGCATCATCATAGCTGAATCTAAAGGAAGCACTAACCTTAACTTGCCATGATTTCACAGACAATTTTGTTGTTCTTATTTTTGTTCAGAAGGTAACAAATGTTCCATCATAGATCGAGATTATTCATGCAGCAAATGAATGATGTGAAATAGTAAATTCATCAAACAATACAACAAAAAATGGGCATGTCTGAGTGACTCATAATAGTGAAAAAATTTTGCATAACTATCATCTGGTACTATAAGAGAGAAATATGCGCATTGGGTTATGGACAAAGCACTGAAAGGGTAAGAACAGATGCCAAAGCATTAGGCTCAGAAAATTTGTTTCCCCAGCTGAAGCCAAAGGTCAGTCTCAAACAGAAACTGTAATGTATTACAACATTCTCATGAAGTGTTTCCAAGCATTCAAACTCTGATTACTGGATATGCAAAACTTCCCCACATAATCTCCACACGCAAACAAAAAAGGAAAAAAATTTCCAACATCAAGACACAGCAAAAAACTTCCAGCACAAGATGAAAAATTATAGATGGGCTAATGCAAATCACTTAAGAGGCAATTCGTTCCAACTGCAACCTCCATTTTATATGAAATTGTTTATGAAAACATAATAGTTCGCAAATGATCACCCAAAAATGAATTTTAACTAACTCTTTAAATCAACATCGGATACCTCTTTTCAGGGGATAAAGTTCTTGCCTAGAAAATTCCAAAATTCTTACAAATAGCTTATCACGTCGAGCGTACAAGGAGAACAATTGCCCAAAAAACAGGCAAAAAGCAGCACTATTCATGCGCTAAGTCCACACCCCATATTTCCAATGATAATGGCGATTACTCCATGAGAACTCCTCTTCAGTGACAAGTGAAGTTTGAATATTTGCAATATTTAGCGAGTTACTCGAAGAAGAAGAAGAAGAAGAAGAACAAGAAGAACAAGAAGAACAGAAAATGAAAACCCCAACGGCGACGGACGGAGTGGGGGGGAAGGCGTGCAGGAGAGGGGAAAAGTCGCACCCTTTGGGCGCAGTAAAGCAAGAGAAGAGCAGCGCTGGAGGGAGTGGATGGGGAGGAAGAGACAGAGCGGGGGGATCCGCAGATGTATATCCTAATCTTTCTGAGAAGCAGATGCTGTGGAGCCAGTGACGGTGGGAGAGGATGACGACAGAGTCTTATCTAACGGCTCTGATCTCATCCCGAAAGACGAGCGGATTCAGGCAGGCACGACATATCCATACATGGATGGAGCACAATCCTCCTGCCCGGATCCGCTTGAATTTTCGGTCCCAACTTGAGCTCCATGTTGGGTCCATTTGAAAGCCACTCTCTTCTCTTCTGAAAATTGAACTGGTTTGTTCAATATATAGAAATATAAATATAATATATTATATATATTTAATTGTGATATTACAGTTAATATCATGATTTTAAATATCTGTCAAAATTGAATGGTTTCGACCTAAACGTTTTGGGAGTAATTAGTTTTGATTTTAGTACTGTTATATTTAGGTATAATATTTAATATTTTATTTTAATTTATATTAAAATTTATGTTTAGTCCAATTGATTAAGGCATTAGTTTTTTTTTTAAGAGGGCATGAGTTTGAATCGGATTGATTATAATTTATTTTTCATATTTAAAATATTTTTTAATCAAAATTTTTTTATTTAATAATTTTTAAAAATATATGTTATAAATTATTTTTACATTTTTTTCTATATTTTTAAATATTTTAAATTTAAAATCAAAATATAGTAAAAATTAAACAATAGAATTTGACTGAAATCAAACGAAAATAGTTTCGGTCGAAACTTATCAGTTTTCATTGGACCGAATCGATCTCGAAATTGAAACTTAAAACCTTTATTAAATACATTTTATATTTAAATAATTATTTTTTAAAATATTATTTTAATGTAAATGAGTTAAAAATAATTAGTAATTTTTTTTTAAAATTATTATTATTATATTTTATTTTTTAATTATTAATTTTAAAAAAAATGTTTTATTGTGAATTAGTTAAAAATAATTACTAAAATTAATTTTCAAATGGTTGGCAAACATACTTTATTCCACTCTAGAAATTACATTTGTTCAGAAGCTGCCTTCTCCATTGAAAAAGCTCAATTCTAATTCATTTCGCTTCGTTGTTATCGAACACCGAAAACTATGACAAATTGGAGTATGGATCCAATTCGCTATTGACCGAATCCGATTACGGACGGTTGGGATGTATGCGATCTGCAGCATTACATACACAAATACGGTTCTGTATCGAACTCGCACCATAAATCCTCTCCCGTTCCTCTCGTCTCCAGAAGCAACAATCTCTCCTCGGAGCACCGCCAGTTAACCGGAGAAGAGAAACCCCTCGCGAAAAAAATTCCGTCTTTCTGATTCCCAGCACTGGAATCCATCTTCTCCCTCCTGTGGGGGAAGAGTTGCCCGCGAAAACCTTAGCCCTAGATTCTCCAATCAATCGGAGATGTCGTCGGCGTCGAGTCAGCCTCAGTTCAGGTACACGCAGACGCCGTCGAAGGTGCTCCACATGCGGAACCTGCCGTGGGAGTGCACCGAGGAGGAACTCGTCGAGCTCTGCAAGCCCTTCGGCCGCATCGTCAACACCAAGTGCAACGTCGGCGCCAACCGCAACCAGGCCTTCGTCGAATTTGTAAGTCTTATTCTTCTTTTCTTCTTACTCTTCTCTGTGCAATTAAGAACTTCTTTCTGGGCAATTTCCTATTTTTCTTTCCTATTATTCGTATTTTGAGCAGTGCAAGAGATTTTGGGAATTGATTTCGTGAACCTGGCTTTTCTATTTGATTTGGTTTTCTATTTAGGTAGTTTTTTGGTGCATAAATAGTCATTGAGATTGGCATGACGAGCCAGCACGAGGGATGCATTGTTTGAGCCGAAAGTTGTTCACTTTTTTGGTTTGCTCGTTTTGTAAACAGACTTTGATTTTACTCGTCTTGTTTAAAGTTGATCCTATATCTCTAATTGGCGTTTGTAATTGCTGTTGTAGGCGGAATTAAACCAGGCAATTTCGATGGTCTCGTATTATGCTTCTTCCCCTGAGCCGGCACAAGTTCGTGGCAAAACTGTTTATATCCAATACTCGAACCGGCAAGAAATCGTAAACAATAAGAGCTCTGGAGATGTTGCTGGCAATGTCTTGCTTGTAACTATTGAAGGTGTTGAAGCTGGGGATGTTAGCATAGATGTCATTCATTTGGTGAGCCTTGTTTGCAGCGTTTTTAGTTTTACTTTTTTTTCTCAATCTATTTCAAGTTGTGTGGTGAACTGGTTGTTAGGCAATGAACTTTTTGGTTTGTATGGTATCAGAAGAACACATGAGATTGTTGTTTGCAGAGCTATTATTTGCATAGTAAAACCCTCCTCGCCATTTGTTTCATCAGATTGTTCTGCTTTAATCTTTTTTGCATAGGTGTCCTCAACCATATTGCCAAGCTTCAGTATTGCGTGAATCTTGCTAGTTGTTTAAGCTAGAAGCTCTACCTTGCATTACCAGAAGTAATTTTTGTATATGAAAGATCACTGCCCATTTGTAACCAGAGGTTCTGTAGGTTATAGGGTGTTTGCTTCATCTTGATCTGGTTAAATTTTATATTTTCCTAGGTTTTTATATATTTTTTTCTGATTTCTGTTAATAATCTACATGTTGGTTTCTACTAGTTTTATGGAGGAATCTTATTTTTTCCCTTTGAATGAACGTCAGGTGTTCTCTGCATTTGGCTTTGTCCACAAAATTGCAACATTTGAAAAGGCTGCTGGTTTCCAGGTGTAGTGGGACTGCTATTGGTGATTTGTTTTTTATTGTTCAGTTTTTTATATTACTATCAATGTTACTAAATGTGTATCTCTTTGTCAGGCACTTATTCAGTACTCTGATGCAGAGACTGCGTCAAATGCAAGAAATGCATTGGATGGAAGAAGTATTCCCAGGTTTATCTTTTTCTCTGGATATGTAGCATTGTAGCAGTCGCAGTTGTGTTTCTTCTGTTTTCTCCTTTAAGATGGATGCTGATGTAATCTTGCATTTTTAGGTACCTACTTCCAGAGCATATCAGCTCATGCCATTTGCGGATCTCTTTCTCTGCACACATGGACTTGAATATCAAGTTCCAGTCACATCGTAGCAGGTATTATGAAATTCTTGTAGTTCTCACTTTTTTGTCAAATTTCTTTATTGTAGAATACATTTGGAACACAAACATGACCTGAAATTCTTCATTGTTAAATAACCACATAGTAAGCTAATTAACTTTGTCCTTTGTTATATAGGGATTAGAGAAGCTCAGCTGCCAGGGTTACAGATGTCTTTTACGTATTGTAAATTCCCTTATCTCACAATCGTAAACTTGGTCTATCATTCCATTTAATTTAGTAGGATGTTTTAGGACTGAAAACCACTTTGATTTATCGATACATGTCTGCCTCTTGACAACAACATAATTATGTTGCCTCATTATTCTCTTGCAGTTGCCACTGTTTTGCATATTGCTGCATCAAGAAGTCCAGTAATTATTTTTTCAATCCTTAAAGAGTATGGTGCATTGTGGTTCTCTTGGTTTGAACTATTTGAGTCATACATAGCAACTAATCCTTGTTTGGACTTATACTTTTAAAACATATGGAACAATGGCTACTGTGTTGGTAATGTTTATGATGCTTGGCTATGGCATATACATCCCCCAGGTGTGATGGCAAGACCAATTAGAAGAATAATGGGTGATATTGGGTGATGGGTGGCCTACGACCTTGATGGAAGTATGATGTGGAAGAGGTGTATATATATGTATATATGCCCAATGTGATATCATTGCTTGAGAAGGTGATATGGCATGGGGAGTTGGGACCATTTAACTTACAACTGGCACGGGAGATCAAGATATTTATAAGAATGGTTATACACACATGCATAAGCAAGTTAAGTTTTGGGTTATCGGTTACATATATGAGTCATATGCCTAACTGCAATGAAAAATGCAACCTTGCAGGTTCAAAAATAAATCACAAAGCCAATCACATGAGCTATAGGTTAATATTTTAATGTTCATATGCTTTTCACTTGCACCCCTAGGTCTCTGCAAGGTTGAACAGTAAAAGTGATTAAAGTTTATTAAAATGATTAAAATGATAAAAGCGGGTGAAATGCATGATACCTAGGAACTAGGATTTTGACATATCAACCTAATTAAGATGACTGCTGTCATGAAACTCTTCTATACTTCTATGGAGATGAACACATGATTGAATTGGATGGATTCAATCTTCAACTGTCTATCTTAGGAGGAAGAATTTGGAGCAACAACTGTAGGTAACAAGCAAATCAAATTGTTTTAAATGGTTAAAATCTATAAATTCTAAAGATGCCATTGGCTCTCTTAATGAGGAGAATGGTTGATAAGGAAAATATGGAATAAGAGAGTGGAAGCTTGAATAAGGGTTTGAAGGTGCTTCCTCTTTCAGCCAATTGACATTAGAACAAGGGTTTTGTCAGTTTGGTCATGTAAAACCTCAAGTAAACTGACTAGCCTTAGTTTGGCTACTTCTCCTGATTGGGATGATGATGGTTGACAAAATACTTGTTATGGGCGCAACATGAGGGCTAAGCCATCTGAGTAGCATTTATAATAGCAAATGATGTTAGTTGATTTTCAGATACTGTTTTTATGTTCATATCAGTTGTTTTTTATGTATAAGTATGTTAGTATTTGTCTTTGTTGTACATTCAATTCAAGCGTTGTTTCTGAACTTTTCGCTTCGCGATGCAGGGACTATACAAACCCTTATCTTCCTGTTAATCCTTCTGCCATAGAGGGCACTTTGCAGGTCTGACTTCTATATGCCCTAATATTCATCTATTCTCTCATTATTTGTCCATTTCTAATGGAGGATGGTCTACAGTCCGCTGTGGGTCCTGATGGAAAGAAAAAGGAACTTGAGAGTAATGTGCTTCTTGCTTCCATTGAGAATATGCAATATGCTGTAACAGTTGATGTTCTTCACACAGTGAGTGACTTCTGTTTCTCTTTTTTATTTTCTTTTTTGTTCCCACCGTTAAGCATAAAGGTACAATTGGAACTGACTTTTAAGTTTTAATTCTAGGTGTTCTCAGCATTTGGTACTGTCCTGAAAATTGCAATATTTGAGAAGAATGGGGGAACACAGGCCTTGATTCAGTATCCTGGTATTTTTGTGCTTATTTGTCTTCTCATTTGTCTATAAGTTCTTTCATCTTTCCAAGCAGTCTGGAAATTTAAGAAACATGGGAATTTAGTTTTCACTGATGAGAAAATTGAAGCTGATATTTATTTCTTCCCCGCACCATAGTCCTAGGAATCCTGGGCCTGTAATAGTTTTCTATGCCTGCAACCTTAGTTCTTCATATTAGTATGTGAAGGAGCTGCCACTTGTGGTTTACTATCTTTTGTGGAAAAGAAGTTCTTTTTATTGTCATTTACTGCAGTTTGGAGGATATATATTGTTCTTCCTCCAGAATAGATGAAACATTGATGTTACATGTTCTGATTGTAGATGTCACAACAGCTGCAGTTGCAAAAGAATCTCTAGAGGGACACTGCATCTATGATGGTGGCTATTGTAAGCTTCATCTGACATACTCTCGTCATACTGATCTCAATGTAAAGGTATAGATAAATATTTTGGATTGCATGTTGTTATACCAATCATAAAACAATAATGAATTAAAACTGGCTTTAGAAGTAAGACATGCTTTCCACTATTCATCAGACCAGAACAGTCTTTTGGTGGATGTCAAAATTTTGAAGATTTCATAAGCGTATGTTTCGTGACACAAGTTTTTGGGCATTTCCCATGCTGCACAGTTTGGTCTAAATCTTGCTATTTGTTATGTTCAGGCATACTCGGATAGAAGCCGAGATTATACAATTCCTGATGCTAGTATACTTGGGGCACCAGCTGCTGGTTGGCAGGGCAGTCCTCAGTCTGCCTCAATGTATGCTAATAATGCAGCGGCCCCAAATGGCCTACTGTCAGCTTGGGATCCAAATATGCAGGCAAGCTTTGTCCCTGGTTCAAGCCCTGTTGTTACTCAACCATTCTTGCCGTCAGCTGCCACCAGCACCGGCTCCCCTGCTGAACCACCATATCCATCCCAGCATATGTCTCCTTATGGTCTTCGGTCAGAATCAAGGCCTGGTGCCTCCACATCAGTTGGTCAGCCTCCTCTGTACTACAGTTAGTACAATGCCCGTTTTCTGTTGTGCTCGTTTAACTTCCAGCGTCTGACAACAGTGTCATAAACCTTTTTTCTTTGTTATGGTTTTGTATCTGTACTTATTTCCTTTTAGCTGGCCTTGTTCTTCAGAGACAGCAGTAGTCCTGCATGAGCTGTACACTGTCATTTTTTGTTTTTCAGTGTGTTGTGTTTTTTTGTCATTTCTGGAAGTAGATTCTACCTTGTCACATGCTTGACGGTCATCTCCAAACAGAATGTGAATGACTTTGGGTAGGACTTTGGGCAGGTGCACGCATTTATCTGTCAGAATGAATGAGATTAACATCTAATTGTTGAGTTCTACAGATAATTTGATGTTTTGGCATCAATTTGTAGCATTTCAACTTTGATTTGTTGTTGCAGTAATAAAGAGCCATGACTACATTGTTCGGGTGTGTTCCTCTTTTTTATTCTTATTACAATGGAAAAATGGAACAATTCTATGGACGCAATCTTCAAGAATACGCCAATTGGCACGATATTATTGGAGAAGAATATGATGACAAGGCACAAGCGGATGCAATGATCTCTTGACTTGTTCTTCGTGAGTATCTTCGGCACCATGCATCCGTTTTGATTAGTCCAATGCGTTTGGAAAAACGCATAAATCCAGCGCTTTGATTAGTCCAATGCGTTTGAAGCAACGCATAGATCCAACGGCAACACTCTTTGATTTGTTTGCTTATTCTTTTGCTGCGCAAGCCTGGCTTATAGCCCTTGTTTGGAAAGCTGCGGCAAATTGCACTACTGAAGAGGCTTGGAGAACTAGTCGTTGTATTCTCAGCGTCGGAAAAATAAAAATCCACTGCAATGACCATATTCAATTGCTCAAATAAAATGAAACATGAATGAGAAGACAGAGGCAGGGAGCTTGGTCCGGAGTAGAAGTTGATTCTCATCTGAAGAAATGTCTTCAGTAGGAACTCTTTCAATATAATCCAGACATACTTCATCGCTCATGCTTGTTGCTTAGTGACATGAACAATCCCACTGGCTTTGGGTGTTATCCCTGGAGATATCTAAGCTCGTAGGAGACCTTTATTCAAATCTGTAGGTTTCCCTTCTTGATATACAATGCGTGGCTTAGAGGTGTCAATTTAATTCGAAACTCGCAAGTTACTCAAATTCGGTTTAAATTTTATTCAACTCGATAAAAAAATGAGTCGAATTTGAATTAAATAAATTAATTTGATTATAAAACGAATTGAGCTCGAACTGGTACCGGCTCGTTCGGTCCAGCCCGAGTTTCGGTTCTAACTCAGTTGAGTAACTAACTATTATTGAGTAGACACGGTTCGTCCCTTCTCACTCCCGAATCCCGTAGCGCGCCTCTAGCTTCGAAACTCTAGCCTACACTGATCTCCTCCGGCGACCACTCCGATCTTCTTCGGCGATGGCGACCGCAGCTCCACGTCCTGAATCCAAAGCTCCTTTGTCGATCGAAGCTCCACGACTCGATCTCCTAATCTTCGGACCCTTCCCGTCTTCTATGAATCCGTGCGGCGTGCCCTGATCTCGCTCCGCGCAGGCCTTCGACGACTGCCGCTTCGCCTCCATGTCTCGATCTTCTCTGTCGACCGCGACGCAAACGACCTCTTCCGCTAATCGCCGTTCTACGTGCCGATTGCCTCTTCTAACCGCGCCGTGATCTCCTCTATGCGGCTGCTCCCCGATCTCCTCTATCCGACTGCGTCACGATCTCCTTCACGGACTGTGTTCAGCCCCGTCTTCGTCAGAACTTGCGAGCTCGATCGAGCCGAGCTCAAGTCAGCTTTTTCTAGGGCCGAGCCGAGCCGGCTCGGCTCATTTACGCCCCTATCCTCGCTCCACTATTAATGGAAATCAACTTGTATATTTGTTCCGTCCAATATACAACAGTACCAAGAACAAATGACTCTGAAATTGACATTCTTTATGATTCTGATATTTGTGGGTCTGCTGTCACTGCTTTCTTCCGTTTATGGATTTTCCGGCGAATGGCACAGAGCCCATGCTACCTTCTATGGAGGCAGCGACGCTTCTGGGACTATGGGTATTGTGTCCTGCAACTTGTACCAAACGGTGACTTCTGAACTAACTCTCATTTGCTCTTTTTCGCGATGCAGGTGGCGCTTGTGGATATGGGAACTTATACAGCCAAGGATACGGGATAAATACTGCAGCATTGAGCACAGCCTTGTTCAACAATGGACTCAGCTGCGGTGCTTGCTTTGAGCTGGTGTGTGTGGATGCGCCCCACTCGTGCTTGCCAGGCTCCATTGTCATCGCTGCCACCAACTTCTGCCCTCCAAACTTTGCACTCCCCAACGACAACGGTGGATGGTGTAACCCACCCTTGGAGCACTTCGATCTCTCTGAACCCATCTTCCTCAAGATCGCTCAGTTCAAGGCTGGAATTGTGCCTGTTTCTTACAGAAGGTAGTATAAACTGACTTCCTTTGATTTGCTACCTTTTTTGGGTAGTTTTATCTTTTTGTCCTTGGTGTGCAGGGCTGCATGCAGAAAGGAAGGTGGAATGAGGTTCACCATCAATGGGCATACCTTCTTCACTCTCGTACTCATCACCAATGTTGCAGGAGCCGGAGACGTCCAGGCAGTGTCTATAAAGGGATCCAATACTGACTGGATAACGATGCCCAGAAACTGGGGCCAGAACTGGCAGACAGACGCATTGCTTGATGGCCAGGCTCTCTCCTTCCAGGTTACGGCATCTGATGGCAACACCGTCTGGTCCTCCGATGTAGCTCCTGCTGGCTGGTCCTTCGGTCAGACCTTCACTGGCTCTCAGTTTATATGATTTCATCTTTAGAGGAAGAATAAGAACACTAGTGTATAGGGTTCTGGCAAATATTGACCGCTTTCTATTGCCACAGAGGGCAGTCTGCTCATTTTCAGGATCATCTATAGCATATTAGCCAGATAATGAGTCGTAGAATTTTAACCACGGATTACAATAATGAGAATTCAACCAATATTTTTCTCGTTGTTTTCTCCGTCTTCGTTTTCAGATGAAAATCAAAATTTTCATTGCCTTGCCGGTAACTAGTACTGTCTCTCGATTCACAGAATTGTAATTCCACCTTCAATCTCATCTCTCTGTGCTGCAGCTAATGGGGCTGCACATATTGGAGCACACACACAGAGTTCCTATTTGACCGCTTTACTGAACGAAAAAGCACATAATGATAGCTTATCGTTACCTGGATATCCATTTCTATGCCGTCTTTCAATCTTTTTCCACCTCCATTCGGTTTGTTGATCAACACCAACATCTTGAATGTTTTTCCTTTTAAATAGGCTTCTCTTGACAAATGGACAATTATTAACCAGTTGCGGGAAAAACGATGCCCTTTCTCTTGGCGAGGAAGCTGGTATTAGTACCATTGTTTTGTGCCAGCAATACAGTAAACTGCAAAACAAAATCTCGTACAATACCAACTAGCAGTCCCTGCAGCACGCCTCCATCACAAATCCTTCTATGACAAGAGACAATATATTGATCTTCAAAAAGGATCCTCAAATTTTACTTTACACCAATAACCGATCACATGAACTAACAACCTAAATACATTCCACTACATAAGATAATTTGATCACTAATAGGTATAGGCGCAAGTACATTGAAGTCTGGTTGTTCTATTAGCACAACCCCAGTAGAGTAGCTACTAACACAAGCTGGAGTATTAAGCCTGACACATGCAATCCGGAGCTGGGTAGGTATAAATGGATTGCTTTGCCTTCCTCAAGCGAATTTGCCCCTGCCTATTCTTGTGCCCAGCCTGGACAGCTTCCTCAAATTCAGACCAACTCATGCTCTTATTCAGAAAGAGCTGGCCTAACAATGCCATGTTTGGCTTAATTGTCTTCAAGTTCTCATAAGTACGATGACCAACCTAAAAGCCACCATATTAGCTAGGGTTCAAGTGAAGATTTCATCATGACAATGTACACAGGTAGTTGCTAGAAGATTACCAAGGCATTGTGCATATTGCCTGGAGATGCAGAAATGAATATGTCACTCTGCATGCTAACATAATAATCAACAGCAGCTAAAAGTGAAGCTTTCCCGTCAACCTTTGCAAGCTCCTCTCTAGACGTGAGGCTTTTCTTGTCCTCCATTAAGGGAAAAAGTTTTCGCAAACTAGAGATCCTCGCCTCTCCACCATAGACCTGTACAAGAGAATCAGATGCTTTACCTTTGAGACGGATAATTTGCAGGGAAAAATTCTTTTTGTGCTACCTTATGAGAGGCAAGATAAAGGCGTGTTTGACTGTCAAAACCAAAAGCTGCCAGCAGCAATCCAATTTCTTCTGGAGTCAAAGGGCAGCGACCCTGGCTTCGCAGCTCCTCATCAGTGAACTGGGAGTTCAGAACCCTTCCTTGCCAGATTACCTGCCTGTACTTGGCTAAAGCCAATCTTTCAGCTTTACCACCACCAAAATCACAAGCTGAATGTGCTGCCATATCCTGTGCATGCATTCATATCAATGGCCAAAGGAAAAGAAAAGATTATGAGAGTTCATTCTTTAGACCTCAAATTGAATACTACAAGAAAATACAACTCAAAAGCATGTTCTACCTTATCAAAACGAAGGTGTAGGGTTACAAACTTTCCTGAACCTTCATTGTCATTTTCATTTATCATCTTTATGTACTCATCTGTTCCTGATTGAGGACGACTGGGGTGTCGCAAGCGTTGGACAAGTGCTTCCCCTAATGCATTGATGTGAGGCACAAAAGTCAATGCTTTGAAGTTGACCTTGCAACGCAATCCTTGAATTTCCTCAGATAAGTTGTCAAAAGCAAGGCGGTGTGAGAAGGGAGAGATTGCAGCAATCCCGTAACTGAAAAGGGTAACAAGGTTATGATAAGAAAAAGAAAGATAAATAAATTGTTGTTGAAGTGGAGGAGATTAGTTGTATTTAACAACACAAACCGAAGCAATACTGGAACACGATTTGGTTCAACGTCACAATAGCAAACAAATTATTAGGACCCATATATATAGTGCAATATTGGCCAGTGCCAGTGCACATGTAACATAAACATTAATGAAAAATAGCTGTCTATGCACCAGCACGATTACATTGAACAATTTCAAGCAATCGAGCTGATTGACTTAATGTGGCTCTGAGGGTCCTGAAGTACAGCAAAATTTTCAGGCATCAAATGTACAAATATTAATGCCTACATATCATGTGGACAAAGATATGTTGGGATAGAGGATAAGTGTCACCAGGATTGGTTATTTAAGAATAAAAAGAACACGAATGGATTCCAAAATAAGTCTTTGGCAGTAATAGAAAGTTAGGCAGTAAAGAAGTCAAGAGTACAAAGATAATTCAAAATTAATAGAAAAAGAATCTCAACTACTGCCTAACCTCTGCAATACTGGCGAAACGTTGTCCAGATACCAGTTTGCTGAAGCATGGACAGGTGCAGTTTTAACTCGTGTAGACCGAATTGCTGTAGCATAGTACTCTCTTGTGCTCCAAGAATATTCATCAGGCAAATCTCTTACTATTGAAATATCATCTTTAAGGACATCAATAAAGTGATCAACATCAAAGATTTCTTGAAATGAGCTGTAGAGCAAATATTAACTTCAAACATGTATTCTAGCCCATTAATGTATTAACAAAAACATCAGATGGATCATTAGACACACCTGGAATCTTGCCAAACAGGATTTACTTCAAGATATGGGATCACAAGTGTAGCATTTAATATTTTGGCTACGGCAACTGCATCACAGATCTGAAGAAGAATATCAAGATACAGTGAGCTACCAATGTTTTCTTCCATAACCATTTCATCTGACCATTATGAATGGACAGGAAAGGAAGGGGAATGCTAATACTGATGTAACGCTTTGGCTTATGTATCAAATGTAAATTTGATAGATATTACATACCCCCATTCTCTGTTGGTTGAGCCCTCCATCGAGGAATACCTGAATATAACCATTTGAGTTCCTGGGCAATCCTGGTAAAAAGAGTGGAAAAAGTAGCATTATGGGCAACATTTTAGCTTCCAACAATGTTATTGTTATCATAAAAAGAGTTTTCTAATCAGGACATCCATTGTCAGAACCGAATTTCCCAGACAGACAGTTTCCTACAAAGAGTTGAATTGATGGAGCAATAGGCTTTTTCAAATGCTTACCAGGGTTGCTAGCAGATTGGCCACAGTGTTTCCATCCTTGAGGTGCCAAAGGAGACCAGAGCTTTGATTTCTTCTCATATGGCTAATGATACAACATAGGTCAGAGAAGTCATCAATGCGTAGTGAATAGAAAATCATGTAACTTGGGTTTATTCTCATTTCCTGGCAGCATACTCACAATTTGGCGTCGTAAAGCACCATTCAAAAGAGATAAGTGTCTTGGTCTAGGGGCATTCCATTCCTACAAAAAAAGATTTCCCAATTAATATTAATGAGATAGAAATTTTGGCAGGTTGTGCTTATAGCATCAAGTTAAAAATATTAAGCTGTTTAGTTCCTAACCAAAATTCAATAATTTCCTTTTGATAGCTACACAGGAATGCTTGTGAGAAGATAATTTTAGAATCTCAATACCAAATGTTGTTCAACATTTAAAGAAACTCATGCATACAGGCACATTTTCTCATCAAATTCTGTCTAGATACCTAATTTTGTTCCTGGATATGATAGAATAAACATTGTGCAGCTCATAGGCGGAACCCGACCATGAATTAAAGAATCCAAGAGCTTGCGACACAGGACGCTGTTATACCCGATGAACTGATGCACATCATGAGCTGCTACGGAGGTATTAATTCTCGAGTTGTTTGACTATTCACTAACTTGATTCTTGAGAGCGAACACAGTGCCTCCTAATAGCTTTTACTCACATGCCTTCTCCTATCCACTGAGAAGCCCATTAAATATTCAGCCAAAATCACTGACAGCCCGACCACCAATGCGACTAAAACATTACGAAACGAGCAAAGCATCAGAAAACTCCTGAAAATTAACGTTATAGCCTAAAAAAACCAACTCAAGGCTGCATCTTTAGCTGGCAAAACACCGAAATTTAGATTCTTTGACCACCAATGCCACTTTAAACAACAAAAGGTCCAGTTTTTGTAGAAAACAAAACGAAAAAAGGAAAAAAAGAAAGCTCCACAAAGATGCTGCCAAGTGCCATCTAAAGCAATTATCCCGAAAACAATTCAAACGCGAGAACAGACGAAGGCGAAGCTCACCGAGAAAATAGAAGGGGAGGCGTGGCCAAACGGCGAGAAGAGGGAAGGGCAAAGCACGGGAAGGAGGAGAACTAGAAGAGCGGCGTAAGCCCCGCCTCGCTGCGACTGCTGGTGCTGCCTCAACTGCCTCATCGCTCCCCGCTCCTCTCTCAATCTCGCTCCAAGAACCCCTAACCCTAGAACAGCACCCCAATCAATGCCAAATTCTCGCGAGAGGAGATCTATATGTTTCTAGCAGCGGAGGAAGTCGAGGAGACGATGCCCTGTAAGGATTTCCTGTACGATGAGGCACGTGGCGCGTTGAGCAGTCTTCCAAGTGGTCCGTGGTGGAGAATCATTGGGATTTTGAAGCGTTTGGTGATTGAGAAGACCTACGGTATCGTTTCCACCAACGAATGCAGTAGCCGTTGGAGGGTGGTGGGGTCCTTTGGGAATTGACACCCGTCATTCATCGAGACAGTCGTCTGCAAAAGGCTTGCTTCGATGCAAATTTTTTACTTTCTCCTTCTTTCATCAGAAAACACGTGTCCGCAATCAATCCAGCAGAGTCCGTAGCCCTTTTTTCTTTTTTTTCCTTTTAAGTTTTAACAACAAATCACCCCATATAACAAATTTCGAAAAATTACCCTTTTATTATTAAATAAAAAATTATTTATTTTATATTATAAATTTACAAAAAATTAAGATATTTTAATTTTATTCCATTTTATCGATTAAATTAATATAAAATTTTAATTATTTTCATATATTTTTGGTTCAAATAATTGTTAAATTATATAAAAATTTATTCGTCTTACCTTTATATTTATAATAAAGAATTGAACTATTCATATTATGATATATAAAATTTAAAATTTAGAGTTTTATCAAATTAATATCTAATAATTATGTTATTAAAAATTAAATAAAAATAATTATTTTTTATATTAATTTAACGATAAAATTAAATTAAATTAAATATTTTTAAATATTGTAATTGATGTGCTTTTTTATATACATTTATCATAAAACAAAATTTTTTTTATTAATAATAATAAGATAAATAATTTTTTTGTAAATTCGCAGGTGATTTTTTATTAAAATTTTTTCATAATAAAAATTCCATATAAAACAAAAGGTCATTTATGCTAAAAATTCCATATTAATTTCTTAAGAATGTATATGTGAACATTTACTAAATCAAGATAGTCAAAAATAATTTAGAGTTTTGATTGTGTAGACCTCCAAAAATTCTAAGAGGGCATATGATAATTAATTAAAACTAAAATTAAATTTGAGATTAATAAACTATTTTTGTAGAGTGATATTTTTTTAACAAAATTGATTTTATGATAATTTAAAATCTATAAAATTAATTAATTTATATAATAATTTAATTTAATAACAAAATAAAATAATTAGTATTAAAATTTTTAGTGAAAAAATAATTATTTTTTGAAAAAAATTCGGTAACCCAACTATGCCTAACCGTCCAACCACAGCTGTATTTGTGCATTTTGGACAACGTAGGCGTTTAATGACACAACAATCCTTTCCTCCCCCAGCGACAAAGGGCCTTTTCCGCGAGAAGGTCCTCTACTTGGAGCACGGCCTCTATCTCGATTCCTCCCGCGTTCTCGCCGCCAACTCCGCCCTCCGCTCCACTCCCCTTCCCTCCCTGCGTACCCCCGTTGCCGCCCTCCTTTCCCACGGCTTCCGACCCCAGGACACCTCTCTCGTCCTCTCCCACTAACCTTCGCTCCTCACCTCCGACATCCAGTCCATCAACTTCCTCCTCGGCCCCGTCGCCATCCCCCTCCTTCATCTCCGCCTTGCCGTGCTCCGCTGCTCCTGCCTCCTTGTCTCGTCCGTCTCAGGTCAGCTTCAGCCCGCCCTCTACTGCTTCCGCCGGTTCGGCTTCGTCGGCCGCCACAGCATCAACTACCAAACCGCGCTCTTTTTGGCCTCCAGCGTCGATAATTCCCTAATACCCAAATTTAACTTCATACAAAAGCTTGAGCTTCTCTTATAACGAGACCCGGACCATGGTTTTGAGGTCACTCGGGTTGTTGACATTTAGCGTCGAGAACAACTTCAAGCTCAAGGTGGAGTTTTTGAGTGGGGAGACGAGGAGGGACGTCAAGGAGTTGAAGGATTTTCCCCATTAGCTTGGAAGGGAGGATCAAAACTCGGCACCAGATGTTGGTGGAGAGCCGGCTGCCAATGCCTTTGGACGAGATGCTGAAGATTACCGATGGTGCTTTCCGGAAAAAGCTGGTGGATATGCAGCTAGCTGCACTGGCTCAAAGTTTGTAGCTTCAGATGTGAGTATTTTGTTTTTTGAAATTAATTATAATACCCTAAAATGTGAAAGCATAAATTACTAAAATAAAATAAATAATATAACCTTTTAAATATAAATATTATAATAAATTTGAAATAAACATAACTATAATCTTACTAATAATCTCTCAATTCAAAACAATTCTAGCTGATCCTTTATTTGAAAATCCACCGTACATAATAACATTTATATTTTTTAAAAAAAGATAAGTCAAAAATATGCTTAGTAAGGACCCATTTTTCTAAAAAAAAATCAGATGAGAAATAAATATAAATAACAACAACAATAATAATAGATATTAATTATATCAGCACAAATATAAAAATAGAATAATAAAATATGAAAGAAAAAAGTCATTATTGTCAACACATGAGATAATCAAATTAGCTAACGCAATCAAATAATCATGACAATTCAGAAAATATATGACAAGGGACTGTTTCGAGAAATGTAACACCCCTGTTGTGTTCGATCGGACCACAACATTAGTGGATAACATACATATAAAAGGTTTACAGAATATATAAAATTAAAATTTATTTCATCGATACGAATATAGTTCAGATAACATAACAAAACATGATCTCACTAATAATACTCAAGTCCTCAAAAGTATTCTCATACATAAAAATAGAATAATATATAAATAAATCAGCTCCAAGTGTAGTCGCGCACGTACTCTCTGCTACGGTAGTCACCTGTACCTAGTTGCTACTCTCATGTGGATAGGAACAATCAAAGAATGAGCCACGAATGCTGAATAGGGAGTTACCTCCTCCAAACAGTAGGAGAGATCAATATTTAGGTGACAACAATAAAATTAACACAGTAGTATTAAAAATAATACAACGACAATGATGATTAGATAAACCAACATCCACAACAAGCAATGAATCAACAAGGATATCTTATGGGTGTAGTTGGACCCCTACCAAGTAGAGTCATACCACGCTGCACTCTCAACTGCTGATGGAGTGGTGATCCCGTCTAGTTACATAACGAATCACGTACCCTACAACTCAGGAGATCGACTATACAAAGATATCACAATTATGATAGCCAGTGGTTAGAGACAGTGACTATAGACTCCCCTATAGATATTATGGAGATGGTCGCATCCCCCACCAAGCAGAGTCGAACCAATCTACACGTAAATCAGTATATGGGTGTGGCTGGACCCCCTACCAAGCAGAGTCATACCACGCTGCACTCCCAATTGCTGATAGAGTGGTGATCCCGTCTAATCACACAACGGATCACGTCCCCTACAACTCAGAAGACCGACTACTGTCACGTCTGACAATCTCGCTAATCCCGTACTGAAGTAGGGAATCGCCGACTGGTACCAGTCAAATAGAGTCCCACTGCATACATCCCTCAAGATACCAAAGGCTCAGCCACAATAAATATCAAGTCAAGATTACCAAGCGATAAAAAGGAATCGACTCGATCACAAATCAGACTATCCAGCTAGAAGACATTGTCAGGAAGGATTTGAGACCACCAATAGAATCAGTATGAAAAATCGAGTCCAACGACTCCTAGACCATCACTATCAGATCTCAAATGAGAAGGTTATGACTGTTCAAATGTATATATGCAATTTAGCCCCTATATCATTCCAAATTACAACTCCGTCGTCAAGATAAATAATTCCCATCCATTCTATATTATGAACTTTAAAATTATCAGATTATTATCAACAGCCATTGATCCAACAATCTATCACCCAAGTCCTTAATACTTCACAAAAATCCCTAATACAATTTGATTCACAGATTAGTCCTTCAAGTTTCTAGGTCATAACCAATCCAGTTGATTTTCAAACAAATCATAATTTGATTCCATCTTACAAATTCATTCTTAATGAGATTTAAGTATCCCAATCAAATTTTAACACAATCATAAATCAATTATCCCAAACTCAAATCAATTTATCAATCAATTTAATCAATCTTACTAAATTCCTTCAATCTAATCTTCAATCAATTTCAATTCCAATTCGTAATAATCAAACTCATTTCAATGAACCAAATCATGAGTTCAGATTACTTAGCTTGATCTAACCATTCACCTCATCATCAGTTCGATTAACTTCAAGCCTGACTCAATAAGTTCTTTTATTTTGGACCTAATTTCTGATTGATTTTGAACTTTTTTCTTCATCTTTAAGTTTAATCGTAAATTATCATCTCTTTTATCTTTGAGTCATTATTTTCATCATCCAATATACTTTATCTTGAGACTCGATCCTTTATAAATTTGGATAATCATTGCAAAACCTAAAACTTATCACAACTCAAAAAACTTGTTAAATACTAGTTTAATTATCATCAAAATCCAAAGGACAATACTCTCTACGAGTGGTGAGTGATGTCCATTCGTCATAGTAAATATGTTTACTACACTCCCAAGATTGGTGGTCACCATATCTGACGACCCGTTGGTCCCATAATGGAATTGCCCTACCAATATTGGCCTATCTATCCTTGGAGACTGGATGGTCCTAAATCACCTTTTCTCATCAACTACATCCAATAATGGGTATACAACAAAGAATAAGACATAACTCAAAGATATCAACTGGATAACACTCAATAAGAACCAACAAAAAATAATCATCGCATAGGATTCATCAACAAAGACATAATGGAATGACTTATCAATCAATATGAAGACCATTTAAAAGAAAACATTCAGAGATACAAGCTTTCAACCTAACCCTTCTTTCAATATACAATCATAAACCAAATTCTCAAATAGTGAAGTTACTAAATCATAATTTCAAATTAGACAAACAAATCCTTTATGCCATTCAATTATAATTCATCCTCCAAAAATACCAACTAGATCAATCATTAAAGAATACTGTATTTTTAATCGCAAATTAATCCTAATCTTGACTCACAAATTGACTATTTAATTCTCAAACAACCTCAATTATAATGTACATTCTACAAAACAACCAAATCTAATTAACTCTAATATCAATATATTTGATAATTCCCTAAATTCATCAATTTATAGTCAAATATTCTATTAATAAAAATTATCATATCAATCTAAATAATGAACCAATGTACTTCATAATCTTCTTTGCATCTAAACCCTCAAATAATTTAAAAGAAACCATTGCTATTAAGTAAGACACCAAATTTTTATGTTAATCCTCAAACTAAATCAATTACCGATATAGATTATGACCATTTAATCATAAATTTACAATAAAGTCCTAAACCTTGTACATCACAAATTAAACTCTCATATCACAAATCAAATATAACCCTAAATTAAATAAGCTAGCTCCATAATAATTTTATTTAATAATATAATCATAATTCAATCATTACACATTAACTTTATTCTAAATCCGATCAATTTTTATTCCCAAATTAAATTAAATTCAATATTAATTCAACCAAATTCAACCTTCATCCTAAGCATAATCAATATAATTCAAATCAAATTTAACTCATTTAATACAATAAATTAGATTTATCATAAGTTGACACAATTTAATATTTTTAATTTCAAATTCAAAACCCAATAATTCAAATTCAATCAAACCTAGGTTTAACTACATATTATCTTTTGAATTTAACATATTATCTCAATCAAATTGAATCCATTTAATATCATATTCAAATCCAAGCTTAACTAACCATATCTCTACAAAAATTATTCTAATATCATAATGTTCAAAAATAATTTCTCAAGAATCAATTTTAAGCTTATAAGATATTGAAAAATCATACTCATCAAACTAAATAATTCACTTTACATATTGATAACAATAATATGATATATGATAACACCAATTATGATATATCAAAATCCAAATTAAGCTCTACACTACTCTTCATCAATTCATATAATAGATATCAAATATTATCTTTGAATCATCATTATAATCATGTAAAGATCAAAAAGGAGAAAATTTAATGATAATAAAGAGTTTGCACCTACCTCTACATGTCATCAGTATCCAAATCATCTCACTCTTCAAGCCGAAGCGCATCCATAGTCATCAATATTGTCATTGGCACATTCTTCTCTTTCTACAGTCATTGTCCCAAAAATCTAAACTCTAAAAATATAAGGTCCTCCTATTTAAACATTAGAGGTATTGGGTCAGACTATAGAATCTAACTTAACTAATTAAATCTCAACCGTCTAATACAAAATCAAATTTCTGTATGAGAAGTCCAAGATAGTGTTTTATATGTGAAAAAAAATTGTTAGTAGCTTGAATTTAATGGTAAAATGGTCAACTTTCATCTGGAGGTTCAATCCAACTTATAAGAACAAGTAAAAGTCTTTAAAAAATTGTGAAATTAACATGTTGTTATATCATCACATATGTGGTGACATGGGCATAGGAATTATGATTTAGAATATAATTGTGTATCTTCTAGAGTATAAAAGAAGGATTTTGAAAATATAGAAGGATAAAAAAGGCTGCCTTTTCTCTTCTTCTTGTGATGAGAATCTTCCATGATTGAAAGCTTAACAGGCTTAAACAGTGAAATCGATATATTGTGCATTAAACACTCTTCTTTGGATCCAATTGTGGACTATAATAGTTGATCATTGGTTGGACGTGCTTCCAAAGTCATACATGTCTTGCTTGGCATCCTGGTTTTCATAATAAATTCTTTTATGTATCCTATCCTAGATAATGATGAATGTCCTGTTACATGTTTATTTGATCAATTCAACATGTTTAAATTGTATGAGATCACAATTATAGTCATCTTTACTTCAACCGCTTAACCATTGAGAATTCTACATCAATACAAGACTTAGTGCATATAATAAGACAGTCTTCTCCATCTTATATAAGTTCTGTATTATGAATGGTCGGGTTAAGTATTGATTTACATTTCAAGCCTAAACAGTTCTTATGTATCCATGAAATTAATCATGGGAATAATTTACTATAATTTCTTGGATTAGCTACATCTGTTGGAGTGATTAGATCTCATTTAACTTAAAATAGCATTGATCATGCATCATTTCAATTGCTCTTTTGTAAGGGATAGTGATTGTAGCAGAATCTCGTGTTTCTCCTGCTTCTACTTACCAAGATGGAAACTTATTGATGAGACATGTTAGAGTAGTTATATATATTATCTTATGTTTATTATATCTGGGCTTTTTGGGTTACTCTAGTTTTGGTGTTTGTATACAGTTGTATATATTCTTAGTTGATGTTACTTTTCGGGGTTCTATTTTCGAAAAGTCTCAAGGCAGTATGAGATACAAAAACTGATTTTTTGCTTTAGTCGGTTTTGACTATCTGTGTAGTTTATTGTTGCATGACACTAGTGTTCTATGATCATGTTTTGTCCATTTTGCATTTGTTTTTCGCTGTTAACCTCATCGTAGATAAACGGTTGAACTTAGAATCTTATTTCTTTAGAAAAAAATTGCACCAGCAGGAAATGTTGCATTGGTGGATTCTTTTGGATGGTAAATGTGTCCTTGGAACTGTGCATACTTTCATGCGATTTGTTGAGATTAAGTATTGGAAACTTAAAATGGTACGTTCGAATACTTACGGACTTCAAAAATGGAGAACTATATTTCATATTAGTCGAGATATTAACAAAAGATGGGATGATTCAACTTAAATCAGTGTTACAGCATTTGGATGTCTTTGCTCAAATAATGCTGGAGCAATTGGAGCCAACTGTAGCTCTAGATCATATAAGGAACTGTCCATGAATAGCATCGCCATTCGGCAGTTGCAAACAGAATAATTAAAAGACAAGTGAGTGAAATAGAGAAGGGTTTCTTTCATAAAGGTCTGACTGTCTAGCAATAGGATACCATTCAGAAGTTATGTTTTTATGTGCAAGGGACTAAAGGGAGTATGGCTGATTTCTGTTACACAGATCAAGAAAGTTAACTCTTAGCATGATTTGGCGTAGAATATCCTTCGTCCACTCAATGATTTCAGCTTTTGTTGTGATTGCTGCTTGTTCACATATAGAGCATAGCATGCTCTGTGACTACTCAATGGTATACGGATTTCTCGCTTCTAATGCTGACAATGATGTCTGGACTTTATTCCTTGGGTTTATCTCTGTTATGGCTTTACTTTATCCCTTGTATTTGTGGGCCAGCAACTTCTTTCTGCTGCTTGGCTTACAACAGTGATGATATGAGCAAAGCCCTCTTCCTTTGTTTCTCTCTATTCCTACTAAGCTTTTGACGAAATCAAGGAGTGACATGGGACGGGTCCACTTGGCATGACAGCAGCAGGCTGACATCAATTGCAAGGTACTATCTTGTATCCATATTTTCTGCGTCTGACATGTCAAATGATATACCGACATCTCTGCAAACCAACCTTCTTCTTTTGTTTCTTTTCATGTGGCTTCCATTTTTCTTTCCTTGGTTTGCACATTTTGCGCTCAGTATTAGTAGTTTGTACACTTGACTTTCATAAGTAATCACTTGTTGCTGGAATATAGTTGCGAGTGTACAGCAATTTCACCAAGTCATCCATGCAAACTGTGTATTTATATTAATCATCAATGCACTCCAAGAACGTTGCTCTGATCAGATGCCTTCTTCAAGGATCAACAGACACGATACAAAGTTCTTTCCTAAACAGACCTACTTACCACCTTGTACAAGACATTTTACTGAAAAAGACAAGAAGCTTGGTGAAAAGGCAAGGTAGAAAATGCCGATATCATGTTTTTATGCTGATATTTAGGTTGTTTCAGTCTCGGAATTTAATGTTTGAGCAACTTATATCCTATGTGGGTTTAATATAGTTATTATTTCATTTCAAGTCGTTAATTCATTTCCTATCATATGGTATGTTACCCCATAATAAGTAAGTTTATCCATAAAGAATGACTCCAGACAGTGACCAAAACAGATTTTAATTGGAGTTTTTTCTTGCATGCTTCCCATATATGGCTTCAAATTTTTTGTTCGCTTGTGGTCCTCCACCTTTAGGAATACCATCTCTGTTTAAGTCAGTTGCATCAATGACCCTAGCAGTCCATGTTCACATTCTATATTGGTATAAATGCAACAACGATAGGTCATGGACTAGGCATCAAATGGGAATATTGGTCATACTTTATTGTACCATATCTCACTTTTTTATCTTGTAGTGATACTTTTAATATAAGCCCCAGTGATTTATTTGTTCGATAAACATTCTATGGTGTTGTTGTCAAAGAGGAAATCTGTTTCCATTTCCTAAAATTTTTGTTTACTTTTTCTTTTCTGTCTCATAATTCTGTTTCTGACGGTCGTACAATCAGGCAAAGTTCCATTGAAAGAAGCATTGTTTTGTTTGTCGATTTACAATGACAGTTTCTAGTATCACATTTGCTTATCCAGGATATGGTCGTGATTATGTTATTAATGGCTATGTTTGAGTTCAAAATTCTTGTTTTTTGTACCTTGTTTGATCGGTGCAGTGCTGTGCGTTTTCTCATTCTTTCTAGATTGCCAAGTTGTCGGATCGCCTCGGTTTTGAGTTTTGAGACTGCTTATCATTCATTCCTTGAAGCTATGTGTCGGAATTTTCCTAGTTGTTGGATAATTAATTAGTATATATGTTGAAGAGGGCGGGGTCCATTTGGGCATTCTCCGGGGAAACGTGTCTGATGTGTGCTCGTCCGCATCTGTCTGTTGGCTTTCGTTCATGAGATTCATCATCCTTGATTTCCCAGAGGAATATTTCCCGTCACATTTCCTCTTCTTCTTTGAAGCTGTGGCTCATCTTTTTCAGTTCTGGAAAAAGATTTTGTGTGAGGGAATCCTCAGCTCAGGACGTTGACGTGTTCTCTCCTCTTCTGCGACACCTACTGCTAGAGACAAACTGGTTCACTCTCCTCCTTGTCCTCTCTTGCTACTCCTCCATTCCATTACCACAGGAATAGAATCATCATCCTACGCAGACAATTATCTTATGTTCGATTGCTCAGTAGGTTGAGAACTCAATTTCATGCATCTACTCTTTCCGTGTTAGCAAAGCACTGGATAGTATACAAGCTGCAATTTCCTGGAAAGCTCTGTGAATCATTATTTACACAATAGGCTTCTGTTATTAGCTGGTCCATATGTAAGAAAGGATGTTTACTTCACTGCCTCGTCCCAACTCCCTGCTATTAGAAACTGAAACCACCCTTCGCTGTAACGACCGTCCCTTCTTGTGATATAGCCTGACTTGGATGTTGGAACAATGCCCTAATGTTTAGATAAGACAACTTAAACAGGTGTTATGAGTTAACTTAGTGATAATGAATGTAAGGTAGTGGAGGTGATCCCAAGAATCATACGACAAAATCATATCAAGCAAAGAAGCCGACCTCCCAAGGAGAAAGAGTACAAGTAGACCGCGCAGTGGGAACCTCTAAGCTTTGTCGTTTCCACAGACGCAGAAGGACTTTTGTTTATTTAGAAAGAAAGAAATGGTAAATGATAGTAGTAGGTTTTGTCCCCTAGATTTGATGGAAGTGCTCCGGTCTCCCTTGACTGGTGACATTTTCATCCGCGTCCAAATCCAACTAGTGCCGGTCCTGGTGCTCGTGGTGTGTGGTTCGCCATCAACACACGGAAGGAGACAACTTTGAGAGGTTCCTCCTCGTTTCTCTGTACTCTGTAGTCTGTACGCAGTGTCCGTTCACCTTTGGTCGGGTGGGGTTGATGTTCATCTTCCTTGGAAATGCATGTTAAATTAAATCCTTTGACAACGATTGATTGGACCCACGTCCAGAGATCACTGCTCCCCACCTGCACACAGAAGACTACAATTAAAGCTGCCAACAAGTTTGTTTTCGGCTTTGCACCTTTATTATACGTATGCATCTTATTCAATTGGGCCGGTTTGATTTCGGATCAGTTTTAGGATCTTATTCAAAATTATTTTTTTTTATAAATTTAATATTATTTATTTTATAATATTATCAAATTAAATTATTTAAAAATTTAAATAGTTTTTTAAATTTTAAATATTAAAGTGTTAATTTTGATAAAAAAATATTAATTTATAAAAATAATTCATTAATTTTTATTCTAATTCTGATTCCAAATCAAACGGTACCTTGATTCTTGGGATAATCTATGACTGCTTGTTTCATGTTTGGTGAGAAAAAAATTGTTGAATAATTGTCTCTGAGGTTTATACCTTTATATTGTATCGCTACGGGGGCATTTAATTGCTGTTACGCTGGTTAAAGATAAAAATTCGTCCGCTTGTAAAGCGCTTTCAGATTTCATTTTTAGCAGTCAATTTTTGCAAGCATCCTGAAGATATAAAACATTACATTAAATTAAATATAATAAATATCCAAAAAACAAGTATTATATTTAATTTAAAAATTACTCACTTACGGCCTCATCCAAGCAAAAAAATATAAATTTTGAACATCACAAAAATTAAAATTCAATCGTAATAAAATTATTTTTTCTTGTCTTTTAACGTTGATTAATCACCTACATTGCTATCTAAAAAACATAAACAATAATCTCGCGAATATGTTTACATGCTCAATATATGCTAAGCTTATAAATAAACAGCGATAATCAATAAAGAATTACAATACTAATAGATTTCAAAGAAAATACCGATATATAAAGAGTATTAACTCATAGGAACAATCAACCAAAAAAAAATAATCTAACATCATAAGAACAACTAACAAACAAAAAAAAAAATCAATAATACAAGAACCATTAATCGACCCAACTAATTTTATAAAAAAATTACACCCACTAATATTAGCCTATTTGTCTTGAGAGATAGAATGATTCTATAAATCCCCTCAAATAGACTCCTTTATAATTATGCTCAATTAAAAAAAATCAAAATATAGTAACTAAAAGTTAATATTAGATATTTCGAGCTCACAATAAATTGTATTTAAAAAAATGGAGCCAACAAATACTAAACCACTTAATTTGAATTTTAAATGAAAAGGTTAAATCAAATTAAATGTCTAAATTACAAGTAAGTTCTGAAACATATATCAAATTAACAACAATTAATTACTTAATTATATCTTAATTTGACATTTTAAAAACCCCTATTTATTATAAATAAATCTCTACATAATTTTGCAAAAACACACCAGATAAAAATTAAATCTAGAATCACAATAAACCCAAATTAGACCTAAAAGCATATTAAACCAAACTGAAACTGAAACTAAAATCAATCTATCCTATCAAAACTGAATTGAACTTAAACTAACTAAACTAGAACCCAAAACAAATCAAAACCTAAAATAAACCCAAAACCCTGTTGGCTTAATGGTGTCTCGAATCCGGATTTTCCGGATAGTCTTAATTATATTAGAAAGTAATTTAGTGGGCCTAATCCTTATATGGACTTATCTTTTACTAGAAGACTTAAATTAGTAGAAGTCTTATTTGAATCAGTCTTCTACTTTGACTCAAACACAGTAAGGCCACATCTATAAATATTCTATTAATGTAAGGGTTTTAATATAGAGTGAGAGAGATATATATAGATCAATACTTTCAATACATCTTATGACGGTTAGACTACTTAGTCTTTTGTGAAAGTTGGTAATATTAGAGTTTCATCTCCACGTTGTAATCTTCTCTTCCTCTTCTCATCAATACAATATCCTCTGGATCATCTTCGACACATATATCTCTTGTGTGCTATATTTTCTTCTTTTTTGTTCTTTTTCTACATCGTGAATTGTGGTGAATATCGATATTTTGCACCACAAGTTGTATCAGAGCTTGGTTCAATATGTCTACTACGAAGTTCGATATAGAGAAATTCAATAAAAAATAAAAATTTCCTATTTGGTAAGCAAGAGTTCGTGCAATTCTTACTCAAAAAGGGTTGAGAAATACATTAGAGGACGTCAAGCCTGAAGATATTACCGAAAGTGTTTGGGAAAACTAGAAGGCTAGTGCATATAGCACAATCATCATCAGTCTCACTGATGAGGTACTCTATCTGTTTCTTGATGAAACATCACCTTCAGAGTTATGAAAAAAGGTAGAGAAACAATATATGAGCAAGTCTATCTCAAATCGAGTTTACTTAAAGCAGAAACTCTTCAATTTTCGAATGAGAGAAGATACAGATATAGTTGATCATCTTAATACTTTCAATAAACTTATCTCTCAATTGTTAAGTATTGATGTTAAAATTGAACATGAAGACAAGGTAATTATTTTATTATCGTCTTTACTTCCTTCTCTTGAGAATCTAAAAACTACTCTCATGTATGGGAAGGATTTGAAATTTGGCGATATTTTTATTGCCCTTCTATCTAATGAATATTTGAAAAAGATTGGAGGGGATGTGTCATACTCAGAAGCATTAATTGTCAGAAGTCGTACCAAAGAAATATCAAAGGCAAGTCGTTCTAGATCCAAATCCAAAGAAATAAACTGCAGGTATTATAAGAAGATGAGACATGCAATTAAAGAGTGTTGGAAGCTCAAAACAAAGAAAGAAAGAGAATCTCAATCTAAAGAGCAAGCCAAACAATAAGTGTCAGTTGTTGAAGGGAGTTCTGATGATGATTTTGGTAATGTTCTCTCTATTAGTTCTAATTTTAATTGTTACCATGATATTTGAATTCTTGATTCTGGTTGTTCTTACCACATGTATCCTAATAAGGATTGGTTTGAAGACTACAAGTCCTATGATGATGGTTTAGTTTTGATGGGTAATAACAATTTATGCAAAACTGTTGGAATTGGAACAATCAAAATTAAGATGTTTGATAATATTATTAGATTTTTTACTGATGTTAGACATGTTCCTGATTTGAAAAAGAATTTGATTTTTTTGGGTGCTTTGGATTCTGCTGGTTATAAGTATTCTATTGAAGGTGGAGTTCTTAAGGTTGCTAAAGACTCATTGATAGTAATGAAGGGCCTAAAGCATGAAAATTTGTATGAGTTAGTAGGAAAAACCATTGAAGATTGAGTAATAATTTCTCAGGCTTCTTCTTCTGATATGTTCCACTTATGGCATATGCGTCTCGGTCATATGAGTGAGTAAGGTTTAAGTGAGCTCAATAAAAGAAATTTACTGAAAGGTCTCAACTCATGCAAATTGGATTTCTGCGAGTATTGTCTCTATGGTAAACAGTCTAAGGTAAAGTTTAGCACCAGTACTCATTGCACTAAAGGCTTAATTGATTATATTCATTCTGATGTGTGGTGCTCTCCTATTCTATCAAAATCTGGTGCTCATTATTTTGTCAGTTTTATTGATGATTTTTTCAGAAAAGTGTGCATTTATTTTTTGCATCAGAAATCCGAAGTGTTTTCTGTTTGCAAATGGTGAAAAACTTCGGTTGAAAAAAGTACTGATAGAAAAATCAAATACCTCAGAAGTGATAATGGCGGAGAGTACAAATCAACAGAGTTTCTCAAATTCTGTGAAGATGAAGGTATCAAACATCACTTTACCATCCCAGAAAAATCTCAACAAAATGGTGTTGCTGAAAGGATGAACAGAACCTTATTGGAGAAAATACGTAGTATTCTCAGTACAGCTAATCTTGATAAAAATTTTTGGGCAAAAGCAGTCAATACAGTATGTTTCATTGTGAATCGCTTTTCTCAAACAACCATTAATTACAAGACTCCTGAAGAGGTATGAATTGGTCAACCTGCAAATTATTCTTTCTTAAAGATTTTTGATTGCCCTGCTTATGTGCATGTTGTCAAGGATAAGTTAGATGCACGTTCCGAAAAGTGTATTTTCCTAGGTTATGCCAAAGGTGTTAAGGGCTATCGTTTGTGGGATCCTATTATTTCAAATATAATTATTGAGAGAGACATAGTATTTGATGAAAGTGTTATAGTAAAATCTCTCAAGAAAGGTCCCAATGATATAATGCAAGTGGAGGTGGAGCATGTAGTTCCTTCAGAAGAAGATATTCAGGGTATGCCCAATTCTCAAGAAAATTTTAAAAATCAAATTTCTGAAAAAGACTCTACTTCGAAGATCTCAAAGAAACATAAAATTACCTGAAAGGTATGGTTTTAAAGACATTGTAGCTTTTGCTTTAGTTACTGACAATGATGATCATTCATCCTATAAGGAAGCAGTGCATGATAAGAATTCTTCTCAGTGACAAGCTGCTATAAATGAAGAGATGGATTTTCTTCAAAAGAACCATACTTGGGATCTGGTAAAATTACCAAAAGGTAAAAAAGCAATTAGTCGTTCGGCTCCAAATCCCTTTTCCCTCATCGCCCTGAACAAATCCCAAATTTTGGCTGTGTCCTCTCGTTTGGGGTTCGTCTTCTCCAATGGGGATTGGTGGAGGGGGTTTTCTCAACGGGGATCGTGTTGTCTAACTGTGGTGTCAGGAATTGGGGCCGCGTTATTTGGTTTTGTGGAGATGGCGCCGATGGAGCCAGGGATGCAGTCGGAGGCAGCGCCAGCTATGCCGGCCACGAGGTAGGAGTTCTTGTCGAAGAAGCTCGTCCGGCAGCTTGATTTCATCATCAGGTTTGGCGGCTCGCTGGCGGTGGCACAGGCGAATGGGCATGCGTAGGAGAAGGTGCTGATGCTGCCGCAGCAACAGCCGCAACCGCCTCAGGGGTCAGTGCCGATCTCAAGAGCCCCGATTTCAATGCCTCCTAAGCTAGAGTCTCCAAGATCACAATCATGGCCTACATTTGGATGAAGATGATTCTGATTGATAAGTTTAATCTCTGTTTGGACTTGATCAATATTCAAGGTCGTTGATCCTACCCCAGGAGGTAATGACAAAGATATCTATTGAAGATTCAAATTCAGATAATAAGCTGATTCGAGTCGAGGTGGAGATTGTTGGCTTAATGATGTCTCGAATCCGAATTTTATAGATAGTCTTAATTATATTAGAATGTAATTTAGTGGGCCTAATCCTTATATGGATTTATCTTCTACTAGAAGACTTAAATTAGTAGAAGTTTTATTTGAGTCAGTCTTCTACTTTGACTCAAATACAGTAAGGCCACATTTATAAATACTCTATTGATGTAAGGGTTTTAATATAGAGTGAGAGAGATATATATAGATCAATACTCTTAATACGTCTTGTGACGATTGGGTTACTTAGTTTTTTGTGAGATTTGGTGATATTGGAGTTTCATCTCCATCGTTATAATCTTCTCTTCTTTTTCTCATCAATACAATATCCTCTGGATCGTCTTCAACACATATATTGTTGAGTTTTAGATGTCTTGAACTCTAATTAGAGTTTGAGTTAAAGTAGGAATCAAAAGTTGGATTTAGATTTATATTATTAGGAGTTATAATTGAGTAAAACTCAGGCCCAATAAGAGTCTATAAATATACTATAATATATAGCACTTATGTGTGGCGTAGTATTGAGATTGAACTAGAGAGAAATAGAGAGAGAGGAATAGAGAGAATAGAGAGAAGAGAAAGAGAGAGTGTGTTGGCTCTCGTGTGTGGGTCTTTCTAGTGCTTCTCGGTGATCTCTCGTGGTGGTTCCTCGTGATACTCTCTTGGAGATTCTCTCTGAAGGTGGAGGCGTTGCCGAGGCTTGGAGAAAAGAGTTTAGTTGAGTAAGAAAGAGTAAAGTCGTTCTTGTAAACTCTTGTAAAAGCTTTTATCTATTGATAGTGGATCTCCCGTTGTCTTATCTTGTTATTTCCTTTTATCTTGTATTACTTCTCGTTTCTTGTGTTGTTTGAGAACAAGGCGATCCGTGAAACTTTCGCTACGAATCCCAACAATTGGCATCAGAGCTTAGAAGCAAACAACCAAGATGACAAAGTCCTTACTCGAGGTGGAGAAGTTTGACGGCAAGATAAATTTTGCCTTATGACAAAAGAAGATGAAGGCAATTCTTATTTTTCAAGGTCTACAAAAGACGTTAGAGGGAAAAGAAAAGAAGCCGGTCAAGATAAGCAATGAAGACTGGGAGGAGATAGATCAAAAGGCATTGAATTTAATTATTCTAAGCCTGACTGATGAGGTTTTGTACAATGTCATTGACGAAGAGACGACGATGGATATCTGGACAAAACTTGAGAAGTTGTACATGTCAAAAAGCCTCACGAACAAGTTCTATCTGAAACAACAGTTGTACGGACTGCGTATGAGTGAAGGTACAACTATATTATATCACCTAAATGCTTTCAATAAGATTATCAATGATTTGCTGAAAGTTGATGTGAAGTTTGAAGAGGACGATAAGGCGCTGATTCTCCTGATGTCTCTTCCTGCTTCGTATGATCATATTGTGACCACAATTCTTTATGGTAAAGAAACTCTTAAGATGGAAGATGTGACAACTAGTCTTCTTTCTAATGAGAGAAGGAGAAACTCCAACATTAATATGGAGTTTGGTGAAGGATTGGTGACTCACGAAAGAGGAAGATTAAGAGAGCATGGAGAAGGCAAGCAACGATCCAAATCAAAATTGAAGGCGAAAGTATAATGCTATTCATGTAAGAAGTATGACCATATTAGACGGTATTGCCCTGAACGTGGGAAGATAGAGTCCTCCAATACGACGACGGCAATAGCGGATGATACTTCTGATAATAGTGCAGATGGAGATGTTCTTGCAGTATCCGCAGAAATCGACACTTCTGGTAAGTGGATTTTAGATTCTGGTAGTTCTTATCATATTTGCTCAAGAAAGGATTGGTTTACTTCTTATGAGGAGAATAAGAAGAAAAGTACTGTTTGGTTGGGCGATAATTCATCCTATGAGATCGCCGGTGTGGGAACAGTTAGAATCTAGATGTTTGATGGAGCGATTCGAACTCTTACTGGGGTGAGGCATGTCCCCAAGATGCGAAGGAATCTAATTTCACTTGGTGTACTGGACTCAAAAGGCTGTAATTATTCAGCAAGAGATGGAGTCATGAAGGTGACACGTGGTATTAGAATCCTGATGAAAGGTGAGAAGTGTGACAATGTTTATCGATTGATTCGGAATACCATTGCAGTTGGAGTTCCGATGGTTACAGTAGTGAAGAGGAAGCACGATACTCGGAGTAATTTGATGTCTCCTCAAATTACTTTTACTACAACAGCAGACACAGGTCATCCGAAAAGCTTCCAAAAGTACAAAGCTGTAGATATGAAGAACAAATTCGAGGTTGGCTCGAGTTCACATCTTGAAATTAGCTGAATAAGCTAGTAGCCCAAGGGCAGGGGCTGGATGAGAGATGACGGCTGACGATTCGTGATGATGGCACGCCCGAGTTCAAGCCAAGGTGGAGATTGTTAAGTTTTAGATGTCTTGAACTTTAATTAAAGTTTGGGTTAAAGTAGGAATCCAAAGTTGGATTTAGATTTATATTATTAGGAGTTGTAATTGAGTAAAACTCAGGCCCAATAAGAGTATATAAATATACTATAATATATAGCACTTATGTGTGGCGTAGTATTGAGATTGAACTAGAGAGAAATAGAGAGAGAGGAATAAAGAGAATAGAGAGAAGAGAAAGAGAGAGTGTGTTAGCTCTCGTGTGTGGGTCTTTCTAGTGCTTCTCGGTGATCTCTCGTGATGGTTCCTCGTGATACTCTCTTGGAGATTCTCTCTGAAGGTGGAGGCGTTACCGAGGCTTGGGGAAAGAGTTTAGTTGAGTAAGAAAGAGTAAAGTCGTTCTTGTAAACTCTTGTAAAAGCCTTTATCTATTGATAGTGGATATCCCGTTGTCTTATCTTATTATTTCCTTTTATCTCGTATTACTTCTTGTTTCTTGTGTTGTTTGAGAACAAGGCAATCCGTGAAACTTCCGCTGCGAATCCCAACAATATATCTCTTATATGCTTTTTTTTTTCTGTTTTTCTTCTATATTATGAATTATGATGAATATCGATATTTTACGATACAAAACTCATCATCTTTGTCCTCCGCTCCATCTTTCATCCCAAATCCTAACTCTAACCCTAACCTGCCGCCGCATGCTGCCATGCCACTGTCGCCGCCCTCGTCCCGCGCTGCTGAGCTGCTGCTCGTGCTTCGCACAACCCGTCCCGCGCCGCTGCGCCCAGGGACTCGCCCAGCAGTCATCCATATCCCCCGCGGTCGCGCACTACTTCACCGAGTCGCCGCCCAAGTCCCCGCCATGCACCCCAGCAAGCCGCAGAGGAACTCTACTACTTGCTGAGAAAATTGGTCAAACCCAATCTCTCCTCTCTCCCGCAGCCAAAATTTTGGATTTACATTTAAATCCTTAACATTAATTATACTATTACAATGAAATCTTTTTGAATTTAAATTCTATCGCAACAAGATCCTTTTCAGTATAAATTTTATTTACTAATAATTAACATATATCAATCTTATATTTTGGTAAAATTATAGACATATTCATACACTAATATTCGTTCATAATATTTTCGTCATAAATTTTATATAAAAAAAATAAGGAATATTAATGGAGAAATATCAACGCTAAAGTCAGCTATCTCAATTTATAATTATTTTTTTATATAATCTAAAGTCTTTTTTTATTGTCGAAAACTCCTTTGTCCAATTCTGATAAATTTCGTCCATTTATAATTATTACCATGAAAATTAAATTTTAAAATATTTAAAATTTCATAAATTTTATTTAAATTTAATAATATTGGATCGGATCTACAAAATCTAAATTAATACTTAAATTATAATCATCCAATAAAATTATATGATAATCGTCCAATAAGACATATGTTACTTTGAGTTTTTGTGTATATTACAGGTTTTGACTGTTGAGTGTATGCACGCGCGGGCGCTTAGTTAGTTTCCAAAGATTATATTACTGTGACAACAGTACCTTGTGACGTGATATTTTTAGGTTGCATAATAAGTTGGGAATTGGGATTAGGGAGCGAAAGATTACGCGAGGATGCTGGGGACCTATATTATACACTACCTTTTTGTAGTATTTTGTGAATACTTGTTCATTTCGTGTTTGTTGTTCGAGTTGATAGTTATCCGCCTGTGCACAAACTACAGTGGCCATCATAAATTGTTTTGTTGTGAATACTTGTTCATTTCGTGCTTTCTCTCAATTCCCCTTCGTCTTGTATCGAGGAGGGAGGGACAAGGTTCTTTCTATGAGGGTGGAGGCTACACCATCCATACTTTTCAGTTGCAAGAAAATAGACCAACAAAATCTCATGTTGTGGGTCTCCTCCGAATTTCAATATTTGGTGGGGCATCTAACTATTATCTTGTTTTCCCCCCTATTATTCAACGTCAACCTTGTTCTCCTCAAGATCTGTGCTTTCCAATTAGCTTTTGATTGCCTTGGGTTTCCTTTGTCCTCTCAGTCTCCTAAAAGCATCTTTGGTGTTTCCTTCAGTCCATAATTACAAACCATGCACCCAGTGCAAATTTTCTCTGTTTGGGAAGCAGAATAGCAACTTGAGCCTAACAGCAGATTTGTTATCATGTGATGGATATCCCTCTTAACTACCCAACGCCTAACTTTGTCCATGTTCCTTGTTATTGTCTACTCCTGCTGTTGCTTTCCACTATTCCCCATCTCTCTAGTGCAACCAAAACAATGAATATATGCTGATACTGGTTTACAGAGTGGGTGCAGTGCTCAGCTGAATATTGTTTACCACCCTTTCACCATCCAAATGGTAGGGATTCTTGAAATGAGATTACACTGCAAGTCCTCCTGATTGTGGCCATAGAAGATTTTGTGATGGCAGCAATCTTTGCCAAAAGCCCTACTTCCTCAGTAGGTTTCAGATGCTTGCTTTCTTTGGGTGGTCTTGGAGCATGGGGACCCAAGAAACCCTTGTCCTCTGTTCCCAGAGGAATAGAACGCGCGACTATTGGGGGACCCCTCTCTTCCATCCCGCTTTTTAGCAGTAATCCACTTCTAGATTTCTTGTTGGGGTCTCAAAGGTTCCCTTATGCAAGAAGATGGATAGGGACTTCGTCCACTTTGCATCATAGACCACCCAACAACCTTGTTGAGCCCTCCAGGCTTCTCTTCATATGATTGACATGGTTGATGTTTTGAATTAGCTGCCCCCATCTTGCTTTGTCTGGATTCACTCAAGGTGGAAAGAATGTACTAATTGAACTTCTTAATTGCATCTGCTAGTTTCTCCTGAAACAATGATGTCTGAACGACATGGAGGAACTTGTACTATCTTTTGGCTCATCCAAGCAATGTTTTAATTATTCTACTTATCATGACCAGTGGCTGCTGCTGCTGCTGCTCCTGCTGCTGCAATGAGACAACTGCCAACCAAATTTAGGTCCTTGTCTGGCCCGTGGAAGAGATTATATGTCAGCATTGTAAGCAGTGCTGCATAACTGGATGACAAACAGGCCTCAGTGTATTCATTCATTCTCTGGTGGTGTTGTTGTTGTTTTTTTTTTCTTTTTTTTTTTCTGTTCAAATTAAACATATGAAGCAAATTCCACTGAGGGACAAACACGACCAGAGCCATGTGAAGCCATCCTTCTCCATAAATTCTTGCTGGATCTGCTTCATTTATGAGCTATAACTCAATGGAAGTTTCTCAGGTGCATAGCTTTCACATCATCAAACTTGATTGCTGTTACCATGTGGAGAATTGTAGGCTGAGTAGACCTTTTGGGGTGCTTGTTGGTGATTTATGTTAGTTGTTGAATGATATAATCACAGAAGCCTTTTTGAATTTTACGTAAAGTTTCTGAGCAAATTGCCATAAGTGTTTGTGACAATGTGATTAAAGATGCTTCCAAGATGATGTCCCCCACCTTTTGTTCACAGCTTTTTTCAGTTTTAATCAAGATTTTAAGTTCGGATTTTAAAAACTGTCTGAACGCATGCCGGACCCGTTTTGTTTTGATCATTTCGGTTCTATGGCAGTTTCGAACATTTAATGTTTTTAAAAACTAAAAATTTTTGAAATGATTTTTGACGTTATTTCTTTGAGCACTTGATTGAAATTAAAATGTTTTTGCCGAATTTAAGATTTTATTAACTGAAACTTACCTAGCTTGCATCTAGTATGTGTCCCAGATTCCCAATTATTTAAATGTTCAATACCCAGTACACAATTTCTTCTTTGACCTACCCCTATCGTAGGCCTGCAATCTCTTCCAAAATATGATCTGATAATGGTATATGATAAATGAATTTGATATCTCTCGTTACCACTGCTCTTGTTCACGTGATAGAAAGTTTTCAACCAAAATCTATACATCTAAGGTTATGCTTTATTTTTTGTGCTTATGCACATGTCGATAGTATATTCATATTATAATGTCAGATATAATAAATTAATCATATATTGAATATTAAATAGATAAGGTCTAATATATATTGTGAAAAAAACTCATATCTCATGAGCTTAAGTTTTTGGAATGATTTGGTGTCTGACCCATTATATTATTCTAATTCGACACTCTTTCGATTCCGCCAACAAATAGTATTAGAGGTTAAGGTTCAAAACTATGTAAACTCTTAAGATTGAAATTACCGTGATAGTGCGACTAAATTGAGTCGTATATTAATTTCTCTTAAAAAATCAAAAGAGTGAGACAAAAATCCATTGATATGGGTCACACGGTAGAACTGATTAAGTAAAAGAGTTATTGATTAAGAGTGTTAAAATTAATGTGGTCAAATTACACATGAAGGGAGAGATTGTTATAATGTTAGGTGTGATAAATTAATCTTATATCGGATATTGGATAAATAGGATTTAATATATATAATAAAAAAGACCTATATCCCATGAGTTTAAATTTTTGGGACGATTTAGTGTCTGACTCATTATATTATTCTACTTCGACACTCTTTTAATTCCCTTCTTCACTTAGCCTTCTTTGCACATAGTAATGCTTATTTTCTGAATACAGAGTGCCAATCATTTCATTGCCATGCATTCTTGCTTTCGAAAAGGTGAGGATTGAGTAGATGTGAATGTGACCACTCCAGCACAACTGTAGAAGCCCTAAACCTTGCATCATTGAAGAAGCAATTAGTGCGACCAAGTATAAAAACACTATTTCAAAATCAGAACTAAAATTAAAATTAAAATGTTATTTTAAAATAAAATTATCTCATTTCTTAATTTCAAAACAAAGGGCCTCTGTGTACTAATTCTTGGTGGCATGGAGACCAATTAGGTCTTGTTTAATGGTTTGTTTGGTTAGGCTGCTGTTCATTGCTGCACTTCATAGCTGATGTATGTGTTGAATTTATTTATTTATTTTTTTTTTAACATTTGTTGACTACAGTCTCACTTCTTCCCTCTTGGTCTGCAGCAGAGGTAGTACATTCCTGTGGCTCCTATGGACACATCTAATTGAATGCAAGCGCCTGCCACTGGTTGAATATTGAATAACGGAGAAAAGAAGAAAGACCTTCATAAATGGGTTGCTCTTTTTATACGGGGTTGTGTTAATTGCCGGAAATGGGAGCGTGGGGCAGTATATTCCTCTTATGGAAACATCCGAACCCTTCCCGTGTTCCTTCTTGTTTTTAAATAGTTACAAAGCATTGTAACAGTTGTTGCTGCCTCTCTGTTTGAGCTTGTTGCATGAGCAGGATTCACTCTGGCATTGGTGAAAGATGGCCTCTCTCACATGCGGAGAACAAAGGTGTGTTGTTTCCTGTTGGAAAGAAGGACCATAACTGAATGAGAGGTGACTTCGACTGAATAGAGAAGTGATTTCATGAATGATTGCAGAAACTTAGGAGGCTGGCTTGGTGCCAAAGAGGCCTCAAAGTGCACAAAGACACATAAAAAGAAACCACCAAGTTGTGGTATTTTCTGTTTTCCATGCTACATTGATGTGCTTGGGAAATGGGCTTAGCGAGGTAGGTTTTGAATGGAGATGAGATGGGTTTTGCATGTTGTTTATCAGGTGTATCACTTGAGTGAGATTGGCAATAACCCTTTCTGACTTCTTGTAGAGTGAGATTGGCAGTATCCCTTTCTGACTTCTCGTATTAATCAACCATTTTCTTTTATCCTTTGAGATCTACGCTTCTCCGGCAGGAAGTTGTCTGCGAAACTAAGTTAACCCAACTCACAAGTTAAACAACTCTACAGAGAAATGGAGACCCTTAGGTCTATCTTTTTGTTATTTTTCACTAGGGTTTAGAATTTTTTGACATAGGCCCTTGCCATGGCTATGTATTATCTGCCCTTTGAAAAGAGAACTTAGTAGTGTACTAGCGAGTAGGCCTCTGCAGAGCTCCTACTACCAGACAACATAGAGGTTCTTTTGTCAAGGGAGAGGGTGACAACCAGAAAGAGAGATTGCATGCACCAAAACTCGTGTGAGTAAAAGGCATCCACACGTGTGACAAGAGTTTTGGGGTCGTTTGGAACGGGGTCAGGGCTAGGGTGATCTCGCCTTGATCAGATTATTTTTCAAACACTAAAAATTTGACCGCACTAATATTTTTTAATTCATTTAAATTATAATAAGGATTTGACTAAAATGTCCCTTCTCCTCTCCCGGCGACGCCGCCCTCCTTTCCCACCGGTGAGCTCTGCACTCGAGCTTGGCCGGCGATGTCGTGGGTCTCGTGAAGAAAATGAACAGTAGTATGTAAATAGTACTCACCGAAGAGTATTTTTATCCATAAAAAATTTTAACTATCTGTTAGCCAGATCAGTAAAAAAAAAAATTTACTTGACCCCATTAGTATTTTACACTTTTAAGGCTGTGTTTGGAATGGGGTTAGGGACCAGGTCAATTTTTTTTAGAATTTTTTTTTTGTGAAATTAATATTTATTATTTTATATTATTATTAAATTAAATTACTATAAAAAATTAAATAGTTTTTTGAGCTTTAAATTATTGAAGTCTTAATTTTGATAAAAAGATATTAGTTTATAAAAACGGTTCACTGGTCTTGACTTTGACCTTGACCTTGATCGCGTACCAAACGGGCCTAAGGATCAAATATAATTTTTAATCTAAAATTGAACCTTAATTATTAAAAAAAAACTCAAAAGTTTTAACTAAACTATAATTAATTACCATCTATTGTTGCAATATTTATCTAATATTAATATTTTAAATTTTTTTAATAAACGGCTAGGTACGACATGACTCGTAGGTTTGTGAATTATAAAGAGTACTAAACGTCTGTCTTTTTTTTTACGGGCCATGTTAGGCATGATAGTTACTGCTTCGGATTGTGTAAGACACGGTCCAAAATAATAATAACGGCCCGGTTAAACGGGGCGTGTCAGCCCGGGCTCGTTTGACATGTCTAATAGGGAAACAGCTGGGCCACAGTTACGGTGCGTGAGTCTCTCATATACTCGAAAACACACTTGCTTTTCGAGCAGTAGTTCTTTCCTTCTGTCAGGCCATTTCCTCTTCCTCCTCCTCTCCGCCTTGACTCTGTTTCTGTTTCTCTTTCGGAAGATGGCCTTGCAGCAGTGCAGCAATATCTATGGCTTAAGGAGCTCCTCCTGCTTATCCTCCTCCACTTCCCTGTCCAAAGCAGTCTTTGCTGAGATGGGCTCTCTTTCCATCAACCCAACTTCTTCTCTTGAGAGCTACCACTCCACCAGAGCCTCTGAGAAGAGCTCTTGGACCTTACCCTTCATGGGAGGTTGCTTCATCAATCCACAGACAAGTACTGAAGCTACCAACGGCCTAGCAGAGAACTGCCACAAAGAAGGCCACAACGACAACAACAAAGGCAACATGAATAATGTGGAAGAGTGCCAAGATGGAGCGACCACCAATGAGGGGTCTCTGTGTGGGAAGGAGGTTGAAGAAGGTGGCCAGTCCAAACTCTGCGCCAGAGGGCACTGGAGGCCTGCAGAGGACTCCAAGCTCAGGGAACTTGTGGCTCTCTATGGCCCTCAGAACTGGAACCTTATTGCTGAGAAGCTGGAGGGCAGATCAGGTAAGGAAACCAACTAACTCCATTGCTCCTCTTCTTTCTTTTATGTTTTTTATTTTTTTGTCAACGATGTCATAAAGAACAAAAAGAGAGAATCTTACTGTGTTGCTGTGTTGGGAGTGAAGGGAAGAGCTGCAGGCTGAGATGGTTCAACCAGCTGGACCCCAGGATCAACAGGAAGGCCTTCGCTGAAGAGGAAGAGGAGAAGCTGATGGCTGCTCACAGGCTATATGGGAATAAATGGGCCATGATTGCAAGGCTTTTCCCTGGGAGGACTGACAATGCAGTCAAAAACCACTGGCATGTGATCATGGCCAGGAAGTATAGGGAGCAATCCAGTGCTTATAGGAGGAGGAAGCTGAGCCAAGCTGTATCCAGGAGATTCGAGGAAGCTCCTTCAGTCTCAAGACCGGCTTCGTCTTGCTTTGTGCACCGCTGTCCAACTCCTTTCTATTCTTCTGCCACTCATCTTGCTCACCGTGGAGACGTTCTTCCAGCTGCCTCCAGCTGCTGCAGTGATGCTGCAGAGCCAGCTCCATTTAACTTCCTTTCTGGTTTGTCCAACCATCACTTTCTTCTTGTTGATGTTTGTTCCATTAATGTTGGTAGTGTTGCCTCCTCCACTGGACTTCTGCCACTAAATTGCATGCACTGTTATTTCATCTACAAGGCTACAACGTTGGTTGCATTGTGCTGTGACCATTAATTTTCTCACCCCATTGTAGGGTTTAATAACCTGCAGAACCAAGTCTGGTACAGCTTCTTCCACTTCCCAGGCCCAGCGCCAGATCAAAATTTGCTTGAAATAGGAAGTGTTAACACCAGGACTAGATCCTGCAGGAACCCTAGCAGGACTAAGCTTGGACAGAAGCTGTACCTACTCAACCCCACACACAATGCCCAAAAGTCTTTTTAAGTTTCTATTGCCCAACAGGCAACATGTGAAGAAATTTTACCATCAAAAGAAAATCAAGGAAAAGGAAGACAAGAATAAGCTCCCTAAGCCCATGCCAAGAACATACAAAAAGACAAAAGTCATTAAAGCTGTTAACTTGAAAATCCAAGCAGCTGGTTGTGTTCTTTTATAAGGTGTTTTTTCTGCTTTTTGTTTTGTTTTTTTGGCTGCTCTCTTTTTCTTTAATGGTTTCCTCACTGTTCTGCTGTTTCAGTTGCAGGTGCCAATGGGCAAGACAAGACAAGCTCCTATGACAACAGGAAGACTTGGGACGAGCCATTCATGGGGTTTTACCCGCACTCTCCAATCATGTTTGCTGTTGAACAACCAGGCTATCCACTGCATTACTCAGACAGCACACCAGTGGCATCAACAGCAGCAGCAGCTCAAGCTTCAGCTACTGAGTCATCATCATCGTATGAAGGGAATCGGGATGGTAGCCATTTCGAATCCTCCATGTCACCACCTTTCATAGATTTCCTTGGAGTAGGAGCAACTTGATGCATGACAGAGAAAGTCCAAGAAGGGGAGAGAGACGGAGAGAGAGAGACAAGAAGGCTGAGCTTCTCTGAAGAGATGATGCAATGTGACAAATACCATGATGGGAACATGAAGCCAGTGTTCTTGAATCTTGAGTAGCGATTCTGAAATAATATATATGCGAGCTCTTCTTCCCTAACCCCTTCAAATCTGAGCAATAAAAATTGTAGTGTTAGTTTAACTTGTTGGCCCTAGTCGCTTTCTTCCTCCCTTTAGTTTTAAATTTAGCTGACAAAACACAAGAAACTGCTAGAGAAGATGAACCGAAGAACGCTGGCAGTTACTGCCTCTGTAACACAATTCATTTGTCCGATGTCATGTTTCCTTTGGGGCAATGTAAACATTACCTGTCCAGTTCATGCTGCTTCTATTTTTTCTCTCCTTCGCTGCTCTCGGCTGAGAGGGCAACAAAACAATTTTGAAAATTATTTCAAAATTTTAATATTTTTAAAGTTATAAAAACGATTAAAATCTATCGATCTAACGAGTGCCGAAACTAAAACTTTCAACCTTGCATATAAGTAATATCTTCAGGGGAAATGCTAAGTGTATCACCCTCTTCCTGTACTATTTCTCCCAGACGACCAGGGATTTTCCTCAAATATACAAGGTGAAACTGACAGGTAGTAGTTTCACATAATTATGAAGGAGTTTACTTGGAACAGCGGATGCGCTCAGGACTTGGTGTTTTCTTCCTTTTACGAGCTGAAAGAATCCGAGTGAAAGGTAGTAACTCAAACCCTAGTTCCTAAAAAGATGCAGTTGTCTTCGGATGTCCAAGTTATGAGAGAATAGAATTTGTGCATGTTTTCTTCGTGTTTTGGAATAAAACTATGTTGACCATTCATCTGCACGTCTTAATATTTTACTTATTTATTTATTTATTTATTGGTAGTTTGAGACAAGGCGGGGCAACCAAAATTGGATGTTGGGCTGCAAAGGGGATGCTCAATGGAAATAAGACAGGGGAGCTGTTCCCTGCAAAGCAACGAGAGAATCAAGGCAGTAGCTGATGATGCTACTACCTCCTCCCTCCCCACAACGAGACCATTGGTGCCCCGTCCTCCTTTGTTTCCTGTGTCCCCAGTGATCAGAACCAAACGGTCTCGACGACAAGTGAGATCTTATGCGTGCTTCTTTTGCACACATCCAAGGCCCCTTTCTTCTCGTCGTCGCACGCAGACACACCACCATCATGAATTTCTGGACTCAAACTGCAGAGACATATCTGTCGGCATGCGTAGCATCTACCAATATCCATGAATCGATTAGCAGCAGATAAATTCTACTGTTTGAACATTACTTCACAGTATATAACTTTGCAAATTCACTTATCCAGAACCGGACCCCCTTCACACATAGATTTTGAAAGATGGCACATCAATGACATTTTTCACAATTATAGAGATAAACAATTCAATCAAAGTTATGCGATCAGTGGGAGGACATGATCAGTCCGATTGAAGCTGTTACAGCCCGAATATCCCATACGACGACGGAAAATGCCTTGATGCTTCTCCTAGGAGCCAATTGTGTTGATCTTGAGAGCAAGTCATCCAAGATGAGAGTCAACAGGTTGCTTTACCTGCAGGTCAGACGAAAATATTTAGGCAAGAAGCACGAGAGTTGGTTTCTTGTCACACATGACCTAGAATTTTTATAATAGGAACAAAAATGAAAATGTGACAAAGAAGTAGCACGCAACGATTCAAAGATAGCATAAACTTGAAAACTGAGCTCAAGATGTACGTGTTAAAAAAACACCCAGGAGTAGATTCTGTTATGTCAACTAACCTCAATTTGTAAGTTGTAGGCCACTTATTACTGTACAGAAAATTATCTACACAGAGGCACAAGTATATCCAACTCGCCAGTTTGAGAAACTTGTCTTTATAAATTATATTCAGCCAGTAAGGAACCATAAAAACCTCAGGTATTTCAATTCAAGTATCAGGGAAAGACCATAAACTGTGGACATTTTAATGGGCATTACTCAGTTTTTACAGAATTACTATCAGAAGGACCAAGCAGGGGGACAATGAGTAGCTTAATTTCATTTCTCCATAGTAAGATACATTGACTCGGAAAATAAAGGACATCCTAAAAGTTGAAGAGGAAGCATATTGAACAGTTTGTTGGATTGGAACTATCATAGAGATTGACAAAAACTGAAGGAGTGGAACAAGCCCAGTACAATGAGACGACAAATAATTCACATAAAGTTCTTTTTCATTTCGGTCTGACAGAAATATTGTTCTTTTAATTTTTTTTGAAATGAGGGTTACAATAGAAAGCTCTTTAATCAGTTTCTATCAAGCAGAGATCCACTCTAGTCGTGGTCCAGGTACTGAATGGCTATTGACCGTGATAGAGGACTATATCCTAGATTAGCGAATCAATAAGATAATATTCGACTTTAGACTATTTTCAAATTCATATAGAAGGAAGGATAATGTGGAACAGCCAAAAGGAGACATCAAGTGAAAAAGGAACATTTCATAAGTTATTGCATTTGTGAGAATCTCAAATGGAAGATATGGTATAATCACCTGTCTACTGCTGACTAAATCTACTTTTGCAACATTTTCAGCATGAGAAGATTTAAGGTCCTTGGTGGAAAAGTTTTAGATTTGAAAGATGACTTTTAGCTATTACAAGTCCTTGGTATCAACAAGCTGACAGAGTGATGCATGTAGATCCATCATTAGCATTTCCATTTTAACTTTCAGCAATTAGGTACATAATAAAAAGCATTTACATTGAAAGAGATTAAAGGAAAAAAAACACAATCATCAACTGAAAGAAAAGAAATCTTATAAGGATAGTATTACTGCTTAAATGACAATAATCTTCAGGAGATAACGGAGAAAATATTAGTCCAACTAAAAAAACAACAATGAAGTTAGAAGAGTAAAAGTTGTAGACAACAGAAATCCTAATCAAGGCTGTGTCACATCATTTAAAAAGAATGTAACACTATTTTTCAAAAAGTTATCCCGATGCAGAATATTTACCTCCTTGTTTGGTACCCATTTTGAGTGAAATTATAGCATCAACAAAGTATAGTGTTTCTTTCAACAAACCTTTAGTTCTCTAGATGTCTTGTGAAGCCCAAACTTATGTTATTGACCTTGATCTCAATTTTATGAATGCGATCTAGTCTGTCCCCTCATACATGAATTTTTTTGTTCCTTTCTTATCATCAATAACACACTATCCAATGTTTCAGAGGATTGTCCCTTCTTTTGAAGTCCATCGCAGTCTATCACAAGGCTCAATCCTATTTTCTCCACTACATAATGATTCAATATCTTTCCCAAAAATCAAGAGGGTATCTTTGACAATTAAATTCACCATAGATAACATACAAGAACTTTTTCTCCAGACTATTAGCTTCGTTGCATATGTTCAGTTCCGATGAAATGATGCTCCATAAATTCCCATCGTCTTGGAATGCTCATAAAAAAACCTCCAACAGAATTTATATCAATTTGTTGGTTTTCTTGTGAGTATTTTGAAAATACAAACAATAGCAGCCAGTTCAAGGACAACACTAAGCGACTTAGGTCTTAACAGAAACCACATCAAGAAAACAGCATTGGTTTTTTCTCCAAGCACATATGTTAATGTCTTTCTGTGCGAAAATCATGGGTTGTGTGAAAAAAAAAAAGAAAAGAAAAGAACTTAGTTATAAATTTCTTTAATTTGGGAGGCTTTTTGGAAATAGTAATTAAAAAAATCCTTAAAACCACAATATACTTCTTCTGTGAATTGTTTTTAGAAAGTAGAGGTGGCGACTGCTTGAACGAAAAAAAAGAAAAATAAAGAGGAGGCGCAGCTCGGATTTGGCTGTGACAACGAATTTGACTATGCGTGAAAAGTTAAGATGTTGGTTTCCTCTTAAAAGTTTTGGATTTTTTTAACTAGGTAATGATTTTATCTTTCTCTCAATCAAGTCCTAATTTATAATTCCCATATCTTTAAATTTGAGATTTTGATTTTGATTCTATACTTATATCAATTCTTGTTCTACTATTATTAATCCTTATAGATTAGTATGTTAAATCTTAGAATTTAGATTCTCGTTATCCTATAATAGTTTTATTAGGGTTATTTCTACTTTAAAATTAAATCTAATTTTATTAATGAATTTTTGGAGGCTATTTTGATACTTAGAATTTAGAATGGTTCATGTGATATTTTGAAGTCATGATTTTTAAGCGTGATTTGAAATATCACTAATAAGATTAAAAAACTATTGTGTTATGTTTCTATGTTGATATTTCTCTCTAAAATTGTAGAAGCTCGTGTACATGATTCGAAGATCAATAATATATATTAAAATTTCTGATCTTGAGATTATTGTGGCATTAAACGTAGGACCAAATTAGTCTTAGTGTGACATGTATTTATTGGTATCAATATCAAGGTATGATAGATGTATATTATAAGTCTTGATTTTGAAATTATTATGGTCGGTTGATATGTTGAATGCAAATTAAAATAAAGCTACTTTGATGCACGCTTTTGATCAAATTTTAGATGATACTTTTATTATGTGTTAAGGTTAAAGAATCTAGCTAAAGTTGTATTTGAATTAATGTATTAGGTATCATATTATTTGATATTGATAGTTATTGTTATATTTATTTTATGCTCTAAGTTCGGATGAGAAGACTTGCGTTAGTTTTTTTGTACTTATTGTGATTCTCTCTTAAATAAGAGAACGAATGACTCTCGATAATATTAAATGAGCACTCTATTTTGATAAATTTATATCTTTTGATAAGTATGAGTTATGATTATGTGCTATATTTACTTTTAAATACTTCTTGATAACTTGAATGTATTTTGAAAAAATTATATTTTTATCTTGTATTTATGTTATATTTACTTGTCTTGAAAATATAAAATTATACATGTGAATTTATAAAAAAATTATTTATTTTTTAATATTTATTTAGATTCTTGTATTAAATTTGAAAATCATATAAGTGTCATGTCTAAAAACTTCCTAATTTGTAAATGTTATTGAATTATGATATTATACTTTATATTTTATTATACTGTTTTCTACTCGATTCTTGTCTTACCTCACTATTGAGGTTAAATGGTTACTTGATTCCTATGTTGCCTTGCTATTGAGGTTAAATTGTCATGTCGATAAATACTTATATTTCTGTTAAAAACCAATTTTGCTGTTATTTATGGACATCAAAATAGTGGTATATTCCTAATAATACTCTTTTTATGGAGTAATCCTGATAATGCCTCTTTTATGAGATATTCTTGATAAAACCTATTTTATAAGAAATTCTTGATTCTTGTGACGATCAATTTTTTAAATGTACTCACTTGTATATGATTAAGGGTCACCTAGTGTGTGTGTACCTATTATTTATTTTAGAGACACCAATCATTATTTATTTGACTTGATTTATAATTTTCTAAATGAATTCTTGTTGATAAATTTAGAAACATAATTATTGCTAATTTTGGGTATTTTATCTTTATAGCATTTGCTTAAAGTTTAAAATGTATTTAACTTTACTTAAACTATATATCTATGTATATATAAAAGTTGTCTTGAATACCAGCCACTTCATTTTTGGTTTTGACTTGTAATTATTTGAATAATTTTTTATTTTATGAATTTTAGCTCTTTGTTCTTATTAATGTTTAACAAAATTATATTTGTGATATTTATTTGAAACTTTAAATGAATTTGATTCTACTTAAAATTGATTCCTAAAATTTTATATAGTATGTATATAAAGATGTTGACTTAACATAAGGTTACTCATTCTCTTAGAAATTTTATCCTTAAATGAGAGTCCTTAAGTATTAGTTAAGCTGTAAAGTGATGTGAATATTCAAATTAAATTTAATAATTTTAGTACTCGGGAAATATCTAAAAATACGGTAAGATAATTTGAGAATTTTATAGTGATATTATCGAAGTTTAATTTTGACAGTTATAAGTATAATTTTTGTAGATGATTATATATGCAGATTTAATGATTTGGCTTTATATGTTTACGGAGTTTCGACATCATAGTGTACAATATTATTAAGTTCTCAAGGTTAGAGATTTCGAATTTGAAGTGTGACAGATTTTTCCTTCTTATGAGGAATGACTTAAAAAACAATTTCAAAACATACTAGAAATGGTATCCCTATACCCCAACTTGGGATTTGATCCATAAATTCAAGGGATGCCATGTGATCTACACAAACTATAAACTAAATAAGAAATGTCCAATAAGCAAACACTCTACAAATGTATGCAAATAAAGACTGCACACATCGTTATGGCCTTAAGGGGTCAAGTAAATTCAGGTTTTTTGGAAAAAAGTAATGATAAAAGATTCTCATGTCAATATAAATGAAACATTTAGACCTAAAACCTAGGTGCAAGAGTAATTGGATGAGAGACCAATATCTAGTTCAGTAAAAAGGTGCTTGTTCAGATTGAGGATTTTCTACTATTTTGGCCTGAATTTACTAATCCATAAATGCCACCCACGGGTTAAGATTTTAATTTCTCGAAGTGATGATCATATACATCATTCACAGAAGGCATTTTTAAATTATGCTTCAAGGAGTAAATACATGAGCCTTTACCTTGCATTTTAAGAGAGCTTATTTTCCACAGTTTAGTTCTCAATAGGATGCCCATATAAGTGCGTGTGCTGTAGTAAGTAGGCTATAAGGCTGCTAAGTGAACAGATGACAACATTAAAATCCATGGCTAGAACAATATAGTATAAGAATAGCCTTGTGAACTATAACAATTTAAAATTATAAAGCTCCAAAGTCCAATTCAATCAATAATATGACAGGAAAAATGGGTAAATAGGTGAAAGCATAAGAAAATATGGGTGGAATGATCAGTTTCATATAGGATTATTAAGCTTTGGGTGTCTCGAACTCAAATTAGTATTTGAGTTAAAATAGGAATCCAAAATTGGATTTAAATTTATGATTGATTGAGAATATAAATTATGTAATATTAGGAGTTGTAATTAGAGTAAAATTTAAATTCAATAAAAGCCTATAAATGTTATAGTAATATATAAAATTTAGGTGTGGTGCAGTATTAATATAGAATTAGAGAGAAATAAAGAGAGAAGAATAGAGAGAATAGAGAAAAGAGAAAAAGACAGTGTCGTCTCGTATGTGGGTCTTTCTAGTACTTTTTGATAGTCTATCGTGATGGTTCTTCGTGGTATTGTCTTAAATATTTTCTCTCAAGGTGGAGGTATTACTGATACTTGGTAAAAGAGTTTAGTTGAATAAAAAAGAGTACAGTCTTTCTTATACACTCTTGTGCAACCTTTTAATAGTGAATCTCTCACTCCCCCTATGAACGTAATCCAATTTTGGGTTAATCATGTATATCGCTATATCTTTTCTTGTTATTTTTTTTAGGGATATTTACCTACAACCTCCTGAGATTTGTCTTATTTACCAAAACTTCCCTTGAGATTTTAATAATTACCTACACTCCAATCCTTCTGAAATTTATTACGTACAACCCCTTATTATTATTTAATCAATTATTTTTTCAAAAATTTGACTTTTACCCTCCGTAATTTTACAACTAAACCTCTAAAAAATTTAATTTTTCACACTTTAATCTTTCTCCTAAATATTTACAAATAAACTCTTTGAATATTTTTATTTATAAAAGGTCTAAATATTAATATTTTTCAAATAAAAATTTATAAAAAGGACCTTAATATTTTAGATATTTTAAAATAAATTCTATATAAGAAATTTAAATTTAATATTTATATATTTACAAAAAAGCCCCTGGAATATTTTTATTTATAAATAAGTCCAAATCTTAATATTTTTCAAACAAAAATTTATAAAAAGAACCTTAAATATTTCAAATATTTTAAATATTTTATAAATAAATCCTATATAACAAATTAAATTATAATTTTATTTTTTATATTTACAAATAGGCCCCTTGAATAATTTTATTTATAAATAATCCAAACTTTATTAGTTTTTAAATAAAATTTTACAAAAAAAAGAGTTGAATGTATTACAACTTAAAATTTTCAAATACAAGTTTAATATTGGTATATTTACAAATAGACCCTTCAAATATGTTTATTTATAAATAAGTCCAAATTTTATCAAATTTTTTTAGGGATATTTACATACAACCCCTTAAGATTTGTCATATTTACCAAAAACCCCCTGAGATTTCAATAATTACCTACACCCTCCTCCTTTTGAAATTTATTACCTATAACCTCCTGATTGTTATTTAACCAAATTTTTTAAAAAATTTTCACTTTTACCCTCTATAATTTTACAACTAAACCTCAAAAAATTTAACTTTTCACTATCCACTCTTTCTCTTTAATATTTACAACTAAACATTTTGAATATTTTTATTTATAAAAAGTCCAAAAATTAATATTTTTCAAATAAAAATTAATAAAAAACACCTTCATATTTTAAATATTTTACAAATAAATCCTACAAAAGAAAGTAAAAAATTTAATATTTGCACATTTACAAATAAGCCCCTTGAAACTTTTATTTATAAATAAGTCCAAATTTAATATTTTCCAAATAAAAATTTATAAAAGGGACCTTAAATATTTTAAATATTTTTACAAATAAACCTTATATAAGAAATTAAATTACAAATTCAATATTTGTACATTTATAAATAAGCCACTTGAATATTTTTATTTATAAATAAGTCCAAACTTTATTAGTTTTTAGATAAATTTTATAAAAAAGAGTTGAAGCTATTAAAACTTGAAATTTTAAAATACAAATTTAATATTGGTATATTTATAAATAGACCCCTCAAATATTTTTATTTATAAATAAGTCCATATTTTATCAATTTTTTAAATAAAATTTCACAATATTAAGTTTTAAAAATTAAAATTTTAAATTATAAGTTTAATATTTGTACGTTTACAATAGAACCATTGAATATTCTTTTACAAATAAGTATAAAATTTTATTATTTTCAAAATAAATTGTACAAAAAAATACATTGAAGTTTTAAACTTAAAATTTTCTTAATCATTTAATTTTAAATAAAATTTTCATTTTTTTAAATAAAATTTTACCAAAAAGACATTGAAAGTTTTTAAACTTAAAATTTAAAATTGCAAGTTTAATTTTTGTATATTTACAAATAGACCCCTTGAATAATTTTATTTATAAATAAGTCAATATTTTATCTTTTTTAAATAAATTTTTTAAAAAGATATTCAGGGTTTTTAAACATAAAATTTCAAATTACAAGTTTAGTATTTGTATATTTACAAATAGAACCCTTGAATTTTTTTGTTTATAAATAAATCCAACTTTCAACTTTTTTAAAATAAAATTTTGCAAAAAAGACACTAAATATTTTTAAACTTAAAATTTAAAATTACAAGTTTAATATTTGTACATTTATAAATAGATCCATTGAATATTTTTTTATTTATAAATAAGTAAAAACTTTATCATTTTTTAGATAGAATTTAACAAAAAAGATATTAAAATTTTTTAAACTAAAAATTTTAGATTATAGGTTTAATATTTGTACATCTATAAATAGACCTCTCGAATTTTTTATTTATAAATAAGTTCGAACTTTATCATTTTTAAAATAAAATTTTATAAAAAAGATATTGAAGGTTTTTAAATGTAAAATTTCAAATTACAAGTTTAATATTTATACATTTACAAATAGACCCCTTGAATATTTTTATTTATAAATAAGTCCCACCTTTATTATTATTTAAATAAAATTTTATGAAAAAGATATTGAAGATTTTAAAACATAAAATTTTAAGTTTAATATTTGTACATTTCAAGAATGATAAAGTTTGGACTTATTTATAAATAAAAATATTCAAGGGGTCTATATATAAATATACAAATATTAAACTTGAAATTTGAAATTTTAAGTTTTAAAACCTTCAATATCTTTTTTTATAAAATTATATTTAAAAATAATAAAATTTGGACTTATTTATAAGAAAATATTCAAGGGGTCTATTTATAGATATATAATTTTAAAATTTAAGTTTAAAAAACTTTAATGTCTTTTTTGTAAAATTTTATTTTAAAATAATGAAATTTGGACTTATTTATAAATAAAAATATTCAAGGGATTTATTTATAATTGTACAAATATTAGATGTGTAAGTTGAAATTTTATGTTTAAAAACCTTTAATGTTTTTTTGTAAAATTTTATTTTAAAATGATAAAATTTAGACTTATTTATAAATAAAAATATTCAAGGGATCTATTTATAAACATATAAATATTGAACATGTAATTTAAAATTTTAAGTTTAAAAATCTTTAATATCCTTTTTATCAAATTTTATTTTAAAAATGATGAAATTTAGACTTATTTATAAATAAAATTATTCGAGGTATTTTTGTAAATGTACTAATTTAAATTATAAATTTAAAAACTTTCAATTTCTTTTTCATAAAATTTTATTTTAAAAATAATAAAATTTTAGATTTATTTATAAATAAAAATATTCAATGTGTCTATCTGTAAATATACAAATATTAAACTTGTAATTTTTAAAACCATCGATATTGTGAAATTTTATTAAAAATCTGATAAAATTTGGTATTATTTATAAATAAAAATATTTGAGGGGTCTATTTGTGAATATACAAATATTAAACTTCTATTTTAAAATTTTAAGTTTTAATTTCTTCAACTTTTTTTTGTAAAATTTTATTTAAAAATAATTAAATTTGTACTTATTTATAAATAAAATGTTCAAGGGGCTTATTTATAAATATATAAATATTAAATTTATAATTTAATTTCTTATATAGGGTTTATTTGTAAAATATTTGAAATATTTAATGTCCTTTTTATAAATTTTTATTTGAAAAATATTAAGATTTTTACTTATTTATAGAAAAATATTCAATGAGCTTATTTATAAATGTACAAATATTAAACTTTTGCTTTCTTGTATAGGATTTATTTGTAAAATATTAAAATTTTAAGATCCTTTTTATAAATTTTATTTGAAAAATATTATTTTTTTGACTTTTTATAATAAAAAAAAATTCGAAGGGTTGATTTGTAAATATTTGGGAGAAAAAGAGTGGAGGGTGAAGAGTTAAATTTTTTCGGTAATAAGTTTTAAAAGGAGGGGGATGTAGGTAATTATTAAAATCTTGGGGGAAATTTTTGGTAAATAAGGCAAATCTCTGAGTGTTGGAGGTAAATATCTTGTTTTTTTATCTTGTATTAATTCTTATTTCTTATGTTGTTTAAAAATAAAGTGATTCGTGAATTTTTCACTCTGAATTTTAACGATTGGTATCAGAAACTTGGAGCAAATAACCGAGTTGATAAAGTCTTTATTCGGAGTAAAAAAGTTTGACGGCAAGATAAATTTTGTCTAATGGTAGAAGAAAATGAAAGCAATTTTTATTTGTTAAGGTTTGCAAAAAAGTTAGAGGGTAAAGAAAAGAGACCGACCAAGATAAGCAATTAAGATTGAAAGGAGAAAGATTAGAAAATATTGAATTTAATTATTCTAACCCTGACTAATGAGATTTTGTATAATGTCATTGATGAAGAAACGATAGTAGACATCTGGACAAAACTTAAAAGTTATATACGTCAAAAAGTCTCACAAACAAGTTCTACCTGAAACAACAGTTATACTAGATGCGTATGAGCAAAGGTACAACTATATTATATCACCTGAATATCTTCAATAAAATTATTAATGATTTGCTAAAAATTGATGTGAAGTTTGAATAGAACGATAAGACGCTAATTCTCTTGATATCTCTTTCTACTTCGTACAATTATATTGTGACTATAATTTTTTATGGTAAAGAAACTCTAAAGATGGAAGAGGTGACAGCCAGTCTTCTTTTTAATGAGAAAAAGGAGAAACTCTAATATTGATTTGGAGTTTGGTGAAGAATTAGTGGCTCACAAAAGAGGAAGATTAAGAGAATGTGGAGAAGGTAAGCAACGGTCCAAATCAAAATTAAAGATGAAAGTACAATGTTATTCGTATAAAAAATATGACCATATTTGGCAGCATTGCTTGAACGCAAAAAGATAAAGTCTTTTAATATAGCGACAGTAATAGCAGATGATACTTTTGAGAATAGCATGAATGAAGACGTTTTTGTAGTATCCGTAGAAATCGACATTTATTGTGAGTAAATTTTAAATTTTGGTAGTTCTTACTATATTTGCTACAAAAAAAATTGATTTATTTCTTATGAGAAGAATAAGAAGGAAAGTACAGTTTGGTTGGGCGATAATTCGAGATTGGCTTGAACCCGCATCTTGCGATTAACTAAATAAGTTAGTAGCCCAGGGAGAGGGGCTGGATGAGAGATAATGGCTGAAGCTTTGTGATAGTGGCACACCCGAGTTCAAGCCAAGGTGAAAATTGTCGAGTTTTTGGTGTCTCGAACTTGCATTAGAGTTTGAGTTAAAGTAGGAATCCAAAGTTGAATTTAGACTTATGATTGATTTTGAATACATATTATATAATATTAATAGTTGTAATTATAATAAAATTTAGACTCAATAAAAACCTATAAATATTCTAAAAATACATAAGGTTTAAGTGTGCTGTAGTTTTGAGATTGAGAAATAGAGAGAATAAAGAGAAGAGAAAGAGAGAGAATGACAGTTCTCATGTGTGGGTCTTTTTAGTACTTTTCGGTGGTTTCTCGTAGTGATTTCTTGTGATATTCTATTGGAGATTCTTTTTGAAAATGGAGGTGTTGCTAAGACTTGGTAAAAGATTTTAATTAGATAAAAAAATAATACAAAAATGACGAATAAGAAATCAGCATAAGTCAATTGATTTACCAAGAAATCAGCATAAGGCAATTGATTTACCACAACACAACATTCACTCCAAAGTCCAAATAGGTGAAGTGCTATGGCATGAAGATGGCCTGCTGAACAAATGATAAATTGCAGACATGATTGCACCCTAGGACAGCAACCTTCTAACAAAAAGTTGGAAACTTGTCACCTCATTCACAAAAACATCCAGTTGTGCAGCTTTCCTGTCTTAATTTCACATTATCTGTTAGGATATTATGCGCATTTGGTCTCATAACCGCACAATATTCTGCGCATATTAGCCAACAATGCGGAAAGGTGATATCTTGAACTGAATCCTGTTTAAAATACGATAACAAAGAGTAAAAAAAGGAAAAAAAAAAGTAGATCTTGCGAATGTTTGATTCCACAAAATAAACAAGCAATTTAAGACAGAACAAAAACTGTTGAATTTCTGAAACAAGCACGAACTCGTGAGGATTGTCTGAAACAAGAATCTCAAAGCAGCATTGGAGCCAAGAGATTTTGAAAATCAGAAGAGGAATGATTCAGAGCGGAGAGAAGCCCAACGCGTTCTTGAAAAGAAGAGAAACGACGGCAATCAAAGTGGCCCACTTTCATCGTGATTCGATTTGGAAAAAAAGAACAAGAAAAAAGAAAAAAGGAATCAGACAAGGAGACATAGATTACCTCGACAGCAGCAGCTGTGGCTTCCCACGTCAACGGAGATCCCGAGACCAAACACTTGTTCGGACGAATCGAAGCTCATTGGATATAGAAAAGTGAACAGAAAGACAAGTGAGTTACTACTGTCGACAGCAGTTTCTTGGACTGGATTTAAAAAGGCCTACTGTAGCTGCAAGCCTTTAATGAAAATTTTGTTCCCTGATACAGCATTAATGAGCCAAAGAGCCCAAAATAGAAGGGTCAAATACTGAGTAAAGAGAAAGCCCAAGTAAACATTGGAGTCGCAGACCACGCGCATGCAGCGCCATCGTATCCCGCGAACCTCAGAGGAGAAGACAAAGGACGGACAGAAATATTTTATGCATGATTGTCGCGGCACTCGGTCACGTCGGGCTGTTCCAGATATCTTTGTAGGAAGCTTCTCTCAAGTATCACATGATTTATCTTTCGAATTCAGGAAACAATTAACAAGTGGTTAGCGGATTTCCATGAATAAATACAAGCTGCAAGCATTAGGCATCATGAATCAAACGCTTGCGTAGGATTTCTTTGTAGTATGTCATTGAATGCTTCACCTAATATCTGAGATACTGCATCCTATTTCCTTTGCAGGATAACTACTGATAGCTGTGAAGAAGGAACCCGAAGGCAGGTTAACTACATAAATTAGGCAATGATTTGCAGAATTCATTATTCGATCAATTATTATGCAGCTCATTTATCAATACAAAAGGAAAATTGAATTGCTGTCAGAGTGATTATCTACAGTATCATCGACGGTGTACTTCACCAAGAAGAGTGAATTCATTAGATTCAATATTTTTTGTCGAGAATATTGGCTCTATCTGGAGTCGTATTCTAATGAGAATTCACCATATCAACTTGCAGAATCTTGGTGACACTGGTGCAGAGAATCCATTAGTTCAGCCATGAAGGGCTGATTCAAGATATGAAGAAACTGAGAAGATGCCTATCTGATCAAAGGATGCCCTCGAATTTATGCGACGTTATCTGATAAATGAGACAAAGATGGGCAGGAGAAAATGTTCAGTTTGTCAGGATGAGTATTTGTTCACTGTCCCGTTGGTAGCCAATGATTCCAAATTAATTTCCAGTGGTTGATTTCATGTTTCAAGGGTTTTTGCTCTGCTATTCGAGAACTGCGAGAACAAATTTAGCAGCGAAGGTACCAGTCTTGCTGCTCAGTTAACCAAGAATCTTTCTCTCTCTCTCTTTCTCTCTCTTTTTCTTCTTCTTCTTCTTCTGCTGGAGAAGGCCTGTTTTACTCACCTAATCCAAATTATTTAATCATAAATTCACAATAAAGTCATTAAATATATAAATTACAAATTAAATTCTTATATCATAAATTAAATATAATTCCAAATTAAATAAGTAAACTTCACAATGATTTTATTTAATAGTATAATCATAATTCAATCATTATATACTAATTTTATTTTAAATTAAATCAATTTTTATTTCTAAATTAAATTTAATTCAAAATTAATTCAGCTAAATCTAATTTTCACTCTAAGCATGATCAATATAATCTGAATCTATTTCAATTTATCTACTACAACTAATTAGATTTATCACAACTAATCCAATACAATATTTTTAATTTCAAATTCAAATCCCAATAATTCAAAATTATTTATACCCAAGTCCAACTACATAATATCTTTTGAGTTCAAAATATCATCTTAATAAAATTGAATGCATTTAATATTAAATTCAAATCTAAACTTAATTAATTACATTCCCACAAAAATCATTCTACTATTATAATTTTCAAAAATAATTTCTTAAAAATTAATTTTAAACGTCATAAGATATTAAAACCATCATAATAATTAAATTTATCAAAATTTAAACTAATATCACATTACTTTTCATCAAATCATAAAATAAATATTAAATATTATTTTTAAATCATCATTATAATCCTATCGAAATTTTTTTTTAAAATGTAATAATAATAAAAATTTTGCACTTATTTTTATATATCGTGGACGCCCAAATCATTTTACCTTTTAGATTCAACCGCATCATAGTCACCAATGTCGACGTACACTTCCTGTTCATCTACAGTGACCCGGCCCAAAAAAATTAAACCCTAAAAATATAATATTATTTTATTTAAATATTAAATATAACTTAACTAATCAAACTGTGAGGGGCACGTAGCAACCGGGGAGAGGCAAAGAATCCAACACCTCGTCTGCAGCCGAGAGTTCGCGGCGGCGGCGCGGAGCGTGCCATGGAGCAACTTTAGAAGCCGGCGGTTGAGGTGCCGATTTTATTGACATCACATGCGTTGCCTCAAGATCATCTCCGGCTCGGATTAATACAAATTGAACTGAAACGCAGTCACAGGCATTCTTTCACGTGTTCTGATTGATTTATGATCATATATTTTCTATGTTGTCTTAGTTTGATGTCGGTAATTTCTAGGGTTTGGTTTTCTCACTGACGAAGTGACAAATTCCCGCCTTTGCAAATAGAGAAGTAAATGTTGCCAAATTTAGGTCATGCAAATTATGCTACTGCTTATTTGGTTACAGGGAACAACTCCGAAATCAGTTCTTGCGAGCTTCATGCTGCACTTTCGTCGCGATTTTTTGATCTGCCGAAGAGTTCTTGCAAGGTAGCTTTCAGAAAACATGTTATTGCTTTTATCATGAGCAGGTTTGAATTGCCAGGCTGAAGTTTGAAAATTAGGGCCACAATCTTTTTACATTGCATTGGTGCATACGCATATGCAAGGTCAGCCCCCTTTCACTGGTTTTTGTATTCCTTCTAGGCAGGAATGAAACATAGGATCTACGAGGAGGAATGAAGATGTTTCAAGTTTCCTTTTAGGTGTTTGAAGTTTATGATCTCTTCTTCTTTTTTTGTCAAGTCAAAGATTATGATCTTCGATGCGTGTGGTGTTTATCATACAGATCGTGAATTGTTAGGGTAATTTTTGAATAATGTACATGGGTCTGATTGTTGTTCTACCATTCATCCTTTGTTTTATATGCAATGAGATTTTTCATGGTTCAGCTGATACTTATTTTTTTTACAATAGTGTGGAAACTGACAAAACCAACTGCTAACACATTCTCTTTACAACAATAATGCACGATTGTCATAGGATGCTCACATTTGAATTGGAGCTATTGGTGTTTAGATGTGTAACATCAATCAGGATGCAAATTTGCAGCGATGAATATGGAACTTTTTTAGGTGGGGCATCTTGTTCATTCTTTTCTTGATTCCTTGTGCCATATCGTCACCTCTCTTGCATGCTTTTGGATTTTAATGATCAACTTTGATAAGCTCTTTAGAAATTATCGATGCTTATCTTTGCCAAATGGCTTATGATTCATTCATATACTGCTGCAGAGCTGGGGTCTCCTAGCATCATCCGAGATCTGCTTTACTTGTTTTGGAATATAATATTGGCAAGAAAGATAAGCATTCTCAAGTACATCAACTAGTTAAAAGAGAAAAAAGGTACTTCAATTGCTCACATGTCTTCAAATTTTATAATGTTCTCTGTGGATTTGTGAGCATCTCCTTTTATGTTGGATCGGAGTTTAGCAACATTAGTAAATTAGGAAAAGAAAAGCATAAGCAATAGGACATTCTAAATAAATGACTGTCTCCAAAGAGATGCATGGTTGGGTGCATTATGAAGGAAATGACTTGTTTCAATTATCTAAGTTTGATTGCTGTGCTTCGTCAGTTTGACTAGTTTCAATTGCTTTCTTTGCATTGCATTTAAAGGTCTTTCAGCATTTATCAAATAGTGTGGTCCTGCACTGACACCATTTAGACCATCTTCTACCTCCTGTTTCTCCTTAGTCGGCATCTAAACATTTACAGCTTTGAATGTTAAGCATCCTGAGAAAATGTTTCGCAATGAGGCGGCAGCACTTCGATGCTCAACTATAGATATTTTTAATTACCTTAATCACATTCCTTAACAACATTCAAGAAATAGAAGCATTCTGCTTGCCTTTCTGGAATTGCACTAAAGTATCCTCAATTATCTCTTCTTGGTTAAAATATGAACTGCAAAAAGAAAAAGCGCTGTTTTTTGTCAGACATATGTCTACTGTTCTTTGCTAGCAAGTTCGAAGCTGTTGTTTGAAGGATATGCACCATTTATAGCTTTACACTGAACCAAACCAAAAATGTTATTCTTATCTCATGGAGAAATTTACAGCAACTTTTTGGGTTTCCAAGGAATACCCCAATGAGATTTAGTGATTGACCTCAGGGTGGAAAATAGCAAAATTTTCATCTAATAGATATGTCTCGATATCCATTTGGGTTGGTCTTTTCTGATTGAATTAGGCAGGGGCCTAGTTTTTCAAGTAATCAAAGGTGATTCTTTTCTTAAAAATTTATGCATTGGTTTGGAGGTAAAAGGAGGAATATAAGTTCTAGCACTAATTGCCACAAAGAATTCTAGCATGTATGAGCAGATAAAGTCAATATCTGAAAAAATTATTGGGCTGTTCCACTGCTTCCAACTACTTTTCCAACCAGTCCTGCGTTGGTGAGAGGAATCATTCCAATTCAAATGTCATTTTCCTCCTTTTGTTAGCTTGCTATCATTATTCTCTTGGTAATGGACTGTTTCCATTTCGGTTTGTTTTTATCCATGGACTAATGAGCAAGGTAAATCTTGTTTTTCTTTGTCTGATATCTGGATTAGATTCTTTTGTTTGTCCAATCACCACAAAAGCCAAAGGCAATCTGCCGTCCACATTAAAGAAAATTTTTTTCCTTCCAATATGTGTAATTTCCTTGCATTCGGAGGAGAACAATGGATTGAAAGCAGTCAATACTGTTTGTTTTCACTTCAAAGCGATGTGCTGTGGGAGAAAGTTGGGCTTTCATTATTCAATGTGTTGGGGCTCTTTAGTGAGGGAGAATCAAGCAGAGGGGAGAGAGACGTGGGAAACCAGCAAGAAAACAATGCCCATGCTTTTTATTTCTCTCCTTTTGAGACCCAAATTCAAGCTGTTTTGCTTTTCTCTGTTTACTGCCTCAAAGATTCTCTACCTTTCAAGTCAAAGAAGTGGATGAGAAAAAAGAGGAAAAAAATAGAAGATGGATGAGATGGAGTTGAGAAAAGAGGTCCCCAGCTCAAGCATATAGTCCTCGACCCCCCAACCCACTTATGAATTCATACATGGAAGACTGAGTAAGGCCCCCAGACACCCAGACAGCATCTTTCTTGTTAGTTATATGTTGAACGAGAGAGGTGACCAAGCTCTCTACCTTCTGTTCCTACACGTTCTCGGTAGCTTCTTTCATGCTTTTAATCTTGATGGTGATTTGCAGGAAATGCATAACCAGGTTGATAACAAAGGTCTGTTCCTACCCGCAGACCCTAAGCCAAGTCTCAGATGGACTCGGGAGCTTCACGAGTGCTTTGTTCAGTCAGTTTCCCAGCTAGGAGGAGTTGATAGTGAGTTGAGGACCTTATTTGCTCAGAGATTTTGATACTGTTGTGCAATTCTTTACTGGCTTGATTTTCAAGTGAATCATTTAAATTTCAGAAGCTACATCTAAGTCAGTGATGCAGATAATGGGAGTCCCTGGGCTTACCTTGTATCATCTCAAGAGCCACTTGCAGGCAATTCTCTCAAGAAAAACCTGACGCTTGTCTGTTCCCAAACATGACAGTTTCAGATAGGATAATCCAGACCGCATAATGTGTTGCCTTGTATTGCAGAAATACAGACTTGAAAAGAATCGAGAAATGAGCACCTTCAGGGACAACAGTAAGCAAGGTGGAATACCTCTTTCTGAATTCTAAAATGAGGCTCCAACTTTTGTTTCTGCCACTCTTAATAGTGCTTGATTTAATTACAGATAGCATGGATATTGTTCCAAGAACAATAGCGAGTGGGACTGCCAGTGAACGTGAAGACACTGCCCAACCTCAGTTCAATGAGTAAGACGCAAGGCAACTCTAAAATGATTTGAAGAGTGCAAAACTTGGACTACTGTGATAAGGATTTCTGTGGTTCCAGGACTATGTTAGAGATACAAATGGAGATGCAGAGGAAGCTGCAAGAGCAGATTGAGGTGAGAGACAACATAGCACTATGAGAACATAATCTATAACTGCCGCCGGTTAATTGTGACTGTTAGTGTGAAAACATACTGGCTCAGGTGCAGAGGCATCTGCAGCTGCGAATAGAAGCACAAGGGAAGTACTTGCAGTCAGTGTTACAAAAAGCACATGAGACATTCGCAAGCTACATGTCGAACTTCATAGGAGTCGAAGCCACAAAAGCTGAGCTCTCTGAGCTAGTCTCAGCAGCGGAGAGCCTAAGCTCTGCCTTCTCTAGGAGAGGCTTCACCCACAAACAAACTCAACATGCTGATTGCTCCACTGACAGCTGCTTGACTTCTTCAGAGAGAACAGTGGCAAAGAAGCCATACAAACTAGAGCACCACAGCTCTTCAACTGGGGACTCCAGTGAAGAATCTGACGAGTCTAATCCAGACTGGAGAAAATCAAACAAGGTGGACAAGAGAAACCGCTCTAGTGTTTATTGTGAATCTCATGTTGAGCAGAACAAGGCACGCAAAAGGCTTTGCCATCGAGGGAAGAGTTTTGAGAAGGAACAAGAGCTTGATCTAAATAGGTTGTCTCATCAAAACAACCTGTGGATGAAGAACTAGCCGTGTACCGGACTCGAGAACAATGCCTATTGGCTTCCAAGAACTTGGATGGTTTCTTTTCCTTTTTTTCATTTTGGTCAGCTGTGTTTTTTGTGTGAAATGTGAAAAGAATGATGAATGGAACATTGCAAATGTTGTCTTTCCCTTGGAGGTAAGCTAGTATTATCCTGTATCAGATCAGATGCTGTCTTTCCAATATGCTCAGGCAGGGCTCGTCCTGCGAAACAGATATGCAAAGCCCATTGCAGTTCTATACGAGTCATTCCTGGATGATTGTGTAGTGTAGGGTCGTAAGCCTATTGCAGTTCCATACAAGTCACTCCTGGATGATTGTGTAGTGTAGGGTCGTAAGCCCATTGCAGTTCTATACAGGTCACTCGTGGATGATTGTGTAGGGTAGGGTTGTGTCATGCCCCAAGCATGATGACATGATAGACACCGTATACTTACAGTAGAACAAAATATTTAAACTAAACGAGAATATATTAAAATTACTAATTTCATATATTACGCTTGTTTAACATAAATTTTTTTTAAAAAATAATACAAATGAGTTCAAAGTTCAATATTAAATGACTAACAACTCAATAAGTTCATAAATAATACAGTTGAGTATAAATGAATATCTAAATTAGCATATAATGGTAACATCATTCTCCCCAAGTCCCCAAAGCATCACTATATTCTATCTACAAGTAAATGAGTTATTGGTATTAAAATACACATATAATTTAGGATTTTAAAATTAAATTTCACACATATCCCAAAATCATATAATAATAAAATATAATATAATCAAAACGTAATATATTGGACTATATAACATAATAATATTATCAAATTTAGAACTTCAAATCAGATTCACTTTGTTATTCAAAATATATTTTAGTCTTTAGGTCACACACATGACACTTGAAATCAAGTCATATTACAAAATATTACACTTAACTCTTGTAGTTAGGTCATATCATAGAATCAGAACTAATTTCTCACAAATATATATACATATCGATATGATCAAAATTTTTCCTTACTAATAAGGCCACATTATAGAATTAGGATATAGATGTATTAGGAGATATTTAGCAAAAATTTTTTCTAGTTTTTATATAGTTTTATAAAAAAATAAATAACAATAACTTAGTTTCATAACTTTTCAAAAACAGAACTTTTATTTTATTTTCAAGATACATATAATATTGATTTTATATTCAACAAATTACTTACCACATAATACAATAATATCGAAAATTATAAATATTCAAAATAATTTGTATATACTAATATACAACAGAATGACTCATTTATTTATCTTACTAGACAAAAATGAAGTCCTAAATAAAATATATTGCTACAACTCTTGATCAACACCTAAATTAATAAAAAATTAATACACATCATATATTAATTTCTACATTAAATAATATCATTAAAATTCAAACAAATATAAGCCTAATTCAACATATTTCCTTATTACACTCAATTAAGGGTCAAGATAGAAAAATATTTACAAATTTTTTAGACAAATTATCTCTAAATATTTGTTCTCTTCCTCCTCTGAGTCACACAAAAAGAGCAAAAATAGACCGCTTTCACCGCCGCAAGAAAGAGGAACCGGCTTCCTCTCTAGGGTTTTCACAAAAACCCCTATCTTTGTCTCTAATCACATTTTTTTGTACACTATCTTCAAATTTGACTCGGTCAAAGTTTAGCTTGGACCGAAAGAGGCGTCTGAAATTTGGAGAGAAGAAATACTATTCAAATAAGTCCCTACAAAATTTAAAATTATGATTTTATAGGTCAAGCCAGTCAGGCCATCAAAGTAAGGGAAGATGAAGATGGAAGTCTAAGTCACACCATTTAGAATCTCAGACTTTTACGTAAAGCTTTCTCTATGTCATCTCCTAAATTTGAAACTTATAAATTTGGACACATGATAATATCACATACTTATGAGATCAAAATCTCATAAATATATAAGTCCACAATCTTAAATTTGTATACATAATAATTCATAAATTAGACCTATAATTCACAGAAATTAGATCAATAATCTAAAAAAGGATCTTCAACTATAAGACTAAACATTCTCAAATTTATCCATAGAAATTTACATATTCAACAAATACCAAAGCAAGTAAACTCAACTACATTCTCTCACATCATAGCATGAATTTAATTAACACTTCAAAACATAAATCTAATGATTAATTCCTCTAAAATAATGAGTAATCTCATGTTAAAACAATATTTTCTTATACAATGATATAACTTCAATAATCAATTCTAAACAGAATTAAATAATTTCAAAGATACAAAATAAATATCACAAATATAATTTTTACTAAAATTTAACAAAAATAAAATAATTAAATCCATCAATAAGAATTTATCCATGAAAATAAAATGGTTTCCTACATGAAGCAATGGGCTCACATGCAATGATGACCCAAATCAAATACAAATTAATACACTTGAAACTAATGACTATAACAAAAGTCAGTGATCACACAAAAAATGGGTCTTATAAAAAAATTGTCACTATTCTAATATCTACAAGTGACAACGAAATCAGTTTTTATATAATATAAATATATATATCGACATAACAATTGTTAATCCCAATGGTTAGGCCAAAACAAAATACCATCATTATCTCCAATGGTTGGGTTAAAATAAAATGTCATTATTATCTTCAATGACCGGACCATAATATAATACCATTGTTATCTCTAAAAAATTGGGCCAAAACATAATGCAAGTAGGAGACGACTAAGTTAATATAAATTATAATATTGAGATTCAAGGATAAATTATAATACCATTATTAATATAATATAAATTATAAGTTATAATATAATATAAGTTATATTATAATATAAGTTATAATATAAATTATAAATTATAAGTTAATATAATATAAATTATAATACCATTGTTAATAATTCTTATTTATAATTTCATATATGATTTTTCAAGTTCAAAACAAATAAGTCCAAAATAAGTTCAAAAGCTAAGTAATCACTTTTACAAATCACATATATGATTTTCAAGTTCAAATACAATAATTCAAATAAATATCAAAAAGGATAAATAATATTTTCATAAATTCACATGCATGATTTTTATATTTTCAAGACAAGTAAAAAATAGGAGATAATTTTCTCAGAAGATATTCGAATTGTCAAAAAGTATCTAAATATATATATAGTATATAATCATAATTATTTTTATAAAAAATATAAATTTACAAAATAAGTCATTAACTTAATATTATCGGGAGCTATTTATTTGTTTACCTAACAAAGAATTATGACAAGTACAAAAAAATTAACTCAAGTCTTCTTGTATAAATCTAAAACATAAAAGAAACATAACTATAACTATCAATATCAAACAACATGATTCCTAATATATTAAGTCAAGTACAATTTTAGCTAGTTTTTTGAACCTTAACATATTGTAAAAGTATTACTTAAAATTCAATCAAGAGCGCATACCACAATAACTTTATTTTAATTTCACATTCAACATATCAACTAACCATAATAATCCTAAGATCAAAATTCGTAATATACATCTAGTATCCCTTAGTATTAAAACTAATGAATACATGTCATAATGGGCACAATTTGGTCTCACATCCAATGTTAGAATAATCTCAAAATTGAAACCTTTGCATGTTTGTTTCTGGCACTATCTGCCAATTACTATATTACTATATGTTAATAGTAATTTATTATTATTCTTCGCCATTATACCTAATTGGGTGTGCAATTTTGCTAAATTCTGTTTGATAATTTGGATATACCGGTTGATGGTTAACATAAGCCGATAACTTTCGACAGCCTATACTTTGATTGGCTTGCTAGGCCAGTAGTGTGTGCTACTCGAAGAAGATCCGTCACTTGGATCTAAAAAATAAAATGTATAAATATATAAATGTATCTAACATGTACAATGATTTATATATAAAAATAAATTAAATTATAACAACCAGTTCATTATATTGATCTAGCTTTTATCAATTGTATTACTATTTGATCAGAAAATAATATTGCATGACAATCCAAATTTATATAAATTTAAACAATAAATGAATAATACTACAAATTAGAACTTTAAAATGGATATAACTTGATATATGTGTAATTAAACATTAAAATGGACGTCAAAATATATGACTATATTGCTATACAATTACAAGGAGTTGATAAATCAACTATATCATAATCGCTTGTATTTTGCTTGCGAATACTAAAACTCACTCAATAATCATATGCCATGATTTGAATTCCATTCCTACCATCAAATTTGTACTACAATCTTTAATAAAATCATATTCATCCACCAACAGATTACAATTCATAATTCATTATGAGTTTAAAAAAATTATAATAGTAATTAACATATCTTCTATCCTAATAGTTCTTGAGATTGTTCAATTTATAGGATTGTACATGTTTGTGTAAATACATCAAGGTGCTCACAAACAAAGGATGCCAAACTCTAAAATGATTCAATTGCTTCAGTTTAAACATATGAATCATTTGTTGTTATAAAACATATTTGATAAGATATTCATAATTGAGGTAGTAAAGTCATTTGATTAGCTTTCAATTGAACATATTTGAATTTTGATTAGACTTGTCAAATTTATTATACTATATAAAAAAATAAAGAATGAATCATCTCTTGGTTTTTTGAATTTAGAAGATATTTGTCCAATTAATCTCATGTGTAAACATAAAGAAAGTCATTCTTAAAAGGTAACTATATAATTATATATAATATATGAGCAATCCATTACAAAGAAGAGAAAAAAAATAAAAAATAATAATTATGAATATTTATAACAAATATAGCAAATCTAGACAAGCGGGTCTACAATTATGTATTTTTATACATTTACTTGTATTTAAAAAAAATAATTCTCCTAAATTAAGAGTAAAAAAAAAAATTCGATATTTTTTTGACCTCCGTAGAAAAAGTGGTCGTTAATAATTTTAATATGCTGTAGCTCTGGATTATGATTCGGTCCGGCGGCCACGACAGCCCGCACGTGGCTCCAATCGACAACAGTTTATACACCTTCAAATCAAATTCATCAATGAAAAATAAAGTAAAAGTGAATAAATTTCCAAGAAAAAAAAATCAAATTTAAGCAAGAAGAAGAAGACGACCTTTTTCTCATTGAACATGGGAATCTGGACGAGCACCATGGAGAAGGCCGAGCTGCCGCCACCGCCGCCCAATTCTGCATTGTCGTCCTCCTCGCTCAAGGCCTTCGATTTGTATCTCTTCTCCGGCTTTTTCCTCATAACCTTCACGCCCAGGCTAACTGACATCACCAGGCACGCGTCGTAGGCCGCCCTCAGCACAGGCGCCACCGCCACTGCCCTGAGAACCGCCAATGGCCCTCTGCACAGCAATGTGCAGCCAGTCGCCCAGATTGGAGGACGATCTCCGGACGAGAAGAAGAGCGCGGATTTTAAGAATGTGAGCTGCTTCATTTCTACTTCTTCTAATTCATTTTGAACCTTTTACAAATAAAACCCCAGTAAACTAATATATTTATGCATTACTCCATTGATACAAATCGCACTAATTTCAGAAAACCCCTACAGTAAGTTCTACCCTTTTAGCCACCCCACTCTGCCGTTGGACACTTTCTCCGTGCTGGCTGAATTTGGTTTTTTGCATATGGATCCCAACAAACCTCCGTAATTGCATATTTCATCTTCCGTGTGTGTATCACCATCGCATGCTATATAACATTAACAGAATTAAAACTGATATGTTACGTATCCCCTGAAACTTATTGGCCATGAATTCTGGTTTGCGTACCACTGCAAAATTAGGGTTTGGGTGCATAATAGGCACAAACATTGGCCTTATGCCGGGTAACCAGTCTCAACACTTGAACGCGAGGGGACCAGCTTTGGGACTACATGTTCATGTCAAACTAAATGTGCCAACTTAGTGTCTGGTAAAGTTTTTATCCTTCCATCTTTCTGCTTGAACTGTTCACAGCGTCACGGCATCTACTTTTGCATTAATTATGTATTGCTTAACGACAACGTATTGCTTCACATCATGTCACATTGTCTCCGGACTCTCCACAGCTTTCTATCTGGAGCATTCAAGTCTCCTGTGGAATATGAGGTCTTCTGAATCCGTGGCTTTTAATGGATTTTTCGGTTGTATGCGACAATTCGAGAAGCACGTGGCTTGTCATTGGATCATTATTGCGATATATCAAAATGACTGTTTAAAGTATCATACGAATAGATATTACACAGACTAATACACTATATCGACTATCAAATCATTCCAAAAATTTAAACTCATGAAATATGAATTTTTTTCGTTTTATTTATTGAACTCTATCTATTCAATATTCGATATGAAACTAATTTATCATATTTAATATTATAACAATATTTCTCTTCAGGTGTGATATGGTCACATTAATTTTAATATTCTTAATTAAGGACTCTTTTATTTAATTAGTTCTACGGTATGACTCATACTAACAAGTTTTTATTTCATTTTTTTGATTTTTTTTAAAAAGACTAATATACGATTCAATTCAGTTGTATTATCACAGTACTCTTTTACTTAATCAATTTCACTGTATAACCCATACTAACGGATTTTTGTCTCAATTTTTGATTTTTTAAAAAAGAAACTAACATGCGACTTAATTCAGTCGCATCATCATAATAATTTCGGTTTTAAAAGTTTGTACAATTTTGAACCTAAAGCTCTGATACCATTTATTGAGGGTCGAAAGAGTGTCAAACTATATCAATATGGTGGGTCAGACACCGAACCATTCCAAAATTTAAGTTCATAAAATATAATTTTTTTTCACTATATATATTAAATTCTATCTATCCAATATCTGAAATGACTAATTCATCACACCTGATATTATAAAAAATCTTGGCCAAAATACGGAAAAAAATATGGTTGGATATTTTTGTTGAACCCACGTCCCTTAAGTTCTTTTATTATGTAATAAACAGAAAATAGTGCATGCAACAAGTTCCACATTTTTGTGAAAAGCTTGTAATAAGAAATTTCATACCGTCACTTGAATTTTTTTGCTTCCTTTTCTAGTTGTTCATTATGTTCGGGACATGAATTATAACATAAATGATATACAACCACTTTTCATCCATGATAAAGCTCATATCAGGTAATTTTTGCTACTTTATTTTGTTGAAACAAGTGTAGTTTGGACTAAAATTTCTCTGAACAATAAGGACATAAGAATGCTATCAGCATTCATTTACAATATATTACAGCAAGAATTCGGTGGAATGCTCCCCCCCCTCATCGTGCTGTCCTCTGAGGGATCTAATTTATTTTCTTTCTACCATATGAACAAATGCAACGGATGGGCGGTGGTGAGCATATTCTGATGAGTGGGCAAGCAGCAGAGCAGTACTGCATGATGACTGTTGAAGCACCATTTTGCCTATTTGCCACTAGATATGAAGGTGCCAACATAACCGAAACCCATAATGAGAAATGATACCGATAGAGGGAAGACGTATAGGAAGTAGTGATCGGTGTTGAAAGCGTAGTCGTAGCTTGCGCATATGAAGAGGAATACTCCAATTGCAAGCTCTGTCACATGGAACCTGACAACAATGGAGGATTCACAACTTCAGAAGCAATGTAGATCATAGATCATAATGAAGGTTAGTGCAGAGTACCTATACCTCTCCCAAAACTTGGTTTGAAATTTCTTGACAACACTTACGGCTGATTTTATCTTCAACTTGTCTCCTAATTTTTCAGTGACAACCCATTCGTTTACTCTGTCTGCTTCTGTTAGACCGATGAAGACGGCTTTGCACCGGTGCCACGACATGACATTCTCGAACAAGATCCAAAAGATTGTCAGGTGAATTGAGCTGCAATCACAGAAGAATGCACCACAATTGAGCAAGAAAGCGACACTTTGTCTTGGCCTTCATTCTAAGGTGAGAAATGAAACCTTGGAGTTCCGACGGAGTTCAGTAGAGTGATAAGTGTCGGAATGTAGACAACACCCCATCTCGGAATTGCGACTTCGGGGAAAAATACGGATATGGGAATCACCACACAGTAAAAAAAGAATGTGACATTGTGAGACACGATCCTACGGGCGAAGAAGAAGTTGTAGAGGAGGAAGAATTTCTTAATTATAGACACTTTCTGCAACACAGACAGATTACCACCATCACACAAAGATCCTTCCCTTTTTTCTTAATGATCAATGATAGAGAGAGGACTTCAAGGACAAACCTTTGCCCTCAAAATCTCAGGGGTTACTTTCCTAAAGAGGTTAGCAGGGCCACAAGACCAACGGTGCTGCTGAAACCGGTAAGCTTTGTAAGTGCTAGGCAGCTCACTTTTCACCTGTAGAAATGTCAACATTGAATTCTAAACTAGCTGTGGGCTGTGATATTATATTAGTACGTTATCAATCAAGGATCAAAAACAAGTACCTTTATGTCACCAACATAAAGAAACCTCCAACCCAAAAGGCTCGCTCTGATTGCCAAGTCCATGTCCTCCACAGTTGTTCTCTCTTTCCACCCATCGGCTTCTTTCAGTGCCACAATTCTCCAAACACCCGCGGTCCCTGTATTTGCATGCAGCTCAATATGTATTTCTCATAGTACGAAAACATCTTTAATTCTCAATGCGGATAATCACCATTGAAGCCAAAGAAGGCAAATGTGGATGAACCGGACTGCTGCTCGATTTTGAAGTGGTAATTTAGCGACATCTCTTGTATTCTTGTCATCAAGCAATCATCAGCGTTCACTGACTTATTCAACAATTGAATTACATTTGCTAGAATTTTGTAGAAAAGTGACATACATATTTATGTATATTTCAAGAAAGAACTCACCAAACTTCCACCGAGCTTGAACGAGAGCGAGTTGAGGATTGTGAATGAGGAAAGGAACAGTGCGCATGAGAAAATCCGATGCAGGTTGGAAATCTGCATCGAAAATGGCGACGTAGTCGCATTCTTGCACATAGTCGATATCCATGGCTTCCTTCATCGCGCCTGCTTTGTATCCATTTCTGTTGTCTCTTGAGATGTAGTGTATGTTCATCCCCTTCTTGGCCCACCTCTCACACTCGCTCTGCACCATGTCCTGCAGGTCACGGTACAGGTTGCTCTGAGTTGGCATAGTTCTGAATAAACCCCTGATATTCCGATGATTTATACACTAAAGCTCCTAACATTGTACGGAGTTTATGAAATCTCCCCTGAATTAATTGAAAAATATTTTGTTACTGATCCAATCATAATATGCAAATTGTCACAAATAGCCCAAGAGTAGAATTCGGTGGAAAAACCCATATAAGAGAAAGTTTACAATTAACCATTATGAATTTTTGCTTTAGAGGGTAAAGTTAACACTTCATTGGCTTGCTTTAATTTGAAGTCCGTAAAAAATAATCGCGATTAGCTAATTAAATGAGTTACGAGTCATGATAAAATTTTAATTATTGAATGTTAATATTTTTAAAAATTTAAAAATTCTACGATTTTAGAATCCAACAAGAACCAAAGGCTCTAAAAATGGGCCTATATATTGCTTTTATGATGATTGATTGACAACATGAATTTTTCTGGACTTATAAAATACCAAATTGCCTGCGCAATTATCAAAATGTTTAGGGGTTTACATGTGAAAATGGCTTAAAATGTGCACTAATTGAATGGGGCCCGAAAATGATATTTAAATTTAGTCAATTGGGTCCATGCGTGACACAAAGTGGTTTATTTATTCTATTTCTCAGATTATTCTGAGTTATTTGCGGCCGCAGAAAAAGAAAATCGAAATAAAAAAAATTATTATGGTGCAAGAATGGTTTACTCTGATGGTTAAATCGGTGGAGTCATCAAGCACTTGTATTATGAGCCGCTCAGAAGGCCATACAAGGTTGCATGCCGCTCTTATGGAAAGCCTATAAACCTGCAAATCCAAATCGCAAAGATTATGCCAAAGATTATTACCATGCAGTAGATCAACATATGGAAGGTTAAATGTTTTTTCTACAGCAAATACAATAAATGTCTTTTGTTGCTAGCAATTATTCATGAGCAGTAATTCCTGATACAGTGAATCTGAAGACCACTTGTAAGAACAATGCAGAGGCAAATTGATTTATACATTATGATCTGTCAATTCTTCTAATCTGGAATTTGTGAAATTTAATGCATTTATTGCCATGCAAAACCGAGATCATAGTTGCATGGATTTCTGACCTCTCTTTCGTTGAACATAGGAACTTGGACGAGGATCTTGGGGTAGGCCGATGTCCCTAGCTCCACATCCTCCTTGATGGGCTCCCATTTGTACACCTTCTCCGGCGACCGCCTGAACACCTTCACAAACAGGCTCACCATCCCCATGGTGAGCTTCTCCGCGACCAGCATCACTGACATTATCAAGCACACGGTGATGGCGACCTTCAGCGTCGGTATGAGCACCGTGGTTCGAACATGAGTCCAGAAGTCACAGATTTGGTCTGGCACGACGTCTGTGACCGATGAGAAGACGAGCTCGTAGGCACGGGCGACAGTGAGAGCCAGCGGGCGGGAGGCTTTGGCTGCATTGCAGTGAACAATCAACCCCATTAGTAGAATCAGAAGACAAGGGGTAACTGAACTGAAAGAGAAAGCAATGAGGCTTTTCCGGTAGACGTGTACCATCCACAGCCATGCCCTCCATCTGCTGCTCCCCTGTACGCTGCAACACTGCAAGAAGGGACTGGCGCCCAATATCTGTTTTCTTTCCTGTGAGAGGAGGGGCTTCTTATATGAACCACATGAGAGAAAGAAGTCCAATGATGGGCTTGGCTTTGTCAGTGAACTGCTCTGTGCCTTCCTATAACTGCTATTTTGCATGCATGTATAAGAGAATAGTGTTTTTCTCTTTCTTTCAAGCGTGTTTTAGATTAATAATCCAGAGAAATAATGAGGAGTGGGATCTCAATTAGCCCAATGGCAATGTGAGGGAGAAGAGACAAAGATTAGTTGTGGAGCTGAAACGAGATCAATAATTCAAGTGCCTCGTGACCACAGTTCACTCCTATACTCGGCAACAACACTTCAAAATGGATGGGGTCTTTACAGATTGGCAAACTTGCTTGATTTGAAGTCAGAATTAAAATTAGAATTTTATAAATTAATATTTTTTTTTTATTAAAACTAATATTATAATAATTTAAATTTTCAAAAAATATTTAATTTTTTATAATAATTTAATTTAATAATAATATAAAATAAGTAATGTTAATTTTATAAAAAAATACTTATTCTGATATTTATCTTAAATCATAAGATGCCTTGTGCTCGTGATGGAAAAATAATTCTTTGCAAATTAAGGGACGAATGAACATTGACGTACTGTGCTCGCCGAGGTGACATGAGCAGGCACATGCTGTTCTTGGCACAAATCGGAAACCATCCAAACTCTGCCCCAAAGTCCATAGATCGCCAGTCTGGATCTCGTAATTTTACTCTGTCGGCTAATTCAAGAATGCCGCCTAAATTTGACCGTTTACATCGATCCCTCCAGCATGTGATTACGAGTGATTAATCAAGCATAATGCTTTGCGGTCTCCCGTTATATTCCTGGCTCAAATCATGGTTGTTTACCAAAGAAAGAAGTATGTTCGAAAGCAAAATCAGAGGTTTCTTCCAGCTTGAGCTTGCGAGATCCGGTGGTGCCACTCATTGAGGCTCCTGTTGTGGAAAGCCAGAGAAGCTACGAGGGCTGCTGTTGGATTTGTCTGGGCTGTCTAATAGGCACCACAGCTTGTTTTCTCCATGGACCCACTCTCCCCCCTCCTCTTCTTGTATTCTTTCTTATTTTCCCACAACATTATAGCCACAGACAAAAAGATGCATCACAATTATTGAGGGAATAAAGTTTCTCATCATAAAACCATGTGGAAATTTCTGGGACGTATCTTCTTCTCCAGACTGTAATGTCTCCAATTCTTTATTTCTTCTATCTCTTGATCAATCATAATACACCATGCACTTCTATAATACTGATATGATGCACGGGGAAGTTCATAACAAAAAGCAACGAGGTCCTCAATTCCAATTGAAATCTAAATTCGGCAAATTACGTGTAGCAATTTGTCCGGTGCTCATGAATGTTCATTGGCTTAGGATCTCTTCGTAAATTTGGACGGAACGATGAGCATTTGGAGCGGACCACATGAATAAATGATTCTTGCATTTGTTGTCTCTACTTCATTAACAATTTTGGGCTTGGTGGTCTCTTCTTCGCTGCTTCATCATCAATTAGACAATGGCTTTTATCCAGTGATTTTACATCTCCATACATTATAGATTCTAGTCTTACTTCAATCTTATTCCACCTTGTACGCCATACGGCGAACACCAAAGGCGATAACGCTCTGATAAGGATGGCTATGGCTACTTTTTTCTAAGAGCGCGACAAAGAATTTCATTAATTGTGTATCTCTTCTCAGGAAGTATTGTTCTTGTTATGGAATGAATAATCAAGATATTAGACGTGTTCTTTTTTATCTTTCTATGCTGCTACTCTATGCACGAACAGACTAGTGTCTCTAATAGCTGCTTACATTTTTGAACAATAATCCATTTGCCACTTTCAGTTTGTGTTATTTGCAAACACTGAACCTGGGGTGTGCTTTACCATATTGACAAAGAATTGGGTGTTTTATGCAAAAATCCAAAACCAAAACAACAACAGTTCGTTCGCTGAAATTCTTCCTACGGATCATACTGAAACCATCGCGCGTTCTATAATCCCTCGAAGGTGCGTTCCTTAATCCACATCAGCCTCAATTTATTTTTTGATTTCTAGCTCTTAATTTGGTCTATTGGTACCCAAATTTTATGCCGACAGTTTTCAATTTGGGCAATTAGCGTGATCCTGCAACTTCCATTTTTGTTTTTCAATTCATGCACAAGATTCTCGTATTGAAGTGCTTCGACATTTTCATTGAATCCTCAAAAGGCCACCTTTCTCCTCTGTTTTGATAATTTTCTGCAATATGGGTGGAAAAATTGTTTCTTTAGGGTTTGGAAATGCGTAAAGATCAAACCTTGTCGGCCATAGAGAAGGATGCGATGTAAGCTTGGGACATTGGCAATTAGGCATTCAACAACAACAATGAATATTAGGACATAAAAATATTAGGAGGTCATTTACCAAAGAATAGGTTTGGTTGTGTTTGTTAGGCCATTTTCATCGTTAATCACCCGATGCCATTGATGGAAAGAATCCAAAGCAAGCTTCATAATGCAGTTAGATGCAAACAGATCCCCTTTTTTTGTCAGGACAAACAAGTGACACTTGCGTCGAAGAAGAAACAAAATGACAAGTCCCTTTACCTAGGATACATGCCTCGAAGCTCAGTTGCACGGAGGCCTTTCTGAAGACTCACCTCTCATTTTTGTCTCTGTTGCGTTGATCGCCTAGCCCTTCTGGGCCATGCCCGCAGCCCATTCATGATTGATTTCAAATTGCATGACTACCTGTGGCACTGCAGTATGGGATGCTGGATGGATTGGTTTCTTGCATGTTGTTTAAAGAAATCAGATAAAGCTGTCGGAGGAAATCGCAGAATTATCATACGGCTCTGTCTTAACTGGATCCAATGATCTGTTGACAAAGATATCTCTAGATCATTTCTATGGCTTACATGTTGCGTATTTCTCACTAAAAGAGGGCCTCCACGATGCATCTTGAGTGGAAAATGTGCTACAAAGGATTATCGTATACGTGGATCATACAAGGGGGATCAAGGTTAAACCTGCGAACTTGTTTAACAGCTATAAAAGGACTATCCACCTCTCTAGTAGAGCCTAGTAATTGAGGACTGAGAGAGAAGTTGGGGGCTTCTAGATTGATTAGAACACAGGCCTTCTGAAAAGCGTGCAGGATCAAAGTTTGTGCTTCTTCGGATCACCACAAATTGTCTTAGAAATGTCTGCAGTCAATGTAACTCTTAATCGACATTAATATACAAAACATTAGTGATTACAGTGACAGAAATAATCAATTTTAGTAAATGAAGGCATAAAATCCTGACCAGAAACATTCTTGACCAAGATTGTCTTTCCCATTCCAGTATTGTTCTACATGTAAGAATATGGACGGCCTTCTTTCTTACAGAGTTGCTGCACTTTGGTATGGTTTTATTATATGTATCTTTATCAATTCTCTTGGATGTGTCATCAGTTTGATATGGAAAACTGATGAATTTGCAATATAGATATTATAAGGATTTAGATGAGAAGTACTGGAGCCAAGTCTTTTAGGTTTTAGGTAATATTTAAGCTTTCTAATAGGAAAAACAACTATATTGCTTAATAATTATTTGTTCTATATTGAGGTAATGGCAACTTCCCACTCATGACCAAATTGGTAGATCACTCTTACGATTGATTTAGAGCAAACTATAATAAGCTCTAACAGACAAGAAAACGACCCCAACCATGTGCTAAATAGGGATGGAGCAGAAAATTTTCCAAGCAAATAAAAAACTCTAGGAAAACCAAATATGTGCTTTAACTGACTGCCATAAGATCCTAAATCCTGAACAAGATAGAATAAGGATGCAAGAGTTGAATGTACCAATGTAACCAATTTCTGTCACCAGACATACAACACCTTGGGGTAGAAGGTAGAAAAAGCAACCTTGCTTGCCAACCACAATAACATAAAGCCCGCATAATAAGAAGAAGACTCAAATCCCAAGCTCTGAGAAGTAGAACCTACAGAAAAAAGGAACACAGAAAACCATGATTGTTATTATGGACTGACACATTTAAATGGAATATTCAAGTACAACAACTTGTTTAGCATGAACTCCCTTCCTGTTCATGCATCAGAATTAGATTTTGTTCAAATAAAACTTGACATTCCTACATTGTTAAGGACTAATTTCAATCGTTAGGCCATTGTTCTAAATGTTCCCTAGTTGTTTCAGAAATCTTGGAGCCTAGTTATATGAACAGGAAACAATTTTTCGATAGTATTATGATGAGAATTAGGGTTTGGTGAGAGCTAGTCTGCTGAAGTTAACACTCAAAATATTGCTCGCACCTTTGCGTACAACTAAAAACAATAACATTGGAAATAACTGATACAATGCCCTGCTAACTGAACAAAACTGTTTCCGCAAGGTGAATAAATCTAGGTAGTTAGTTGTCATGTTTGATTAGTCAGTAGAGGCTTGGGCCTAGTACTGGATGTGGTAGAGTTACTGAATATCCCATTAGGAACAGAACCAATCAAAGGACAGGGAACTGGCTTTCTATTCTAAACTAGATCAAATCCTCCCATGTTCCAATGCAGATAAATGAAATACCTCTGCCAAAACTTTGTTTCATGCTTCCTAGGTACCTCCATACACTCATGTGGCTCTACATTGCCTCCTAACTTGGTTTCTTCAGCATATGCCTTCATCTTGTGAGCACCTCTTAACTTTCCAGTGACAACCCACTCATTGACTCTGCCAGCTTCCAAGAGACCTATTACAGCTGCTTTTATCCGGTGCAATGACATTGCATTCTCAAACAAGACCCAGAACATTAGTAGATGAATAGAGGTGTAACAAAAGTATACACTACTATAAGTTATTGGCTTGAATTATATGGCGGATATAAGACTTTTCATTATATCAAACAAACTATTAATTTTAGATGAACAAAAATATGATACCATTTAAATGTTTTTACCTTGAAGTTCCAACTGATTTGTAGAGAGTAATGATTATGGGGACATAAACCATCCCCGCTGAGGTACTACTTCAGGAACCAAAACAGAGACTAGGATCACAACACAGTAAAAAATGAAGGTAATTGTATGAGTTACAATCTTTCCAACAGAGAATAAACTATATAGAACATGAAGCTTCTTCTCAAATGGTCCTTTCTGCACAATAACAACACCTCATCCTCTATCAATAAAATCTTTTTGGCATGATTTGTAAGAAAAACACTTAAAAATATAGGTTCCAAGCCTCATTTTTGACAATCTAGATAGTCATTTTTCTTAATAGGTGAGCTGGCCCATAAGACCACCGATGTTGTTGATACTTATAGGTATTGAAAGTACTTGGTAGTTTACTTTGGATTTATGCAAGTACAAATTGACACAAAAGAAGGAGCATGAGGAATAGAAAGAAAATTACCGTCTTTTCATTATGATAAATCTTTAAATTCATAAGAAAGATGGAATTGCAATAAACGCAAAATAAAAAAAATATTATTGATAGAAAAGTTTTTTCTCTATTACAATTTTGGACTGTATATATAGTTTTTTAATAAACTTAAATTTCTAGTTAGTAAAAAATAAAAATCGAACTTAAAATTTGCTATTAATTTTACTTAATATATCTTAAATAAAAAGATTTAAATTTTATTTCTTATTTAATTAGAACTGTTATAGACTCAGAATCATAAATAGATTCTAATCTTAACCGATGCATATATCGAATTAATCAAAATAATAAAAAAATTATAAGAATCGATCTTAACTTTCCAACAGATGATTATTTACTAGATTTGGATAAATATCTTAAAAGATATGACTTTTAAATTATAGTTATACCAATTCTGATAGATTTTAATTAGAGTTGAAATTCAACTTATACTCAATATCTGATTTTTCTATAAAAGGATATAGTTGTTTTATATCAGATCACTCTACTTATAAAAGATTTCAAGTCAAAACTTAAATTCTTTATTATTGTAATTATATTCTCCTCAAATGTTTTTCAGCACAGAACGTAATGATAGATACTAATGAGATTTTTTCGGGTAACGTGTTTAGTACTTTGATATTCTATTTTCTTTTGGCACAACTGCTTGAATTTTTACAAGGTTTTCTTCGACATTATTCAAAATAAAATTTCTATACGCATAAACCTATAATTTGTTGTTATGTAATCAAAATATTCTTCACAAGTTTGTTGAAAATTATTGAGATTATTTGAATATATCATTATAAATTTTGAATCTTGCAGAATGATAATTCCTATAGGGATTATTTTCACTTATTCAAGAGAGTTAGCTTTTGGTGAAGTTAAAAAATAATCTTTAGTAGTACAATTAATATTTTTTTAAGTAGAAAACTCTTATTTGTAATTTTGAATATTGTCAATTTATTTATATGAATATTTTCATTGAAGAAAAACATCTTTGGAGCTTTTGATAAGTTCTTTATTAATATGTTTGTCTTTCACACGATTTATAATCTTTTCTTAGACTTGATAATTCAATGATAGAGAAAAGTTACTAATATAGAAAGTTAACACTTCATGGTTGTTTTCATATATTTCAATTTCAAAAGTCATTGGATAATAGATATGTCTTATTTGCTTTTGATTGCCTTTTGAAATCTTCAGGTTGAATAATTTAAATGTTTTTGGTTACGAGCCAATTTTTGATTTGCCTTCATATGTTTTTTGGATTTGAATTTGTTTCCATCAATATGAAGTATAACTATTAAGCTTGTATTTAACAATTTTCACGTTTTTTCTTTTCCGAAATCTCCATAGGCTTAAAGAATTTTTCAATTTTATATATACAAATAAATAAATCCTCGTAATTTTGAAAGTATGAAATATTTATCTCACTAAAGATTCTGGTTTTTTTGAGTAATTTTATGTCATAATTTTCAAGAAATCGGATCGTGAGGCTCTTCAATGATCAATTGACGAACTTAAATGTTAGTTTCAATTTGTTTCAAAACTTCATACTTTTTATTGATGGAAGTAAAAAAATTTTATTTGATTAAATCTCTAATTTGATGATCGACTAAATCACCATCTATAGAATTGTCATCACCAATTATTGATGGAATTAAATTAGAGAATAACGTCACTCTAATATCAAATGACACAACGGAGGGAGTACGAAAGATAAGAAGAATATTATTATTTTTTTACCATAATAAATTCTTAAATTCATAAAGAAGATGAAAAAAATAAATACAAAATAAGATAATATTATTAATAAAAAGATTCTTCCTATATATATAACTTTCTATTAAACTTAGATTCTTAGTTGATATATATTAAAAATATAATTTAAACTTCACTATTAATTCTACTTAACATATTTTAAATAAAAAGATCTAACTCGTATTTTTTATTGGGATAAAACTGTTATAGACTCGAACTCATAAATAAATTCTAATTTTAATCAATATAAATATCAAATTAGTCAAAATTAATAAATAAGAAAATTATATGAATCAATCCTAGCTTTCCAACAGATGGTTATTTGCTAAATTTTAATAAATATCCTAAAAAAAATATGATGTTCAGATTATATTTACATCAATCCTAATAAATCTTAATTGAAATTAAAATTTAGCTTGGACTCGACCTCTAATTTTACTATAAAAGCATATAGCCATCCTATATCACAAATATAAATCTAAGAAGGTGAGAAGGATCTTGATGAGAATTTCTGAAGTAAAAATATTTTAACATCCTTAATCAAAGCTTACTTTGACATCCCCAACATATAAAAATCTCCAACCTGCCAAGTCCATGTCTTCTACAGTTGTTCTATCCTTCCAACTGCCTGCTTTGTTGATAGCTGCAATCTGCCAAGCTCCAGCAGTCCCTGTAAACCAAGCATGTGTTGACACCTTTCTTTACAAATCATTGCTATTTTTTGATGTAGAATTAGCAGGTTAAGTTGATAAATTGATAGGACCTATTAATACTAAACAATTTTACAGGAATATAAATATTTTGAGAGCTAAAAAGAAGTTAAGTTGTAAGGGGTCTGTGTACCATTAAAACCAAAGAAAGCGAAAGTTGATGAGCCTGCTTCCTGCTCAACCATGAAGTGGTAATCTAGTGACATTTCTGCATTCTTGTCATCAAGCACTCATCTGCATTCACTGCTTGAACATTCAAACATGTCAAATTTTATCCTGATCAATTCCCTCATGAAGTATTCTAATTTAAGAATGACATATTTGCACTGTTACCCAAAAAGTTCGCAATCAAGACTGCTATTCAGCATCATCACTAACATGTCAATTGTCTTTCAGATCATGCTGGGAAAAGAGTGTAAAAATTCTAGGGTTTACTTGAGGGAAAATAGAAGAGGAGGAAGATGAATCTATATTCTGAGAGAAATCAGATCATTACATGTCCTAACTTTTTACATCATATATATAGAGACAGACTTCTATTCTAGTCCTACTTCTACACAGACTTGACTAATGACCCATTTACATAAAATCAGTTCTAGTCTTTAAGTTGGCTTTTAGCTTCTTTATTCGATTATGATGAACAATCCGGGTTTCTCAAGTATAGAAAAGTACTTTATTGTACAGTCATACTCATAAATTTTGAGTCCTATGTGGTTATTACTGAACCCTAATTTTTTCATTATGAGATGTAAGCCTAATATAAGTCCTAGTTACTTCATTAGAATTTTCAGTTGTTGGATAAGGAATTGTTGCAGAACAAGGAGATTGATTACTTTGTCAACTTCGATAGTCATTATTTCTCATTATATATCAATTCTAGCAATGTAGTAGCTATGATGGAATATACTATTGATCATGTTTTACAAATAGTAAGTGAGCATGTCCAATCAGACATCTCTCCAACGCAATATTTATCCCTTTCAGCTACCAATGCTTCGCTTGATTTGGGGGCTTATTAGAAAAGCTTACCAAATTTCCAACGAGTCTGAATATGAGCAACCTCTGGATTATACACAAGGGATGTTTCATTCCTTCCTTTTGAGCGCCTCTTTATATCCATTTCTGTTATCTCTAAGTTCATAGTTTATATTCACACCATTTGCTTTTTCATCTTTGGCGTTCCATCTCCACCAAATCCCATAATATGTGACGTAAATCAACATGTGAACAGTTCCAATACTAAGAGACGTATGGCAGGATGTTACCTAGTGACAAACTGGTGAAAGTCAATGGCCAGCCATATTCTTTGTTTTTAAATTTGAGTGTGTGTGTTAACATAGATTAGAAGATGAAAGTGAAAGAAGGGACATTACAATAAAGACATCAATACATGAGTATTGCAACCCCCTTGGTTCTGCTAGGTGAGTCTAGTTGTTGTCTTTTCCAGCCAATTTGCAGCTTGTACGAGAGTCACATCACTGCCCATCTGAGTTTTTTCAGGGAAAAACGCTCTAATGCCCAAATCAGGATTTATTTTTCTTTGGAAAAAAACTGAAATATTTGGAGAGAAAGATGAGAGTTTTGACCTTTAAGAGAATTGGAGACCCCTTTCCTCCCTTGCATCCTACTTATATAGAGGATATACTTTGGTGATTGAGAGTGATTTGGTTAGGAGTATTTCTAGATTTTCAATTGGCCTATCATATTACTATATAATGACCTTTGTTATTTAGTAGGAGGTGGCGCAAGAAGCGGAGCAGGAAGTCACTCTCAAAGATAGAGACCATCTTTTAGAAAGTCACGTCATCGCGTGATACTGGGCGTTTCTGCAGTTTGACATTACCAAACAACTATGTCAAGAGGATTCGCTATGCATGGCAACAACAAAAGGAGCGAAGGATGCAGAGAGATGAAACTTTCTTATTGTGGTAGTTTAGTAACCATCTAAGTGACTTATGAGCTGCACAGTTTGACTACAATTTAGAGTGTTGAACATACATGTGGATGAGTTGGCCTTCAGCTCAACGAATTTGGTTCATTTGGACTTTGCATGCTGAATCCATGCTGATACATTATTGACCCCCAAATTTTTCATACCAGAGTTGTTATAGTTTGGCTACCGAGACTTAAATCTTATTGTACTACAGCTTTTCAAATCTTTTTCGAATCTTGTGCTTGCGAGATATGACGCAATTATAACTTGTTGGATCTCCTCGGACTTTTGAGAGGCGGTAGAATCCATTGGTTGAATACTTATCCCAAGGCGAAGCGAACGAACCTCGGGGGATTAATAGCCTCGTTCAAGCCGTTCGCGTAACACGCCACTTCCCCCGATAATGTGAACCACAATAATAACTTAACAACAAAAACAAATTAAATTTATAAAACAAATAAAATTAAATTTTATTACAATTAAGAAAAGGATATGATTTAAAGAATACTCATAATTTATTACAATTTTTTCATCACAATTTTTCAAAAAGAAAATAAAACAATTCAGATGTAACATCAACTCCACTCACAAGTATGCTTGCACGACGATGATTATGAAAATTATCAACATTCATGACAAAGAATAATAATAAGAAAATAATTATTATATTTATTACAGTCAATGGTTAAAAATGATAACGGTGGACTCTTTTAGTAATTTTATGGAGTTGATTGTATTCCTATTAGCCAGAATCATATCAAATTATCAATAAATCAGTTTATTAGTGTGATTGTACCTTCTTCTTCTGAGAAGATTTGTACCATACTACACTCTCAAATGTTGACAGAGTCGTGATTTCAACTAATTACACACACGATGAATCATGTTTTCTAACACGCATGGAATTAGCTACTATCATGTCTGATAATTTTTCTAATTTCTCTTATTGAAACAGTAAAATCACCTGACTGATACCAACTTAACAAATCAATCTAAATTAACCAAGAAGCAACATCAAACCCCTCTTGACTTATTCTAAATTATAAGTCGGTCCCCAAAGTAAATTTTCACATAAATCCTCAACAAAACTAAATTCATAGATTAATTCTGCAGTTTCATAAATTAGAAACAAATCCGCATTCCAATCCTTAGTAAATTTACACTAGAGTCCCTAACAAACCTCAAAGTTACAAATTTGAATTCAATCACTTTTCATTCAGATATAATTAATTAAGTCTAAATCCCAATTTATTTGCTGTCAACCAATTTAGATTGTAATACCAAATTCATAAATTAACCCACAAGTCTTGCATAGGCAAATAGATCAAAATTTACACTTTTAAGTCCACATCAATGAGTTGTTAATTTCCAATAATCGAATCATCAATAATTTTCACATAAACCCTTTAGAATTCCAAATCAGTCAATAGATCCAATTCAATCCATTTAATAATAAGATTCAGACCCAAATAAAACATATAGGAATTCAGATTAAATACAAACTAACTTAATCAAATCCAATTCCACTGAAAACCTTAAATTATATGGCTCTTAACAGATAGGGCTGATCCAAACAAAATTCAATTTACTAAATTCCACCAAATTCAAATTAATTGATTTACTAAACTCACGCCACTCAATTAAATTTAAATTTGTAATCAAATATATTATTTCATTAGTCCAAATACAAATTATCTCACTAATCAATATTATTAACACAAATCCTCAATATCAAAATCAAAGCATCCTAATTTTAAATCCAACCAAAACCAAAACCTAAATCAACTCAAAACCCATTTTCTATCTCCCCTCCGTCTCATAGTCAAAACCCTAACCCTAATCCTACTTTCGCCGCCGTCGCTATTGCGCCACAGTGCCTCGACCTACTCTTTTGCGCCCTGTGCCGCCTCATGCTATGCCTCGCCGCACGTGCACCATCTTCACAATGCTGCCGCGGTGCGCCGTTGTGCCTCGAGACGCTCCCATTGGGCCGCCGCTGTTGCGCCGAGCCATACTGCCGCTCCCGACCAGCGGCACCACTGCTGCAGTGCTGGCCATCGTCACTGTCATTGCTGTTGCCAAGATCTTTTCCCCATCGGGCTGTGCTGCACCCATGCCATAGAACGTTCTCTGCAGCTTGCGATGAGGAAGACCACCATTTTGCACAAAAACCTCTCACAAACTAAATAGTCCTTTTTATGAATATCTTCGCAATTAGGTCTCCAATCTTCAATAGATCAATACTTTAAACTAAAATTTGCTTTTATTATTCTCTAAATTCCTTTATACAAGTTTCTACATGTTTAAAAAGGTTTTTCTTGCATTTAGATCATCATTTTACATCTAATATATTTATGAAGTTCACTAAGTTTGATATAATTTTACAACATATGTTTCTCATAATCCATAAAATATACTAAATTTGAAAAACGAACTTCACCTACTTCCAAAACTAATAGTTACCGTCCTAAACCTCCTTGTAGCTCTACGCATTTACTTTCGTGATTGTTCCTTATTCCCACCTTCAAAAGAGTTTACAATGAGAACGCAAGGGAAAAATCTACAGCAAGAAAGTAAAACGAAAACAAAGGTGAGCTGCTTTGCATTTTGTTTCAGTATGTGTCTAGTCCACTTCACTAACCCCTCACAATCTGAGAGGATAAATCCTATCTCAACTAAATATTATCTAGAATTTGTAAACCACATCAAACCAATTGAATCACTTCAAAAGACCCGGTCAAGGTCAAGGGTGGTTATAGTTTGCATAGTCTATATAATGGCTATGAGGGCGAGAGTAAAACATTTTTGCTCGCGCCTTCTTGCTCTCATCTTACTCTCTAAGGTTGTCTTTGATCTCTTGCAGCAGTTTTTCAGCAACTCCCACGATTCCTTGATGTCATCTCTATGCGGTTTATCGATCACTATGTCTATTAGTAAACCTCTTACTTTGCTTTTTCCTCTTTACTATTCTTTTTATGTTCTTGGCCATTTCCGTTTACTTTTATTTTATTGAGAATACACGAGTTAAGATAGAGACTATATCTTTTACTTTGCTTATATATTTTTAAATTTTAGGTTCTGTAAAGTCTGATAGTAGTAGGAGTTCAGATTCAAGCTTTTTAGTGGCTCCTTGATGGAAGTGAGCGGCTCCTTGTACCTGCTCGTAAGGGCGAAAGTGCATCGTAAGAAGAAGGTTGGATGACCCATCCACTAATACCAAGCAACCGTTTGAGCCATCGTGCATTTGGCCTTCACATTATCAACCTCTTGCGAGAGTTCAGATGTGGCTATCCTACTAAACCTTGGTCGAGAAAGGAATTATGTGGCTAGTCTCAGAGTTTAGGAATGAAGTAGCATCTAAGAATTTGACTAGCAAGTTTTGACACTCATACAATGCATACTAGATTCAGTTCGAACTAGGTCTTAGGTTTCTTATTCAACTATTCGTTTATAGAGCTCTTTAGGAATGCCAACTACCCTTAGATAGTATAACTCAAAATATAATGTCAATTTTGGCTTGTAGCTTGCAATCAGTTTGAAATCCGTTCAATTTATTTTATAATGAATCGACCTTGAGCTTGAAAACTCAATAAACAAACTGAGTTCAAGCTAGAACCAACTCGCTCCATTCAAGTTTGTGAGCTCTTTTTTAAGATATATAAAATATAATTTACAAATTTATTATATGACATATAATATATTACATATATTCCATTATTCAATTGTGATGTTATATTTGTTGTAATTTTTTATATTCAGATATTATCATATTAATTTATTATTTTAATATTAGGTTTTAAAAAATTATTTTACTATAAATTCGTTGAAAATAATTATTAAAATTAATTTTCGAAACTTAAATTTGAGCTGAATTCGACTTGAGTTCTAGTCAATTATTTTTGAGGTTGAGCCAAACTCGAGCTAGGGTCAGCTCGGCTCGTCTTGCCTTATTTACACCCGTAGATGCATATTATCTAGAAGAATGAGACATAGATAATAGAGTTTTCTCCTTATCAAAAGTCTATCAGTGTAAGTGGATGCACAAGATTAAACATACTGTAGATGGATCAATAGACCGTTACAAAGCATGTAGTGGCTAAGTGTTACAAGCAAAAGTTGGAGTAGACTATAATAACGTATTTGCACTAGTAGCTTGATTTGATACTGTGAAGATGCTTATAACACTTATCATACATTATAGTTAGAAAATCTACTAACCAGATGTCAAATCAGTATTCTTAATGGCTCTCTTGGAAAAAAAAGTTTATGTTGAACAATTTTCAAGTTTTGTCATACAAAAAGAAGCACATAAGGTTTAGAAATTGAAAACAATTTTATATAGATTAAAGTAAGCACCACATGTTTGAAACACTTGTGTTAATGATTACTTGTAGCAAAATGGGTTCACAATATGCCCATAGCATGCACTTTACAGCAAAACTAACTCAAAAGATGATATATTTGTTGTTTGTCTTTATATTGGTAACTTGTTGTTTATATAAAATAATTAGAAGATGTTCAAAGAGTTTAAGAAAATGATGTTCAAGGGGTTCAAAATGACAAATCGTAGACTTATGTCCTACTTTCTAGGCATTGAAGTCAAACAACAGTCATATAACATCTTCATTTCTCAAAAGAAATATGCAAAAGAGATTTTTAAAAAGTTCAAGATGGTAAATTGCAATCCAATCAACAATCTGGTACAAACTAATTTGTAACCGAAGAAAAAGAAGAAAGAAAGCTAGTAGAATAAACTCTTTTTAAAAGTTCAGTTGGAAGTTTGAGGTATTTAACTTTAACAAGACCTAACATTGTTTATAGTGTTGGTGTTGTTAGTGGATACATAAAAACACCAAAGGAGTCATGTTGTCTAGCTGCAAAGAGGATCTTAGCTATCATTTGGTAATGGGACAGGACCAGGATTAACTATGTCTTAGCAAGACTAGCATCTAAACAAAATAAAAATAAAAATAAAACTAACTTTTCCATTATGTTTTTAATAAAATATAACACATTACCAAAATACCCTACTTTTTGCAACAAATCAAACTAATCAAAGAGAACCCAGCCTACTCTTGATCGTCTTGGTTCCTTTCATCCTTTGTTGTGATTTACAACAGAAGGTTTACGAATCATCTTATTCTCAACTAACACAAGAAATAAGAAGTAATATAAGATTAAAAAAAACAAAAAGAGATACAACAATATATGTATTTTATCTCAAAATTAAGTTACGTTTACGGAGAGAGTGAGAGTTTTGCTATCAATAGACTTTAAAAAAATTTATAATAAAGACTCAACTTTTTCTTATCCAACTAAACTCTTTACCAAGTCTCAACGAAACCTCTACCTTCAAAGAAAATCCGTAAGCAAGCACCATAAGGAACTATCACAAAGGACCACCAAGAAGTATTAGAAAGGCCTATACACGAAAGTCGATATTCTTTCTCTTTCTTTTTTCTCTATTCTCTGTATTCATCTCTCTCTATTTCTTTTTAATTCAACTTTAGCACCACACTACTTCTAAACTCTATATATTACTAAAGTATTTATAGATCCTTATTGAATATGAATTCTACTCTAATTATAATTCTTAATATTATATAATGAGTATTCATAATCAGACATAAGTCTATATCTTATTTTAAAATTTTATTTTAACTTAAACTCCAATTTAAGTTCAAGACATCCAAACTCAATAATTTTCACTTTGGTTTAAACTTAGGCGTGCCACTATCACAGAACTTTAGTTATCATCTCTCATTAATCCTCTCTTCCTGAACTATTAGCTTGTTCAGCTAATCGTAAGACGCGAGCTTGAGCCAATTTTGAATTCGCTTTTCATGTCTATAGTCTTATATTTCTGAAAGTCTTTCAAAAGATATGTGTTTGGTATTATACCAAAAGTAACATAGAAAGAACGCTTATCTCCCACTGAATCAATCTAAGTATTCCACTTTCTCTTTGCCATTCTAGTCATCGGAACTCCATCTATAATGGTGTTTCTTACTAATCAATAAATATTTTCACACTTCTCTTTTTTTCATCAGAATCATAATACCGCATGTCACTTTAATAACTCTATCTTTTGTTGAATAACTATAACTTTTGAGTTTAGCACACCAAATGAAATCAGATTTTTTTCATATCTTGGGGACATGTCTTATCTTAGTAAGAGTGTGAACTGCTCCATTAAATGTTTGAATTTACACTATTTTCATTCAGTGCTCTCATAGGTTGAATTATCGTCTAACTAAACAGTATCTTCCTTCTTATTTTTTATAAGAAGTAAACCAATTATTTTTTAAACAAATATAGTAATGATTATCAAAATCTAAAATTCACTCATCAGAAATATCGATTTTTGTGGATACCCTATGAATATCTTCATCCACACTATTCTCAGAAATATTACCTATTATTATTGTCGATATATTAGAAAACTTTACCTTCTCACGTTCCAAATAATACCGTCTAATGTGATCATACTTTTTACATGAATAATATTGTATCTTCACATTTGATTTTGATTTTGATCATTGTTTGCTTCTCTATATTCTCTCAATCACTCTCTTCCATGATTCATCGATCTTTTACTAACTTCAATATCAATATTAGAATTTCTATTTTTTTCATTAGAAAGGAGACTAGTTGTTACCTCTTTCATCTTGAAAATTTTTTTTATCATAAAGAATTATGGTCACAATATGATCGCATAAAGCAGGAAAAGATATCAGGAGAATTAGCATCTTATCGTCCTTTTCAAACTTCATATTAATTTTCAACAAATTATTGATAGTCTTATTGAAGGTATTCAAATAATACAATACAGTTTTACCTTCGATCATATGCAATTTGTACAACTGTTGTTTTAGGTAAAACTTATTCGTAAAGTTTTTTAATATGTACAATTTCTTAAGTTTTGTTCAAACTTCTATCGTCATCTCTTCATCAATAACATTATACAAAAGTCTATCAGTCAAATTTAGAATAATTAAATTTAATGTCTTTTGATCTATCTCTTTCCAATCTTTATCGTTCATCTTGGTTGATTTTTTTTCATTATCCTCTAACTTTTTTACAAATCTTGGTAAATAAGAACTGTCTTTATCTTATTCTGTCATAAGATAACATTTATTTTACGGTTAAACTTTTCCATCTCGAGTAAAAATTTTGCTATCTTAATTATTTTCTCTTATACTTTGATATTAATTATTGTGATTTGTAATAGAAGATTTATTGATCACCTTATTCTCAAATAACACAAGAAATGAAAAGTAATATAAAATAAAATAAAAAGACAAGAAAAGATACAGTAATATATGCGGTTTACCCAAATTTGGATTATGTTGATGGAGGGAGCGAGAAATTTATTATCAGCAGATTTTACAAAAGTTTATAAAAAAGACTCAACTATTTTTTATCTAACTAAACTCTTCACCTAGTCTTGGAAATACCTTCACTTTCAGAGAGAATCTCCAAGAGAGTATTACGAGGAACCCTTACAAGAAATCACTGAAAAACATTAAAAAGACTCACACACGAAAGCTGATACTTTCTTTTTTTTTCTTTTTTCTTTTTTCTCTATTTCTCTTTAATTCAATCTCAGCACCATATCACACCAAAACCTTGTATATTACTAGAGTATTTACATACCCTTTTTGAGACTCTGATTATAATTTCTAATATTATATAAAAAATATTCAAAATTAAATATAAATATAAATTTAATTTTTAATTTTTATTTTTAACTGAAACTCTAATTCAAATTCAATTCAATTCAAGACATCCAAATTTAACACTCCTTCTCCAACTTGTTCCCAATTTCCTTTTACGGCAACTAGAGGCCATCATCGGAAGCGTTCTCCAGATTGATCTCGAGCTCTGCTGCAAGGACTGCCTCTGCCACCACCAACCATCCTCAAATCTGGTCATTAGCATCTAGCTTGCTTCCCATTTCCCTCTCCGGCATTTGAAGTCCGTCATCCAACATGATATTGCCATAATCTCCGCCCATATGTCATCCTCCACTCCTCTCCCGACTAGAACCTGCTGTCTATCGTGAGATTTAACATCCAGTTTAATCCAGTCTCTCTCCCTGTCTCTTTCCTTTCTTTCTCACCGGAGAGGCACCGCGGCTGATGCCACATCTCCTCCTCCTCACTGTATGTTTTTCAAACCCCAATCTTGAAAATTTAGATCTATCTCTGCTCGATTCCTTGCTAAATCCGCTAAGATTATTCTCCTTCTCTATTTTCTTGATTTTTCATTTCATTCTTGCCCAATCGAAGGGTTTCTCATTGATAAACTGTGAAAATTATCCAGAGATGTAGGTCGTCCCAAAAAGGAACTCGTCGAGGGCCTTGAGGCTGGCCTCAGTGTGAAGATCAGAGAAGTTGGCCATTGGAAGGGTGCGACCATTGCTAGGGAGGCGGAGGCACGGATTTGGCAAATCTTAGAACAAAGCAAGGGTAATTTGGTCCAAAAAAAATAGAATGTTCACCAGTCAGACTACCAACCAAACATGAGACTATCTTTTTTTACTTTAGCTCTAATTTTAGCATTAACTTTAGTCCGTTACTAAATACATGCTAAGATATATAAAGATACTTTAGATCTTAATTTTTTTCTTTTGTTATAATGAAGAAAAAAAGTTGACAAGATACTCAGATATTGACTAGGCAGGTGACCAAGATGAAAGGAAAAAAGAAAAATTACTACAAAATATGTTTTTTTGGCTCTACTACATTTTCTTAGAGTTTGAAAACGCTAGAATGGTAGCATTATCCACATGAGAATTATATTATATCATAGCGACAATTTGTGTTTCTAAAGTAATTTGGTTGAGGAATCTTTTAAAAGGAACTGTATCATTCACAAGAAGAACCAAATATTATATATATTGTTGATAACATGCTAGTAATCAAACTTGCAACCAATTTAATGTAACATAGGAGTAGACACATTGACACTCAATATTACTTTTTCTCTGAACATACAAATAAGGAACAATGATGCTTGAGTATTATAGTACAATAAAATAAATGATGAAAATTTTCATTAGGGCTTTACCTATAGATATATTCAAAAGGCACAAGACTACACTTAGATTGATGGCATTTCAAGTTTTAGGATGGGTGTTAATGAACAAATTTGAACTAGTTTAAAAGAGATTACCTTCTAAAAGGTGATTAAAAGTAATTAATTAGGTAAGAGTTAAAAAGGGATTAGGTGGAAATATGAGTAAGGTGAGATAACATGTGTTTAAAATAATGTAAATACTTTGATTTAATTATGTTTGGTTAACCCAATAAATACATGGGAATCAAACATTTGAGACAATGAAGTAAAAAAGAAAATTAATAAAATTGTAATGAAAGAGTTGGAGTTGTAAGACTTTTAAAGTATTTTTAATATTATTGTGAAAAAGTAATGATTCATTTTAATTATTTTTTTTGTCATCTCCACCAATATTCACTTTATCTTCAATTAGTGTTAATTAGGACTACTATAATTCCAACATTTACATTGATTACTTCCAATGCCTTTGCAGTTTTTGAATTAAATGATAGCAAGAAGAACATTGTATTGAGATTAAGAGATATATCATAACTTGATGTCTTCATTTGGCATTGGCCTTCATCAAAGCTCCGGCAACATCTCCGAACCCACCTATGATAAATGATTACAAGAAATAAGGCACCGTTTGATTCAAGATCAGGATCAAGACTACTGAACTACTTTTGTAAACTAATATCTTTTTATCAAAATTAACATTTTAATAATTTAAAGTTCAAAAAACTATTTAATTTTTTATAATAATTTAATTTAATAACAATGTAAAATAAGTAATATTAATTTGACAAAAAAAAAATTCTGAAATGGGTTGATCCTAATCCTGATCCGAAACCAAACAGGGTCTAATGATTGTGGATATACGAAGTCCAAATCAAACTATTGGACTCAGAAGTCTATCAGAAGTTAAGAGGCTGCAGCTCAATTTAGATGTAAGAAAGCCTTGCAAAATTGAGAATACATGAAATATACTAGCCTCTATTTTATTTGGAAAACAAGGATTAGAAAGTAACATGATAGAGCAATGTTATTGTTAATAAGGTTGTGGTAAAATGGTGACATTTGTTTCGGACCAAGGAGCACACTCAGCCACAACGAACATTCATGACATTTGCCCCAGCCAAGGGAGGAGGTTTCAAAGGTCTTCTTCTCATCTTTTTCTGAATCTTCTTCATCTAATAATTGGTTGTTTCCATGAAAACCATAAATTTTTTAGAGACCAAAATGAAAAATTGGTAAATTCAAAGGGAGGATTTTGCAAAATAGCCAATTAAAAAAAAACCCCAAACCTGATTTCTATTCCTGCGAATTCTTTTTTTTGTCCGAATCATAGAGCGGCAGCTTGTAAAAAAGTATACATAAAAAAAATAAATGCAGCGGTTGATCTAGGATTTTGGTGGCAAAATTCAATGGTGATAAGCTCCACAACATAGGAGAAGGATAGTTTCTCGTATTGGTAAAACTTAGGACTCTCTAATTAGATATTGTTGTTATATTTGCCTTTCAATCAAATTCTAATTTATATTCTCCATATTCTTAGATTTGATACTCATTTTGATTCTATTATCGTATCAATCTTTCTTTTATTTTTGAAAAATCTTATACACTAGCATGTTTTAATCCTCGAATTTAGATTTTTTTTGCTCTATTATGGTCTTTGTTAGGATCATTTTTATCTTGAAATTAAACCTAATTTTTATAATCAATTTTTGGAGATTATCTTAATACTTAGAACTTAATATGATTCATATAATATATTGGAACCATAATTTTCAAGTATGTTTTGGAATATGATTAATAATATCAAGATGCTATTGTGTTATATTTTTATTTGAGTTAATATTTCATTTCAAAATTGTAAAAAGCTCTTGTATCAATATTTGTCTTATTCTTGAGAATTCTTATGCACTAATATGTTTAATTTTATGATCTAGATTCTTTTTACCCTATTGTGACCTTTGTAGGGATGTTTCTATCCTAAAATTAAACCTAATTTTATTAGTAAATTTTTGGATACTATCTTGATACTTAAAATTTAGTATGATTCTTGTGATATTTCAAAATCATAACTTTCAAGTATGATTTGAAACATAGTTAATAAGACCAAAAGACTATTGTGTTATATTTTTATTTGAGTTTATATTTTATTTCAGAATTGTAAGAAGCTCATATGTATGGTTTGGATGTCAATTATATATGTTAAATGGTTTTAGTCTTGAGATTATTGTAACATTGAATGTGTGATCAAAGTAGATCCATTGCGACATATGCTTATTAGTTCTAATATTAAAATATAATGGATATATGTTACGAGTTTTGATTTTGGAATTATTATTGTTGGTTGATATGTTGGATGTAAAATTAAGATAAAGCTATTGTGGCACATGCTTTTGATCAAATTTGAGTAATATTTTTATTATGTGTTAGAGGAAGGTCAAAAAAACTAATTAAAGTTGTATTTAAATTAATGTGTTAGGAATCATGTTGTTTAATATTGGTAGTTATAGTTATGTTCGTTTTATGTTTTAAATTCGGATGAAAAGACTTGAGTTAGTATTTTTGTATTTGTTGTGATTCTCTATCAGGTAAGTAAAAGAGTGACTCTCGATAATATTAAGTTAATGACTTATTTTATGAATTTATATCTTTTAATAAGTATGAATTATGATTATGTATTATTTATACTTTTAAATACTTCTTAACAACTTAAAAATCTTCAGAGGTAATTATATATTGTCTTATATTTATGTTATATTTACTTGTTTTGAAAATATAAAAATTATACATATATTTCTATGTAAGAACTTTCTAATTTGTAAATGTTCTTGGATATTAGTATTATACTTTATTATATTATCTTTCACTTGATTTATGTCTTGTCTAGTCATTTAGGTTAAATAACCAGAACAATATGTATCTATATGTCTATTAACAATGAGTTTCGTTGTCATTCGCAGGCATCAGAGTAGCAGTATATTCCTAATAAGTCTCATTTCATTGGGTAATCTTAACAAGTTGTTTTTTATAAGATATTTCTGTTAAGACCCATTTTATGAAAAATTCATAATTTTTGTTATGACCATTGATTTTAAGTGTGCTTACGTATATATGATTCGGGTCATTCATTATGTGTATATGCCCAAAATTTTTTATTCTTGTTACGGCCAGTGATTTTAAATATGCCCACTTGTATATGATTCGGGTTATCCATTATGTGTGTATATCCATTACTTATTTGGGAAAAAATAGTCGTTAATTATTTGACTTGATTTATAATTTTTTGAATGAGTTCTTATTGATGAATTTGTAAATATTATTCTTGATTATTTTGTTTTTGCGGTATTTGTTTAAAACTTGGAAAGGATTTAATTTTACTTGTACTAAATTTTGAAAATATATATATATGAAAAAATTGCTTTGAACGAATGCCAGTCAATTTAATTTTGATCTGGACTTGTATTAATTTGAATGATTTCTTTTTTTATGAATTTAGTCTTTGTTCTTGTTAAGTTTTGATAGAATTATATTTGTAATACTTGTTTGAGTTTTAAATGAATTTGATTTTGTTTACGATTGATTTCCAAAACTTTACATATTATGTATATAAAAATATTATTTTAACATAATATTCTTACAAATTTAGCCACTAAATACAAATTCTTAAATATTAGCTAAATTATCAAGTGATATGAGAATTCGAATTAAATTTATTTATTTTAATACTTAAAAAATATGTAAAATTATGATAAAATAATTTTAAAAAATTTAATAATATTATTGAGATTTATTTTTGAGAATTATAAATATAATTGTCTCCTGTTTTCCCAGAAGTCACCGTACCCTCCCCCTTCTTCACAACAGCCAAAATTTCTCTTCTGCAAATTCGTCTTCCACTGGGCTTGAAACCACTTAGTCTTTCTCTGAACGATAATGCGGTCACTATATGTGATGCCTCGAAAAGGAAAGGAGAAAACCTAAGGGCAGCCATAGCTCTGGGTGGTTACTTTTGTTGGCTGGAGAGAACACTGAAGTGGTAATTATGCAATGATAATGAGGAGGAGACTGAATATAAATATGGGTTTCTCGAGCACGAGGCGAATGTGCCTTTCTGCCGAAGTGGTCCACGTGAGAGGGAAAATTTTTAGCGTTTGAGGCTCAGATTTGAAGATGTACAGAGGGGAAATGGAAGTCATTAGTTACAGACGTTGAATTGGAATGAGATGTTGGATAAAAACAGTGTCATGAAGAAATAGTCCACTATTGATGCAATTGCAGAAAAGTTAGAACTCTCGGATGAAATATATATATTCTTTTCAGGAATATGAATAAAATATAGGTTCAATGAAAAGCGTTTTGAATTTTATAGGAGATGATACTACTGGCTTTTTGTTGTTGTCTTATGGCTGACGTTGGATCTGCAGAGATAAATTTTCCATAGTTGTTGCTATCCATGCATCAAATATAAAACTAGTATTAGGTCACAAAGAAACGAGTTGTATCTGTTTTCAAGGAAATATTTGAAAGAAGTGTTTCTTGACCAGGTTTATTGGCACCAGAAAAATCGGATTAATTTATCAAGGACCTCTAGTCTAGTCTCAAATTATATCGGTATATGGCGTGCAGTCTATCGATGACATTTTAGCTGTAACTGATACCAAATTCATTTCTGCAAATGCTGTCAAACACCAAAAAGGTAGCCACATCAGTACACTGTTAGGTGCAATCTCAAGCTATTTGTATCAAACATGGATCCTTTTGGAATTTTTGTTGGGTTGGTCCAACTGCCACCAAACATCAACAACTAGCAGTTCTTGTATAATACAGTATCACATTCCTCTATAATGAGAAGGGCACAAAGTATATATTACAGGAGATGAACTGAAGAAGACGTACTAAGATTAACTTGTCCTATTGAGTGGTTTGTAGCCCAGTTTTTTGATAATGGCATGAGCAATCAACTCATTTGCTTTGTCCGTAGGGTGATACTCATCCCAAAACACATACTTGCTCCTATCTTTGCAAAGCGTTGACAATGGCGTGCATGTAAGAGTTGGCCGGATATTTCCTATGGAGCAACACGGCGAATCTGAATTGTTGAATCCTAGAAAAAAATACATGTTTGTATGAAGTGTCGCAATAAAAGTAAGACATGAACTTCTTTTAAGACCAGTAATACAAAATGCAAACCGTATTTTTCAGGACGGTAGATGAGATCCTGGAAAGAATTATACGCATCCCCAAACACAAAGCTTGAGTTTGGGAGGCTGGTCGTCAAGTTGTTCAAGAGCTTGACTGCAGCATTGTTGAATCCAATAGCAAGCTTGTTTGTTGATTGCTGGCATTCGCCTGACGAAGTCATGAAACGCTGCAACGGAATGCAACCCATGGGTCCTAGACCAAAGAATGTCATCTGCCGTGCCCCCATAGAGTACAGGAGCTACTTGTGTGGCATCGCAAAAAGCAGAAAATGAGCCAATTTGAGTTTCAAAATGCAATATCTAATGACACAAAATATAAAAGACAGTATTGAGCTTCTTATTTTATACCCTGAGTTGTCCTTCAAGTGTAGCGGCGAGGTAGTTGATGAAGCCATCTCCACTGTAAGTCCATGAATCAGCATAAACAGGCAGGAGGTAGTTGTTAATGAAGTCATTGCTTCCCATGCAAACGACATATCGCGCCTCTGTGAAGAACTTTTCTGCTGCCTTGTTACCGATCTTCAACCTTATAATCTCCTGTGTTCCCTGAAACAGTTCAATCTGCTTGTAGAACGAAAACCTCTGTATCTGCAGTACATAACAATAACCATCAGACATATGCATACAATTTTTCTTGTTAATTAACTATAAACAAATCAGGGTTCCACTTACAAACAGAGATGAAGTTTCGTTCAAGATGCCACCTCCTCCAGAGGCATAGTTCACTCCATTCTCAACTATCATGTCATCATTTAGGGATGGATCAAGAAATGCAGGCGGCCTTGGTAGACCTAGATAATCACCTACGATATCTGCGACGGTTCGGCCATTGGTGAACCTCCCGTTAGGCATCCCGTTGCCCAAATCAATGCCATACCACGGCAGTGCAGCACGAGCCAAGCTTTTTGTGAGGTAGTTGTTGTTCCCGACGTCGGACAAGGAGTCCCCGAAAATGAACTGCACCACTTTGCCGGAGCATTGCTTGTCTGTGAGACCGGACAATAACAGGACAGCCACAATCATGGTTGGCTTCAGCTTTACGCGTTCCATTACTATAGCTTCTTCAGAAACAAAGGTAGATGGTAAGCTTTAAGAAGAAGAGGAAGAAGAGAAATAGCTAGTGTAGGTGGGAATTGAGGGTGTTAATGCCAGAAAAAAATGGTGCATCTGTTTGAACATTTGAATCTAGATTATGTGGGAAGAGATATGAGACAAGTGGAGTTAGGAAGTGTTGGATGTACCAACTATCAAACCTGCTTTAACCTACAGCCCAAGTATCTGCAGTTGAGGTGTTGGCCTAATGCCAGAAACGGCAGACAAGGGGGGTTTCAAGCTCTCTGACTTTTTAGCTTATTGTGAAAAACTCTCGCATTTGCGGCAGGTTTCATTTGGATCCTGGCTAGACATGAGTTAAGAGGTAACTCAGGGTGTGAAATTACCTGGATACCCCTGTCTCACCTCAAATTAACGGTCTATCTTGCCCATACGGCGGTGGCGTCCCCAGAGATGGACCGGTCGGACTGGACGCGCACGCCACCGCCTGATGCTACCTCGGCCCGGAGGTGTTCGTGAATTCCATCCCCATAGCCATGAACCCTTCTAGGCGCATCTGCCATGAAAAAGTTCAAAATAAAATGTAATGTGGCTGCTCATTCGAGCCCAGGTCTCTAAGCCCAACGTTGAATTCTAAATAATTAACTATTTTTTATATATTAATATATAGAAAAAAATGCTAATATAAATAATTAACTGTCAAAATTAATTTAAATTAATTAAAATATTATTTAATATTATCATAAAATTAGTTATAATTTTTTTAAATTTTTTTTTCTTTTTTCGAAATTTTTTAAAAATTTTATAATATTTTTAATTTAAAACTAAAATATAATTAAATTTTAAATGATGCATAATTAATAAATAAATAATATTTTAATCAATACATAATAAAATAAATTTTTTTTCAAAATCAAGACTTAAAATTTGGTTAAAAACCCCAATTTTGTTAGTTTGTAAGCTGATTTTACGGTAAATGGCGAGCATTGTTGCGTAATTGAGAGGGGCTATCGTATTCATTGCTTCATTTTTGTACGAGGGATTTTTGCCATCTGATTTTTTGGCCTTGTTGTTGAGTCGCTGTTGTAAGAAATTGTGATGAATCATGGGATTGGCGCCGGAAGAGCTTGGTTCTAATTTGCCGAATTGCCACTGGTTTTAAAGTATGCTTATGAATTTTGCTTCTTGTGAATATTATGGTTGGTAATCAGATAAAATGCTTCCTTTTTCTTCCTACCCTACTGCGATCGCTGACATTTGCCTCTCTTGTTCCCTCACTCCATTCTCGCCTCTTTCCCAGTCTCCACTTCTCTCCGCCGATGTCGATGTCGCACGACCAATTTTGGCTTCTCCCGGATTCTTCTGCCATATCCCGACTCTTCTTGTTGGTCTCATCCTACACGACCATAGCTTTCCCCGCCATCGTTTATTTGCACACGCAATCTCCATCTGAGGTCAGACCTCCCTCATTTCTCTTCTTTGTAGTTTTGGATGGATTTTTATCGACTAATGGAGGTTTGCTTTTTTGTTATGGCACTATGGTTGTGGATGGTTTGAATTTTGCTAGATGTTCAATACTTGTCAATTGAGATGGAGAGTGGCTAAAAAAAATTAGAAGCTGACTTGTGCTTGTTCATGCTAGCCGAGAAGTGCAGTATGGTTTTTGATGTGATTTGTTGCCCACTGTGAGTCCAATTTCTTCGATGAATATATGTTGTTGTCCTCATGTATTTTGCTAGCATTTGGCAAAAAAAATTGCATTGTCCATATTCAGTTTTCATGATCGATGATGAGAATAACATGCTAAAAAAAATAAGTCACTATTTCTGATTTTAAGTTTGAAAACAAATCAACTCTGAGTTATACTCATTTTCTAAATCTTGTTTGTGCATACATATATTTATCTACAACGGTCAATGATGAGCACAACATGTTAGAAATGAGTTGCCATTCGTGACTAACTTGTTTGTAAATATTCATCAACTAGAGTTGCTCTTGTTGACGTGATTTGTTGGTAAAGATGCATGAACTAGAATTCCTTTGGAAGAAGTGATTTATGGGTAAATATTCATGAATTATTATCAATATGATACATATAATTTGTCCATCATTCATGCTATTGGTCAATGATTGGTTTTAATTTAAGAGCTAGGTATTGGTAGCATGTTTGTTATCTGAGATTGATAGATTGCTATAACCAATTTGGGAAGTAGCATGTAATTCTTAGAGCTTATTCTAAAATATAGTATGGCAACATGTTTGATATATGAGATCAAATGATCATAAAATTGATGTATTTTGTCAAAGTAGTGTTGACATTTACTTTTTTTTTTCTTCTTGTTTTCTCAATGACTCAACCCTTGATTGCATTTTGTTATTGGTCCTAATTTTATATTGGTCAAGAGATGGAAGACAACTAAGATTTACAATTGAGAAACATTCATGTGGATGAATTTACTATTATAGTTATTGTTTGTGTCGTAGTGTGGAACATGATTACCAGCCAAGAAAGTTTGTTTAAGACTAGAACTCATTGCAAATAAAGGAGTTATTAAGAATAATATTATTGACCTTATTCAACATGGTGGTCAGGACAATTGTCACACTTATTTGAGAATGGATCTTCTGGCTTTTCATAATTTGGTTAAAATATTATGGGATAGAAACTTACTTTGGAACATGAGATATGTCACCATTGAAGAACAACTTACAATGTTTCTACACTATATAGGATTCAATTTAAAGAATAGTAGCATAAAAATTATATTTTCATGATCTAGTGAGACAATTAGCAAGTATTTTAACTAGTGTTTGGGAGTGAGTTCTACTATCAAAGGTGAATTCATATCCCAGGATGTAGTGCTCACACATCCTATTACCATGAACTACACAAGCTACTATGCATGGTTCAAAGCATATGTTTATCTCAAAAGCTAATGTTAAGATCTCCCATATCAATTCTATCCAACAATTTGTGTATTATGCTATAGGATTGTATTGGTTTAATAGATGATGCACACATTTATGTAATAGTCTCAGCCGATATAGTTCTATGATTTCTTAATCATAAGAGTGTCACTCAAAATATTCTTACAACTTATGACTTTGGACTTGGATTTCTATATGTCATTAGATGAGAAAGTTCAGCAAATGAATTTGTTATTCTCAAAGATGCCATATCCTTACTTGTGCCTATGGTTTGAAACAAAATGAAGGTAAGTGTTATGTATTGTAACCTGAAAGTTATGCTTTGATATGAAATGTGATTTTAAATAATAATGTTTTTGCAATCTGTAGGCAAATATTATCTTGTTGACACAAGATACATAACCAATGTCTGAGTTTATATCATCATATAGAAGAATATGGTACAATCTCAAGGAAAATATTGGATGTACACCCAAAATGTAAAGGAGTTATTTAACTTTCGAGATGTCTTACTTACATTTAAGATAGTGCTTGTCTTCACTATTTTGAAGAATCATTCCAAGATTCTGAAGGAAGCGACTTACTTTCCATTTATGGATGAACTATTGTGTATTATGTCCACTCTTAGGGTGCAATTGTGAGGATAGCAGACAGTGGGTTCAATTTAGGGATCAAATGGCAAACGATATGTGGGAAGAGTACATTTCTCATTAGGACCTTCATGTCACTTAGTTGTTGCTTGCATTCTTGGTTGTTTTATTTTCATTTCTTATGTTTTAAAATTCTTGTTTGTTTCAATTTCATTTATTATGTTTCGGATATGTGTTAATGTATCAATTCTTTTATGTTGAATGCGTTGATGCTAGTAAATATTATTAGTTGTCTAATTTGTTTGCTATAAGTTCGTGTTAGGAATGAAGTTCGTTGCATCGCTTAATGTCAACTAATCTGGGTGCCAAAGCCAGACTGAGGACCAAAACCTAGCTTTAGTAGAGACTAGTAGTGAAGCACATATGGGAGGTGCAAGGAAGCAAAAAGGGAAATCAACAAAGTCTCACAAAACACACAAGAAGCAGTCTAATCATTGCTCAGAATTCTTGATTTCATTCCTAGTTGTGTAGGCAATTGAAGATTTGAAGCTTGACAAAATGTTTAAGCGTTCGGCTTTCGTTGCTGCTGCAAATGCAGTAAATGCAAAGTTCAACACTGACTTTACCCCAAAGAATTAGATAGCCACTTGGAGACATTGAAAAAGCACCATGGTGGCTATAAGGAGGATTAGGGAGTGCAATAGGACTGGCTGGGATGACAAGAAGAAGATTATCACAGTCGAGCCAGAAGTATTCCCCTCCATAGTGATGGTAAGCAGTCTGCATTATGCCCCAGCCAATGTTTGCACCATTCATGATCTATAGACTAACAATTATGTTTTCCTTCTTGATCATAGCAAGTCTTGGATGTTATTCACTTTCTAAACAAGCCCATACCCTAAATATGACAAGTTGATGCTCATTTGTACTACAAATATTGCTACTGGAGCATGGCAAAGTCATGCTACAAAGATTTTTGCAACAAACCAATGAAGGAGAAGACTGTTGAGCTCCCCAACTATTACGATGTCTCTGATAATACATGCGATGCAAGAGCATCCCCATCTTTTGGGGATGGAAGACAAACAAAAGACAAGGGTCAAACTAACTAGCTCCTCAAGTGATGATGCTAAGGCAAGCACAGGCCACCCACCAAATTAGATGTGCTCAAGTAGCTTGTTAAGGGGTCTGTTGTGTTACATGTGCCATCAAGTCAACTAGATATAATGCTTGAAAGAACTCGTTCTACATTATAGTCATGAGCTTTAAGGGTGAGTGTTTTGGCAAGGCCCTCCTCCAACATACCTATAAGCATTTGTATGCAAATGACGTTGAAGATATAGCATTTGTCTATAGAATAGACGATGCTAGAAGGCTGGAATGGCTAGAGGGCTTTGTTTACAAGTGTCTTGATGATTGAATTGCGAGCTTCACCTAAAGCACAACTAATTACTTGGACATTTGCATGAATTGACAAACTTGGCTTTCATGCTTCAACTTGCTTATCTAATGTTTAATTTTAGACTTATGTTCTATATTCTATAATATTTGTTATGTTGGAGACTTGACTTTGCTTTAGCCTTATATATTACTATGTTATACTATGTTTTGTCTTATGTGGTTTCTATCATCTATGTTGAATTATCGTAAATATTGATTGTGTCTCTTTTATTTTTTATATCTTGTGAAGGCTATTGTGTGACTGATATTTTTTGTACTTTGTGAATGCTGATTGCATATCTATTATATTTTTTGTATTGTACCAAGATTGACTATGTGTATTTTTTTTTAATATCATGTAAATATTGATTGTGGGTATATTTTATTTCTCGTACATTTTGAAGGTTGATTGTGTATTTACATTAATTTTTATTATTATATTTTTATTTAATTGTGATCAGTATCATAACAATGATGAAATATTATGTTGTATTTCACAAAAGTGGTTGAATATTCTCTTATCATGTCCAAACTTTTATTTATTGAATATTGTGTAATCTACATTTATAAATGTTAAATGTATTTGCTTGTGTTATGTACAATTGTAATATTTCATACAATAAAAAATTGTATGCAGATTGCCTATGTTAGTTGGATTTATTTGTTATGTTGGTTGAATTTATGTGCATCTTTATAAAATCGTGTTGTTCATATTGGAATAATTGGTTTTATTAAGAGAATTTAGGTTGAAATTGAGTTGTAGGAGTTATATTCTTAATGAAATCTTAATTCCCAATATTTATCTCTTTAATTGGACCACTTGTTCTTTCTTTAGTCATGATTTTTTTTTGTTTACAATAATTTTATTAATTAATGCTATTAATTATAATTAAATATGAAATAGCAAATATCCAAAAAGATGGGCTATCAAATAATTAAAGTGTTAATGCTAATTAAATTATTAATAATAATAAGTGGAATAAAATAGTTGCATAATTAGTTTCGTTGGACCTGTTTGGAATGAAGTCTTAATTGAAACACTAAATCCTCAAATTCAGCATGGTAAAATGTTAGCAATAATTAAGAATGCATATAAAATGTAATTATTATATTTTATACAATAAAAATGGATAAAACTATTGTAATTATATTTTAGGGGTAATTACGTACATCCCCTGTAATTAGCCCTAATTACATACAATCCTCCGTAATTTTCGAAATTACCCACACCACCCCCCATTTTTAAAATATTTACCTACACCTCTCTGATTGTTATTTAATCAAAATTTTTCCAAAAAATTTTGATTTTATCCTCTGTTATTTTTACAATTAAACCCCTAAAAATTTATTATTTATTATTTAACTTTCAGATATTTACAAATAACACCCCGAAATTATTCCGATTTATAGAAAAGTCTTTCTCCCAAATCATTTACAAATAAACCCATTAAAAATTATTAATTACAAAAAAGTCCAAATAATTGTAGCGGCGAAGGTGGCGGTGAGCGCGCAGGCGAGGGCGCGGACGAGGGCAGGCGCGGGCCGACGCGAGCGAGGGCCGACGAGGGTGGGGGCACGGACGCAGGCGACGAGGGCCGACAAGGGCGAGGACACGGGCGGCAATGAGGGCGAGGGCGGGCGCAGACGCGGGCCGACAAGGGTGCGGGCACGGCTGGCGAGGGGTCTATTTGTAAAATTTAATTTTGAAATAAATAAAATTTAAACTTATTTATAAATAAAAATATTCAAGGGGTCTAATTTCAAATGTATAAATATAAAACTTGTAGTTTTAAATTTTAAGTTTTAAAATCTTTAATGTCTTTTTTGTAAAATTTTATTTAAAACATGATAAAAAATTTAGACTTATTTATAAAAAAAAATATTCAAGGGATTCATTTGTAAATATAAAACATGAAAGTTGTAATTTTAAATTTTAAGTTTTCAAACATGATTTATTCGTAAAATTTAGTTTTAAAATAAATAAAATTTGGACTTATTTATAAATAAAAATATTCAAAGAGTCTATTTTTAAATGTACAAATGTTAAACTTGTAATTTTAAATTTTAAGTTTGAAAACCTTTAATGTCTTTTGTGTAAAATTTTCTTTAAAATATGATAAAAAATTTAGACTTATTTATAAATAAAAATATTCATGGGATCTAATTGAAAATTTACAAACATGAAACTTGTAATTTTAAATTTTAAGTTTTCAAATCTTCAACGATTTATTCGTAAAATTTAGTTTTAAAATAAATAAAATTTAGACTTATTTATAAATAAAAATATTCAAGAGTCTATTTTTAAATGTATAAATATTAAACTAGTACTTTTAAATTTTAAGTTTTAAAACCTTCAATGTCTTTTTTATAAAATTTAATTTTAAAAATGATTAAATTTAGACTTATTTATAGATAAAAATATTCAAGGGGTCTATTTGTAAATGTACAAATATGAAACTTGTAATTTCAAATTTAAATTTTTAAAATCTTCAATGTCTTCTTTGTAAAATTTTATTTAAAAGATAATAAAATTTGGACTTATTTATAAATAAATATGTGTTAGGTGTCTATTTATAAATGTATAAATATTAACCTTGTAATTTGAAATTTTAAGTTTTAAAATCTTCAATTTCTTTTTTGTAAAATTTTATTTTAAAGATGATAAAATTTTGAACTTATTTATAAATAAAAATATTCACGGGGTCTATTTGTAAATGTATAAATACTAAATTTGTAATTCAAAATTTTTATTTTTAAAACTTCAATATTGTGAAATTTTATTAAAAAGTTGATAATAGTTGGGCTTATTTATAAATAAAAATATTTGAGGGGTCTATTTATAAATATAAAAAATATGAAACTTGTATTTAAAAATTTTAAGTTTTAATACTTTCAACTCTTTTTTGTTAAATTGTTTTTTAAACTTATAAATTTTTGACTTATTTATCAATAAAAAAATTCAAGGGACTTATTTGTAAATTCACAAATATAAGATTTGTAATTAAATTTCTTATGTAGAGTTTATTTGTAAAATATTTAAAATATTTAAGGTCCTTTTTATAAATTTTCATATAAAAAATATTAACATTTGGACTTTTTTATAAATAAAAAATTCAAGGGGCTTATTTGTAAATATACAAATATTAGGGTTTATTTATATAATATTTAAAATATTTCAGCTCCTTTATAAATATTTTTTTGAAAAATATTAATATTTGGATTTTTTTTATAAATAAAAATATTTCATGGGCTTATTTGTAAATATTTTGGGAGAAAGAGTGGGAGTGAGAAAATAAATTTTTAGGGGTTTAATTGTAAAAATAACCGAGGGTAAAATCGGAATTTTTTGAAAAAATTTTTGATTAAATAACAATAAGGGAGGTGTATGTAAATATTTTGAAAAAGGGGGTGGTGTGGGTAATTTCGAAAATTATGGGGGATTGTACGTAATTAAGGCTAATTAGACGGAGATGTACGTATTTAGCCCTATATTTTATACGCAATTCTAACTAATTTAAAAATTTTATCAAATAGAGTTTAAATGTGTTTTAAGTAATATAGTTTTTAATAAATAATTATTTGTCTTATTGTGAATTTGTAGAAAACCACTTATTTTATCACTAGTAGTAAAATTTTACTCATCTTATATTATAAATTTATAAAAAATTACATCAGTTAAATATTTAAAAAATATTTTATTTTAATTCAATTTTTTGATTAGAATTAATATAAAAATTAAATTATTCTCATTTAATTTTGGATTGAATAATTATTAAATTTATATAAAAATAATTTATTTTATTTTTAGTTTCTCTGAAAAATTGGTTATCCAATTTCATTAAGCTAAAAATTTAAAATTTAATTTTATTAAATCAATTGTAGATAATTGTGAATTAGTTATCTGAAATAAAATTAAAATAAAAACTTTCATCTTATAAATTTAAAAATAAAAAATTTTATTTTTAAAATAATAATAATAATAATAAGATAATTAATTCCCTACAAATTTATAATAAAATAAGTAATTATTTGCTTAAAAACTCCAAATAATAACCCGAATCTGGCATGTGCAGTCGGATGTGCTGCCCGTCAGTACAAATGGACAACTAAGTTACGTGTTCAAATCACATCCGCTTCGAAAAAAAGGCAAACATTTCCAAATATCAAATCTCTAAAATCCACAACCTCATCCTCTATCAATCCTCACCGTCCATCTCCACCAATCCAATGTCCTCGAACACGCAGAATCTCCTCCGCCCTATCCAAAACCCCAAAATTAAGATCCCCACCATCAGGAAGAAGGCAACAGAACCCCGCCAAAAGAGAGCAAAATGCCGCCCATCTCCGCCGCGCTCCGCCGCGACTTCCTCCTCGGCTCCCCTCTCGAATTCCAGCTCCCACAAATCTCCTCCAATAATAATGCCGCCCCTTCCCGCCGCCCTATTGTCCGCGCCTCCAGATCCAGCCCCAAGCTCCCCAACCGCCGCCTCCGCGTCGCCGTCATCGGCGGCGGACCCGCCGGCGGAGCCGCCGCCGAGACCCTCGCCAAGGGCGGCGTCGACACAGTCCTCATCGAGCGCAAGCTCGACAACTGCAAGCCCTGCGGCGGCGCCATCCCCCTCTGCATGGTCGGGGAGTTCGGCCTTCCCCTCGACATCATCGACCGCCGAGTCACCAAGATGAAGATGATCTCCCCCTCCAACGTCGCCGTCGACATCGGCCGCACTTTGAAGCCCCACGAGTACATCGGCATGGTTCGCCGCGAGGTCTTGGATGCGTACCTCCGGGACCGGGCTGCGGAAGCTGGGGCGGAGGTCATCAATGGCCTTTTCCTCAGCCTGGATGTGCCGAAGGAGCCCAATGGGCAGTACAAGATCCACTACAACCATTATGGTGGCGGGAAGACTACCGGTGAGAGAAAGATGATCGAGGTCGACGCCGTCCTTGGTGCCGATGGGGCCAACTCTCGTGTTGCCAAGTCTATTGATGCCGGGGATTACGAGTACGCCATTGCTTTCCAGGTTCGTAGAGTCACAATCTTTCATTTCCAATCGCAAGCACAAAATTTAAATTTTGAACACTATTTTACCTAAACTCGAATCAAAGTTTTAGACTTTTAGGAGCTTAGAACTGAAATGTTGCACTGCCATTCTGTGTATACATTACAAATTCTTGTAAATTTTAAAATTTTCTAGGTTTATCATTTCTATCTGGATAATTGAGTTAGCTTCATTAGATACAGCCGTTCAAGTTCATTTTCTTTATGACTTTTGGTTGATCATCACAGATTGGGAAAAATTCCTGTACTCCTACTCTTTTTATACTGAATTGCAAATTTTGCAAATTTGTTTCGACAGGAGAGGGTGAAAATCCCGGATGGTAAAATGAAATATTACGAGGAGCGGGCGGAGATGTATGTAGGGGATGATGTGTCTCCAGATTTCTATGGCTGGGTATTCCCTAAGTGTGACCATGTTGCTGTGGGCACAGGAACTGTCACTCATAAGAGTCAGATCAAGCAATTCCAAGCAGCAACCAGGTTAAGGGCCAAGGACAAGATTCAGGGTGGGAAGATCATCCGTGTCGAGGCACACCCAATTCCTGAGCACCCAAGACCCCGGAGGTTAGTACCCAATAACAGCAATCAATAATGATGGATTGATAAGATGGTACTAGATTGCATCACCCACATTTACTTCATTACTGCCAAATTGAATTATATTGTCGTGGCTATTTCGATGCTGACATTTAGTTTTGTAGATCTTGTGAAAAAAGTGGTGTTTTTAAGATTTACATCTTGATATTACCATTAGCAGCAGTTTCATAATGGCAATTTTCCCAACAATTCCATTATATACGCCTATGGAAAGGAGTTATTAGTAGAGTAAGAGTAAGTAGTAACAGTTGGTATTGCTGTTGCTCTCAAATACTACTAATTCTCTCCTTTAATTGTGAAAATCATTCTTTACTACCAGAAAACAGTTTTTTTACAGAAATTCTTTGATCGTAGCATATCTATACTTAACTACGTCTATATCTTTATTAGTTTGAAATTGCTACGTATCCATCAGGTCGTCAGGAAGAGTGGCCCTTGTAGGCGATGCAGCAGGGTACGTAACAAAATGCTCCGGTGAAGGGATCTATTTTGCAGCAAAGAGTGGTCGAATGTGTGCAGAGGCAATAGTTGAAGGATCAGAAAATGGCACCCGGTTGATCGACGAGAGCGACTTGAAGAAATATCTCAAGAAGTTTGACAGGATGTACTGGCCTACATACAAAGTGTTGGATGTCTTGCAGAAAGTGTTCTACCGATCAAATCCAGCAAGAGAGGCGTTTGTGGAGATGTGTGCAGATGATTATGTACAGAAGATGACATTCGACAGCTACTTGTACAAGAGAGTTGTGCCTGGGAACCCTTTGGAGGATCTCAAGCTAGCAGTTAATACGGTCGGAAGCCTGGTGAGAGCAAATGCTCTGAAGAGAGAAATAAGCAAGATCACCATCTGAGAAGTAATAAGGCACTGTCACAGTCCTAGCAAAAATAAGGCACACTATCACAGATTGTGAGTTAGCTAGTTACTGGATTGAGAATATCAAAATCCTAGTCTTGAGATGCAGGAAGAAAGCACCTCTACGAGAAGATTTTCCATAAGAAGAGGAACATTGTAATAGTTACTAGTGATTTATCTGTGTACTATCTTCTTTATTTGCTAAGCTGTTGTAATCTCAGCTGGCATACTCATTCGTTGTAACATATCTTTTGAGGTCTGATCACTGCTACATTTTATTCTGAATAGTTGAGTTTCCATAACTGCTATCAGCTCGATAGGCCTTTATTTGGGGCCTGCTAGGCCATGGTCAGGCCCTAGCAGGCCCGCTTCAAAACGGAGGGAACTGGTATTTAACCGCCTTAGCTCTGTGGCTGTCACAACTCACAACCAAGAATTCAAATTTAAAAATGCAACACTACGACCGCTACACTTGATCCATTAACTGCCTTCGTCTTCCTCATTTTTCCTTTCCGTCAATTAACTAATCAACGAAGACAATGGACCAAGAAGGCCGGATATCTGTCAAGGTTTATGGCGACGGCGTCCCTGATGCCCCCGCCTCGTGCCCGTTCTCTCCCCGGTCACCCGGGGCACCCCCGGTGCGTCGCAGAAGTCGGGCACTAGCCCGTGGAGTCCAGAAGACTCTGTCCAAGACCTCGATGCTTGTGAACTTCCTCCCGACCGGCACGCTTCTGACCTTCGAGATGATCCTCCCCTCTGTCTTTGGCGATGGCTCTTGCTCCCCGGTGAGCACCACCATGCTCATGGTACTCCTCGGCCTCTGCTCTCTGTCTTGCTTCTTCTTCCATTTCACCGACAGCTTTCGGGGGCCCGACGGGAAGCTGTACTACGGGATGGTGACGCCAAGGGGGCTGAAGGTATTCAAGTCGGGGCTCGGGGTTGAGGTTCCCAAAGACGAAAGGTACAGGATGAGTTTCGTGGACCTCCTGCACTCGGCGATGTCAGTGATGGTGTTTGCGGCGATCGCGATGGGGGATCACCGAGTGACCAACTGCTTGTTCCCGGGGCACTTGAAGGAGATGGATGAGGTCATGGAGAGCTTCCCGCTCATGGTCGGCGTCATCTGCAGCGGCCTCTTCCTCGTCTTCCCCAATACGCGCTACGGCATCGGATGCATGGCACCCTAACTCATGCTCTGTTATTCTGCTAATTGCAGGGGATTAGCTAAAACTTGGAGTGATATTACCACGCTAAGTATGATTCTTATGTCAAGTGTCCTAAATCAAATCTTTGAACTCTTGTTTATTTAAAGGTCCACTTGGGATTTCATTGAGTAATGTAGAACAGAGAACAAACAGAAAATGAAGCGTAAAAATTTGTGTAAATGAATTACATTTTCCTGTAAAACCAATTTTTACAAAGCTTACATGATACACCTACTCTGAACAAAAAAATACATCCTAATTTACATCAATCACTTATGGTAAAAATGTCTTCTATATCACTAGTCTCTTACCAAAGGACATAACACACTGCTCAACCCTGGTCAAGAACACAAATGCAGATCATGTTTAACCTAAAAAACTGTGTCAGTAACTTGAGTTCTTTCTAGTGTTTGCCTGCTCTCGTGGATCAGTTGCAATCAAAGCAAAAGTCCAATATCGCTTTCCCGCATTGTATCAGGTCAACCTATCTCTTCCTTCAAGTTAGTAGAATCCATCTTCTGCATTGCATGCAACAACAGATCAGGTAATAGCCAACAACTCTCAGACGTCGCCACAGCACCATGCTCGCTTGGTCTCTTGCATCTTATCCCAGACGCATAACATCTCTCTTGGCTGCTGGTAATGTGCAACCACATACCCAGCTTCACACCCTTCGATCAAAATCCGCTCCTCATTCACATAACGAATGTTGGTACCCTTTTTCTTCATTTCGTCGATCCATATGCCCATTGCCACATCTTCTAGCTTGAACATCTGCGATCAACATATCACATTATATGAATGAATTCTAGCTTGAACAGAATGTGCATCAGCAAAATGCATTACAAGCTTGCTGAGTTTGAAGAACTGAGAAAAAGAACCTCAAGAAAGTAAATGATGGTCCCACACCTTCAAATGACTCTCTTTATGCAGGTTGTTGATTGCCTTTGCAATGTCTTGTGAGACTACATATCCTGGACCATGAGCCCAAGGGGGATACCTTTCTGCAGGCCATTCCTAAGCCAAAAAATAAAGTAACATAACATAAAATAAAATAAATTTAATTTTAAGAAAAATTAGAGAGATTATTGCCTATGAATAGTCCATTCATTGTGATATGGACAATAATATCACAAAGAGAAAATGTTTAAAACTATGTAGAAAAGGAAAGTCAATCTGGCAGCATATTGCATGTAAATGACAATTCATCTCAAAAATTACATGTAAATGACAATAACAAAAACACTACATTTGAAATAAACAAATTGAGGAAATAATACTATGAGAAATTTAGGTGGTCTAAAATAGGTATATGTTGTTCAGCCTTTAAGCATTCACTTTTAACTTGTTGATCAATATGCAACCTATGACAGGAAAACATGTACATTTTTGTATCTTGTTATTTTTTATATTGAGAATGAATTTCCATACGGACCTTTGATATGGAACTCAATGATAAAATATGAAGCAGTAGCATCCAGGGTGTAGGAGATTAGATTTGAAAAATGCACACATTGTGCACCTGTGCTTGTGTGCATACACTCAGGGATTAAGCCACAAACTAATATTAAAAGAAAAAAAAAAGGCAAATCTGACAAATGAACTATTGTTTTTGAGAAAAGTTGTTATCAAGTTCTAGTCTCTTCACTAACCAGCTATCTCAATATAGTAAATTTAACTTGGACATTTACCTGAGGACTAATGTACCATTTGCTGTCAGGATTTCGGTGGGGTTGATCATTAAAGTTGATCCGTCCATAAAGTAGCCCTTGTGTTACATTTGTTCTATTTAAAGAGGAAAGCATTTCATCAACACGAACAAAAGAATCATCATCTGTTTTCATTACATACTTGGCTGAGATAACATTGGTCTGGCAATCATTAGTAGGGATAGTTAGAAAAATGTCAAAAATCCCATGAAATATATTCAACTTCTTTTGTATGAATAGAGCAGCAAATATACCCCATAGATGCAAATGGCCACAGTCTTCCATGTTATCAGACTATAATAATCAACGAAAGGCATCAACTGAACATCTCCATAGGTGCGTGCCTCATTCCAAAGTTCTTCATTTACCATCTTGTTTTTGTGCTGCAATAGACCAAAAGTCATTTGCTTCAAGAAAATAGTGCTAGGTTTCAAAGTGTCATACACGGGAAAAAATATACATCTTCAATTAGATAGTAAAAGAAATAATTATAGAAGTCATTTACAATTCAAAAGTGAGTACTCCAGAAAATTTGCATGGTAACTACAAAAAAACAGAGTATCCTTTCCGCTGCATGAGGGAGGGTATCTCAACATGCAGAGGGATATCTAACAAACCGACGGAACAAAGATAGAAACTAGATACTGCAATATGGAGTATGGATGCTTGGAACTTTAAGCAGATGAACAATAATAACCTTTACTCATAAATAGCAACCAATGATCCACCACTGTTTTGTATACAATTAATTGATCATTTCTATTGAACAAAGCCATTATTGTTTTTTTCTATGCTACCAACAAGAACAATTTATCACGTAAAATTTTAGGATGAATTCCCAGATCTTACCAGGCCAACAAAAAAACGCACAGCAACTTTTGTGGACTTCACAGCCTCATATTGCATCCAAGTTCTTCGGACAGCCATTCTTCGCTTGAAATTATTTGCTGTGGAAAAGACACCTATGAAGAGATCTATTGGTTGGTGCAAAGGCAGTCGAACAGACTTGAGCAGCTCCAAATCAATCACATGCTCAAAATCTTCAGATGTGGGTAAGCCACTGGCGAGTACAGATATCAAATTGATGTCTCCTGAAATCCTTACTTCACTAACAAGCCATGGCTCCAAGCTCTGATAGAGAAAATTCAACAAAGTGACAATTGAAGTGGAACTCACTTCATAAACATTACAACAAATCAGTCAGCAATCACAATACCTCACGATAAGCAAAAGAAGTAACATGCTTTCCATCAACTGTCATCTGAATCCCCTCAACTCCAACACGAAGAGTGGCAATTGCAAGATATCCTTGCTTAAAAGGAAAATATTGTCTAGGTTTAGCAGCCACATTCTTAGGAGACCATTTTGAAACACTGGAATAATTCCTTGATGCAGAGATCCTTTTATCATCCTTACCCACCATTGCACTACATTGCTCTAGATCATCGACTCCAGAGAATAAAGGAATAGCAAGAACCAGATGTCAGAGAAGTTCAGCAATAAAGAAGGAAACCAGCAAATACGCACGAAAACCATTCTTGCATACCTAGTGAAAGAACAAGAGCTTCTACAATTCAAAAACCAATCATATAGGTCATATCAATACCTTCTTTATTGATATTAGGGTTTGGAGAAGGACAACGTTCCTCTGCACCCCAACCATTAGCTAGAGTCCATGTGTTTTGGACAATCACAGGATCCCCTGTGACTTTGTCACCATGCAGCCGGACATTGTAATGCAAAACAATAGGAGGATCTGATTCTCCTGGAAGTGTTTCTCCAGCTAAATCTATTCGAAAATTGCCAAGGAGGCCATTAGGAGTACCAATAAGTGTAATCGAAGAACCCTGAATCAGTCCACAGGGAATCTTTAACTTGAAAGTACCGTCATCAAATACAGATGCATTCATCCTCCTAATTGAATATGGGCACTGTTTCTCTTTCCCCTTTTGATGTGCACTTCCATTTCCAGAAGCACTAAGTCTTTCATCTTCAACTGAAGCCATAAGGCTTTCCCATGCAGCTCCAGCTTCCTTGATAGCTTCAATTGCATAAGGTAGTCCCTCGGCATGTCTAGTCAATTGGTCCAAATTGTTCCATGTTTGCAAAGAATGTAGCTCAATTTCGGAGAAATTTCTTCGAGTGAAGAGATTGGATAGTAAGATATGGGCTGAAATTACTTGAGATCCATTTTCTGGATTATTAATTGAGGGTATATCCCCCACAGCCACCCACTGTAAATGCTCAGAATTGTTGCGAGGAAAAGGACTCTGAAATGACCTTTCTGCTAAAGGATTCTCTATGATCCCATACCTAAGAACAAGCAGCACAAACAAGAACAACACAATGACACCTCCAGACCACTTCTTCATCTTTCATATAGAGCTAGACATCAGGGTCTTATTGCTAAAATTTCATGAAATCAAACTCAACTAGAAAAATTGGACATGTAATTCTAGGAGAAAAATGAGATATGAACCCAGTGGAACAATTCCAGCCACTCTGCTGAGTTTCACCGAATTTCAGCAGAATGTTATACTTAAAGCACAGATTTGAGGGAGGTAAACCACATACAAGCAAGATAATCAACAAGAAACAGCAAATGTATGTCGGTACTTTGTGTCAGTACTTTGCATTACTGCTTTGTTCAAACCAAACAACTCCTTGTTTCATACGTGTTCAGTACCTACATCAATTCTCCTTCACTTCACTGCAGATATAAGGCCAAGCAACATAGCCATGCTGCAAAAACGCATATCGGAAACAACAAAAGTTAGCTTCAAAGCAGTAACTTTAATGGAAGAAAAAAGGTCTGCAAACTGAATATGAATCTTGTCAACAAGGGATATGACAATCAGCTGCTAATTGCTGAACTATCAATTAAAGAGAAGGTATGAATTCATGAAATTATTGAAATGTCTTCAACAAGATTCAGTTGTGGTTAAGTTAAATTGAGATCAAATTTACATCTTCAATCTGATAATAGTGGTGTAACTATTACTTGAAAAACACAGCAAAGCCTAACTAAAAAAATTATTGCAGCTACAATTTATATTACGAAGAAAATCACATACAAATCAACCCGAAAATTCCTCATGATTTAAAATGCAAAGCGTTAGAAAAAATGGCACAAGTAGAACAACCAAACAGCACTTTTCCCTATCAGAAATTAGGTAAAGCACAGAACAATCAACAAAATCGAGGAAAAAAAATATTCAGATATCCGAAACAGAAATGGGCCTCTGTAGATCAGTAATCAAAAGCATAAAAAGAATCAGTAAATTCAACATAAACAAACGCATCGAAAGAATCAACAAAACATCGAGCATCGAAAGAATCAACAAAACATCGAGAATCACGACCCGAACCTTCTCGGGGGACATCATCAAAAGAATTCAGAAAATTTTGAAAAACAAAAAAGAATCCGGAGTAGATCGCAACTCGGCACCATCGCGTCTTTCGAACTAGAAAGTAGTTCCACAGTAGAAAACAGAACAAAACCACTAAATTCAACTCCAAACAACGCCATTGCAAGCCGCAGGGCGATCGAGCGAGGGAGAAGCACCTTGCCATTTCGCCAGAAATCCCTCCAGAGCACTTCAAAGCGAACAAGATTCCAAAAGAAGAGCAGATCAGAGAGAGAGAGAGAAGAAGGAGGAGCAGGGGAAATGGTGTGGATTCAACGGGAAACAGTCCGAGGTCCCCGCCGAGTGGAAAATTAAAAACAGAAATTCAGAACCTTGGAAAAAGAGAAAGAGAAAAGAAGTGTTTTTCCACTTTTGTCCCTGCTTTTGCTTTTAATTTACTCCCATAGATTAGCCTAATCCAGTCATGACACGCATCCTTCCCTTCTACCGCTCACGCCCCCGGTGAGAATAAAATATCTCATTATTTGAGGTGGCCTCTTTTGTGACCTATGCTGTTGCCTGTTGCAATAAAAGCAATAATAGGCTAATAAAATAAATTGGGGTGTGAGAACGCCGGTGGTGAGGGGAATGGGGGTAAACATGGAATTACGAGGGTAATAGTTGCCGTAGGAGACTAAACTGCCGGTTTCAACGAGTCGTTATCATTTGGATTTGATTTTTTATTATTTATTTGACCTGCGCCGGCGGGGGCCGGTCAGATTCTAGGACAGGTGGCAGCCTAAGGGCTTTCCTCTCTGCTCAAATTACTATTTTAGACACCGGGAAACTTGCAATGCCGTACCTGCCGTCCCTGAGTTGTACGAAATCATGGGGACGGTGTAACTGTCCGCGCGCCATGTGTACGTAGAAGTACGTTTTCTCTGACTAAGAGATTTTGCCGTTCTCCGTGGTCCGTCACCAACTAGTATTCCTTACAAAAATCTACTTGATCAAAAATTGTAACCTAATGTTAACCATTAATTTGATTATTATATTCATATTTAATATAAAAAAATTTCGTAAATCTGAAAACATAGATACCTACTATTGAGCAATCAGTTTCAAATTGAATTCATGTGATTTTTTTTATATAAATGTTGAGAAAAATAATGTGGACTAGGCTTATTTGGTCCAGATTTTATTAGGGTTTATGCCCCGAAGTGCACGCCAAATAACAGATCAAATGTCAACTAACACCACCTGTTTTGGTGAAGACTAAGAGTCTCCGTGCGAACGTGCTTTTTTTAAAATTTTTTTTAAAAAAAGAATTTTTTGGATCCTAGGATAGGGTCGCTTTATTCCTAGAGTTAGGTTTCATAACCGAGTAAGACCAAAATTAAAATTAAAATTAATAAATTGTTTTTTATATTAATATTTTTAAATTAAAATTATTTTTATAATAATTTGATGTTCAAAAAAGCTAATTAATTTTTTGTAATAATTTAATATTAATTTTTTAGGAAAAATTATCTTTTAGTCTGACTAATTTAACCTAGTCCGTTATCAAACAAAACCTAAGTTTTTTTGTAGTGAAAAATTCTAAAATTCTAACAATTTTTTTAAAAAAATACGAATTCTAAAATTTTTGATAAACGCCAAATTTCTAGAAAATTATCAATCTATTAATATTAGCAAAACATTATTTAACTTATACTAAAAATTTATAAAATACCACTTTAATTTAAATATTTAAAAAAAATTTAATTTAGTCTAATTTTATTGATTAAATTAATATGAAAAAAATTAAATTATATTTTTTAGTTATTTTTAGTTTGAATAACTATTAAATTAATATAAAAAAATCACCCATATTATCCTAGTTTGACTAAGGATCGACTATTTAGTATTATAAAACTAAAAAATTCATGATTTAATTTTATCAAACTGATTTGTCATGTCTTGAAATTGAAACATAATGGGTGCTATATACTTGCTTACACAGCAAATATATAAGGCTCATCTTGTATAATTATAAAGTGTAGATTTTTCTAATAATTCTATAACTTGTAATGACTATCTTAGCTTATACTACTAATATTTAATATGATATAACAAATCAATAAAGAGCATAGTTAAAATCAAGAGTAATGAAACCACAAGTTAAGAATATAACTAAGTCACAAGAGTCAAAATAATCGAATAATGTAATTCGTAACTAAACTCTAGAACTCAAATAATTAATAAATAATATTCTAAATAATCACTTCTTCCTTTTAATAAGAAATAATATTTAAAAATAATTTTGTAGAGTGCCACACATTCCTTTTTTCGAATTAGTTTTTACAATCAGAATCTACAAGAAAATGAGCGATCCCATTTTAAATTGATAATTTAATGTGAAATAAAATTTTGAAGTTTATTTTTCATAGAGTATCAATTTTTTATAAAGTTGTGTTCAAAATTAAACAATAAACTCGTATGTCCTTAAAACAAAAAAATTTTTCTAGAGGAGAAAAATAATGACAATAATTATGGTAAAGGTACTAATAATAATATATAAATAACTAATGAATGGTGTCTCCTTTACAAAATCGGGTACACAAATAATAGGTATCTCGAGTCACAATCACATTGACACACTAAATTCAGTGGCCTTTTCACAAATACACGATGTCTCAGAAGAGATCATAATACGAATATAATACTATTTTGCTGCCCGTGGGTGGCTACGAAACTAATTTTTCACAATCACATACATGTCGATATGATCATTATTTAACTCGCAATGGTAGAGTCACCACACAAATCATGATGGAGATAATATAGTCAAAACTAGCATGATAAGACAAATCATAAAACATTAATACATGAGATATTATAATTAAACAATGCATGCATAACTTCTTGAAACAAAATATAATTTCATATGAATATATGGCAAAACTTATTATATATATATATATATATTCATAAGCATGGTTTTCTTAATTTCAAATCATGAAGTCACACGTATTTTACAAGTCACGATATAATATTACATCATATTAATCGAATAAAAATTCTTTTTAAATGAATAAGATGCATTAAAACATAGTAATTTAAGAAAATAAATTATTTTAACATATTAAAATATCACTTAGCACTAATGAGAGTCCCTCATTTTCTTAACTGACAAAAAGAATACAAGATAGATCACAAATAGGAGTTTTAAATTTTATTTGAACCTAAATTATTAAACAAAATTTTAATTACAATCTATAATTGCCCAAACATGCTTGTAAATAAAAATAACTCAATACCAAGCCTAATAACTTACGTTGACATTAATTTAATCATACTTAAGTATTGAACCAAACTTAAATAAAGTCCACTCATCATATCAAAATATTAATTTACTATGAAGTTTTATCTCTCAAATTTTAGAATTAATAAGGTAAAAGGTACTGAACTCTTAAATCATAACCATAATAAATTTAAGAAATTATTAATACTTAATAATAAATACATATCTCCAATAGAAATCAACAACCCAGGTCAAACTACATAAAAAGTTTCTATACTAACTTAATATACCATAACATACACCAATATCATTTTATCAAACTCTAACTCGATTCATGAATAATTGGATGCTAATTAGATTCTAAAGGTGATGAAAAAGAAAATCCACATTCTAGATTATGAAAAGAAAAATAATGAAAAACTAATGTTAAATACCACTTTGACTTGAAAAGAGGACTATTAGATTACCTAAATATGGTGCTAATCTTCTCCTTCCAAAGCCTTGCGAATTTTTTTGCAAAAAACTCATGGTTGATCCGTTTTCTAATAAAAGCTAATTTTTCTCTATTCTAGTCTCCAAAACAAAGCCAAAAGAGAAGAAAAATTGGGCCGTATCATATAGAGATATAAATTTACAAAAAAAAAACCATATTAGTAAATTTTACACCTAAATCCGAAAGCTTTTTTTTTTTGTTTTCACATATTGTCTAAATCAAAATCAAATGAGAGCATTTTTATTTTTTAATAAATTTATAGTATAAAATAAATATTTTTTTTACTAATAATAATAAAATAAATAATTTCTTGTAAATTTATTATAAGATATATGATTATTTATCAAAAACTCTTTAATTTAGGTGAATAGCCAAACAGGATTAATCATAACAATTAGTGAAGCGTAGAGTGAAGAGAAAATTGAGAATTTATTTTTTTCTAAAAATGATAAAATTGTGACATTTCATTTAAAACAAATGCTAAGAAGTACAAGTCATATCAACATTGCCAACTTGTCAGAAATCGAAGGGCAAATGTTCGAAATAATAGACACATTTTGTCAGCGGATCAAATGGATTTTTCTGTCAACAAGTTGTATATGATCAATAAAATATTTTCTGATAAATGCACTTGTTATAGTTTTTTATTATAAAATTTTTTAATAAGTAATTATTTCTGTTATTATAAATCTATGAAAAATTATCTATCTTATTATTATTAGTAAAAAAATTATTTATTTTGTATTATAAATTAAAAAAAATTATCTCAATTAAAATATTTAAAAATTATTTTATCTTAGTTTAATTTTATCAATTACAATTAATATAAAAATTTGAAATTATTCTCTTTTGATTTTAATTTAAATAAATATTAAATTGATATAAAAAATAACTGATCTTATTTTAATTTTTATGAGAAATTAATTGTCTGATTTTTAAAATTAAAAATTAAAAATATAGTTTGCTCAAATTGGTTGTCTAATAATTATGAACTGGGCTGTTCAAAATAAAATTGAATAAAAATAATTTAATTTTTTATATTAATTTAATTAATAAAATTAAATTAAAATGAAATGAATGGAGGTAGTCTTTTTGTAAATTTATAGTATCAAATAAGTAATTTTTTAGTAATAATGATAAGATAATTGATTATTTGTTAAAAATTATTATTAAAATTTTTTAAAAAATCACCAAATAACACCTTGACAATTTTCAAAATTTTTAGAAGGGAAGACGTCTTTACAAAATTTGGAAGGCATGGGGGGTTATTGGTAATTTTCTCTGTAAGCATACAACGCAAACTGGGCCCGCAGGTCCGGCCTGGAAAAGAGAGGAGACGTATATCATTTTGGTTGCTTCCGCAGCCGTTCGATACAAACGAAGCCAAGCACGCGTGTCACAATCCAGACCGTCGAGTTGATTGAGGCAGCGGGCCCACAAAACGGACAGCAAAAATATGACCTTTTTTTATTTATTTCTGGATTTTCACGGATTATAAAAAGGCCAGCTCCTCCCTCCGGCAATATTTGTCGCCGTCGCCGTCGCCGTCGCCGTCGCCGTCGCCGTTCACTCTGGTACTCAAATTTCTCTCCTTGTTATTCCCCTATATTTGTCGCAATCTTCTCTCTTGTTCCTTACATTTATGGAGTGATTTGACTGAATGGGAGATGAATTTCTATCCATCTGCATGGGAAAATGGTTAGGGATTTGGTGTTGTTGAGTTGAATATGGTTATTGATCTCTTTGACGCCTGGAACTGAGAAATCTAAGAAAAAAGTGAGATTTTGGTGCTTGGTTGTGGTAGGCTTTGGTGGACGTTGGTTTTTCTGTTTATGGTTGTGGATCTGGTGAATTTGAGCTGCCCGAGTTGTCGGTTTTCTAAATCCCGTGCGAATTTGTGTTTTTTCCTGGACTTTTTTACTGTGTTTGCAACATTTAGGATTGTTGCCGATTAATGATTTTTTCTCCTTAAAAAGAAGAGGCTTTTGTTGAAATGTGTCAGGCCTGATGTCTTTTTGGTGATGAAATCCTTCCAGAGCACATGAGATTGGGTGCTTGGATTTATTTTGAAATGCTTAATTCGCTGGCGATTTCTTTTTTACGTGAAATGTGTGCTGAAGTTAGAAAAGCTTGAGCTTTCAAACACTCAGTTATGAGGGGGTTGTTTTTTGTGGACATTTGGATCTCAGGTTTTTTTTACTTAAAAATATTATTTTGATCAAGGAAATAATTTGATCAAAGAGACCACTGTACATCACCATGGCTATATTTTTCAACTAACAAATTTTGTGATAGATTGAATGTTGACTTTGTTATTTCATCTCATAGATAGCCTTACTGCAGAAATTTTACAATTACATTTCTCTATTTGGCTTTCTGGACGCAGGTAGCTGTGATTAGCTGTCTGATTTTTGCTATGTTGACGGTTTTACTGATTGTTGAACTGATGTCTTGTTAGAGACAGTAGGTGGGTATAACTTTGAGCTCTTTTCCATAATTTCACTTTCCTGTTACACTATACCTTGCCCTTTTTACTGGAAAAATTGGGGCCTTCTGATATAAGTTGCTGTTCTGCTGATTCCAGTTTTCTTGAGCAGAAGTAGGAAATTTTTGAGCGTTGGATGGATACATGTCTATGTTTTTTTGGTTTATTTCTTCCATGCAGAAATTCATGCCAATTTTGTATCTTTTTGTTTGTTTGACTTAAAAAAAAAGGAATTTGTAGCCTATTATTTCAAGATTCATCAACTAAACAATTGCTGCCTTCAAGTGGACTTTGTGCTACTTATTCTGAGATTCCATATTCTTTTGGGATGAGAAACAAACAAGCAAAAAAAAAAAAGTGTCTTGGTTTTTACTTACAACTGTCCCTTTTTTTCTCTTGGTTCAACACCAGGTATATTTCTCCTTTGTGCTCCAGATTTCCAAGTACAATGGTGTCAGCCACAATCTCCACCATCTCAGCTGGTTCAATTACTTCTTACCATGCTCAGACCAGCTTGGGAACAAAATCTAAGTGTTTTTGCATGAGTTTGCAGGCTCCAAATTCCTTCAAGAGTTTCATTGGTTTGAAGGCAGCATCATCGGTGAATATTGAAGCAGAGACATCATTTCTGGGGAAGGAAAGCAATGCTTCACTGCAGGCATCTTTTGTTTCAAAATTGAAAGGAAAGCAGAGAATCACGAATCAATTTCAACCTTGTGCTTCAACTTTTAAGGTGGCTGTCCTCGGAGCTGCAGGAGGAATAGGTCAACCATTAGGACTTCTGATCAAGATGTCTCCACTGGTTTCTGCACTGCATCTCTATGATATTGCAAATGTGAAGGGTGTAGCTGCTGACCTTAGTCATTGTAATACGCCCTCTCAGGTTTTGGATTTCACTGGACCATCTGAATTGGCCAACTGCTTGAAAGGTGTAGATGTGGTTGTCATTCCTGCAGGTGTTCCTAGGAAGCCAGGCATGACTCGAGATGACTTGTTCAATGTAAACGCCGACATTCTGAAGACTCTGGTTGAGGCTGTTGCAGATAACTGTCCCGATGCCTTCATCCACATCATCAGCAACCCAGTGAATTCTACTGTACCAATAGCTGCAGAGGTTCTCAAGCAAAAAGGTGTCTATGTCCCAGAGAAACTTTTTGGTGTTACAACGCTGGATGTTGTTAGAGCGAATACATTTGTAGCTCAAAAAAAGAACCTTAGGCTCATAGATGTTGATGTCCCTGTTGTGGGGGGCCATGCTGGGATTACTATTTTGCCATTGTTGTCAAAGACGAGGCCATCCACAACCTTCACGGATGCTGAAGTAGGAGAGTTAACTTTGAGAATTCAGAATGCTGGGACAGAGGTTGTGGAGGCTAAAGCTGGTGCTGGATCTGCAACTCTATCTATGGCTTATGCAGCTGCTAGATTTGTTGAGTCATCTCTCAGAGCTCTGGATGGTGATGGTGATGTTTATGAGTGCTCCTTCATTCAATCTGAACTCACTAATCTGCCTTTCTTTGCATCAAGGATTAAGCTGGGGAAGCAGGGTGTTGAAGCTGTCATATCTGCTGATCTGCAAGGGCTGACCGAGTATGAAGAGAAAGCACTCGAAGCCCTCAAGCCAGAATTGAAGGCCAGCATTGAGAAGGGCATGGCTTTTGTGCAGAAGCAGCCTGCAACAGCAGCTTCTGCTTGGTTCCCTGCCTTCTATTACAATCACTGATTCTCACAAGAAAAGAATAACAGCTGAGAGGTGCTCGGGTCATTTCAATTTTGCGGCTTAGTAGGTGTCCGGAGGCATGTTATCAGGCCCATTTTGCTGTTTATCCCTTTATGTTGTGCTGTAATTACTGATTCAGCTATTCTTAACCCCTTGTTACAATTTAGGGTTTTTGTTTGAGTAATGTCTGTCTGGTTTACAATTTAGGGTTTTTGTTTGAGTAATGTCTGTCTGGTTTTCTACAATTGCAATAAATTGGCAGTTTGGCATGTGTCTTTTGAAAGTTCTACAGGACAGGATGGTCTTTGTGGAATGTCAAGTGAATAATGAGCACTTCAGGTTTCCGTTCTGAAACACATCCTCTAAGGAGAATTTGAATAGCCAAGGTCGGAGACATGATAGTGCAGTTAAATAACCATTTTTTTGGTAGCAAATAAATATGCAATACCAAGCACCTCTTAAGAAACAATACACAACCAGTTGGGGATTTCTTTTCTTGTTTTTTTAAATAAGCATTAACATGAACATAATTACAGTTTCCTGTTTCTTATTATACCGGCGTTTCACATCTACTTCTGAAACTTATCTTACACAGAAAATCGCTCACAGATAAAAGCAAATAATTTTGAGTTCCTTCTTATTTATTTTAACCCACGACAAGAGCTTCTCCTCGCAACCAATCAATAAAGCCAAGGAAAAGCAATGTGAGAAATCAGAAAGCGGGGAACTCGACCTGTGAAGAGCACTTGCCGGTCGGAAACACTGGGCACTGGATAAACCCGCCCGCCGAGCTATCAACGCACACGTAAACCTGATACAACTGTGTGTTCCCAGATGCATCCACATTGCACTCGATCCACGGTGTGTATCCGATTGTATGTTGAATGGCTTGCTTGATGCTTGACAAGCTGTAGAAACTGCCGTCTGGTTGGATACCAGCTCTCTTCAAGCTGTGCAGAATGTTGGCTTGATTCTTAAGGTCAAGCGCAGTTTGGAAGTAGGAGTGCTGGTTGAGGACCGACTCTGCGCATGTGCCATGTTTCTCCCACTCGTGTGACCAGAACTTTGAGCCGTCGCCGCTTGGGCACGCCAGAGTCGGCCAGTTCCTTCTCATACTACTTAGCAAGTCGCTAATCTGCACAAAAGAACAGCAGACGCAACACGAGGTTAGTTTAGTATTACTGTCAGTAAAGAATTGCTTCTAATTAAGACTAACAATATCAAGTCTATCAACAGACCCGGGAGGAGTCGTAAGGGCTGTCGGGGTCGCAGTTGGAAGGATAGGAGCCATCATTGTTGTTGGGCCACAGACCATGGATGCCGAAGTCGGCAGCAGGCTTCCCGGTGGTGGGATAACAGCAGCTCTGCTTGCTGTCACAGTATGACCCCGGCCACTGCACCAAAAGACATTCTCAGCACAAGAAACACGATAGTAAGCAAATGGAATGGACTTACCTGCAACACTAGGTAGAAGAAGTCGAAGTCTTTCGCAGCAACCAATTTTGCAAAGAAAGAAAGCAGAAAGACGACAGCTAAAAGAATATTCATGGCTTCTTGACCCTTGGAAATGTCCTGATGTTTCTCTTTGCATCCGCGATCTCCTGCACTGCATTATATAGGAATCAAAGAGGCAGGTCCCTGGCCCATTATGAGCCGGCATATTTCTAATATATATGCCCATTTAAAACAATTCATTGACGTGACGCAACCATTTTTGCTGGCTGAGCTGTTCGTGTTCCTTTCCGTTTCTTCAGATGGGTCCACATTTTATATCTGAAACTCTGATGAATCTGCTTTTATTTCTCATAATTGAGAAGGTTTAATTATTCATTAATGCTGATTATGCGGGCATAAATATTATTTGTGGATTACTTATAGTTGATTCATTTTGGGTTTGTATATATTGAAAGAAAATTTGAAGGTAGTAGTCGTATAGTCAAAATTCAAGCAAATGTCAAGCTTTGGTGACCAATGAGAACAAACTTGATATGAAACGCCGGCCCTGTGTTACTCGTGAATGAGGTCGTGAGAAGAAAGAGATGAGATGAGATTGGCAATGTTTGTTCATACACGCAAAAAAGAGACGACAATGTTTGTCCCTTTCAGCATTTAAGTTTATGTTCTTTCAATTTTATTTTAGTTTTTTCTAGAGAAATTTGATCTTTTAGTGCTCATGTATTCCGTTTGATCCCTCTAACTAATTAAGTAGAGAGATCAATGTGGTACACTTAAGTCATGTAGGGAGGATATATGATTCAGAGCTTTCTGTCCGATGCACTCTCCTGTTCTTGTTCATGTCAACAAGCGTCTAATTCCGGTTAAATTGCTCTTCAAACAAATGCTCATGGAATTAGTCGGTTCGCATTGTCCAAGCAGTTTCACTTTTGGAGTTCTTATATCTGACAGTATCTTCTCTTAGAACACATAACAAGAAGGATCATCGCATATGCGGTTTCCCTAAGATGGTCATTTCATAATGTGATGCCATCAGAACCAATCACAACAATAATCATGCAAGCATCACTCAGAATGAAGGGAATTGGAGATGGGGGTAGCAGTGGCTTGATGGGCAGCACAGGGCACTCAATCAGGTTGGACCCTGAAGTATCCACACACAGAAAAACTTGACATAATTGGCTGTTCCTCGATTCATCACTGTTGCATCCCACTCCAGCTGCGTACCATGTTGCCTCTTTTATGGCGTCACTTATACTGCCCCTCCTGCGAAGTCCTTGCATGGACCTGCTTCCCGCCGCACAATGACGAGACCTTGGGCGCAGGATTCGAGGACGAAGGTAGAAGAGAACGGATCGCCATTGACGCCACTTCTAGCATGCGTCTATAAAAGGCGAAAACTTTGTAGGGGGAGTTGCTGCTTTGGGAGTAGGCCCTCGAGATGGCGTTGTCGTGAAGGTCGCTGGGTTGTGGTAGAACACCTGAAGAGAGTACCTGAGGTCGTGGAATGGGGACGAGGTGGCGCGGGATAAGGAGGCGGCGGAGCGTGGATTTGGAGGGGATGGGTCGAGGCGGAGGATGATCTGATGAGAGACACGTAGTCCGTGAGCGATAGGGATTGGATTCGGGAAATGAAGAAAATGATGAGCTAAAGCCGTGAATTTTTGGAAGCCATGGTCGAGTTCTGAAAGCACGTTCGTGGTCGATTCCTCAACTCGAGCGAGAATGGGCTGTTTTGAAAATGGATAAATTTGTATAAAAGCTTTTTATTTTTTTAATTTCTAACTCAGTTAAAAAAATAATTTCAAAAATCCATTTCTCATTATTCAAATAAAGTATATTTTTTAAAAATTTTTTATAATATTAATTTTAATTATTGTTGTTGGTGAAATTATAAACTATGATTATAATTTAAAATACTTAATATTATTTATAACCGTTCTTGTTGGAATCAAAAATATAAATAATTTTTTTTTTTGACTTTCGGATTAAAATGATCGAGAACAGTAACTTCTGAAAAGTCCTTTTAGTCAATTAAATATCAAAAATGAATAAAAATTAAGGCTAAGTAATTAAGGAGTTACTATTGGTGATGCTAATTAATTAAGGATAAGTAATTAAGTTTGGTGGGCGTATTAGCCAAAAACAGCTCCCAAATCACTAATTTTATCTCTTAATTATAATAATGATGAGGCGATTAATACGCAAGTTGCTGCTTTCGTTTCAGCTTGGAGAAAGAAAATTTTGGTTTAGTTTCGGGAATGGATAAAATTTATGGGTATTGCCATACAAATTGGATTCGTAAGGCTGCTACTAATTTGTAGACATTATTGGATTACTTTTGCAATTCAGATAAGTTCCAAATCTCTGATCAAATTATTACAGTATGACTCAAAGAATATATTTCAGATGAAAATGGCTGAGATGTGTCCTCGGAAACAAAAACATGAACTCTGTTTGCAAATCAATCGAACCGTAAACAGGTTGCTTTACAATCCTCCTCCTTTCCAGTACTTCCCTCACTTTCAATGCCTCGTCCCACCGCCCCTCGTCAGCGTGCACGTTGTACATCAGCTAGTACGGAGTGGAGCTCTCTGGTTCGAGCTCTGTCAATGTCTCCGCTGTCACCCGAGCCAATATCACATCGTTGTGCACTCTACATGCGCCTAGCAGCGCTTCCCACACTGCTCGGTCTGGTGGAACTAACACACCTTTGATGACTTTAATTGCAGGCCCCCCGATGAGGTCTACGAGTGAAGCATAGTGCTCTACTTCTGGCATTATCCCGAACTCGCGGAACATGGAGTCAAACTGTCTCCCTGCCTTCTTCCACCAGACCTGCATGACCACAAGCATTCAGAACCAAGATGAATGTTATGTGGGTTGGCTTCACATTCATCCTCTTCTTTCATCGAAGAACTCCAGTGCTTCTCTTGCAAGCCCATGCGGTGCATAACCTCCAATCATCACGTCCCATGAGACAACTTCTTTTCGTGATCTGATCTCCAAGAACACAGTTTTCGCATCTGTCAAATTCCCACACCGAGCATACTTTGTGATGAGAGCATTGTTGATTGGATTGTCTGCCACAATTGTCTTAACAGTGAGCTGGCGGACCTGAATTCCTTGGTGCAAAGTCGCAAGCCCATCGCATGCACTAAGCACTGAAGACAAAGTACGTCGATCGGGTCTCTCATCCGCAGCCTGCATTTGTGAGAAGAGCTCAGTAGCTCTATCAGAGTCACCATTCTGCTCATATCCAGCGATCATTGTATTCCAAGAGACGAGATTCTTATGGGGCTTCCTCTCAAAGTACCAGCTCGCTTGCTCGATATCACGTTTCTGAGTGAATCCACATACAATGGAATTCCACAACGTAGTGTCTGGGTTTGACAACTCCAAGAATAGATTCAAAGCCTAATTCATCTCCAGTGCCTGCACTTATCCAGCAATCATCGCGTTCCATGAGAAAACATTTTTTTTCAGGCATTTTGTCAAACAGTTCCCTCGCCAATCAAACACTCCCAGATTTAACATAACACATGATCATCGAATTCCACGCAATCACATTCTTTTCGAATCTACTGTTCATCTCCGGTATCAAGTTGGACAGTCGCCTTGCTTCTTCAACGTTTCCACAGAGACCGAAGCCGGGATTCAAAGTGTTGTAGGCAACGACAATTCCTTCAATATCTTCTATAGCCTCACTCTTGAGTGAAACATCTTTGGCTTCCTCCAATCTGCCATTCCTAATAAGACCCGACATAAGCACACTCACAGAAGCGGCATCTCTAACAGGCATTTGGTCAAAGAGCTCCACTGCTTTATTTATCTCTCCAGCGCCAAGAAATCCAATGATCATGGTGTTCCACGAAACTACATTCCTCTCGGGAGTCGTTTCAAACAAGAGAATTGCTTCCTCCATCCTCCGGTTCCTAACGTACCCGTTAATCATGGGGTCCCAAGAAATGGCGTCCCTCTCCAGCATGGCCTCGAAGATCCGCCGCCCCTCCCGAGCTCACGTGGATCTCTGAACGATGCATACCCCAGAAGCATCGAGTTCCATCACACAAAGTCTCGTTGAGGCAATTTGTCGAACATCTTGCGGGCTTTCGGGCTTTCGGGCTTTCGGGCTTGCGGGCTTTCGGGCTTGCCGGAGCTCTCGTTTCCTGACGGAGCCACTGATCATGGAGTTCCATGTGATCACGTTGCACTGGCGGAGGCCGTCGAAGACCCGACGGGCGTCGCGGAGTTGACCGCTTCGGATGAGGTCGGAGAGGAAATTGTTCTGCTGCCGGAGGAGGAAATCCTGGTGCTCGCCAACGGGAGCATTCGAGAACACACGGCGGGCTGTGAATTGGGACAGCCTTCTCGTGTTGGACTTGGATATGTGATCCAAAACTTGGAACAGAGAGGATGTTATTTTTGAAAATATAATTCCTTAAACTTTTATTAAAGCGCTAATTACGCGCACCCCTAATATCTGATAATTACGAAAAATTCTCCGAAATTTTCGTAATTATGTATACTATTTCCTTCTCAAAATATTTATCTACATCCCTAATTATTATTTAATCAAATTTTTTTAAAAAAAATTATAATTTTACCCTGCATAATTTTTACAATTAAATCTCTAAAAACTTATTTTCTCACTTCTACTTTTTCTCTTAAAACATTTATAAATAAATCCTTGAAATATTTTTATTTATAAAAAATCTAAATATTAATATTTTTCAAAAAATATTTATAAAGGAGCGGCGAGCGAGGGCGGTGAGGGCGGCAAGCGAGGGCGACGGAGGCCAGCACGTGAGAGCGGACGCCGAAGGCCGACGCGTGAGCACGGACGCCCGAGGCCGGCCAGCAGGCGCGGACTCCCGAGGGCGGCGGGCAGGCGTGGACGCCGGAGGTAGGGCGCAGGAGCGGACACTCGAGGCCGGCGAGGGTGCGAGCACCGCCGGCGAGAGGCCTATTTGTAAAATTTAGTTTTAAAATAAATAAAATTTAGACTTATTTATAAATAAAAATATTCAAGTTGTCTATTTTTAAATGTATAAATATTAAACTTGTAATTTTAAATTTTAAGTTTAAAAACCTTCAATGTCTTTTTTATAAAATTTTAATTAAAATATGATAAAAAATTTAGACTTATTTATAAATAAAAATATTCAAGGGGTCTATTTGTAATGTACAACATGAAACTTGTAATTTTAAATTTTAAGTTTTCAAACCCTTCAATGATTTATTCGTAAAATTTAGTTTTAAATCTAAATAAATTTGTACTATTTATAAATAAAAATATTCAAGGGGGTTCTATTTTTAATGTACAAATATTAAACTTGTAATTTTAAATTTTAAGTTTTAAAACTTTCAATATCTTTTTTGTAAAATTTAATTTAAAAAATGATAAAAATTTAGACTTATTTATAAATAAAAATATTCAAGGGGTCTATTTGTAAATGTACAAATATGAAACTTGTAATTTCAATTTTTAAGTTTTAAAACCTTCAATGCCTTCTTTGTAAAATTTTATTTAAAAAATAATAAAATTTGGACTTATTTATAAACAAAATATGGTTTAGGGGTCTATTTATAAATGTACAAATATTAAACTTGTAATTTTAAATTTTAAATTTTAAAACCTTCAATGTCTTTTTCGTAAAATTTTATTTTAAAAATGATAAAATTTTAAACTTATTTATAAATAAAAATATTCACGGGATCTATTTGTAATTTGTAATTGTACAAATACTAAATTTGTAATTAAAAATTTTAATTTTTAAAACTTCAATATTGTGAAATTTTATTAAAAAATTGATAAAAATTGGGCTTATTTATAAATAGAAAAATTTGAGGGGTCTATTTGTAAATATAGAAAAATATTGAACTTGTATTTTAAATTTTTAACTTTTAATATCTTCAACTCTTTTTTGTTAAATTTTTTTAAAAAATTATAAATTTTTGATTTATTTATAAATAAAAAATTCAAGGGACTTATTTGTAAATTCACAAATATAAAATTTGTAATTAAATTTCTTATGTAGGGTTTATTTGTAAAATATTTAAAATATTTAAGGTCTGTTTTATAAATTTTCATATAAAAAATATTAACATTTAGACTTTTTTTAAAATAAAAAAATTTAAGGGGCTTATTTGTAAATATACAAATATTAGGGTTTATTTATAAAATATTTAAAATATTTCAGCTCTTTATAAATATTTTTTAAAAAATATTAACATTTGGACTTTTTATAAATAAAAAAATTCAAAGGACTTATTTGCAAAAATACAAATATTACGATTTATTTATAAAATATTTAAAATATTTCAGCTCCTTAATAATTTTTTTTTGAAAAATATTAATATTTGGACTTTTTATAAATATAAATATTTTAAGGGTTTATTCGTAAATATTACGGAGGGTACAATCGAAATTTTTCGAGAAAAATTTGATTAAATAACAATTAGGGGGTATAGATAAATTTTTTAAAAAAGAGGGTGGTGTAGGTAATTACGAAAATTCTGGAAGATTTTTCGTAAGTACCGGATATTGCAGGGGGTGGATGTAATTGGCCTCGAGTGTCCGTTCTCATGCTTCAGTCTCTGGCATCCGCGCTCGCTCACTGGCCTCGGGCGTCTGTGCCTGCTCGCAGACCTCCGACGTCCACGGTCGCACGCCGACCTCCGGCTTCCACGCCTGCATGCCGAAGCCCGTGCGCCACCGTCCTCACTGCCCTCGCTTGCCGCTCCTTTATAAATATTTTTTAAAAAATATTAATATTTAAACTTTTTTGAAAAATAAAAATATTTCAAAGGTTTATTTATAAATGTTTTTGGAGAAAAAGTAGGAGTTAGAAATTAAGTTTTTAGGGGTTTAATTATAAAAATTACAGAGGGTAAAATCGGATTTTTTGGAGAAAATTTTGATTAAATAACAATCAAATATGTATAGGTAAATATTTTGAAAAGGGAGGTGACGGAGATAATTACGAAAATTTCCGAGGGTTTTTCATAATTATCGGATATTAGGGGTACGTAATTAGTCCTTTATTAAATTATATATAATTTTTAAAAATTTGTCAAATTATATATTTTAAAAAATTTGAAAAATCGTATATAACTCCTTAAAAAAAATTTTAAATTACATATTTTTGTTCTTAAAAAATTTTAATTATTTTTCAGTTATTTTATATATTAAAAAAAATTTTCGGACGTAAATTTCCGAACGGACGGCCTCCGCCACGCGGGACGGAGGCCGAGGCAGGCGCGCCGGCACGACGCGGTCGTGACTGCCAAGGCCGAGGCCGTTCCCGCCACCGCGTGCCGGGGACGGAGGCCCGAGCCGGCGCAGACCGGCATGCCGGGGACGGCCGGCCCTTGGCCGGGGACGTCCACGCCCCGCGGTGCCGGCGCGACGGCCTCGGCATCGCCTCCCGCGTTGCGGGCGCGCCGGCATCGGCTCCGTCCCTGGCACGCGGGGGCGGAACAGCCTCGGCTGTGGCCGTCCGCGCCCGCGTTTCGGCGCGCCGGCGCCCCGGCCTCCGCCTCCGCTCCAGCCGCCGGCCTCCGCCTCCGCTCCAGCCGCCGGCCTCCGCCTCCGCTCCAGCCGCCGGCCTCCGCCTCCGCTCCCGCCCGCCCGGCCTCCGGCTCCGCTCCCGCCGCCGGCCGGCCTCCCCCCGTCCCGGCCCGCGCGACGGGGTGTTATTTGCAAAAATCCGAATTTCGGGGACTTTTTTGTAAATCAGAATAATTTCAGGGGTTTATTTGCAAAAATTCGAATTTCGAGGACTTGTTTGTAAATCTGATTTCTTTCGGGGTGTTATTTGCAAAAATCCGAATTTGGGCACTTATCGGAATAATTTCTGGGGGTTTATTTGCAAAAATGTGAATTTTCAGGACTTTTTTGTAAATCTGATTTCTTTCTGTGTGTTATTTGCAAAAATCCAAAATCCGGGGGGTTAAATATAAAAAAGTAAGTTTTTAGGGGGTATATATAAAATAACCGGGGGTAAAATCAGAATTTTTTGGTAAAATTTTGATTAAATAACAATCAGGGTTGTGGATAAATATGGGCAAATTTGAGGGGATGGGAGTAATTACAGAAATTACGGGGGTTTACCGTAATTAAGGCTAATTACGGGGTCACTCGTAATTATCCCTACTTTATATATATATATACATAAAGATATCATTTGACATCTTTTAAGTTGAAATAAAAAAAAGAAAATATTCCAATCAAGTGTAGATTAATGTAATGAAGAGCATGAGCAGAAATTAGTTCCAGATATGGTTTATATTGAGTATTAGATATAGCCTAAATTGAATCATAGTTTAATTGAGTTGAAAAGAGTTTAAATCATGTCATAGCAAAATTATCATTTTATATTTTGGATTTAAATTTAATTCGAGATTAGACTAAAACAAATTTCAGCCAAATCAAGGGCAAAATAGTACTTTTATATTTTAAGTTGAAATTTAATATGAAATAAATATTTAACTGAATAAGAGAGCATTTTTGTCAATAATGACATACTAACAAAATCTTTTTTAACCAGGACAGGAGTATTTTATATCTTTATTTCAATCCAAATGACATTAAATGATATATATTTTTCAAATATTTTCTGATTCTAATGATAAATATTTAGGTAATAAAATTTTTACAATATATCTAATAATATAAAAAATATTTAGTTTTTAAGTTTAGAAAAAAATATGTAATTTAAAAAATTTCGAGTTATATGTAATTTTTCAAGTTTCAAAAAAAAATATACAATTTGACAAGATTTTAAGAAGTTATATATAATTTTTAAGTTTGGAGGATAAATATGTAATTTAGTAAGATTTCAAGTAATTATATGCAATTGACTTTTTCGAAAATTAATAATAATATTACTTTTTGAAAATTACTAATAACCCCTCTAACATTCAAATTTATCAATAACTCCTACGGTTTCATTTCTATACAATATTTGTTCTGAATACATCTGATCATATCTAATATTTGTATAGTTATTATGGTCAATAATATAATTATATTATTGTATGTCTATTTATATATTGTTTACAAAGAAAATTGTGGTAATTTATTGCATTTTAATTTATATATTTTAAAATTCAGGGTTATTTCAAAAGAAAATTGGGGTTGTATTACCATCAAACCAAATCCATTATTGATGAAAATGTGATACGGATCAAGTTTGAAACAGGCAGCAAATTTCATTATCTAAATGGTATGCTTCATAACGATCTTCATTATTTGGAAGATCATCACCAGAAACCTATTCTCTTTAATAGCTCATGACTCGGATAATATGTTATATTCTTCGCTAGGAAGCCCATTCTCGTTCAGCTTTTGCCTGAGCTGATGCCTAGGAATCAACCTCTTGTCCATGCTTAAACCTCAAGCTAAAAGTCAGCTCATGACGGATCAAATCCGACCCGTTATCAGAATCCATTAATCAAAACATGAATCACATTTACATTTTTCCTGTTATTGATATCGTCATGCTCTAAATACCCGTTGCAAAATCATCCAGATAACTCCATTTGTAATGGTTTACATCATTGAAGATGAGTGGTTAACTAGCTTTTCTGCTGCCAACAAAAAACTTATACATCTCACAACAGTTGAAACCCGGGAAGCTCAGTTCCCCCTAGAGCTTGGATCAAAATTGCCTTGCAGCCAAACGAGATGTCCTGTTCTTTGCCACTACGACAGCTCTTTGATCTCGCTTCAAGGGAAAAACAATGCTCATTATGTTGAAATCATGTGGCAAATTTATAGGTCATGTACAATCTGCTTCACAGAAGTATAGGTACCCAAGATAGCAATTGAAACTCCAAATACCAAGATCCCTACAATGGAAACTAGCTCAACTCTACTCCTCCGATAATCCTTATAGATCATGAGATTGCACACACATGGCAATAGCACGGAAACTATAACACTCAAAAGCGAGCCAATAAATGCCATGAGGTAAGCAAAGAATGGTATTGTCAAGGCTACGATCACAATGCTGGATACCAAAAGGCTTCTGATAAGAACTGAAACCGGTATCATGTTATAAGCTAGCAGTCTTTCTTCAATTGCCGTTGCCACTGGTGTGATTGTCAGTGCAAATTTTGTTACTGGATTGACCAATGTAGTATAGATAGCTACCTTGGAGCTCTTACATCCCACTGGAAGATTCAGTGTCACCTGGGATTGCACATCATTCCCATACATAAGGTAGCCAAAAATTGCCATTGATCCATAACTAAGGGTGCAGAGAACAAAGCACACAAGCAACACCTGTCGCAAAATGCCAAAATCATTAAGGAGAATATTGGTTAAGTGAACACTAAGCTTCAAATTCCATTCAAGCATAAACACTAACGACACATAAATAGAAAAGCAAGTTCCAAATTTATTCTTTACCTTAGAGAATTGGGCCTTATTTTTCATTGAATTGTAGAGGGTAGGAAGCATGGCATGTCCACAGTAGCAGAAAGCATAGAGGCCTAAAGAGGTTGGCAATCCACTGATATTCAAAAGCCTCCCTCGCTCATGAAACCCAACTCCATCAACAGTGGCAGCCCAAAAAACAGAACCAATCACAATGATCGAAGCCAGGACTCCACCAGCAGAGATAAAAGCAAGCTTACCTAGGCTTCTCAACCATGTGGTAGGCAGAACTACAAGTGCCATAATCACCACAAAGAATTGCTTTCCCGCGATACAAAAATTTCCAAATTCAAAACCCACTTTGGGGAACAATTTGTCCAAGTTGTCTCCCTCTAATATCAGGAATTCAATCGTGACAAGATAGAGCTCAAGGTACATGCAAACGGATACGATTAATCTCCCATTGCGTCCAAATGCAAATTCTCCTACGTCAGGATAGCTTTTGATGCTCGGGTCAGCATCCATGCACTGTTTAAGCAGTAATCCAGTGTAGTAACAGATGACAGCCACCATAAATAGTAGCATTAAGCTGAGCCACCCTCCCTGTGAAAGTGCATATGGAATTGACAGTATCCCAACTCCTGACAAATTAGAACATGCCAGTATTAGCTTGCTTTCTCTAACAAGAATCAAAATGCAACAAAAGCAGCTTCATAAATCCAATTTGCAATGTAGACTCATCCATGAGCAACATAAGAATGTCCTTAACCAAACAATTGCAGAAACCCAATTTTCAGTACTCAAACGAATTTTTTTCCTTTCTCATGGAGTCAAAAGGACAGACGGGAAAGAATTAAAAAACACAAACTTCACCAGAAAAATAAGGAAAAGCAATCTAATTGGACCAAGGACAAGAACCAAAAAACGAATAAATTGATTGCGACCCATGTAGAAAAATCAAACAACCAACCAACAGTACTATACCTATTACTCCCTTTTCTGCGGAATAGTTGAACAAGACTTCAAACAGAACAGAACCAAAAGTAAACCAAGAAACCCAAAAGAACATAAAAAAACCCAAACCTGTGAGCGCATTGAGGCCATTGAAACAGGTCTTGACAAACCCTGCCCCACCTTCATGCTGCTGCTCACGTTGGGCTTCAACATCCTTGTTCCTCCTCTGCACCCCATAGCTCTGCAGCAAAGGTGTATCCAAGGCATGTCCTGCGCCATCATAGTCCACCAAGATTGCGTTTTGATTTGGAGACGGAGCTGGAGAAGAGGCCACAGCCATCGCTGCAATCCCCTGCTCTCGAGCCCAAGCCCAAGAAGAGAGTCACAGGTGAACACGCATCTCCGATGGGGCGAACTATTTATGATGGCGAACTCGCCAGAGATCAAAAAAGAGGAGGAAAAAAAAGGGAATTTGCTAGGACAGACCAAGTCAAAGAAGGACGCTTATGCTGCTTTTAGGATAAAAACTTCCATCTTCACAGGATCTGGGAAGCCCTAATCCTAACACATTAGCCAAAGAAGACGAAGACAAAATTTGCTCCCGGGTTCTTGATTTTTTTAATGGCCCTTTTATTTTTTATTTTTAATTTTTTTTAAAAAAACTCGAGTATATAGGATCTCGTGACGCATTTTCTTTCTAATTTTACAAAACTGAATTAGAGATAAAAATAAATTTAGCTAATTTTATAGAGGAATTTTTACTTACAACCCTGTCATTTGCTATATTTACAGCCGGCCGCATTTTTTATGCTGATTCATAACCAAGTTTTAAATCTCGATTCCGGTTTTGATTTTGACATCTAGGAAAACCGATACATTTTAGCCGGCCATTTCGGTTTCGACCGAAATTTTTTTTTTAATTATTAATTATGTGTTGATGAGAATTTAAGTATATTTTAACTGTTCTTTCACTTCAAATTAAAAATACGATAAAATTCTAAATTTTTTTTATAAAAAATTAAAAATTATGAAAAAAAGTTATAATTAATTTTATCATAATATTAAATATTATTTTAATTAATTAAAATTAATTTTGATAGTTAACTACTGATGTAGTCTATTTTTTTATATATTACTATATAAAAAAATATACAAGAAATAATATGAATATGATTAAAAGTTAAAAATTAACATAAATAAATTTAACTTATTATTAAAATATACTTGACACAGACATAATTTATTAATTATAATATAATATAACTAATCATCATTATTATCATAATCATCATCGGTTAGAGTTTAGAACATTTGAATATGGAATTATAAATTTAGTACCTGGACGATCCAAATGTACATTTATAGACATACAAGTCAGAACAACTAGTTCTGTGCGATCTCATGACAGTGATTCACATGAGCGTGGGACCGATGCAATTTTTTTTGGCTTTACTTTCGATAAAATGGTCATGCACGCATGGACGTGAATAGAAAAATTAATGTGTTTCGGTTAAAACCATTTCCATTTCAGTTTCAACCAAAATAATTTTTTTATTTATTAATTATATTTTGACCAAAATTTAACTTTATTTTTATTATTTTTTAACTTCAAATTTAAAAAATTATAATATATTTAAAAATTTTGAAATAATGAACAGTCACGTGAATAATTTATGCATGTGAACAGTATCTTGCAGAGATCGGCGAAGGTCCTAGTGCGCCAGTGCGGGGGTTAGGCGGACAAGGGCGCCAAAGCCGGGCTGGCGACAGCGTCAACATGGGTGCAAGGCCAGCGCTAGCTCGTGAGAGCAGGGGCCACGGCGAGTGAGGGCGTGAGGCGGGCAAGGAGGCGGCGACAGGCGGGCAAGAGCATGGGGGTCAGGCAGGTGATGGCGCGAGACTGATGAAGAAGCGAGTGTAGGGGCCAATCTGGCGAGGGCATGGGCGCGGGCGCAAGGCCGGCAATGGCGAGGGCGCCAGGTTGGCAAGCCCGCTTGCGCAAGCACGCAGGTGCGGGTGCTAGAGGTCGGCTTGAGGGTATGAGTTTGGGCATAAAGCTGGCGCGAGGTCGTAGGAGGGGTGACGGCGCGAGCTCACCGCGCAATCTTCCGCTCGCTCTACACTCGCTGCGCTCCCCGTCATCGAAAACCCTAAACCGAAACATTTTGGGCCGATACATTACGGCATCGACCGAAACGAAAATGTTCCGAAATCGAACCGTTTTGGCCAAAACGTTTCGGTTTCGACCAAAATTTTAAACCTTATTTATAACACTTTTTTCTTGAATTTTATAACCCACAATCTCCTCACCGAATTTTAATTAAATTTTAAACAAAAAATTTTATCCTTAAGCCAATTTTCATATAAATATTTTATTTTTTAAAACTTGATATAAAAATCTCTATTTTCTTAAAAAGTTATAAAAGCCCCTCTTTTTTTAATCTTACAAAAAAGTATTTCTTTTTATTAAAAATTTACAAAAAACTCTATATTTTATTAAAAATATACAGACAAATTCTTAATTTTAAATAAGGGATTTTTAAAACTATGTAAAACTTGTCATTTTAAAAAAGTATAGAAAAGTCCTTGTTTCTAGAAAAAATTTACAAAAAACTCAATTTTTAAAAAATTATAAAAAATCCTCACTTTTAAAAGTTTTCATAAAAGTCCTCATTTTATTAAAAAATTTACATAAAAATCCCTCATTTAGAAAATTATAGAAATATCCTCGCCTTATTGAAAATTTTTAGAGAGGACCACATATTTATAAAAATTATAGAAAAGCAATTTTAAATTTAAAAAAGTAATTAATTTTTTTTAAAAATTACATAAAAGACTCATTTTCTTACATTTTTTTAGAAAAGTCGCCATTTCACGAAAAAATACAAAAAGATGGTTGCCTTCTTGAAAATTTACAAGAAAAATTTAATTCTTTTAAAATTTTGTAGAAAAGTCCTTTTAAAAAATAATTAAATCCTTAAAGTTTATGAAAAAAATGTTATTTTTCTCAAAAATTTACAAAATGTTAATGTTTTCCTAAAAATATGTAGATTAGTGATTATTTTTTAAAATTGGTAAAAAATTTTGGACAAAAGTCCTTGATTTCTTAAAGATTCATAGAAAAGTCCTCATTTTTATAAAATTTTTCTAAAAAGCACTTATTTTTCAAAAATTTGCAAAAAATTCTTTTTAAAAAAAATTTACATAAAAGTCTTTATTTTCTTAAAAATTTAATGAGGTCTGTTTCTAAATTCGTTTTTAAAAACGTAGGTTTTTCTGTAAATTTTATAAAAATAAAGACTTTTTTGTAAAATTTTTAAAAACAAAGACTTTTCTATAAAATTTTTCTGAATTCTTACTAACAATTTTTATTTGAATAGATTTAATTTATGTGAATTCTCATGTTGTTTTCTAATAATTGTCGTTGTTTTTGACTCAGTCAATGGAGTAAAAGGACACATCATAGAAAGTTTATTTATATTTTAAGACAAGCAGTTTAATAATTAATACTCACAACTTGTCTATGATCTCTTTGAGAGAAGAGTATGTTCCCATGACAGCAATTGAAGCTCCCATGACAATAATGCCTACAATGGTCACAACCTCAACACTCAATCTCTGAGAATCCTTGAAGATCTTGAGGTAGCACAAACAAGGCAACAGCATTGTCGCCGTGCTGCTCAAAAACGATCCGGTGAGTGCCACAACATATCCGAAGTATGGCACAGTCAACGCGACGATCAGGGTGCTGACCACGAGGAGAGTCCTGACGAGAATGCTGATGAGCCTGCATTTGCGGACTTGGAAGCAGTCTTCTATGGCATTTGCAATGGGTGTGACCAGCAGTGCATACTTGGTGAATGGATTGATGAGAATGGTGTAAATTGCAATCTTGGAGCTTATACGTCCAGCTGGGAGATTTAGTGTTATTTGAGATTTTGTGTTTTCACCGTACGTTAAGTTTCCCATTACTGCCATCAATGCATAGTTGAGAGTGCAGAGGCTGAAGCAGAGCAGCAAAACCTGCAAAGAACAGTAAGCATGGCAATAAGGGAACAGTTTGCTGACTAAACTTAATTGAAGAACCAAGATAGTGCAGCTATTAAAAAGGTCCTGGTCGAATGGCATGCGCTTCTTAGTCCCACAAGTTTTATTGTCAAAATTCAAAGTTCGTTCAGATTTGTTTCCTCCATTTATTTCCACATGTTGTTGTCATATTATTTGGAGGACAAGCAATAAACTTAGAAAGTGAAGCAATTGCATTTCAGAGATACACATGAAGAGAAATAGTCGTGAAATTATAGAGAAACAATCTCTCCTATGCTGCAGTTCTGTGCCTCTTGAAGCGGAAAGAATGGAACTTCAAGAAAAATGATGACTTTTTGACAGAAATGTAAAAGACTAGGACCAATAAATAAATTCACTTTATTGAATCATATCATCCGAAAGTGAGATGAATTGGAAAATGGAAAGACTTGCAAATCCACCTTGTGTGCTTACTTTGGGGAATAAGGTCCTGTCTTTCATGGAAGTATATATGGTTGGGAAGACTGCATGGCCGCTGTAACAGAAGGCATATAAACTTACAGTAGTAGGTAATCCTCTCCATTTTAGAAGAGCTCCTCTTTCATGGAATCCGACTCTCTCAACTGCACCGGTCCATAGAACAGTGCCAACTACAGTCAGAGAAGCCAAGACCCCACCAAAGGACACGTAAGAAAGCACACTTAAGCTCCGAAGATATATTGTCGGAAAGATTATCGAGGTTGCAAGTAGAACAAATCCTTGTTTTCCTTCAACTTTCAGTCGGCCAATATTGAAATTTACATTAGGAAACAGCTTCTCCAAGTTATCACCTTCTAGTATTAGAAACTCAATAGCAACCAGGTATAGTTCAAGGTACATGAACATGGCAACCACAAGTCTTCCCTTGTAGCCGAAGGCTAGTTCACCAATGTCGGGATAGGTTTTAACTAGTGAATTGGCATCCATGCACCGTTGCAGAAGCAAACCAGTATAGAAGCAGATGATGGCTATTATGAAAAGCAGCATCAAGCTTAGCCGCCCCCCTTGTGACAATGCATATGGAATTGATAGTATTCCAAGGCCTGTTAAAGAAAAACATTGTGACTTCATAAAATAACACCTTACTGCTAATTTTGATAAATGAAATTCATCAGATCTATTATTCAATTAGCTAAATGAAATGCGCCATTTCACATAAAGAATCATAAATAGAGAAAGGAAGCTACCATGACAGAGAGATATCAGATTAAGCATTCTCAATCAAGTCCTCGAGATTGCAGTTATTGAAAGATAGTCCAAAAGAACACTAAAATGGTACAAAAATGATATGAGAAATCAAGAAAAGCAACCTAATAGTGCATTGACTCCATTGAAACAAGTCCTAGCAAAGGTTGTGCCTGATCTGGAGGGGGAATGGTTCTCCATTTTGCTCCTGTTGAGCTAAAGGCCCCTAGGACTAGCAATGCTCACACTGGAGGACCAGAAGGGGTTTATAAATCAAGAAAGAATGTGAGGGAGATGTCCTTCGAAATGGCTCAAAAAAAAAAAACAAAAAGAAAGGTTAGATGGTGATGATGAGTAGATATCCATTCTAAGAAAAAGTAAGAACAAGTGATGCAAGAAATAAAGGAAAATAGAACTGACTTAGATGATCCCTGTGGAGTGTCTAACTTTTGGGGTTTTTGAGGTATATGATGACTTGTCACGCAACATGTGAAGTCATCTGAATCTTTCCATTGGCAGTTGTGGGCAATATCTATATGCTTCTTGATGCATTTTGAGGAATAACCTGTGATATCCAGATATGGATTGTTATAGTTCTTTCTAGCACAGCCAATTAGAAAAATAGTGGCGGTAGTGATGTTCTTATGAGATCATATTACATTAGGCCTCTAAGCATGTCTATAAGTAAATGGTATTGCATCTTTATGTAAGGGAGAGACAATAAGACGTACACGTCATTTTTTCAATAAAAAAACACAAAATGCTTCCATTTTCTGTGATTATGTTAATTGCATTCGGTTTTCCTTTAATATAGTCAAAAGCGATTAATTCACGGCCTTCACATAGAGCATAATCAAAAGTTTTCCTCAATGCTGTTAGCAGATATTCACTTTTAGATGAAACACCAACAATGACTAAATATAGGGTTTATTTGATGTCAAAAGAATCTCAAAGATAGCCACAATTAATTAGAATAGACCTTTTTTGTATTATTTTTCCTGTCCTTGTAATCATTCAAGATGTTGGACCAGATTCTCCTCTTACTTCTCCAATCTTTTTCTTTTCTTCATCGAAATTGTTGGTGGACATGCTCAAACATTTCCAGGCTGTCAAATCGGAGGACAGCATGTCCTTGTGGGTTGAGGAGAAATGCTTTCAAATCCATAAAACAAGGACAACGAAGACCACAAATGCAAAAATATGGCCCTTTATGGGCTATAATAAAAGGCTAGAATCAGAAGAACCTGAAAATTGTTGGATCACTGCAAACAGGATAGCGGATGAACAATTACTTTGGGATGAACTCATGATCATTTGGTTTTGGTAGACTATTTTGACACAGCACTGAAAATGTTGAGAATATAAAAAAAAACACATTGCCAACTGACCTCAATAATGTACCACTAAAGAATGTCAGCTCTAGTTGATGCTCCAGACTCCACCAAAGCCAAAAACTTTTAGTGTTTGATTCTGATATTTGCTAGGAATAGATTCAAATGAGCATCATGCAGAAATAATCAAACCAAATTTTCACTTGGATCAGATTCTTCTGTTCATGGCCTGGCTCTATGGCTGGATAAATGGAACTAGGAAATGACCAGTAGGTATGCAGTGGTATAAACCATGTTAAGAGACATTAAAGCAATTTATTAGGTGAAAATATCACACAAAGCAGCCCAAGATAAGTTGATCATGACTGACAAAGATACAATATAACCAGCTATGAAACAATAAAATTGCTTGGCCTTACTCTATCTGCAGTTTTATGTTGTACTGTACAAACCAATAGACTTTGGCATCCACCTTTGAGCACTGAATTGCATGGTCCAGAAAATTGTCGTGTAGAAATCCACTTATGCTGAAAGTAAACCAAACAAAAGATGGGCACTTGCTACCAAAGGACTTCTTTGGGTATACTTCTTTTCTAGTATCCCTAAATTTTACATGAGATGAGCAATCGCGGTCACTATCCACTGTAGATCCTGGACAACACAAGGCCACTCACTCCCATGGGACTTCTCCTGGCATACTTTCTTTGGTTACCAAAAATCCTAGAAGAGTTATCATGGTTAATGTTTATATGAAAATAAAACTTAAAAGTAAGTCACTACCATAGGTTCTGAAGAGCACATGTCCACTCACTGCCAATGGGCTTCTTTAAAAGTAAGTCACTACCATAGGTTCTGAAGAGCATATGTCCAGTCACTGCCAATGGGCTTCTTCAGGGATACCTTTTTTGTGAGGGTGAAGGGCTCTCAAAGGAGCAGAGTAGATCATAACTGCAATCAGAAACTTTTGTATTGTCAGTATCAAACCCAATAATGGGGTGTTTTAACAACTATAATAACAGGGACATGATAAAGTCGTCTAATATGTAACAGGTCTCAAAAAGGCAGGCGCCACACATTCCCTTGAACTGGTCTTTACTAGCTGCTCTAACAGATGGCTATCTCTCAATTAGATGAAATCCCCTAATCATTTGTGGTGAAAGGCACCTAGAAAGATCCCCTAAAACCAATCAAATGCAACTGAAAACACCTTAGGGTCTCCTTCTCAAAAGACAGAGGCTCTCTTGGGAAATAGTTTTGATAAATTCCGTGTGTACAATTAAGATGCCAACTAAAACAACTACTAATGATAGATTCCTTCCACATGAGCTGATTGTCTCCATGTAGCTGCACAATAAATTTCCTAGTACTCCCCAACCTCAGTCATCCATCAGCAATTTTCACTCCAACTGACCAAATGGTAACCTACCCAAACAGAAAAACTGCCCTTTTCTGACCTTGCCTTTCTCCAAACTTAATTCTTATGTATTGCTTCTGTTTTTTAATTTTGAAGAAAATATACATCAAGTAGACTAGTATGGTTTGACAGCTGCATTAACCAACATCAGTCTCCCTCCAAGTGAAAAACGTCACCATTTTTCCCTTTCCAACATATAAATCAATCAGAAACAACCAAAGAAGCCTCTTTTCCTATGTCATGTAGATTGCAAAGCATTACAGTGGGAAGGTGAATCCATTAGAATTCCCAGATCTTGCTCTTGTGTGATGCTGCGATTTGTGGATCCCCTCTATGAGGAATGACTAGGTTTTATGAAAATAAACCTAAGCACTGATGATAACTTGAATAACGGATAAGCCTGAGCACCATTTCTTAAAACTTTGAGTTGCTCTCCCAACAAAAGACACATATTTCCACCAAAATAACGCACATGGAAAAATATATATAAGCATGAAACAGAGAAAAAAACATGGAAACATGGTCATTTTACCACATACAATGTGCATCAAAGATCACATGCCATGTTTATCAATAAGGTTCTCATATTCACCAAAATTAAATCAAAGAAAATAAACGTAACCTGGCATACATTTTACCTACTATTAGATCTCGTCCATTCTTGTGACGCCCTCGACCCAGTACGATATTGTTTCTGGGCGTCTGCGGCCCACAGCCCACCCGACCCCAGGATTTTGTTTTTCCCAGTTCCCCAGGAAAAGGCCACGTTGTTGGGTCTATGGTAGTCATCATATTTAGCCCAGTCTCAACTCCAACACTTTGTCGATGTGGGACTAAATCGATCAAGAGGTGCGGAGTGGCTCTGATACCACTATGTGACGCCCTCGACCCAGTACGATATTGTTCCTAGGCGTCTGCGGCCCACAGTCCACCCGACCCTAGGATTTTGTTTTTCCCAGTTCCCCAGGAAAAGGCCTCGTTGTTGGGTCTATGGTAGTCATCATATTTAGCCCAGTCTCAACTCCAACACTTTGTCGATGTGAGACTAAAGACAACTGCTACTAGTTACAGGCCTATTGCCTGCCTACCGGCCCACTGGCCCCACCGGGCCTTATAATTCTTTAAAAGTTTCAGGCTATCATATCCTTTTAAGCAATCACTTCACTCTTTCATACCTAGGCAGTCTATAGCTGAAAAACTCCTGATAACGAATATTCCCATGTCATGAACAGAAAACTTGCTATTGTTGATATTGTCGGTTCCAGTTGGTTACAATATGAAGAGAACCAGTAAATTGTTTACTGAGACCATGAAACAAGCATTCAAGAAACTTGTTTTCACAAGCAACCAGCATCTAGAGATTCAGGGCAAAGAACTATAATAAACCATATCAGTTCTGTAGGCAACATTGTTTCGGACTGGCATCATTCCATTTTCTAGTAGATGACAAGTACGCAAACAAAAAGGAGTTTGTCTAAAAGTTATGAATGCTTGCAGATTTTCCCCCACTCTTTCTTCTTTATAAAATGAAAAGATTGAACCAGGAGAAATTTTAGAGGTACCGTAGATGAAGCAGTTTGAATAGCCAATGGACTAACTGTGAAAACCTTGGAAAAAAAGGAGTTTTGAACTTAAGTGTAAAACTTATTAACTTAAGGGGGATTTTGCAAATTTGTCCCTGAACATAATTTAGTCCAATTTCTCTTTTCCTTTGTTCTGGTGACGAGAATAGGGGAGGCTAGGGGTTATTAGAGATTGGATTATGAGTTTTTGGCTAAAACTTCACAAGGATTTGGAGAGGAGAAGGTTAGCAGTATGTTTGGGTAAGTTAATACTTCTCCTTTTGAGTTAAAGTGATATTTATCATTAGTTTTTCATTATTTTTATTTTTATGATCTAAATTATGAAATTTCATTTTTTTCCATCATTTTTAGAATCTAATTAGCATCTAATTATTCATGAATCAAGTTAGAGTTTGATAAGATGATATTGGTGTATGCTAAATATATGATATATTAGGTTAGTATATAATTCTTTAATTTAGTTTGGTTTGAGGTTATTAATTTCTATTGAAGGTATTTATTCATTATTAAGTGTCAATAACTTCTTAAAATTTATTATGATTATGATTTAAGAGTTCAACTCTTTCATATGGCTAATTCTAAAACTTGAGGGGTAAAACTTTATAGTGAATTAATGTTTTGATATGAGGAATGGTTTTCACTTAAGTTTTGTCCAATGCTCAAGCATGATTAAAATAAGGTCAATGTAAATTATTACACTTAGTGTTGAATTACTTTATTTGAAAGTATGTTTGGACAATTATGTATTGTAATTGAAATTTTATTTGATAATTTAAGTTTAAACAAGGCTTAAAACTCTTATTCATAATCTTCTTATCAGGTAAGTGAAGGAAGAACTCCCGTTAATACTAACTGATATTTTAATATGCTAAAATAATATATTTTCATAAATTACTGTGTTTTAATGTGTCTTATTTATTTAAAATGAATTTTCATCAGATTGATGGTATTACATCGTGATTTGTGAAGTGCACATGACTTCATGATTTGAGATTAAGAAAACCATGTTTATGAATTTGTATATTTATCATTATTAAATTTTAACATATATTCATATTGAACTATATTTTGTTTCAAAAAAATATGTATGCATTTTTTATTATAATATCTCCTATGTGAGTGGTTTATGAATTACCTTATCTTGCTAGTTTTGACTATGTTGTCTTCATCGTGATTTGTGTCATGACTCTATTATTAGGGGTTAAACTATGGTCGTGTAGACATGCGTGTGATCATGAAAAATCAATTTTGTGCCACCCGTGGTCATCAAAGTAGCGGTATATTCGTGTCGTGGTTTATTCTATGATACTATGCATTCATAAATAGGTCATTGATTTTAAGTGTGTCAATATTCTCGTGACTCGAAACACCTAATATATGTGTACCTTATTCTGTAAAGGAGACACCAATCATTATTACTTTCATATTATTATTAGTATCTTTACTATTATTATTATTATTATTATTTTTCTCTTCGAGAAAAGAATTCTTGTTTTAAGGACATACGAGTTAGTTCCTTGATTTTGAATATAACTCCATATAAGATTGGTATCTTATGAAAACAAACTTCGAGATTTTATTTCATATTAAAATGTCAACTTAACACGAGAATCGTCCATTCTCTTACAAGTTCTAATTATAGAGACTAGTTCGGGAAAAAGGATGTGTGATGCACTACAAGATTATTTCTAAGTATTATTTCTTATTAAAAAGAAGAAGTGATTATATAGGATTTTATTTGTTGATTATTTGAATTCTTGAGTTTAGTTACAAATTACATTATTTGATTATTTGGATTAATATGACTTAGTTATATTCTTAACTTGCGGTTTCATTACTCCTAATTTACGTATGGTTTTTTATGGTTTGCCATATTATGTTAAGATATTAAATACTTAGTATTGAAAGATGTTAGTATTATATACTAAGACTATTGTTATAAATTACAGAGTTGTAAGAAAAATATATACTTTATAATTGTACAGGATAAACCTTGTATATTTGCTATGTAGGCAAATATATGGCGCCTGTCACATCTCAATTTCGGGGCATGACAGGTTTAGTAGTATCAGAACTATAGGTTCAAGTCTTTGTAAAATGAAAGTTTTGAATTGAATAGATTATGTCATCTCTTGGTGAGACATGAGTGTGTGTAGAGTTATAAGTTGGATTAATACATATGTATTACTATCGTGACTACTATTCTGATTTGTTATGAATTGTATTCTTGTTATGATAACTTTGTATATGTATGTTAGAATGCCACCTAGAAGACATTTTGGCATGCGCAAGACTGGCCCAAATGCTATTGAGACTCAAGAAAATCAAGATGTAATTTTAACATAAGGGCAACGTAAGCAAAATGCCATATTTATTATGGATCCCACTATGGGAGTTCCTCAGTGTCCTAGGTCTCTAGCAGTAAATCCACTGGGTGGGGGGACGAGTCAAGAAGCTTTGATAGACTTCAAAGAATATTGCAAGAAATCCTGGGTCTACTTCAAACTTGAGCTCCAATTGCAGCTCAATATCCTTCCGTATCATCCATTGTTGCCCAACCATCTCTAGTAGTACAAACTGCTCTAGTAGCACACTTGGGAACTGATTCAGGGAGTGAATTAAAATCTATTATAAAATTTAAAAAGATTGCATCCCTCACTATTCAAGGGTAGTATAGATCCGGATGAAGTGGAGTATTGGATAGAGGATATGGAGAAGGCTTTTGAAGTCTACCATTGTGAGGATAGCGACAAGATTAGGTTTGCTATTTTTCTTCTGCAAGGAAGCGCTAACTCATGGTCAAAGGCAGAGGTCCGTGTCCTTGGAAATACTATTATCATTTGGGAGAAAGTTAGGAAAGTGTTCTTTAGAAGATATTTCTCCAGCAGTAAAGTTGCTGAGCTTAAAAGGTAATTTCTTTCTTTGAGACAAGGTAATATGAGTGTTAATAAATATGAGACAAAGTTTGATAGATTGGCAAAATTTACCCCTATCTTGGTGGCCTCTGACACTTATAGGACTAGAAGATTCGAGGAGGATTTGAGTGGATATCTTCACAGAGGTTTGACAACCTCCAAGTTAGATATCTGCGAAAAATGGTAGATAGAGCCAAAGCTTTGGAGTCTATATGGAAAGCCACAAAGGTGGATAATAAGGAGCAACAAAGAAAGAGAGGCAGAGACTCAAGAACTCAGAATTTCAAGTTTTATGATCATCGCCTTTGCTATGGGACACCGGCATGGAAGCCAACTCCATAAAATCAAGTCAAGTGTTCTATTTCTGGTTTTGGACATCCAAGTGAGGAATACAGATGAGCATCTAGTGCTTGTTTCAAGTATGGTTAGTTGGACCATAAGATTACAGATTGTCTTGTAATGGCTTAAGAAGCTCAAAACCTTTAGGGTAGACCAACTCGTTCATTTCAAGGGTCTCATGTTTTTCAGCCAACTCTAACCATTTTGACTACACCTACTGGATCACATTAGAGGGGAAGATCTTAGATTCAAGGTTAGATTTATGCTCTCACCCAATAGAATGCTAAAGCATCTAATGTAGTGGTCGTATGTATATATTTATTAGACTTAAAACAACTTTCATTATTTATTATTTTGTGATGTCATGTGTGTATATATGTCTTACTGCTAGGTACCTTGTGTGTAGCTACAAGTTATGTATGTGTATTATTCGACTTGAGTGCTATGCATTCTTTTATTTCTCAAACTTTTGTTAGGAAATATAATATCCCATGTTCTCCACTATATTATGATTTATCCATAGATATTCCTGTTGATAGTCAAGTCCTTATTACTTATTTATGTAAGGATTGTATAGTGATCATTGGAGTCAGAAATTTGAGAGCTAACCTTCATGTCTTAAGGATGCAAGATTTTGATGTGATTCTTGGGATAGACCGGTTGGCTGCTCACAATACAACAATGGATTATCGAGAGAAATAAGTAGGCTTTAAAATTCCCAGAGTGTTAGAACTCTCTTTTTCTGATTGTAAAATTACTATTCCATTCCAAGCAATCTCTGTTATGTAAGCTAAGAAGTTACTTAGGGGTGGATGTTCAAGATTGTTAGTAGCCGTGATAGATGTGAAGGCAAAAGATCAAGTGTTGAAAGACATTTATGTGATAAGAGATTTTCCTAATGTTTTCCCAAAAGATCTTCCAGATTGCCACCAGATAGAGAGATCGAATTCTCTATTGACTTGATTCCCAATATAGGACCTATTTCAAAGGCTCTGTATAGAATGGCTCCAGCCGAGTTGAAAGAGATGAAATATCAGTTTTAGGAACCCCTTGACAAAAGTTATATTAGACCTAGTGTCTCTCCTTGGGATGCTCTTATTATGTTCATAAAGAGAAGGATGAGAGTATGAGATTATGAATAGATTATCAAGAGCTAAATAAGGTGATTGTAAAGAACAACTACCCATTGCCCATAATCGATGATTTATTTGATTAGTTACAAGGTACCTGTATGTTCTCCAAAATTGATCTTCGGTCTCGATATCACCAAATAAAGATTAAAGGAGAAGATATGTCAAAAATAGATTTCACACTCGTAATGGATAGTATGAATTTCTAGTGATGCCTTTTGGTTTGACTAATGCTCTAGCTATTTTTATGAATTTGATGAATAGAGTCTTTTTGTCTTTTCTTGATTGATTTGTGGTGGTATTTATTTATGATATTTTAATATACTCTAATAGCCAAGAAGAGCATAAAAAACATCTCAGAGCTATTTTAGAGATCTTAAGAACAGAAAAATTATTTATAAAGCTAAAAAAGTGTGAATTCTGGCTTGACAATGTGGCTTTTCTTAGACATGTTATAACTAAAGAAGGGATTTTCGTGGATCCGAAGAAGGTTGAGGCTGTCTTGGAATAGAATAACCCTAGCAGTGTTACTGAGACCATAAGCTTTTAGGAATTGGCTGGTTATTATAGAAGATTTGTTAAAGGTTTCTCTTGCATAGTAACACCTTTGACTAACTTGACTAGGAAGGGGACTCGTTATGAGTGGTCATAAGAATGTGAGGAGAGTTTCCAAGAATTGGAGAAGAGATTGGTGTCTACTTCAATTGTTACCCTACCTGTTTGTGGTAAAGGATATACTATTTATAGTGATGCCTCTAAGAAGGGTTTGGGTTATGTGTTGATGCAAGATGATAAGGTTGTTGCATATGAATCTTAACAACTAAAACCATAAAAATGTGATTACCCTACCCATGATTTAGAGCTTGCAGCTGTAGTTTTTGCTCTTAAAATTTGGAGAAACTATCTTTATGAGGAGTCTTTGAGATATTCACTGATTACAAAAGTTTGAAGTATATTTTTACTAAAAAAGAATTAAAAATGAGATAGAGAAGATGGTTGGAATTGCTTAAGGATTATGATTTAACTGTCAACTATAATCCTAGTAAGGCCAATATGGTGGTGGATACTTTAAGTAAAAAATCCTCTTGTACTTCAATTATGATGCTTACATCTCAAAGGCCTATTTTGAAAGATTTGAGAAGGTTTGAAATTAATGTTTGAGTATATGAACTGGGTGCCTTACTAGCAAGTCTACGAGTTCATCCCACTCTTTTTTTTATCATATTAAAGTAGCTCAGGCAAATAACCCTCAACTCCAGAAGATTAAGCTTAAGTTAGAGTCAAATCAGAATTTCAAATTCATGAGGATGGTTCATTGAGATTTGGAGGTCGAATTTGTGTTCCTGATAAGGTTGAGTTAAGAAAATAGATTCTTGAGAAGGCTTACTCTTTAAGTTACACAATATATCTGGGGGTATTAAGATGTATAAAGACTTGAAAGGTACTTTACAGTGGAATAATATGAAGAGAGATATTGCTCAATTTGTGGCCCAATGTTTGACTTGCCAATAAGTAAAAATAGAACATCAAAACTAGCTGGGCTTTTACAATCGTTGCCTATTTCTAAGTGGATATAGGAGCATATCTCATGGATTTTGTGTTTGGGCTACCTAGAAACTTAAAGGGTGCTAATGTTGTTTGGGTTATTGTGGATAGATTAATTAAATTAGCATATTTATTAGCGATCAAGATAGGGATAACCTTGGCGAGATTGGCAGAGCTTTACATTGAATAAATTATTAGACTACATGGTGTGCCTATTTCTATTGTGTCAGACAGAGATTTTCATTTCGTTGGTCATTTTTGGAGAAGTCTGTCTGCATAGGGCACTAGAGACCACTCTTAGTTTTAGTGCCATTTTTCATCTCTAGACTAATGGTCAGTCTAAAAAAACCATTCAGATATTAGAGGATATGTTAAGAGCCTCTATCTTTGATTTAGGATATTCATGGAATAAATATTTGCCATTGGTAAAATTTTTCTACAATAATAGTTTTTAATCTAGTATTAAAATGACATCTTATGAAGCACTTTATGGTAGAAGATGCAGGTCTCCAATATGCTAGGATGATGTAGGTGAGAGAAAGCTGTTGGGTCCTGAGATTATTCAACAAACAGTGGAGACAGTTCAGTTAATCAGGGAACAACTGCAAGTAGCTCAAAGTAGGTAAAAGAGTTATGTCAATAATCATCATAGAGAGTTGGAGTTTTATTTTGGTGATCATGTCTTCTTGAAGTCTCATCTTTTAAGGGTGTTATGCATTTTGGAGTGCGTGGCAAACTTAGTCCTTGTTTTGTTGGACCTTTTGAGATTCTTGAGAGAGTCGGTAATGTGGCTTATAGACTCGCTCTTCCTCCAGCACTTTCTAAAGTGCACAATGTGTTTCATGCGTATATGTTACGAAAGTATGTCTCACACCAATATCAGGTGATAGACTTTAAATTATTACAAATTAGTGAAGATCTCTCATATGAGGAATACACTACGCGTATTATGGACAGAAAAGAGCAAATTTTGAGATATTGAGCTATATCTTATGTTAAAATCCAATGGAGTAATCATTTTGAAAAAGAAGCCACATGGGGGTTACAGGAAGATATGTTCGAGAGATACCCTCAGTTATTCCAGTCTTCAGGTATTTGCTTATTTATAGTTAAGTTTAGAGCACTACACTTATTTTAAGAGGGATAGAACATGAAAACCTAAAGAAAAAGAGGGTTTTGGGACTTAGGTGTAAAATTTACTAACCTGGCAGGGTTTTTACAAATTCATTTCTCAACATAACCCAATCCAATTTCTTCTTCTCTTTTGCTTTGTTTTGGTGACAAGAATAGGAGAGGCTAGGGTTTGTTAGAGACTGGATCAATGACAAGTTCTTGACCAAAAATTCACAAGGATTTGGAGAGGAGAAGGTCAATAGTACATTTAGGTAAGGTAATACTCCTTTTGGGTTAAAGTAGCATTTGTCATTAGTTTTTTATTATCCTTCTTCTCATTATCTAGAATATAAAATTTTATTTTTTTTCATCATCTTTAGGATCTAATTAGCATCTTATTATTCATGAATCAAGTTAGAGTTTGATAAGATGATATTGGTGTGTGTCAAACATGTAGTATATTAGGTTAGTATAGAATCCTTTCACCTAGTTTGATTTAGGGTTATTAATTCTTATTGGAGATATGTATTCATTGTTAAGTGTCAATAACTTTCTAAAATTTATTATGGTTATGATTTAAGAGCTCAATCCCTTTCATCTTGTTAATTCCAAAACTTGAGAGATAGAAAGTGGTCTTTACTTAAGTTTTGTTCAATGCTCAAGTATGATTAGATTAATGCCAATGTATGTTATTAGGCTTAGTGTTGAGTTACTTTATTTAGAAGTATTTTTGAGTAATTATGAATTTAATTGGAATTTTGTTTAGTAATTTAGGTTTGGATGAGGCTTAAAACTCCTACTCGTGATCTATCTCGTAATCTTCTTATTAGGTAAGTGAATGAGAGGCTCCTGTTAATACTAAGTGACATTTTAATATACTAAAATAATATATTTTTACAATTACTATGTTTCAATGGTCTTATTCATTTAAAATAAATTTTTATTTGATTGATATGATGTGGTATTATATCATTTTCATGAAGTGCATGTGACTTAATGATTTGAGATCAAAAAAACCATGCTTATGAATTTGTATATTTGCATTATTAAATTTTGATATATATTCATATTGAACTATATCTTGTTTCAACATGCATGTATTTTTTATTATGATATCTCTTATACGAGCGGTTTATGAATTACCTTATCTTGTTAGTTTTGACTGTGTTATTTCTATCGTGATTTGTGTCATAATTCTACCATTGAAGGTTAAACAATAGTCATGTTGACATATATGTAATCATGATAAATTGATTTTACTACCAACTGTGAGTATCAAAGTAGTGGTATATTTATATCGTGGTCCCTTTTGGGATATCATGCATTCGTAAATAGACCACTGATTTTATGTGTACCAATGTACTCGTGACTCGAAACACCTAATATGTGTATACCCATTCTGTAAAAGAGACACCGGTCATTATTTACTTTTATATTATTATTAGTATCTTTACTATTATTATGATCATTATTTTTCTCTTCGAGAAAAGAATTTTTATTTTAAGGACATACAAATAGTTGTTTGATTTTAAATATAACTCCATGTAAGATTGATACCTCATGAAAACAAACTTCAAAATTTTATTTCATATTAAAATATTAATTTAATATGAGATCGCTCATTCTCTTGCAAGTTCTAATTATAGAGACTAGTTCGAGAAAAAGGATATATGACATATTACGAGATTATTTCTACGCATTATTTCTTATTAGAAAGAAGAAGTGATTATTTAGGATTTTATTTATTGATTATTTGAATTCTTGAGTTTAACTACAAATTATATTATTTAATTATTTGGATTTATGTTACTTAATTACATTCTTAACTTGTGGTTTCATTACTTCTAATTTAGGTATGATCTTTTATGATTTGTCATATTATATTAAGATATTAAAGTCTCAGTATTATATGCTAAGACTATTATTATAAGTTATAGAATTGTTAGAGAAATCTATACTTTATAATTATACAGGATGAGCCTTGTATATCCACTATGTAGGCAGATACAACACCCATCATGTCTCGATTTTGAGGTATGGCACTAACCAAAAACATCAGCTTTTCCTTAGTATCTTCTCGAAATGGTTCAACGCTAAAATTTGAACATATATTACCATCTCTGGAATCACAATCCACTAATCCTCAAAAACTAGAACCTAAATCTCACACATTCATTGGACACTAGAAAACAAGCACCTTTTTCTTTCAACCTTTTTAGTTCCCCCGTCAATTATACCATTCATTGCCAATTTTGAAGGCATAATGAAAAAAATCAGGCACAGAATGACAACTAGAAACTTCATTATATGCATTCCCGTCTATCTATCAACAAGCATTTATGATGGCAAATCCATGATGAGAAATCTTATTAGGGACTCTATGGCTGCTGGTGAACAAAAAGGCATTCCTTTTCTCATTTTCCACATTTGCTCATTTTGGCGATGCCGAGAGGTAGGAAGCACCCATCGGCGGTGACGTGGAGACCTCACATGATTTGTTTTTAGAAAAAAATTCCTGGATGAATCTTGTTAATTTTTCATATCAATTAGCCCCTTGGATTTTTGATTTACCAAAAACTCCTTATAGCATGGCATATATTTCATTAACATATACTGTAGTATACACTATAATAAAGTATTATAGTAGATATTATAGTGATATTTTAAATTTTTTAATAATACTTTATTATGATCAAAGTTAAATCAATATAAATATAAATAAACTAAAATGATCATAAGCAAACCAATATAAACATAGATAAGCTAAAATAGTCATAACCAAACCAATATAAACAAAAATAAGCTAAAATGATTAAAACTAAATTAATATAACTAGAAAATAATCATTATGATCAAAATTAATTATATATGACTGAACAAATTTTAATCATAATGACTAATTCTTAAATATATATTATTACTATAGTACTACTACAATACTTTTTATAATATTTATATCTTATTATATTATTATTATTATATATTTTTATATATTATTATATTATTGCACAGTATTGCTATAGTATTTGTGTTTTTTAAACTTTCTATATAGTACTTCTACAGTTTTCCATGAGTTTTTTATGAAGGTTTTAAGTTGAAGTTTCAGAAATTGTTTCAACATTCAAAAAAATCGATATGTTTCAATCATTTCAGCCAAAATCATTCACATTTCGATTTTAGCTAAAATATTTTTATTATTTTTTGACTATAATGTGACTATTTTTTGATTATACTTTGACTTCAAATTAAAAATATTATAAATTTTTTAAAAAATTTAGAAAAAATAAGTAAATTTTAAACAGATTTATAACTAATATTACCATAATATTAAAAAAAAATATTTTAGTTAATTACTTGTATAGTAAATTTTTTATATTATTGTATACAAATAAAAAATAAGGAGAAAAAAAATATAAAGAGGTTTAATACTACACTATAATATATTAAACTATTGGTGACACTTTTTATACAGCAGTTGCGAAAATATTGGTATTTCCTAACATTTATCGATACCGGTGTTTATATACAAATGTTAGAAATTTTCGACGTTTTAAAATAAAATGCTCAAAAATCCCAATTTTTTGTAGTCAAACAACAGGAAAACCTGACATTTCATGCTCTCGATGTTTCCATGTGAAACATTGGGATTTTCCTAGCGTTTCCCGGATCCCTTGAAAAATTTCCATCGAGTTCCAAATTTTGCCCCTCCGAACCTAATTCATAAAGCCTCCTTCATTTTTGTCAAAGTTTGTATTATGGTTGTAAACTAACATACCACTCGAATACTACTCCTATCAAGTTTGCTAAAAATTGGTAGATTAACAATGAGTAACTATTACTTGAATCTCTACACACAATCACAAAATGAGCTATGAACTGTTCAAGGTTGCCCATGCTATTAAACTATTTGATGCTAAGCATCATATAGCCTATGGGATATGGTACTCAGTTATGATGAGTAGGATATAGTTTATCCATATCATTTATCCTATTCGTCTCACTTTCTTATCTCAATTATATTCACTATTCATCACACTTGTTATTGTATATATACTAATAGTACTACGTTGTCAAGGATACTTGAAATTAAGAATTGGGTATCCCTTACTGATAGAGAAAGTGCTTGTGAAAGACTTATATTTTCATAGATCTCATCTACATGAGATGCATATTTTGCTGCCTCTACTGCTTGACATGGTTATTAAGATCGTTTCAACTTTTTGAGCTTTTGACTCATCTGTAACATCATTTCCATAAGCTCCATGACCTTCTTTTGAGCTTCATCTTTCTCATTTGCTTATTGTCTTATTTGTTCTTGCAGTACTCTTATGGTCACTTCTTTCTTGAAACTTTCAATTATGACCAAGGATTTTGTTAAGACATGATGATCCATGCTTTGAGAGTTAGGTCTAGCTTTCCGATCAAGGCTAACTTCTCCTATCAATTGGATTGTCTCATTCAAAAGTCTGCTGATGAAGCAGATCGTCACACCTTCTCTTTGTATTGTAGAACAAATTGGTCCACAAGGGTCCTTTTCTCCTAGATTTTTTCATCAGAAAGTCTTATTCACATAGTCTATTTTTGGTGTTTGGCTAGTTGGGGTACAGGCTTACAGTCCCTCCCAGAGTCATGGTGAGAAATGACTCTGATAGTGTGGGTAGTCTCCATTTGTGAGTCCTCATGCTGAGTTATAGCCTTATGACGACTCTTATGATTTTTTTTAATGATTCACCCCTTTTCCACAGTCTTAAAGTAAGACTATGCCCCTTATAATTTGTTTCTAACCTCCTCTAAATTACTTAATGGAGTGAAGGAGTTGGAGGTGGGAATAGTAACGACTGACTTCATTTGAGGGATAGGTCTCCCAAGTCAACTAAAGATCCTACCAATTTTTCCTTCACTTGTGGTAGTCAGGATGAATTCCTCGTCATCCATGCATGTGTCCAGACTTCCTTTTGGTTGCCCCTATCAAGAATTGGCTGAAGGCGATCAATGGTTGAGCTTCATTTCAGTCTGAGCTTTTGGAAGACTGATGTTCTTACTGGTTGAGGGACTTTTAACTCTTCATTCGAATGACCCTTCTCATTAGGACTGATAATATTGGGCCTCTTTCCCCTTGATGGAAGGCGAGAAGTAGGTTTGTCTTGCATGATGATAATGTTGGTTGGTATAGTAGTAAGTACCTTCTTAAATTAAACGACCTCATAGATAATTCCAAACTTGATTTGAACTTTGGCTGCTTTTGTGACATTTATCAACTATGGTGGATGTATAGTTGATCTTGCCCACAAGATGATGGTGTACTTCAGGGTGGAGATGTTCTTCATTGATATTATTTGATACATTCTTCTGTAAAGGATAACATAATTGATCAGTGTTCAATTATAATTCTACTTTGTTAATATCTCAATTGTAGTAACTAGATTTCTACACTTGGAGGAGAAGTCAAGTCCCACCACGTGTGTCAGAATTTGTTAATTACTCCGAAAATTATTAGGAACCTTCTAAACTAAGAAATATAGCTAATAAAATAGAAACATAAAATGAAAAGAAAAGGCATTCAATTAATTTTAATAAATGATATATGGCTTAAATAAAGATATACTCTTAATTCACAACAAATTTCAGCATGAAATTATAGAAAATATGAAAGAAATAAATAAAAGGAAAGAGTGGAGAAGAAGCTCAAATATGTGTTGTTGTCTCACTTTCATGCGCTGAACCATGTGATGTTTGACTTGGATGGGTCTTGACTTAATCCTTGATGAATATTGATGACATAGTTTGGTGGGACATGGAAGGAGATGAGAGGTAAAATATTTTCAATAGCCTAAGCATTAGCAAAAACTTCTTAGATTGAAGTATTTTCGTTAACGAGTAAGGCGTGATAGATAGCTTCATTTAGGTTAAAATATTTTCATTAGCTAATAAGGCATTTGTGATAACTCTATTAATTTTGAAGTATTTTCATAGCTAATGAGATATAGGTAGTAGATTCATGAATTTTGAAGTGTTTACATAACCAATGAAGTGTAGGTGATAACTTTATTAATTTTTAAAGTATTCCCATAACCTAAAAGTGCAAGTAATCACTTCTTTGATTTTGAGGTGCTTCTATAATTAACGAGTCGTAAATGATAACTTAATTAATTTTGAAGTATTTGTATAACCAATGAGACATAAGAATAACTTCATTTGATTTTAAAGTGTTTCTATAACCAATAAGGTGCAAGCAATAACTTCATTTGGTTTTGAAATTTTTTCATAACTCGTAAAGTATAAGCAATAACTTCATTTTATTTTGAAGTATTTTTACAACCAATAAGCATAAACAATAACTTCATTTGGTTTTAAAGTATTTTCATAGCCTATGAAGCGTAAGCGATAATTTCATTTGGTTTTGAAGTATTTCTATACCCAATGAAGTATAGGCAAAAACTTTATGAATTTGAAATTTTTTTATGGCCAATAACCTAAGCAATAACTTCATAAATTTGAAGTATTTTCATGACCAATGAAGAATAGATGATAACTTCATTAGTTTGAAGTGTTTCTATAGCCAATGGAGCATAAGCGATAATTTTATATATTTGAAATATTTGCATGGCCAATGAGACATGGGTGATAACTTTATTTGGTTTTAAAGTATTTTCATAGTCTGTAGGGTGTAAGTAATAACTTCATTAATTCTGAAGTATTTCTATAATTAACAAGACATAAGTGATAACTCCATTAATTTTGAAGTATTTTTATAGTTATTTAGGTGTAAGCCAAACTTCATTTATTTTTTAAGTATTTTCATAACTAATAAAACATAAATGATAACTTCATTTATTTTGAAGTGTTGTTATAGCTAATGAGACATAAGCGATAATTTTACTAATTTTGAAGAGTTTCTACAGCCAATAAAGTGTAAGCAATAACTTCATTTGATTTTGAAGTATTTCCATAGCATGTGGGGTATAAGCAATAACCTCATTGATTTTGAAGTATTTCTATAACCAATAAAGCGTAAATAATAACTTCATTTGGTTTTAAAGTGTTTTTATAGCCTGTGAGGTGTAAGTGATAATTTTATTTAGTTTTGAAGTATTTCTATAGTCAATGAGGTATAAGTAAAAATTTTATGATTTGAAGTATTTCTATAATTAATGAGACATAAGTGATATCTTCATGAATTTGAAGTATTTTCATGACCAATAAGGTATGAATGATAACTTCATAAATTTAATGACCAATAGCCTATCTTGGCTTATTATCGGTTGAATTTGAGGTATTGTTAACAGTCTTATGCTTGTTGACAATTGATCCTATTTGGATGAGGTATTTTGATTAATTAACTGAGTGAGTATAAGCCTACCTTTTATCTAAATTTGATTTGAATGATCAATGACTTTATTTTATGCTAATCATATTTAATTTGGTAATCAATGGCCTATCTTGACTTGTTATTGATTGGGTCTAAAGTGTCATTGTTGTCTTTGGTGGTACACCCAGTGAGACTCGGTTTAATCCTGTCTAATTCTATTTGAACTAATTTTGGTTTAGATTAGGATGATAACCTTATCGATTATTCACAACCTTAGAGTATTGCGAAAGGTTTAGCACACCCAGTGGAACTCAGTTTGACCCTATTCAATTCTATCCAAACAAGTCTAGGTCAGTTCTAGTTAGGTTCCATATTCAAAACTCGATTTTAATTCGAGTCTAATTTGGATCCATTCAATATTCAAAACCTAATTGAATTATGATTCACTAATTCCTTTCCAGAAGATGATAAGATGTTCTAGTTTCCTCTATCCAAAACCTTTGATTATTCGGCTCGCACTGACACTTTATAGCATGAAATCAGAGGTCACTGCTGTGAATCACTAGCCATAGAGGGAACATCAGGTTAACTATGAAAATCATATAAAACATCCATTCCAAAAATTATTGTTGGTATTGAAAGTGAATGTTCAACTTGTAATAACGAATTCAGTTTAATAAGATTGACATTGATTTTTAGAAGAATATTTATTGAATATTGATCATTGACTCTAGTTAAAGCAATACTAATTTTAGTCTGAGTCTGATTTGATTTTATTCAATATTCAGAACTTGATTTTGGCTCAAGTCTAATTAATTCGATTCTGATTAAGTTTGACCTTGTGTTGGACCTCTATCAGGTTTGGGTTTACATTTTTAATGGACTTTGTTAAGTTCAAGTTGACTTAGCTTAGTTTTAGTTCAGGCTTGGCCTAATTTTGATTCAACTTTGGGTTCAATTTGACCTACTTAGCTTTCAGTTTGAAGTTAATTTAATCTAGTTACAGTTTAATTTGAGCTTAATTTAATCCAAATTAGATTTGATTTGAACTTAACCCAACTTGAATTTGATTAGGATTAAGTTTGAATTGATTTTATTTGGATTAACTTAATTTGAATTTTGGGTCCAATTCAATTTGAGTTTTAGTTTATCTATTTGCTCAATTTAGGTCCATTTGGTGGCCTTTTAAGTCAATCTAGTTTTATTCATTTATTCTATCTGAGCTCAATTTGATTGAATTACTTTAACAATTTTATTCGAGAGCTTTTGGGCTATTATGATAACTTTTGACGAGCCTATAAATTGGTTTTAGATGTGTGAGTCTAAGAACTTGCTTAGATGAGCAAGCTTGAAGACTGATCTAATTCGGCAAACTTGAAGACTAACCTATAGTTTTGATAAACTCAAAGGTTGACTTATAATTTTAAACAAGGCTGAAGGCTAGCTTGATTTTGACAGGTCTAAAGGCTAGTCTATACTTGCAGCAGATTCGAAGGCTGGCCTATAGTTGAGATAGGCTTGAAGGTTGGCCTGGTTTCAATAGGCCAGAAGACTTACCTATAGTTGTGGTAGATCCAAAGACTAGTTTAGTTTCGGTGGGCTGAAGGCTGACCTATAGTTTTGGTAGAGCCAAAGATTGGTATAGTTTCGACAGACCCAAAAATTGACCTATAATTACAGTGGGCTTGACAGTTAACCTATAGTTTTAGTTGGTCCAAAGACTAGTCTATAATTTTGGCAGATCCGAAGATTAGTTTGGTTTTGATAGACTCAAAGGCTAGCCTATAACTACGACAGACCTGAAGGCTAGCTTATAGTTTTAATAAGCTCAAAGATTGGCCTAGTTTCGATGAGCTCGAAGGCTGATTTATAGTTTTGAAGGGCCTAAAGGCCAATCTATAGTTACAGCAAACCCGAAAGTTGGTCTAGTTTCAACAAACATAAAGGTTGGCCTGGTTTTGGCCGGTCCAAAAGTTGGCTTATTATTTCAACAAACCCAAAAGCTGGCCTATAATTTTGGCTTATCCGAAGGTTGACCTATAGTTGTGATGGGTTTAAAGATTAGCCTAGTTTTAATGGGTCTGAAAGCTCACTTATAATTATGCAAAGTTGCGGTGGTCACAATAGTAATGGATGCCTATTGATGTGTAAAGCCACGAGTGACCACAATAGTGGTGGAGACCTATCAATGTGTAAAGTCGCGAGTGATCGTAGTGTTGATAAAGGTCATCGACATGCCAAAGACCACAAGTGGTCGCTGTGGTAATAGCATGAAAATCAAGGTAAGAGAGCAACATCAACTCCTTTCTTTTTTTTTACCAACAACATTTTTTTTATTTTTTTCCCCTCTTATTTTTTCTTCTCAATCCATGCTTCCCTCTTCTTCAATAGAGCTGCGACAGCCCATATCTTCTCTTTGGTCTAATCCAGCCAAATCTGGCTAGATCTAGCTATAGCCGACAATGAGAGGTGGAAGAGAGGTGACGAGACGATCGGGGGCCTCAGGGCTAGCATGAAGCCAGCATCGGGCGATTCAATGTCATACGACTAATGCAAGTTGTGTGGATGTGTTCATTGGGGCTCGATAGATAGGTGGCTAGAGGCATCGCAAAGATTTAGAGTAGAGACAGAGGTAGTGAAAATTTGTCATTACACTGGAGCAGAGAACAAGTGGGTGCAGATTGTGGGTTGACCGATGGGAAGGCATGGCAACACACAGGTATGACTTGAGGAGATGAGGCGACACGGGGAAGGTGGAGGCAGCTTGAACTTTGGCATAAGTCAGCTGGACAGGGCATAAAGAGGGATTGACACAACTTCTTCTCTGGCTTTGTGTTGTGGGGGGGGGGGCGGGGGGTGGGGGGGGGGGTGGGGGGTGTTTGGGTCAAGGCCTATGGATAAGGTTGGTAGGAGTAGGGCAGCAAGCACCTTAATCGAGGATAGGCGAGGGGCAACAACAAATTTAAAGAGAACCTTGCAAAGGAACAAAAGAAAATGTAGCAATCAAAGAGAAGATAGTTAAGAATTCCACCTGCTCACCTTCCTCTATCTTCTTTATATTCCTTTGTGCGTAGCTTCTTCTTTGACCACCTTCTCTCTTCTTGTCTCTGTTTTTTTTATTGTACAGGGTCTTCATTAATTTATAGGTTTCAAAAAGAATTGAAATCAAATTTTTAATTAGTCTGAATTTAGAAAGTGATTAGATTGTGATTTGTAATCGGATTGTATTTTCAATTTTTGTAATTGCCATATAATCCTTCGATTAAGATTTATTTGCCTAACAAAAATATTAAAAATATATACTATTTCTGGATAATAAATTTTTAGGGGGATATTCAAAATTTGAATCAAAATATAATTTCATAACTTTCAAACATATCTTTACAAAAAAATTTATTTATAATATTTCAAAATTTTTAGGATCCTTTTTCAATAAAATTTGGACTTATTTATAAATAAAAAAATTTCAAGAGATTTATTTATGAAAGTTAGAAATTTTATGGGTTTGTTTGTGAATATAAATTTGAGGGGTATTCGTAAATCCTAGGTTTTGCGAGCATTGATTTGAAATTCTAAAATTTTCAAGGATTTTTTCACAAAACTTTAATTTTCGGGATTTATTCGTAAGAAAAGTCCAATTAGGAACCCATTTGTAGAATATATTTGGTACTTATTTACAAAGATTTTATATTTTTTATTTTGGTCTAAATATTGGATGAATTTTGGGTCCAATTTTGATCCAAATATTCAACCCCCTCAATTCAATTTAATTTGAACCCAAATTTTTCGACAATTTAAGTTTAAATTAAACTCAATTTTCGGTCATATTGACCTTGATCAAGATCCAACTGAGACCCATATTTGAATTATAATTCAGTGGTATTCAACTCTATACTTTGACTGAATTTAATCAAGTTTAATTTTTGGCCAAAATTGACTCAAACAAAGAAGTTTGTGAACATGTAATAGTAAGAGAATAGAGTTCGTTATATACTAATTAGACATTTCATAGAGAAGAGCCATGGTATCGGTAGAGAACCTAGCATACCACCCAGCATAGCCAAGTTTCAAAGTCAGATGTAGTAAATGATGAAGATGAGGATGAGATTAAATATTTGCTACATGATGCATTTGGTGTTTCAACCAGAGATATGCTACTTGAAGTTTTTGTAATAAATGATATAAAATTTTCCAAACTACTTAAGGAAGCTAATAAAGAGTTGTACCATAGATGTAAAGACTTCTATTCTTATCCTTTATTATGTGGTTGTTGGTTGTAAAGGACAAATGTTAATGGAGTAACTAGTCATTCAATATTCTATTGGAGACTATAAAGGGAACATTCTAAGAGTTGAGTTTATTCTCCAGTTCTACCGTGAACATGGAATACTATAAGAGATCTGAGTCTCAGGTACATGAAGATTCATGTTTATCCCAATAATTGTAAGCTATATAGGAATGAGAGCATATCAAATACTTGTTGCAAGTATTCTAAAACACCTCGATATAGGCAAGCGAAAACCCAAGATGATGCTAATGGTCAGGAAGTGCGTAATATACCCAAGATGAAGCTGAGACAATAATAACTTTTTATGTCTAAGAAAACTGTTCTGCATATGAAATGACATGTAGAAGGCCATTTAGATGAGGATCATTTTGACATCTTACAAATAACATAGCATGAAAAGATTTTGATAACAAGTATGCACACTTTGTGATGAATTGTTGAAACATATGCTAAATTTCAAATGAATTCAACCCTTTCAAGACAATGAGTATATCACACAATACTTGACCTGTAGTTTTGATTCTATATAATATACCTCCATGGTCATGTATAAAGCAATCATTATTCATCTTATCCATACTTATTGAGGAACTAAGGGGCTCAGAAAATGATATAAATGTATATTTATAATTATTGATAGAAGAATTGAAAGAATTATGGGAATCAAGCATCCCGACCTATGATGCAAGTAGAAAAGAGATATTTTATATGTGTGCAGTATTGTTATAGACTATTACTAATTTTTCGTATATGTATATATGTCAAGTTATGACAAGAGGAAAGAAGGCTTGTCCAATATGTGACAAGAATACGCACTCCCATTAGTTGAAACATGGTCGTAAGTTCTGTTACATGTGTCATTAAATTTTAGCTAGATAAGTCATCCTGTGATGCTATGTATGAGCATGGTCTTCCACCTCCAAGACAATCCAGAGAGAATACATTGAATGAAACGCAAACTTTACTATATAAGATAGGAACCCATATAGAATTATATTTAGTCAATAAAAGAAAAAGGACTGGGGGGCAACATGAGACATGGTGAGGAAAAGGAGCAATTGGAAAAAGATGAGAGTATTATTTGATTTATCATACTAGAGCACATTGTTAATTCGACACAATCTTGATATCATACATATTGAGAAAATTTTCTTTGATAACGTATTGTGAATATTGTTGGGAACTCCAAATTCAAAAGACAGTTTGAATGTACAATTAGATCTAAGAGGTATCGAAATAAGGAAGGCACTACATTCAATTGTAAGAGGTAGTAAAATCTACTTACCTCCTACTTTATTTACAATGAGGAAAAAAAAAGGGGGTATTTTTAAGTGTGCTAAAAAATATAAAGGTACTGTATGGTTATGCATCAAATATTTTTAGATGCATAAATATGAAGGATCAAATAATATCAAATTTGAAGAGTCATGATTGTTATGTAGTTATATAATAGTTATTACTAATCACAGTTGGAGCTTGTTTGCCAAAAGATGTAGCTAAAACACTAATCAAAATGAGCAGTATATTTAAACAACTACATGCAAAAATCTCTCGGCAATCTAACATTAATGTTTTGTATGAAAATACCATCATTTTTCTATGTAAGTTTAAATAAATCTTTCTACCTTCATTCTTTAATATCATGGTACGTCTTCTTGTCTACTTGGTGAAGGAGGCGACCTTGCTGGCCTATGCAATATTGATCCATGTATCCTATTGAGAGGTAAAATTTGATCTCTTTATATACAATGCATACTAGAATATTGACATATATATTTTCGTGAACTAACCATTATTATTGCACATTAGGCTTAAACTCAAGAATTATGTGTGATATCAGACTCATCCAAAAGGATCAATTGCAGAGGGTTATTAGGCAGAAGAACACAAGACATTTTTCCCAATATATCCGAACAATTTTCAATTAAACTTTTATTCATATTTTCACAATCACAAGAGTGAGTCCATATTTGCTATAGGTAGACCAATTGGGTCATTATAAGGAGTTCACTACCTATAAGAGATTGAATGAACCCAAGCTCATTGTTAGGTGCCATTCTATTTTAATATTGTCAATGCCTACCATGAGTAAGTGTTGCTCTAATTTTCTTATAATTTAGATTATCTAAAATTAGTTTATAATCTCTTGCATATATTTCATGGTGTTATAGGGCATATCTTTAGACAATAAAGATGGATCAATGACATAGATGATGGAAATTTGAATGAGAAAAATTCATAATGAAATATTTTCGAAATAGTTCAGAGATCATGTAAACACAAAAACCTTCAATTGATATTTTACAATATGTCTTATGTTTAAGTTAATTGGTTGTTTGCATTTGTAGATTATCAATTTAGAAAGAAATGACAAAGCTAAATATGTATCTAAAAAAATCTCCTTGTTAGCTGTCGGGCCAGACAAGTAGGCGGGGAGATTTTCAGAGTGTCTAATTAATGGATTCATATTTTTACACTAGAAATCATGAAATGAATCACCATACTCATAACAATGGCATCCTCTTAAGGCAGTCACAAAAAAATTTGCAAGTAAGAAGGATATACACCATATATCTAGAGATGTCACATTTTACAAAGCCCTAATAGATATTATTGAACTTTAGTACAATAATGAACTGAAATACATGTTGGTTAAATGTGATCGGATAAACAATAATGTGTGAATGAAAACAAATGACTCTGGATTTAAATTGGTAAATTTTAACCACTTAGTATATAAGCACAATCAGTATTCATGTGAGTCTTATATTCTAGCTCATCAAGTGTATTAAGTTTTTTATGTGCAAAATTCAGTACAACGTGAGTGACATGTAATTATGGAGATAAACCTTAGAGAATACATGGACACAGTTTTTGAAAAATTAGATGATGCTAATGAAGAAGATCCAATGGCAGAACCATATAACTTTCAGCATCTTGAATGTGATATTAAAAATATAAGAGTAGACATCGAAGGTCTACTAATTGGTGTGCTTCTTTTAGCATCATCTTAGTAATATATAGAGGAAAGTGATGAAAATAAATTCACTAGTGATGAAACTGAGGTAAAAGAAGAGGACATCGATTGTAACAATGATGATGATGATTTTATATTAGAGGAGAATGAGCATTAATTTAACAATGAGGTCCATTTCTTATGTTTACTTATACATTTGTTATATATAGTGTTATTATACACATTATATTTTTATGACTTGTCATTACATTAATTATATGGTAATCTGATCACTATTATTTTCTAATTACAAATAAAATTGGTTTGGACAAGAAAGCATATTGGAACTATATAAGATGCCCTAGCAAATATGGAGATAGAGGGACCAGTGTTGGAGATGCAATTCTCTTCAAATTTTGATAGAGATAGTGTAACTTCTTTACTTCATGCAACAAAGGATGATGAGATGGACCATTGTGAAGATTTACATTATGTCGATTTAATTTCATTTTTATATACAAATTATCGTACATATTATATATATTTATATATTTATACTTTTTTCTTAGATTTGAGCGGCGCACCTTTTTTGAGTAGCACACACTGCAGGCCTAGTAAGCCTATCGAAGTATGGGGTACCAAGGGTGAATAGCTTATGCTGACCATCAACAAGTGTAGTCAAATCATTGGGGAGAATTTGACAAGATTGACCACCCAATTAGGCATAATAACGAAGGATGACAACAAATTACTATTGACATACATTGATTGGTAGGCAATGTCAGAAGCAAATACGTAAAAGATTTGGAAAGATATCAAAGTAATATTAATATTATATTTCTATATGTGAGTATTTTTTACTAATATTTTAGTTTTTTTATTTTATAGGTAAATTATAATTTGATAAGGACAGCAATAAGTCTATAATGAAGTTGTTGGATAAAACACGGCAAGACTGAAAGGTGGATATGATTAACAAGTATTTCATACCATTTAAAAATCAACCGGAGTAACTTATCACTTGTCCATCGATGAGAGTTAAACGAGATCAGTAGCTTTATCTCGCAACATATTGGCAAAGCTCAACTATCCAGGTATATCTAGTTCCTATGAAATTTATATGGCTACAATCTTCAACATACGAGCTTATTAGGCCAATAATATGTTTATTGTTTTAGGAAAAAAACAGAGATAATAGAAATGCCAAGAAAAAAAATAAAAGATGGACTACTTACTAAGTCGCAAATATTATACAAATTTGAGAGCTGAGATATTTGCATATATGTATTTGAAGTTAGCTAGTCTATGTAATCATCGAGTTTGTCTAATATAACAATTTTCACATATGGAAGAGCAATCTAGATCTGAGACTTCAAATTTTGAGGTGTTTTTCGCATCACATACGAGAAAATATGAATAACCGATCGATAAAGCATTCATAACAGTAATAGAGAGAATATTTTCACAATTCATTTTTCCACTTCTATTACTAAATAATATACTTATATTTTTCACTATCTTCTATGTATATACCCAAATTGAATAATTACTACAAGAATTGCCAAGGATTTCCAATCAGATATTACAACTTAAAACGAGATTCATACCAAAGTATTTGGTCGTGAGAGACATAGTCGACTACAAACTTTTTGTATGGGACCTATGGCCACATAAATTTTTGAGAGTACCTCCAGAGGGTTGCATGACAGACAATGTTATACACAGATCGAATTAAATGTACTTGTACAAGTAGAGGTATAAGCACAATTACAATGAAAGTTAATAGTACATGTTGTTCCTCTTCAGAAGACCATAGCTAGGCTCTAGAGTACTTTCGACATGTTAGTGGTTAATATGGGCAATCGACCCTCCCCCACTCCTATGGTATATATTATCATTTAATCAAAAATTTTTCTTTATAATATACTTTTAGTTCACATAACTATACAAATGTATAAAATAAAATAGGTTTTAGAGAATACAGGCCAACCCAAAACTAAGGGATTCAGTACACAAGCAAGTTGTAGTCAAGTATTGCATGAAAACCAAATTTGCTATTTGTAATTTTATCTCGTATTATACCGTTTTTGTTCTTTTTTTCTTTGTAGGGGGGACCGAGCTACTCGGAAATTAGTAGCTATATGCGACGGCGAGACCTGAGAATGGGAGAGAGTTAAGGATGGTGTAACCTTTTCTTTAAGTTTGTATTGTATTTGTGTAGTAACTTCATTTTAATATATTGTTATATATCATTTACTTTTATATTTGATTGATATGATTTGTTTGACCTACTATTGCTATATCTCTTTTTTTTGCTCTAACCATTTTTTTTGTTATTGTTTTTCATTAATTTTCTTTTATATTTTTCTATTATGATTGACAAGTTTTTTATAGCTTAACACTAACAATATTGGTCTCAAACTTGGGTTAAAAAAGTGGAGAGAGTTGTTTTTAATTAGTAATTTTATTTGCATTGCTTTCACTTATTGTTTCATTCCACAGTTTCTCCTCAAACTTAAAGTCTTGGACGAGTTGCAGAGAGGATATGATTTTAATACTCGAAAATGAGAAAATATTATTGTTGCTAAATTAGAGTATAGCAATTGAATAAATACATATGCAATTATCATTGGTTTATGGTATAATTGTTCAATAGTAAGTATTTATTTTGTATAACATGTAGTAATTTGTGTATGATAGCTGTTCAATTATTAATTTTCATTTGTGTATGATACACATTGTATTGTATATGATGTATTTTTAGTATATATAATTTTTGAAAATTATGATTTATAGCAAAAATAAAAATTCTCAGCATTTTTGACCAAAAATGGCAGGAAAAATTCCTGATGTTTCATCCAAAATGCTAGGATGGCCTAAAATGCCAATAATTTTTAGTGTTTTTTACTAGAAATGCTGAGAATTTTTTTAGCATTTTAGACTTGAAACACCGGAAAAAGTCTAGGCATTTTTGGCTAAAACGTTAGGAATTTTTCCTAACATTTTTGCCAACAAATGTCAAAAATTTTTCTCAGTATTTTTGATAAAAAGTACCTAGAATAGTTTCTTTTCGCTAACATTTTTTGAACACTGCCAAAAATGTCAAGCAAAAGTTCTTCCGGTGTTCTCAAAATATTGGGAAAAAATTTTGACATTTTTTCCTGGCATTTCTAAAGTGCTAAAATAATTTTTGAAAAATCTTTCCCAATGTTTTTTACTCTTTTTGGTGTGTTTTAAAGCACCGATAATACCTATATTTGTTATAGTGCTAATATGAAAAGGACCATGGGACATAGACATTTTGGATGTCACGCCCAACCTTCTCAGCCTTTTTCCATGCCTTGTTCATCATCTCTACTACCTCTTCTTCCTTTCCACTCATCTCTAGCTTCATTGCCTCTATCTTACATCAAAACACAAACACAAAGTACCATTATAAATCTATGCAAAGCTAAATACCTACTAAGTATATACACTAAGCCAAAGATTTAGAGAATTAACTTGAAGCTTATTAAAGCTGAGGGGCTCCTGACCTAGTTGCTCCTTGAATTGTTTCGCTTTCTCTTCCCCTACGGCCCCATCAACCTAGCCTTCAATTGAGTCTATGATCCTTTGTAAGGCCACCTTACCACCATGCAATGTTGCCATGGAAATAGACCAATGGAGCACCATCAAGTGGTGTGTTGGGCCACTCTTTTTCTTGTTCTTGTAAGCAATGCATAGGCACAAACATGCAAAGAGGAGAGGGCTAGCTCCTACCCCTGTTAGTTGCTTTACAAGTATGGGATTAATGTGCCTAGCTTTGCTCACCTAGCCTAGCATGTGAGAAACAAACAGCTATTCCCCAACAGGATGTTTGTTTGGATATCTTTTAGCCATGGTTGTGTGGTGTGTGCATCTTGTCATGCAAATGAAAGATGGAGATCTTTGAAGAGATTGGGTTGAGTGAAGAAAGAAAGGGAATGGTGCCCCTGTCACACCCCGAAATCGAGACATAGCGGGCACCATATACCTACCTACACAACAAGTATATAAAACTCATCCTGTATAATTATAAAGCATATATTTTTCTAACAATTCTATAACCTATAATAACAATCTTAGTATATACTACTAACATCTAACATAATATAATAAATCAATAATGAGCACACCTAAAATCAAAGGTATTAAAACCACAAGTTAGGAATGTAACTAAGTCTTATGAGCCCGAATAATCGAATAATGTAATTCATAACAAAACTCTAAAATTTAATTAATTAACAAATAATATCGTAAATAATTACTTTTTCTTTCTAATAAGAGATATCTAAAAATAATTTTATAGAGCGTCACACATCTCTTTTCCCAAATTAATCTCTAAGATCAGAACCTGCAAGAGAATGAGTGATTCAATATTAAGTTAATAATTTAATATGAAATAAAATCTCGAATTATATTTATTATGAAGTATCAATCTTTTATGGAGTTATATTCAAAATCAAACAATCAACACGTATATCCTTAAAACAAGAATTTTTTTCTAGAGGAGAAAAATAATGATGATAATAATAATAGTAAAGATACTAATAATTATATACAAGTAAATCATGACCGGTGTCTCTTTTACAAAATCGGATACACACATAATAGGTATTTCGAGTCACAAGCACATAGGCATACTTAAATCCAGTGGCATTTTCACGAATACACGATCTCCCAGAAGGGACTATAACATAAATATACCGCTACTTTGATGTCTGCGGGTGACAATAAAACTAGTTTCTCATAATTACATGCATGTCGATATGACCATTGTTTAACCCCCAATAGTAGTATCACAATACGAATCATGATAGAGATAACACAGTCAAAGCTAGCAGGATAAAGTAAACCATAAATCACTCACATAGGAAATATCATAATTAAAGAATACATGCATAATTTTTTGAAACAAAATATAGTTCCATATGAATATATGACAAAACTCATTAATGATATATATAAAAACATGGTTTTCTTGATCTAAAATCATGGAGTCACGCTCATTCCATAAGTCACGATACAATATAACATCTCATCAATCAGATAAAAATTTATTTTAAATGAATAAAAAGCTTTAAAACATAATCATTTAAGAAAATAAATTATTTTAGCATATTAAAATATCACTTAGTACTAACGGGAGTCTTTTATTCTCTTACCTGAGGAGAAGAATACAAGATAGATCATAAATAGGAGTTTTAAAGCTCGTCCGAACCTAAATTATCAAACAAAATCTCAATTACAATTCATAATCGCCCAAATATGCTTCTAAATAAAGTAACTCAACATCAAGCGTAATAACTTATATTGATCTTAATCTAATCATACTTAAGGACTAAACAAAATTTAAGTGAAGTCCACTCATCATATCAAAATATTGATTTATCATGAAGTTCTATCTTTCAAGTTTTAGAATTAAAAAAATGAAAGAGATTAGACTCTTAAATTATAACCAAAATAAATTTTAAAGAGTTGTTAACACTTAATAATAAATACAGATCCCCAATAAAAATCAACAACCCCAAGCCAAACTACATGAAAGATTCTATACTAATTTAATATACCATATGTTTAATATACACCAATATCACCTTATCCAAGTCTAACTCGATTCATGAATAATTGGATACTAGTTAGATCCTAAAGGTGATGGGAAAAAAAAAAAAACACATTCTAGATCATAAAAAGAAAAATAATAAAAAACTAATGTTAAATACTATTTTGACCCAAAAAGAGGAGTATTAGATTACCTAGACATAGTGCTAGTCTTCTCCTCCTAAATTCTTGCGAACTTTTTGACCAAAAACTCATTGTTAATCCATCTTCTAATATGTCCTAATTTTCTCTGTTCTCGCCGTTAAAACAAAACCAAAAGAGAAAAAAATTCAAGTTAGGTCATATAAAGATATAAATTTACAAGCCCTTCCCCCCCCTCTCCACTCCCATTAATAAGTTCTATATTTAAGTCCAAAACTCTTTTCTTTTTTTATTTTTTGATTTTCACAATCTCTTACTTGAATGCTATTTTGGCTTGTATGTTTTTCTTTTCAAAGCATCAAATTTTGCTATGTAACTCCATCTCCACGGAATGGATTAAACAGGTTATTATAAAAGTTTTTCATCAAAAATAAAAACTAAAAATAATATAGTTGTTTTATTTCTAAGAAGACAAAATTGATGTAGATCAAAATATTTTAGTTATAGTAAGAACTAAAATATTTCGGTCGAAATTTTAAACTTTAAATTTTAGGTTAACAGTGCTAACGGAAAGAAATTTTTAAAATATTAAAAATTAGAGGACTCAATTTATCAAATAAAAAATTTTCGATACTTATCTGAAATTTTTTTTTTTTTTGGTATAATTTACAAAACCTTCGTTACTTTCGGGTTGTGCTTCGGCATCAGAATGCCAATCTCCATCACGTGGCCACGTGGCAAAGACATCCAATATTCGCGCCCCCGGATATCAGACCGCAAAAACTCGTCCACAAACCGTACCTCGAGATCTTGGCCTTACATCTTCCTCAAGATCAATCTCGAGTAGGATCCGAAGACAAATATGCGGTGGATGCACACCACGTCAGCGTGACTATAAAGCAACGACCGCCGGAGTTCTCGATCGACGTCTTCCTCTTCCCCCCCACCCGGCCGGTCGACAGTGAACCCTCGGAGAAGCTCTTCTCGTCATGCGAGACAGCTCGAGAGGACCCCAAACCCTAAACCCCTGAAGAAGAAATCCCAATTCCTCCTAGAATGATTGCTCAAAGCCATGCGATCCCGATCCCGTGGATCTCTTTCTCGGTTCCCGTTCTCGTTGCGACGGTTCTTTCCTACTATCTCCTCTCGAAATCCCATTTATGTCCGAATTTCAGCATAATCATCGATGGGGGGAGCACCGGGACTCGAATTCATGTGTTCGCTTATAGGATGAGCAAGGGGGATATGCCGGCAATCGATTTCGGGCGGTCGGCGGCGATGAGGGTCAGCCCCGGACTGTCGTTTTTTTCCGGAGAGCAGGAGGGGGTGGGGGAGGTGATAAGGGAGTTGGTGGAGTTTGGGAAGGGACGAGTGCCGAGGGATTTATGGGGGGATACGGAGGTGAGGCTCATGGCCACCGCTGGGTTGAGGTTGCTGGATTTCGGGATTAAAGAGAGAATTTTGGAGGCTTGTAGGAAGCCGCTGAGGTCTTCGGGTTTCCGGTTTCGGGATGATTGGGCCGTTGTGATTCCAGGCAGGTGATCTTGTTGATGTATGTGGTTTTTTGGTTTCTTTAGAAAAATGGATAGAAAAACTTCAACTTTGAAATGCATATTCACATTTTAACAGAACGCTAAGCATGTTTTGATCGCACTGTTATTGTCTGAATGTTGGATAAAATGTGATCAGCTTCATTTTGTCTTGGTGTTTTTGAGGCTTTCGTTAATATGCAAACTACGGTATACAACATGTATTGCTGTCTTTTATGTTTCTAGATTAAATTAGAGTATTTTTCCTTGTTTGTAAATTGTAACCAGGTGGTGAAATGGTTCGATACAGAGCTAAATGAGCCCTTATGGCTCTAGGAAATCAGATGGATTTTATGCATCTTCTGCGAGGTTTATTAATGAGTTTTCTTATTTCTAATGGCATATCATGTAAAATGCTGGATAGCTACCCCATTTATACCAGACGCAGTAGGTACCTCAGATACTTGATCTGGAATCTCGTATGTTGTGTTCCTACGAGTTTGGTTGGGCATGATGTGGTAGGTAGGTGTCATGCTTTTACTTGTTTATTATACTAATATTTCTGGATTCCTACAATTTTCCAGCCCTCATATATAGAGTTTGGAAATAATCATTTTCCTTTCCTTAAAGTTTTCCATTACTAGTTTTGCATTCTCTCAAGTTGACAAAAGTAAATGAGATCAATATGTGCAGGTGCTGATGAAGGTATTTATGCCTGGGTAGCTGCAAATTATGTCCTTGGTACCTTAGGGGATGAACCTCAGAAAACCACAGGCATTATTGAACTTGGTGGGGCTTCTGTTCAGGTCTTGTATTCCATTATGTACCTTTGTTGGTTTATCTTCTACTTGTTGCTGTTCAACAGAGCATACACATATCATTTTTCTCAAAGTATTCATGACATTGTGCCTACTTTCCTCGTTCTATCTTAGTGCAACTAATTTTGATAGCTCTCATTGGACTCTTACAATGGACTACAGACAAATATGTATACCTCTGGCTAGGTTGGATGCTTCTTCTTCCTAACAAACTTGTACGTTGCACCTGTTCTTAATATGCTTCAAACAAAGCTATCTTGAGCATGTAAAACTGTGTAGCAATGATGACAATGCTTTGAGACATCATATCAATCCAAATTAGGGTAGAACAAACAAAACATGAAAATTTAGGAATCTATTCTTATTTTGGAAGTATTCCAGCATCTGTTTACACTTTCTGGAATAGATTATTGGTCTTATGACAATGTTACAGATATACTTGGTTGACATATGAACAGATGACAAGGAGGAGAATCAAAAAGCTTTTGGTTGAAATCACAGCTGCCAACTATCTTGAGTAAATTGATAGTTGCTACTAATGTTTTCTCAAACTTTGTTTTGGAGTGACTGTTAGCTATGAATCTGCATTAGTAATGCCCCATTTTTTTGACATGAAGTTTGCATTTTGACCTGAAAATATTCAGCAGACACTGTTGTCATGTGTGACCACTATAGGTAACTGTCTTGTTTTATCTCTTTTGCTTATACTGGCATGGGCTGGCAGCCTAGCAATTGCTGCTTGACTTCATCCTGATAATATATAATTCCATCTTTATGAAATAATTTCCCTTTTGTTTGGTAAATTTACAGTTCTCGTAAGTGTTGTTTATCTCTTCTTTTTATTTTCAGGTGGCATTTGTTTCAAGTGAACCTGTACCTCCTGAGTTCTCACATGTGGTTAACTTTGGAGAGACCACATATAATCTTTATAGCCACAGCTTTCTTCATCTTGGTCAGGTATTTACCCTGCAGAGCTTTGGGGGACCCTAACCCATTAGTATTGCTATAGATGTTAGAATAGTTCACTAGCTTATTTGGATTTATCCTATTCTTCCTTCTAGTGTCTTTAATAAAACCTTCTTCACAGTGTTGTTCTATTTGCACTTATGTCTAGCCACGTTTTAGTAGATGACAAGTTAATCTATATATTCTTGATATAAATGAAGTCCCTATTTTGATTTACTGTTTATAATTTAGGCATTTCTTGAGACAGCTTTCTTATTGGCCTTTAATGTCGTGGATTATTTGTCATCCTGCAGAATGTGGCATACACATCACTTCGTGAATTGCTAATCTCAGGAGATCTTGTGTCATGTAAGATGCTTTCTCACTTCGGTAATACCAGTATATTTATCACCATGATGTTACTTAGATGATAGTCTTGATTACATAGCATAAATCTTATATTAAAGAATTACTTGAAAGACTTAATAATTTAATATTGGGTTGATTACATGTACCTTCCCAAAATCTTTCAAAATTATCCATACTTCCCTTATGTTTTTTTAAAATTAGATTTTCTGCCACACAATCTTAGTTTTATTTACATATACCTTTTTCGGGTTAAGCTAACCCCAAGTCTAGCAAAAATTCCGGGAATATTTGTTAGATCAACAAATTGACCTTTGTTTCTACCAAAAATGCCCTTTACCTCTTTAAGCTTCAACTGAACTCTTCTCCTTGTAGTTCTAATCAGTCTTCGATAGCTTTTAGAACTGGAGACAACGATGGCCATAGGAGACAGCAAGAGCCAAAAAATTCGCAAGTTAGGGACAATGAGGACTGTCAAGTAGCTCTAATTAATTCTTGTGAGCTTTCATGATGAATGAATAGAACATTGGATCCTCTTCTTCTCCATCCAGCAAGTCAAGGAACACAAAGATTGAATGCTGGTGCCATCAAAACCAATTCAAGCTGAGGGCAAAAAAGACTTTCCATAAGTCTTGTTAGGACTAACCTCGGATGGTTTAAAAAAATATTTGCATATAAAATAACTCAAGATTGTGGGGAGGAATATGTAATTTTAAAAAGTCAAGGAGATATGTGTAATTTCAAAAGATTTCAGGGAGATATTTGTAATAAACCCTTCAATATTTCCTTTCTTGAGAAACCCAGTCCACTAGAGGGATCACCTAACAAGATATGGAACCAAAAGGAGCACCTGCTCTCTACATTCTATGGATGACCCAGAGAAATTGACTTTCCAATCCCTGCGTATAAGATGAGTTGAGACGCCATACAAAAACAGCATGATTGAGATATAAGAAAAAAAAACTTTCCCTTTTATGAGAAGCTTCTCTCCAGAAGGTGCACATAGCCCTTGTCCATGATTCCCCTCCCTTCTTGTGTTTCATCCTTCTAAACTTCTTTCTGCTTCTTTCTGTCACAAGAAATCACAACCTTATCATAAACAAGAGTCAAGATTGGTTGATATCATCACCCAAAATTTTTAAGGGAAAAATGCCAAGTGGATTACTTCTTTCTGGTTTTTGTTAGTTGCTTTAACATAAAGGACAGGACTGGAGAACACCAGCTGCAGGTGCAGGATGTGATTTTCATTCTGAGCCCCTAACCTTATCCATGCTCCATGAGAGACATAAGTTGATGAGATATAGTTCAACATGCCAAGACTTCAGTGGTGGGGATTTCAGAAAACTAAGTGCACTTGTGTCATATTGTCGGGTTTTTTTTTTCTGAAAAGCATATCATTATACGCCAGAATCGATTTGTTACTTTTGCAGCAAACAGTGGAAATGTCAACAATGTTCGGTTAAAAGGATCTATGGTTCTGAAATAAACCTCCTTTGGCTAATTGTGAATTGGGTATTCTACCACTGTAACTAAATGTTCACTTTCTCATATAACTAAAGCTTTTGCCTTATAACAAAGAAATATATGCCATTTATCTCAATATATTATGGCAGAAAGCACTATGGATGTCAAAATTTTTAGTTGCAAGTGTTGTATGATAATGAAACAGGTTTTCTCATAACTTCTTATTAAGAACAATTTTTTTCTCTTATGCAGCTCAAGAATCTTTGCAGACAGAAATATTTAAAGATCCCTGCATGCCTAAAGGATATGCATATGGTGTAGGATCACCAAAGATCTCCGCCAGTGCACCCTATTTGGAGAGAAAAGTTGAACTTGCTCCCCATGCCCTTGGTAACTTTTCAGAATGTAGATCTGCTGCATTGATGCTTTTACAGAGCGGAAAAGGTAGCAAGTATGCTCCTGAATCCAGACCACTATCTAGTCCTTTTTGCATGTAAATTATTTGTTTATTCCTGTGGTCATATTTTTAAGCACCCAATCCCAAGAGTGTTACAACACATGAAACTTGCAGAGATTTGATGTTGGGTTGTGGGTTTTTTTTATTCTAATTTCTGTATTCTTTTTTTAGTTTCATCCTTTAACATAACATCATAGGCACATCTGTTCTCCTCCACAAGTCCTATGCACTTAGGGGAATGATGGGAATGATAGGCATGGTAGTGGCAATCAAGTATGGAAACATTGCCTTCTAATTATGTTTGGTAGATATTCTTGCACAGAATGGAGTGATAAGGTCAGAAGCAAATTATGTTTGTGCCAGAGTTGCTTTTAATGAACTTTTCATTATTTTCCTACTATTAAAGATTAATCTCTATACAGATAATTTCGACCTTTGCTCCTAAGAACACTCTGTACTCGATAGGTTTGATATCTATTTCATCTTATTTGCAGAAAAATGCTTGTATCCTAGCTGCAACCTTGGATCAGCTTCCATTCCCAAACTGCAAGGGAGATTTATTGCAACTGAAAATTTCTTTCATACCTTCAAGGTATTGGACTTCTTTTTTGCTTCCTTCAAGGAGTGATTCTCTTTTTGTTGGTTCCTTGGGTGTGTATGAACTTCCACCTATTGTCCTACTTTTTGATAGTTCTTTGGACTTGGACCGGCATCATTTCTTTCTGATTTGATGCTAGCTGGAGAACAATTCTGTGAGGAAGATTGGTCGAAGCTAAAAGAAAAATATCATGCTTTGGACGAGGAAGACTTGTTGCAGTATTGTTTCTCTTCAGCATACATTGTTGCCCTTTTGCATGATAGTCTTGGAATTGACATGAAAGATGACAGGTAAGGTGTGATCCCTTGATCAATCTTGTCAACCTATACTCCCAGCATTGGTTTCCCCTCCATGTTTTTGTTGTTGGCCGTTGGTTCTTTATATTTCATGTGGGAAAGCATATTTAGAAATCAATCTTTTCTTGTCTTCATTGGTGGATGTAATCGACATACTTATCCAGGGGCCTGACCCCCAAGATATTTATCAATTGTTTTACCTGTGCAGGATTGTGTTTACAAATATGGTGGGTGACATCCCACTTGACTGGGCTTTGGGGGCCTTCATCATGCAGGCATCACTGAATCCAACTTCATATCACCAGAACTGGATCAGTGCCATAGTCTGTTATGTGTCTGGTTCTCTCTCTCTTTGCTTCATACTTGCTCTGTCTGTGTTAATGGTTTGGTCAGTGTTGAGACGGTAGGAAACCCCACAGGAGCTCCCCATGTATGATACAGAGAGAACATTACACCAATGGGCACGACAAACAATGGAGTTGGAGGACATCTCCTTGAGAGACTGATCATTATATTACCGATCAAATACTTGGCATTCATTTCAGCAGAGTCCACTTACTGATCCACATACTCCTGATCGATAATACTCCATCTGATGTATGTCTGTGCGCTTGAGGATGTTTGTAACTGGAGGAAACAGTGTAACCGTGCATTGCCCCATAGGTGTATAGAAAATGTTTTAAAAAGCCCCCTCAAACTGAAAGTTACTGATCATTAAGCAAGTGCGATCTATGTTACAATCCTCTTACAATTGTTTAGCTGTTTTGTGCAATCAACATCTTTCAGCATTATCGGGATTCAATTCAGGTATGTGTTTTCTGGCCCAATATCTGCTATATTTGGACTCAATCGAAATCAAAGACAGTTGTGGTGAGGAGGCTGTGAAGAAACACCTGGCATTGAGTGTGGCACAGAAAGTTAAGAAGTTGCCCCTCCAATAATGATGCACTCTATAAAGACCCTTATGGGGCCATGCACACAAGAAGTGTTCTCTCCACAAACATTTGACCCTTTCCCCACCTGTGACCAGAACGGTCTTCATGCTTTCAACTTTGAACCCTTTTTCTTCTCTTGCCTCCATCTGCTCATGCCTCCCATCTTTTTGAAAAGGTTGTAAACAGATGGACATGGAAAATCAATAATATCTTGATGATTTGTTATTTCCCACATGATCTGACACAAATCAACCAAAGAAAAGTGGCCAGATGGGGAGCAAAGAATCAAGAAGGGGTCTTTTTGAGCAATATGCATGGAGATGACACGAAAACAAAATCCAGAGTATCTGAACCAACACATGTTTGGCAACCGTAGAAATTGAGTGGTTGCCTACCAATGAAGGGCCACTCTGATTGGAGGTCACTTTGATTGGCCTAACCATCCCCAACCCCAATTAGAAGATGGTGCTAGATCACAAATCTTACCGGCTTCATGATTCTCTAACTTTACTAGTTATTATTATCAAATGGTAAATTTCTCGAATGTTCCAATGTATACCTTAGTTCCTTGAACTCTTGAAACTAAGATATTTTTAAGCAAATCAAATAAAAAAGAAACCAACATACAACTGAATTGGCGGCCACAGCTCCTATATTAACACCCCTGACTCCAGGGACAGCAAGCTGCCTGAGCAAACTGAGCTGAGAGAGAGAGAGAGAGAGAGAAAGAGCTTGGAAATGGCTTCCAATCTAAGAACTTCCCATCCATCAGAGATTCATGATATAATCATGGCTCAGAACACCAACAGGTCCCCAAAACAAGGCCTTCTCCTTCCACAACTCCCTCCTTTGCTTCTCCAGAAGGTACTCATCAAAGTCACTAATGCCTTCCAAATGTTGGCAGTTTACATGAATGTTATGTGCTTCATGGAGTTGCAGGTAGTCGCGGAAGTGATAGCTACTTTTCTGCTCGTGTTCGTGACTTGCGGTGCCGCAGCATTGAGTAGGGACAATGAAGGAGCCGTGTCGAAGCTAGGGGCATCGGTTGCCGGAGGCCTAATTGTTACAGTGATGATATATGCCGTCGGGCACATTTCTGGTGCACACATGAACCCTGCCGTCACGTTGGCTTTCGCCACTGCCAGGCATTTTCCATGGGTTCAGGTTTGTGTTGAAATACACCCATCTTCGTGTGAAATAAACCTTCTTGAACCTTCTAACGAGTAGGTTTTCAAAGATATCAAAATTCTGCAATGGATGAGAAGGAGGGTAGTGCTTGTTCATTCATGCGTTCATCACCTCTACTTTTGCTGTGTCTGTGTTTCTTCTGTTGCTTTTTTTCTTTTATTTATGTTAGAATAGAACGTTTTCTAGGTTCATATCGAGGTGGCAACTTCCATGGCTTAGTGCTTTCTCAGTTCCGCATATGTTTGATAAACCAAAACATGGATGCTTGAGCTTCCAATGCTGCTTCTAGTTAATATTCTTCAATAATACCAAACAAACAAAATAATTTTGGATTTCATAACCAGATCATCTTGTACATCTTCGAGAGAAGATCTTCTTATCAAAGTGGGATCTTCAGGAGATAAGAATGCTAGTGAGTTAGTGGATGGGATGTTAGTGGAGTTGGATGGATGTTTCAGAGCGTCAAGACATGCAAAGCTGCACGTTCCATGCCACCCAGAACTTGTGCCTTTTGAGTAACTCAAATATTAGAATCGCATAGGCAATATCTGAAAGATTGGAGGTGAAATATTTCAATTCAAATGAAGGGAAGTGCATAAAGCAAAAGAAACATCTTTTTCTGAGTAAAATCACATTGTCAAAATTGATGAAGAGAACTTATCTGCAGAAATGATTAATGAAATGAAAACAGTAACTCAAGAAATATAAGAGGAGCTAAGCCAAGATGTAATCTTTTCTATACTTGCTCCTCTAAATCGACAAGTGCCCCTTTACTCTGTAACTCTGTTCCCTTGCACATGTAAATGGGATACGACATGAAAAGAAGAGAGAAAGACGTGTCAATGCTTTGCCACAAGTTTGTTCCTTAGTCCAAAACAGAGTTTTAATATATGTTATATATGTATTGTCATCAAAATCAATGTTTAGGTCCCCTTCTACTGGTCAGCACAGCTCACCGGCGCGATAACCGCTGGTTTCACCCTCCGGGGGCTACTCCACCCGATCAGCAACCTCGGAACAACTACACCATCAGGTACGCCCACCCAGGCCCTGGTCATGGAGATCGTTGTCACCTTCACTATGATGTTTGTCACCTCTGCCGTCGCCACCGACACCAAAGCAGTGAGTCCACTGCCACTTCAATGACCTCCTCCTCCTTTTCTTCTTCTGATGCTATCTAGTTAGTTATGCTTGCTTGATCTTGCAGGTAGGAGAGTTGGCGGGATTAGCTGTCGGCTCTTCAGTTTGCATCACATCCATTCTTGCAGGGTAGGTACAATCTTCACCTCTTCTTCTTCTTCATTTAGAATAATAATAAGTGATGATGGATGCAGGCCAATATCAGGAGGATCAATGAACCCTGCGAGGAGCTTAGGACCTGCAGTGGCGAGCAAAAAGTACAACGCACTCTGGGTCTACTTTGTTGGACCAGTGATTGGCACATTGTTGGGGGCATGGACGTACAGATTTGTCCGCGAAACCGACGAGTCGCCGAGTTCGAGCTCAGCTCAAAGACTGTCTTCCTTCAAGCTCCGACGTCTGCAGAGCCAGGATTCAGCACAAGGACCATAGTTCATTCTCTTGTTACTATGGAAGAGTTTTATGTGGAGCTCAAGAGCATCCATAGATCATTAGAATTAAATAAAAAAAAACCTTCTATCCTCTTAAATCCAATTTGCTCGGCAAGTCAAACCGGACGAACTGAGGTTGACGAGTAACACGAGAATTAAATTTGAGCGTTGATTCTTTAGATACAGTACTGGTTGAAGTTTTTAGTTGATACAAAAGGAGTTTTAGTTTGAAATTCGATTGAAAACATATTTTCTTAATACGTTTTAACACAAAAATATCGTTCGAGCCGGGTTAGTTAGAATAATCCAATTTGATTGAATTAGGCGATTGAACAATTAAACCATCCGGTCCAAGCGTTCAATCGGTTCAGCCAATCCGGTCCAGTTCCGACAACAGTTATTCAAAATTAGATAGATAATGAAGTTTGCCATAATTAAATGGTTAACATATGTCATTAGTGCTTATGCTTACCTGTTTTATATACGAGACAATGAGTTTAAGAATCAGATTTAATTGCTCAAATTTACCACTGGAATTGACGTGATAAAAAAAATTAAATGATTAATCATCAACTCGATGAGACAGGGCCATGGCCTCACCGAACACGCGGAAATATACGAAATTAGCAAAAAATGCTGGATATTATCTGATTCATTATTCATGATTAAAATAGCCGAGAATGCCAGCTTTATCCATTTCTTGACAGCTAATATTTTTGTCTATATTTAGGAAATCACCGTTTCCCGATTCCCGATCCGCGTTTCCCAGATCATCTCTTCTGTATTTTTGTAACGGTCCCATTGCGGGAGGAATCCGTCGTCATCGAACGCCGTTACGGAGCGGAGGCTCGTCAATCTCCGAGCCGGGAACGGCGTGATCCGGAGTATAAAGGAGTCGAGGCTCGGGTCTTCGTTCTGCACGGCGAGTTTCGGAGATCCAAGGCGCTCGAGGTAATGCTTCCCCTTTTTTCCTTTTGATTCTCGTTAAATTCGTCGATTTGTAGGTATTTTTCCCTCAAAAATTGGATTCTGCAAAAGGTTGTCTTTCGATTTGATGTAATTTCGTCTCTGTAGGCTGTTTCTAGGGCGCAGTTCATCCGATTTGGCCTATAATGTATGCTATTGGATTTCTTTTTGTCTCGTCGGTTTTCGAATTAGGGATTGTATGGAGAATATGAGCGGATTTGAGGAGCTGATTCTTGAAATTTATGGCATTTGTCGGAATTTTTGGTTTTGCAGGATAGCCAGTCGAACCATTCGTAGATTGATTGGATAAAGCTAGCTAATTTGAGGGATTTTATCGAAAATTTATATAAAAAGAAAGACCTTTTTTTGGATTTATCTTTTTTCTTTTTGTATATTTAGTTTAAGGAATAGTTTTCGCAATGGGTGATCATCTCGTGTTGAATGTTGATCGGCTGATGAGGCCACAAAGGCAAGGAGATGACAGTTCAGGTTTTTCTGGGGAGGCCAAGCATATTGTGGGGGCAGGTGCACCACCCTGTGGTAATAGTATGGAGGAAAGGGTGGTAATTGATGACAGCAGCGAGGAGAAACCGCTTATTCAGGCTATGGAGTGCCGCATTTGCCAGGAGGAGGATGACATCAAGAACTTGGAGACCCCCTGCTCTTGCAGTGGCAGCCTCAAGGTTTATACTATCTTCTTATTTATTGAGTCATGCGTGTATTACCTAGGATATACTTTGCATACATATTGATAATCAAATGCTTCCATTCGGTTGAAGTTTTTGTAACAATGTTTCAAGCATGTCATTGATTTGCAATATTTTGATTGAGGGTAATGGGACAATATGTGCATTACTATTCAGGAAAGTGCTCCTTATTTTAACCCAGCATCCAGAATTTTTTCTTCTGTATTGTCATTTTGTTGTTTTGGATTTTATTATTGCCACTTCTGTTATGTGCAGTATGCCCACAGGGCATGTGTTCAGCGCTGGTGCAATGAGAAGGGTGATATAACCTGTGAGATCTGCCATGAGGTTAGTTCCAAATTTGCTCCATCAGTTAAAGTTTAAACATCCCTTGTATATTTAACATGGTACTGGGACATAATGCATATAATTTTGAAATTTCTTTTTGTGCAGTGCTTAAATAGGTATATTCATGAGGTAATATTTCTTATGTGATATTTGATTTATATATGAGTATTCCTTGGCTTGTTACTGGTTTTAGTTTTAGAAGAACCAATGAATTTGCCCCCTTTTCTGAGTTTGAATGAATCATTGTTCATAACATTTGGATTAAAACTGCAAGTATCACTAGAATTTTAGTTTTGAATGTGATTTATGTGGAAGGTTTCTACTTATGATGCTGTTAGTCATAAAGGTAAAAGGTTTATCAGAGTTCTGGTTAGCTTCAGAAGTATCATGTTTTTCCAATATATAATGAATTTTTTGCCTTTTATGACAATTACCTAGATCCATAATATTCATTTGTGTGATCTTCTTAATTATTGCTATGCAAGGCTAGTTTCACTAGATTGCTTTTTGTAATTAGGTCTTTGGTTTGTACCTTGAAGTTTTGAACCATAAAGCATTTTATCGACTTGATTCACATTGGATATATTTATGTATACTGTAGGGCTTAATTAGGTAATGTATTAAATTATGCTAATGGGTGTGGACAAAATGTAATAATTACATTTATTCATTCTCCACCACAGAAAAATGTAATGCTCGCATTTTATCACCCTTCACCAATTTTAACACATTGCAAAATGAAAGCTAGAAGTCTTGAACCATATAACATTTTTAGCAGCTTAATTTGTATTGGATACAACTATCTATATTATAGTTTCTTTATTTCATGTTTTTATCTGGATGGGTCCTAACAAGGACACCTTTGTTACTTACAGACTTATCAGCCTGACTATACTGCACCTCCTCGACCATTACCAGATGAAACCACCATTGATATTAGGCAAGTCATATCTTATAAATATTTTAGGATGGATAATTGCTCTCCATTGATGGCATACATCACTGACAACTGGTACTAGCTATGCCATCAATCTTATTTTTGATTCTTATAATGAGCAAACTGTTTTTGCTGCAGTGGAGGTTGGACCATAACTGGTGCTCCTTTAGATTTGCATGATCCTCGTCTACTTGCAATTGCAGCTGCCCGACGCCAATTTCTTGAAGCTGAGTATGATGAATATGTTGCTACTAATGCTTGTGGGGCTGCGTTTTGTCGATCTGCTGCTTTAATTGTAAGTCAGTATAGGATCCTTAAATTTCATAAATTTATGTGCAAACTTGTTATTCAACTGATTTAGGTTCTAACTTTCTAGTAAATTTGAATCCTTCATTGGATGTTTCACATTTATTAGTTATAGTTCAGTTGTGGTTGTCAGAATGCAGCATCTCTGTTTGCATTCAAAAACTGCAGAAGAATGTAGATCAGAAATAGGTTTGTGTAGTTAGACATTTTGGAGGATCATGGATATGGAAGGATGTGAATGTGCGTGGGATGCTGCAAGGGGAGTTGGGTGGAGGGGTGGATGTTTTCGGTGGCAAACTGATTGGAGATCCTAGTGTAGAGATGAGAAAGTTGTTAAGCTGAAATACAGGAGGAAAGTTTTCTTTGTCATATCAACTATGATTACGAAGAATTATGCATGTAACTTGCAAATCCCCAAAAACATTTAAATGGAATTTAGAAAGTATAACTTGTTTGCAATATGCTCTTCTTGAATACTAGGCTATGATTTTTCCTTTTAGATGTTTGAGCTTGAAACTCACCCCTTGCAACAAAAGTAGTTGTGCTTAGATTGGAGACTAGGAAAAGCTTTGTAATGTGAAAAAAGGAGTTTCGATGTTATATATCTTGCTTTAGTTTATTTTGTAGATGGATTTGTTCGCTTGGTGTCTCCTTCATAAGAAATTATTCCAATTCATTATGGCATGTTTCATTTATATCAATGTAGACTAACTAAAATATCTTTTTTCTGTAAAATACAGCTGATGGCTCTTCTGTTAATGAGGCATGCATTATCCATCACTAGTGGTGATAGAGATGATGATGATGCTTCCACCTACTTTTCTGTGAGTACAATTTTAAACACACTGGCTCATTACCCATTTTTTCTTTTTCATTTCTCATGTTTTTGTGATAATATTTTCTATGGTTTGTAGTTACTCTTATTGCGGGCTGCTGCATTTTTACTGCCATGTTACATAATGGCTTGGGCTGCTAGTGTCTTCCAGCGAAGAAGACAGAGACAGGTTAACCTGCTCCCTCTGGCATAATCAAATTTTATTTGTGGCATTATTTTTATTATTATTATTCTACTAACTTAATTTTGCAATAAAAACACAGGAAGCTGCTGCTGCCTTGGCGGCAACAGAGGTGGCATTCATACTGCAGTCAGCACAAGGACGGGGCCTTCACTTCACAGTAGCGCCCGAATGACCTACAACGCCCCAACAAGAGCCTGCTCAACCATAACCTCCTGCCACCATTTACCTTCCATGCCCATGCATTTCTATTTCTCTAATTATTTCATTATAGCAAAGTTATTAACAAGCTGCCTGCAAAAGCGAAATTTCCTTCAAACTCAGGGGAGCAGCCGGTAGTAGATCTATGCTCAACTCATTTTCTACTTTTTTCACTTATTTACCCTGTTTTTGGAATGTGGTGTATATATCAGAGTGTTTGCTCTCTTGTGTGTATATATATCTTAAGCATTACGGCAAATAAAAGCCATTGATGTGTCTGGTGATTTTCCTTTTCCTGGGTTCAATATGATGTCATGCATTTGTAGTTTTATGGCTGCGCATATGATTTTGAATGAAGTGAGATCACGAGTGACCTTTCATATTGTTAATTTCTGTAGAGCACCAAGCTAATAAGAATTCAGTAGGGTGTAATTTGCAAATAATAAAAACCACGGGGTTTCTGTAAATTCGGTAAATTGTCGGGGTCAGTTGTAAAAATCCCCGAAAAACCAACACGGGTTAGGAGTGAGCAAAATCGGTTAACCGAATCGGTTTTGCTCATTTTAGAATCGGAACCGGATTTTGGTTCTCAAAAAATTGAGAATCGGAATCGTACCGGTTTGGATAAAGAATCGGTTTTTCGGTTTCCGTTCTAAACCGATTCTAAAATCAGTATACTGGAGCTCCGGGGTCGCGACGACCGGCGAGGGCGAGGCGGCGTCGCTGTAAGCTCGGGGGCGAGGGTGAGGGCGAGGTGGCGTCGTTGTGAGCTCGGGGGCGAGGCTGAGGCCGCGTCGGCGAGTTGCTGCGAGCTCGGGGGCAATGCGAGGATGAGGCCGAGGACAAGGACGAGGCCGAAGCTCGGGGGCGAGGGTGAGGGCGAGGTGGCGTCGTTGTGAGCTGGGGGCGAGGCCGAGGCCGCGTCGGCAAGTTGCTGCGAGCTCGGGGGCAATGCGAGGACGAGGCTGAGGCGGCGGCGTCAGCATGTTGCTACGAGCGCAAGGTCGAGGCGAGAGTGAGGTCGAGGCGGCGGCATCGGCGCGTTACTGCGAGTGCAGGGGCGAGGCGAGGACGAGGCGACGCAGCAATTAGGGTTAGGGTTAGAATTTTGATTGAATATATATATATATAGGATTAAACTGGTACGGTTCCGGTCACCGATTTTTCAGAACGCAGAACCGGAACCAGAACCGGTTTTCCGGTTTTGTTAAATTTCAGAACTGGAACTGTACCGGTTTGATCTGACAACCGATTTTTCTATACGATTCTCAACCGGTCCGGTTCGATATACTGATTTTTCAATTTTTTTGCTCACCCCTAACACAGGCGGTAGAGGTGTCGATGGAGGTGTCGATGGGTTCGACCCATTGGATATGCGGGCCCAACCTGCCAACGACCCGCCCGATTAACCCGTCAGGTTTTTAAAAAAAAAAAATTCAGAAAGGCCGTCAGCAGCCGCTGCCTTTTTCTTCGGCCTCCGCCGCTGGCCCGACACGGGCCCAAAAGTATTCTGACCAGAAAACGATCAAATTGGAGCCCTTGATTTGGAAACCAACTGTCTCGATGAGGCCACGCCATGAACGGCCGCAAGTGTCACTCCTGGAGCGCGATTCTAAACTTCCGTTTCTGCTGCTCTTCTCTTCGCTCGCGGCCCGCCGACGTCTTCTCCGACGTGGCTCGCCGCCGCTCGCCACTGCTTCGAGCCGCAACGCCCATTCTGTAGGGAATTTTTCGCCGTTAATGTTTTGCTGGATTCTTTACTTCTCCGTCCCTTCCCTCCATGCTTTCAGGTTCTAATGGCAGCCAAATACTTCCCAAAATCTCAACTGCGAAGCCCAAATCGAGTTAGGGCGTTGGGGTCATAACTCATGGACCGAAAAAATTCCATAGTGGAGGAATCAAGATGCTTATATTTCAGCGGATATTACTGCCAAGATGGATCAATTTTTTTTATTTATTTTTTCATTATATTTTAATTTTAAACTGAAAGATATTATAAAATATATCAAAAATACGAAAATTTTTACATTTTCTAAAATTATTAAATTGTTAAAACAAGATTCGAATTTGGGTCTTGTGGGAATAAAATTAAAAACTTAACCAACTCATTTAGGCTAGACTAATGATATAAAAATTATATATAATTAAATACAATATATTTTTATGTCTGAAATAAAAATTCGATTTCAGGCCAATCTTAAAATCTTATTTATCGACAATAATCTGATTTTTTTTTTCGAATTTTTGGATTTTTGTGGTTTTTTTTTAACTCGAGGATAATGAATTTTGAATTTGGTTAATCTGTGCAAGGAGGGATATAGAGGTATTTGATAACTTTTGTTATGATATATAGCTTTTTGTGCTCTGATTTGTCATAGAGGTGAGCAAATAAAAAAATCTTATCAATTCTATAATTTTTAGAATTGGAACTAGATTTTAGTTCTTGAAAGTTTTAAAATCAGAATTATATCAGTTTGGATTGAGAACTGATTTTTCAATTTTGGTTCTAAATTGATTTTGAAGCAGCCCACTTTAAGTTTTTAGTTTAATTGTGTCATATTTGAAGAACATTTCATTTTTAAGTATTGTTAAAAGCCTAATGTATGGTATGATATATACAAGATCAAATATTGCATAAAAAAGTAAGTATTATCAGCTGTTATATGACAAATTTTTTTTAAAAAAATTTGACAACTTATAAAATAGTTATTGAGATATATAAAAATAGTTTTAATGTTGATTTATGTTTCAACCAAGGTTTTAAATCTCAGTTTCGGTTTCGACACCTAATGAAACCGATACGTTTCGGGCGTTTCGATTTTGGTTGAAAGATTTTTTTTAGTTATTAATTGTGTGTTGACCAAAATTTAACTATATTTTGACTGTAGTTTGACTTTAAATTAAAAATACGATAAAATTTTGAAAATTATTTATAAAAATTTAAAAATTATGAAAAAAGTTATAATTAATTTTACCACAATATTAAATATTATTTTAATTAATTAAAATTAATTTTGATAGTTAACCACTGTTTTTATATATTACTATATAAAAAAATATATGAGAAATAATATAAATATGATTAAAAAGTTAAAAATTAACATAAGCAAATTTAACTTATTATTAAAATGTACTTGACACAAACATATTTTATTAACTATAATGTAATACAACTAATCATCATCATCATCAATTGAATTTGAAACATCTGGATGTGAAATTATGAATTCAGTATCTGAACGATCCATATGAATATTTATAGAGATACAAGCCAGAACAACTAGTTCTGTGTGATCTCGTGACAGCGATTCACATGAGGGTGACACGACACAAATTTTTTTGGCTTTGCTTTCGGTGGAATGGTCATGCACGCATGCACGTAAACAAAAAAATCAACATGTTTCGATCAAAATCATTTTCATTTCAGTTTCAACCAAATTATTTTTTATTTATTAATTATATTTTAACTAAAATTTAACTTTATTTTAATTATTTTTTAACTTCAAATTAAAAAAATTATAATATGTTTAAAAATTTTTAAAATAATGAATAGTTACGTGAATAATCTCATGTACGCGAACAATATTTGACAGAGACAAGTAAGAGCGTCGAAACTAGACTGACGACGATGCTGGCTTGGGTGCAAGGCTGGCCCTAACTTGTTGGAGCAAGGGCCAGGTCGACGAGGGCGCAATGTGGATGAGAGAATTGCGGTAGGCTGGTGAGCACGTAGGGCCAGTCAGGCGAGGGTGTAGGCTCGGACATGAAACCGGTGCGAGCTCACCACACAAGCTTGCTGTGCGCACTCCCTACGTACTACGCTCGCCCCGCGCGCAATGTACGCCATGCGACTCAGTCGAAAACCTAAACCGCAACAGATCTGACGGCACCGGCCAAATCGTTTTAGCCAAAATGGTTCGGTTTCGGCCAAAATTTAAAACCCTGGTTTCAACAGAAATACAATTCAAGATATCGAAATTGTTAAATATATCAATTCAGACTATACTAAAGACTTTGATCAATGACACTTACTATTTTTTACTCTTTGTGATGATTTTATTAGCTAAACGCATAACTTATAATCAATTATAGACTATTATTTTTTCTCATTAGTACAATCCCTTTTGAATCGCATTCATCTGCGGAGTAGATCATATATTGAATCACGTAAATTTCTTTGTTTTTTATTTTTTATTTTACATTATAGATTATAGTAAATATTCATTCTTTGTTGAGTAGACTGCTAAGTTTAGTTGGCGAAACTAAGCTCAGGAATGGAAATTATGAAATGTAGAAGTTGTATGATATGAAAAGTAAACATGGCAGAATTTTTTTTTAATCAGCTTCTTGTCTTTGTCTTTATCTCTGTGTATGAATCATTTATATAGAAAGTCAGATATTTGTCCTAACCATTATTTTCTACTTTGTCTTCATTGAAGGCTTGAGGAATCTATTTTGGAGCCTGAATGAGTTCATCCTTGCGTTCTTCCTACTATCTCAGCACCTACTGCCACAGGCATCCTGGGGCTTTGAGTGTGAGCATAGTATCTACCACAACAAAGGAACAGAATGCAGCTAAATGGCATGCCAAATTCTGTCACGAGACATGAATTTGAGGTACCCTCTAATGCATCAGCAAAGTGATATTTTTACCACTGGAACATTTCGTATCATGTAATGACATTGTAAGCTTTCATAAAGTGATGATAGGCGTTAATTCTTCTGGAAAATCATTCTTCCGCAGGTGACTGAAAGTCCCTGCAAATGGTTGTGTTCAAATGCTATAGATTTGGATGTGAGAAGCAAGTGCAACAATCTTACTACAAATAAACTGTAACTTGTTCTGTCTAGATGATATTTATTTGCTAGAGCAAGAGAAGGTTGCAACAGTTGCTTGTCATTGTACCGTTGTAACATTCAAAGCAACATTCCGATGCGGATGGAAACTGATGGAAAACTTTGACATGTGAACTTTCTGGGTATTTGTTGCTTCCCACTATTGCACCATCATCAAATTTCTGCTCATTTTGGCAATATTTTCAGTGTAAATTATGATGAATTTGAGTTCGTTGGGTTCGTTGGTTGCATTCATCCCATGCCTCGAGATCGGATCCTTCTATGCAAAGCCAGTTACATCCGTGCATTTGCCTCGGGATAAGAATCCAGCGATTTCCGGATAAAGGTATTTGTGTATCGAGAATCCTGCGGTTCCGTTTTTTGATCCTCTCTCTCTGCGTCAGCCTCATCGCTCTGCCCCCCTTCATCGTCCTCGATGGCTTCCCCGGTTCTCCTTGTTATGCATTTTCCATTCCGCTGCTCGTTTCCCGATCGTTTCCCGAAGCTTTTCTCCTCGAGCATCAGCAATGGCTTCATCTCTTCCAAAGGAGGAGCCTTTCTTCCCTTTCACAGCTCTCTTCTTCCCAAGTATAATGATTGCCCGTTCCCATTCCTCCTCCACAGCATCAGCAGCCCTGCCAGGAAGATTCCCTTCACCTGCTTCTGCAACGCGAGGGAGGAATCGGAATCCAGCCCTCCGGAAAAGGTCTGATTTTGGGGGAAAAAGATGGAAACTTTTCAGTTCTTTTCCCGTCACTGTGGTTGTTTAGCGATTCCAACTTGTTTCGGATTTCTTTGGGTTTATTTCTAGGCTTTTTTAAATGCATTTTCCCGTTTGTGTGGCTTAAGCTATCAAGTGGTTTGAAAATTTTGCTGTCTCTTTCAATCGTTTGTGAATTTTGGAATTGCAAAGCAGGCAACATTTACCTCTGTAATGGTTACTATTTCATGCCACGTAGAAACACAATCTTGTACTTGCTGCAGAGTTCAGCATTGGATTGGCCCATCCTTGAGCGATGGGATGTACCTTGGCAATTGCAGACAGTCCAACTGACCATGTTTGCATGTGGACTAAGGTATTTCAGTTCTATATTTGCTTTTACATCTGAAAAGAGAAGAGCAGTATTACTTATATGCAGGAGACATCCTTCAAGGCTAAGATATGGCTATTTTCTGTAGATTTTGTGACATTATAATAGCTTTTACATGAAGCCATTTTGAACTTATTGTCTGCCAATAAGATGCTCCGTTTTAGGATGAGAGTACTTCGATAAGTGTCTCATAAATGGCAGTATAAACTAACAAGTGGCAAGTCTGCCACTATTCTAGCAAGTGCACTTTATGGTTATTTTGTGCTAGATTTAAATTCCGCTGCACAAATAGAGCTTTGAAAGCATGATATTAAGCATTTCATCATTAATTCCTTCTTGCATAAGTTCTCTTTATTTTGCTTCTTATGAGATGCCACCATTCTGAGGAAATTAAAGCTTCCTTAGATAGCATTGCTCTGACAGGGTTCATCCAGGAGTCCATTTTGTCATATTTTGGGTTTCAAGTTGGGGAAGCCAATTTGGATGAGAAGACAGAATTACTTTTTGTGGGACAATTGTAAGTGGAATCAAAAGCTTGGTTGTGGATATCAAGTTTTCTTGAAATTGAATTCTGGGAACAATGACAACAGTGGTACTGGGAGTTATCTTGTTGACTAGTATGTTTTATTTCTGTATTTTTGCAGAGCAATGACAACAGTGGTACTGGGAGTTATCTACGGGATCACAAACACCTTTCGGCCTTTTCCCAATGATATTTTCTGTTATGGTGAAGACTTATCTAGTAAAAACACATGTATGTGCATAGGGACCAGGATTTATGAATGTATAATGACCCATGCTTCTTGTGATGGCATAATTCAGATTTAAAGGAACCATTCAAACTGCAAAATGGATGGCTTTTATGGGCAGGACTTGGTCTATTGACTGCTCTAATTGCTGTTGCATTAACAGGATTTGCTTTATCCTTTTTTAATGGTGGAAGTCCAGAAAGAGAAGTATTTATATCCTACGCTTCATGCCAAACACTCAACACTTTTGAATTATTTCTAATTCAATTCTGTCTGTATTGGTTGATGCTGTTTCAGACTGATGCACTAGTCCGCCTGCTGCCATTAATTGGTTCGTCGAGTATTAGGTTGTCTTCTCTTTCCTTCTTTTCTGTTCATTTTGCAAGAGGAAATATTGCATTTCTAATTTATTTTCCTCTTTATTGAATTTCTGTAGCACGGTCTGCCTGATTGCCATTACTGGTGTTTTGGCACCACTGCTTGAGGAGACTGTGTTTCGAGGGTTTCTAATGGTGTCCCTAACCAAATGGCAATATTTTCTGCCCAACATGAATTCAATGCTCATTCCTGTTATAGCGAAGTATTTGGGTTTTGCATCTCATTATTATTCTATTTGGTCATACAATTCACCTTTTTTTCTAATAAATCATCGGTGATTTCTAAATTTATTTTCATATCCATCCAGATCCTCTATGAATTTCCTTCTTATGCAGGCTTCCAACACCTGTGTGTGTGCTTATAACTGCTGGTATATTTGCTCTTGCACATCTTACTCCTGGAGAGTTTCCCCAGCTTTTTGTTTTAGGTACATTACTGACATAATTTTGTTTCACGGGCTAAGTGGACTGTTATATTTCATAGGAAAGATCATGTTATAATTCAATGCTGCAACCCATCTTGATAACAAAGATGTCTGCCCAAATCCTCTATATTGATAGCTATATACATTTTCTTAACTTGTGAAAAATCTATGTATTAGTATTCTTAGCATATATAGCTGATGCAATTATTAGGGATAGCTGTATCTATGTCACAAACTTGTTGATGAAATGAGATAACATCTACCTCATCAATATGTCAAGCTGAGTAAGAATATTTTGTTCAGCCAAACTGTATACAGTTATCTCATTTGAAAAATTATGGCCTCAATTATGGAAGATCCATCCAAAGCAAATTTAATATACAGTTACATAAGCACTAAAAAAAGGTGTATTGAAATATTTTTAACCTAGTTGAACCTGATTCTTTTGATTCCCTATATTTTTTTGATTCAGAGCAGAAATTTTCTGTTACTTAGGGATGTAGCGGCACTATAATACAAAAATTGAATTATGAGGACTGGGGGATGGTGGGAAAAACATGTTTTACATGTTTTGACATGATAGGATCTCATATCGATTCTTTCTATTTCCTAAAAAAAAGATCATAACTATACACTATCTATGTGAGTTTCTTTTATGCTATGCAGTGAGCAGCTAAAGGCACATTAACTCTTATTGCGAGGCATTTTGTTATTTGTTGATGAAATGTGAACTCCGAAAGCTGTTTGTATTTTCTAGTTTATTGTCTTGGGTTTTGCAAGCGATTTATTATTCTTGTTTTGCATCATCAAACAGGAACCATTTTGGGATTTTCATATGCTCAAACCCGTAACCTCCTTACTCCCATCACCATACATGCATTCTGGAATTCAGGGGTAATCATTTTGCTCACATTTCTTCAGGTAATCATCCTTTTTAGGTTACTTTTCATTTGTTAATATTGTCCAATTTCTGAGTCTTGAGAATCATAACTTGACTGGTACTGAAATTTTGTTTGAGAATAACAAGGCCCATAGGCAGTTATTGGTACTGACATTTTGAAGCTTGTTTGTTTAGTAGATTTTTTATGGTCTTTTGATGAATTTATATGCACCGTGCATGCACCTTTATTGTATCTTTTTCCATAGATCCCACCTATCATTTGATATGAGATCCACCAAAAACTTGCTGATGATGCATGAAATAAATGTTCCATCTAGATGGCATTTAGCTACATGTACATGATCATGCAGACATCATTCCACTAACTGTGATCAGCAGTCTGATATTATTGGGTTACTTCTAATATCATCTGATGAATTTTGTCACGACTGTTTATGCAATTTTTTGATAACAATGCCTCCAGCTCCAAGGCTTCAATATTCGGGAACTGCTGCAGGCATCATCCTAAGGTTGTGCATCCTAGGCTTACATCTGATGGTTATCCTACAACTCATCATCATCTTCCCCCTTGTGTGTTTGGAAGTGGAAGAGCTGGTCTCCTGAACATCAAGCTTTCGCCTTCTTTGCTATTTAAAGTTCTAGTTGTAGGCTAAACCTAGCATTATGAACCAATTGTGTTATCAGAAACAATCTGTGCGTTTGGCAATGTATGACATGCAATCCCTCAACTAACATTGTAACCAATTTGGTTAAGTGACCTTTTCTTGTGTTTCAATATGAAACTTTGCCCACTGGACCCTATAAAGTGAACCTTGTAATCCATGATTATGTCAAACAGGTTTTGCATCTAGATGATGAGTAAAACAAATTATGTAAGGTTACTTTCACGAACTCTTGCACAGTAATTATGGACTACGGAGATGAGAGTTACAATTGAAGAAAATATTAATGCGACCACTGATGAGATGCGGTGATGTATTTGCCTGATACTGAAATATTCTTCCTGTGTTTGATGAAGGATGAAGAAAGCCCTGCTATTTGAGATGTTTTCATATTTAATTCTGGAAAATTGATAAATTGTTTGGATGGATAGGTGCAAAACCTGTTTTTATCTGTTTCCTGCAGCCTGGATGTGAAAGCAACAAGCAACAAATTGTTAACATAATTATCAGGCGCAAATTTTCCGATAAAAAATTATCGACCAGCTCACAATTGATTTGAGTTGAAATGCTATACAGCATATTAATTATTAAACCACTCTTGTTGGTCTCGCATCTGCAACTTGAAAATCAATTAAGTTAATTCCCTATCTCTTTCATTATTTTTGATTCATACTATTGGTATAAGGATAATAGTGATCAGGATCATAATGCACACAACTAAATATGACACTATACAATAATCTGAGGTAGTTGTCAAAAAATAAAAGATTCTCTCTTGCAAATGGAGACCTGAGAGCTGTGCAAGTGAAAAGGAAAAATAATGGATGTATTAGGACATGACCTTTAGAATAAAATCTTGCATTACTTGCAAATTGGAGCCTGCGTGCAATTATTTCTCTATTTTATATATATATATATATATATATATAGATGGTGCTAATTTGGATCAAAGCCAACAGTAACAACAAAATAGTGTCTTCTTCCATTTTTATTCAAAATTCCTTTAGATGCCAATCTTAATATGATGAGTCTTTCTTTTCTTTTTGTGTGAAAGCCTAATATTATTGAGTTGATGTATGAAAAATTTTGATAACACTGGATTTTGGCTTTGGATTTGATTAATTGAAATGGACAGATATGAAGAAGTGATGACAGTTTTGACTCCACGCAAACCCCATTCTTTAGTATGGAGTTCCTTCACTTTGCACCATTTATTATGCACTCATGAACTTATGCTAGATCTTGATGACGCTATAGCTCTTGCTCATCTTATTAGTTTAGCCACATACCGAGCCAATGATGGTCCACATGACCACATCAACCATGAGAAAACATGAAGAAAGAAAAGAAAATCACATCAACGATCAAACCCAAGATGTTGAGCATCTGATACAATGATTTTTTCAGAGATCGTTCCTAAAATGCCAACTGTACCTCACAAACGCTAAAGTTCTCACAGGAAGACTCAGTTTGTTGTATATGATGTCATGTTTCTTACCATAAGATGTTTCTTTGATCATAAGATTCTTCTTTGTTTTTTAACTACTTTGGATGGACTAGTAGTTTGATGTTTACTCTTGGAAATGAAGTTAGGTAACATTAATCAAATGAACTAAAGTTAGAGATGCTGCATTGAAAACATAGATCTTTGAGAACATTGAGAAGTGTAGTTGGTGTTCAAGTACCAAGAGTGATGGGGTAAGAAAAAGAAGCTTGGTTTTCAAGGGTTTGACCCATACATCTAACTTCGCTCACACGGTTGAAGGAAACTCACGCTAGGGTTTATTCAGTGATCATACTGAGATCTTTCACATATTTCCCATTTGGCAGACATGGTTATCAGAATTTGGTCATGCATCAAAGTTGGAGTTCAAAACCATAAATTGAATTTCTTAATGCAGTTCATGGCGGGGGGAGTGGGGCATGGAGGAGTCACCGAGGTGTAGTAAGCAGCCCGCAAGTTTGGAACAAGAGCCTTGTCAGAAATAGAGTCCAAACATGTCAATATTGCAAGCATATAGCTGAAAATAAACATCGCTCTCTCCTTACCTAATTGATCAATCAAACTCAAAAGCTTCCAGTTTAATTAGTTCTAAATAATCGTGAAAATTAATTCCATGTCACGAATTAGTCATATCACAGTAGCTGAACAAAAAATTCAGGGTAAGTGATTACAGTGACATGCCTTGGGTGTGAAAGTGAAACAGTCGCAATATTTATTAACTCATATAATAGCATATTTGTGATTAATTGACTATCTAATTGGCCTAGTCATCCTTTTCTTTTAAATTTTAATTTGTTAATGAGGAATCTCCATGTAGACCCAAATGTATACTGACTAGCAGAGAGCACAATATGACAGCATATATCTGCAAAGGATAAGAAATGGAACTCTTCAAAAGTGAAATAGGATCTTGACAAGGGATTTTCGGATCAGGAGAGACAAATACAGAACGCATAGATATTGTCAAATAATATCAGAAAAATTTCCATGTGATATTGGGATCAGATGCATAACAAATTTGAATTATTCGACTTTGGCATGGATAAACAATTCACGAAAGAACAAAACCAATGAACCAGCCCAGAAGCTAGCTGTCCTGTTCTTCATGCTTCAGATAAGTGTGAATTTAAAATCCATATGTACTGCTATTTCTTTAATTCTTGAGATTGTTCTATTTGGACTTAAACAAAGCAAAAAGATTCAATGGGAGAAGTAGAAATTAAACTATTCTGACCTGGCCTTCGTTTTGGTCTTTTCAGCAGCTCAGTGATGCTTATAAAGAGTTGGTGCTTCAACTTCAGCTTCAGCATCTCATCCACCGAGAAACTAGGAACGCAAGCCAGCAATACAACAGTTCCATCTTTTGTTAGGGTTTTTGATCTGTTCATTACAGAGTGCCTTTGTTCTCGTTCTGGTTCCTTTTCACCCTCAGAAACAATCCACAGTTGATTATTTGGATGCTTGAGAGATGATGGAAGATAGGAACGACATGGATAAAATGGATGAAGTGATGCTCCCGGGTTTTCGATTTCATCCTACTGATGAAGAACTAGTAGGGTTTTATCTCAAGAGGAAGATTCAGCAAAAACCCCTGTCCATTGAGCTTATCAGGCAACTGGACATCTACAAATATGATCCTTGGGATCTTCCTAGTAAGCTACAAATTAATTCTGTAGAGTTCTTCTCTTCTTTTTCTTCTTCTTCCTCTTCTGAACATTGAGTTAACTTTGGTTTTATCTTCGTGAAGAACTGGCGATGGCGGGAGAGAAGGAATGGTACTTCTACTGCCCAAGGGACCGGAAGTATCGGAACAGTGCAAGGCCGAACCGAGTCACCCGAGCTGGATTCTGGAAGGCAACAGGAACAGACAGGCCCATCTACTCCTCAGAAGGAACTAAGTGCATCGGACTGAAGAAATCACTCGTCTTCTATAAGGGCCGAGCCGCCAAAGGGATTAAAACTGATTGGATGATGCACGAGTTCCGGCTGCCTTCGCTCGCCGACAGCTCCCTCAACAGACGGCCTCTTGACAAGAACATACCGCCAAATGTAACCATTTCTTTATCAATAATCTACCAATCTTTTTTTTGTCTGCATACAGTGATTGATGATTCTCTTGCATTGTTTTAAACAGGACGCATGGGCCATATGCAGAATCTTCAAGAAAACAAACTCAATGGCGCAAAGAGCAGCACTCTCTCATTCATGGATGCCACCGTTGCCTGAACCAACAAGCTCAGTTGATGTGTTTTCAGTTTCACAGAAAATCCTTCAGTTTGGTTCTGACAACATTTCCGCAAGCACGACGACAGAAACTCGATCATCGGCGATACTATTTGGATGTGAGAATGCAAAGACTTACCATCCTTTCGATGTTACAACTTACCGAGCTATCAATCTTGTAGACTCCAAGCCAACATTGGTTCCTGTCTCTGGCGTTGAAATGCCTCTCAACTCCATGTCTTCGTCGGTCGAACTTCCAGACACAGATTTTTTTGCTGATCTGCCAGTTGAGATGAATAGCAATCAGGTAAATGTAGCAGAAGACATGTCCCTGAGTAAGAGTTCAGACATATGCAATGCTACTACTAACAATCAAGGGGGCACTATGAAGGGGTTCAACTTTCCCTTCAGTTTGCCGGTGTACTTCTCGGACGATGAGTGGAACCAATGCTATATTTGATTCAGATTCAGATTTTGATGGAGCATGGTGAGCGAAATCATCTGTTAGAATTGCTGTTAACATTGATAGAGTTTTAGTTTTGTCGAAGGATGTGTTCCTTCGAATTGTTTGTAGATACTACTACATATACGTGTTGTTGCTTGCTAACAGCAAAAGCTAACAGAATGAGAGAAAATATCAGCTAGATTGTACTTGTACCTTTTCTTTTGATAAGTACAGTTGTATACTACAGCAATACCTTCTATCATCCTGTTTTCAAATCATTATCAAATTGATTATACAAAAAAGGTATGGTGCTTATTACGATTGCTAATTAACCATTGGATTAAATTTTTACTGAATTTAATATATACAAGGAATCATTATCAGCGCGTCAAGATGGCCGAGTTGGTCTAAGGCGCCAGTTTCAGGTACTGGTCCGAAAGGGCATGGGTTCGAATCCCATTCTTGACAATTCTTTTTCCAATTTTTGGTCTCAATTTCTTCTCTGTTGTTCTATATTCTCCTTCTCGGACAATTTTTTCTTCTTTTTGGTAAAGTTCTCTGACGATCTTGTTGTCAACAGTAATTGCAATCTTCAGAAGGTACAGATGTGTTCGTCAAAGAAAACTTCCTCACAAATCTGTGCTACTTTGTCCATCTCTTTATTATCTGCAGACAGATTTTCCAACAATGAACAAGGAGAAAAATGTCTACATTGTTCTGCAACTTATTCTTTCCTGTATAAGGACCACATTTTGCTCGCATTAGATGATTCAGTGATTTAAATTAACTCCCAACTTCGCATGAGATTCATTAATTCAAAGGATTCGATGATCCGTCTACCAATACACACAGGATTACACATCTCCCTTTGGGTACATGGGAATGAAACTAGCATATTGCTAATATTATCAAAATTCAATCCATTATGTACAAAAAAAAAGGAACTAGAAGCAACATGAAATGGATTTTGATTACCCAAGATACTAGCTTCTTTAAGATATACATGGTGGAACGCTAATTGTGGTGTGTTAGATCAACATGGGAAGAGCAAAAACGCAGGTTCCCTGTGAACTTCTCTTTCTGAAAATGTAATCTTGCTCAACTTCTTGTGGCACCATATTAGCTGATCACACGAAATTCTCGACATCTTTAGCACTCTTGACACCAATTTCAGGTCTACCTGGGAGAAGAAGAGGTCTTGGTTCGATCGATCTGCTCGGGATTTCTTAAACTTCTTCACTAGACAGTTGCCAGTTCGCAGGATGTCCTTCAGTTTCTTCTCTTTCTGCGACACAATCCAAAAAAGATGAACATCTGAAGAGAAATGTTTGAATGCTATCAATGGCATTGAAGTATTACCTTTTGAAGAATTGCTTGAGCGTCCACCATAATCTCAAAACCTGATGGGTCCTGAAGTTCAGCTTGACTTCTCAATAAACCCTTGAAAATCACCGGCGTTTCGTCCTTGTCGGCTTTGACGAATTCCCAAAAGACTCTAATGCAGTCCTCCATGATGTCTTCAAGCATTTCACTTGTGATTGCATTGTTTCCTTTCCTCTGCTCCTTCATTCTGTCCTTTAAGCAATCCTCTGCAACATGATCAGCATCAGTATTTCAAGCTTCTGCATAATGTAATTCTATTGACTAAATCATTAACAACAATAATAACTTTTGTTACCCTTGATGACAGGCACTTGAAGAAGATTCCGAAGAACACATCGGTTTTTAACATAATTTGATAGCCTGGGCCCTTGAAAGGATTCATTTTCCAAGAACCTTTGTACAATCACTTGAAACTGCTGGAATTCACCAGCCACTTGATTATACTGATGGCTCCTATAAGCGTCAGATTCCGGCAGGCCTCTAGCTTTCTCGTACTGCCAGCGAAGGAACTCCCATGACAGGCATGTCTGCCCAACATACACTGTTTCCAGATCACTCTGCAGCTCCTTGACGAACTTCTTTGATGGATCATAGCCGGACTTCCGGTGTCGAAAAGGCCACAGGTTTTGTAAGAGAAGAGAAGTCATTGTTGGAATCAGAGGTTTCTGAGAGCCCATGGATTGTAGAGGATCCTTCAATTGTAGAAATCCTAAAAGATTGAAAATTTTAACCATCCTTAGATCACTTGTTTCATATATATCAGTCTTGAATGTAATCACAAGCATATATTGCAGAATACAGAATATTTGTGAGTCGTAGCAATCAAAAATTTATTAAAGCTTTGGACACACCTATTGCATACATCTTTTGATAGTTCAAGATGTCAAACTTCCGCATTCGCTCTCGATAGCTCTTGTAGAACTTGTGAAGCTCATCTATAGGATTTTCTCTCAAGAACTTCTCGTCCAACTTCCAAGGCTTCAGATCTTCCATAGTTTTTGGACTTTCAGACTCTTCTAAGATGGTTGGCAACCCAATTGCCCTCACTTTCCTGAGTTCCATTCTAAGCTGTTCTATCAGATCCTGGTGTTCCCATAATGACTCCAATTCATCATCTAATTCATATTCGTTCAATTCATTTGGATGTCGCTCTTCGGACTTTGGTAGGTTTTCCTGATGGTTCTCCTCCAGGCCCTTGAGATCATCTGCTTTTGATAGGAAGTCGTCAACAACATCATCAACAGTTCTTCCTGAGTTCCCTGAATTTGACCTTGTTTCATTTTTTCCTTCATCTTCTCCATCCAAAACGGCTTTTGGGTTGTCACCCTCCAACATCTTCTCTCCATTTCTTAATGAAAACACCGTATCCTCAGGGCTGTCAATGAACTCTATGGCAACATCACTTGAACCCGGTAATCGAGATTCTTCAAACTCAGGTGATAATTCCACTGATTGTGAGTCTCGATTCAAATCTTTTAGTTCTAATATTTGGTCAGAAGATTCATCATCCGACCAGAGTTCATTTGACTGACTTGAATGATTCACTGGACTTTTGTCAGAAGAAACCCAGATTCTGTCACCTATGCGAAAAACCTCTGCATCGAAACTATGAGAGAACTGCATACTAGTCCCTTCAGATTTCTGGTCATTTCCGTCAACACTATCAATCCCTGTATGAACTTTTTGATCCAAAACATTCGAAATCACATCTTTGGAATCATTTGACTCTGTATCAGAACAATAAAAAGAGTGTAGCTGGGCAGCTCCATTGGCTTTAGATTCCCTGGTGCTATCTGATTCACTCTCATATCCTCCAAAATCCCTGTCTGACAGAAATCCATCGTCGTCCGAATCAACAGCAACGTTCCTCACAGAATACCCATCACTACTACTTGATTCTGAATCCGAATCGAAGCCCGAGAACTCCTCCGACAAAAACTTAGCTCCATCTGAATTGGTCTCATAACTGAAGGCCTTTTGCTTCTTCAAAAACACTGTATCATCCAACTCCTTCAAACTGTTCGTTAAATTGAAACTATCCGTGTCGAATTTGTCCTGCTGTTTAGGCTCTGCATGAAAACTTTCAGGATGAACATAAGAGTCCAGAATGCGAAAAGTCGTCGCTTCTGGCTCCGCCAGAAATTCACTGACATCTTTCTCGGACAAGAACCGATACTTGCTAATCTTTGTGATCGCTGGCGATTTGCTTTCCATGATGCTCTGTACTGCGGGCTCTTGGTTACTGCTCAAACGACAATTAGAAATCTGGTACTCAAACTTGAAACTGAGGCTCGAAGCCTCCTCTTCATAGCTATTGTCGTCGTCCTTCTCGTTTTGTTCCTTCACTTGGTTCACTTCATGCTCTGCCTCCACAACCTTCAAATCCTCCCTCCTCTCAGAATCAAAAGCACCATGTTCTCTCTTCATCCTAGACAGAAAACAAAACAATGAAATCAATCTGATGCATAAATCAAAACCAATCCGAGAGAATTCTGAATCTACTCACCTGACAACAAGTTTGGCGACGAAACCAAAGAGGAAGAAGAAGGAAGAAGAGATGTGGAACCAGAGAGAAGCAAAAACGAGAGCCATCTTCCTATAAAGGGCGTAATCAAGAGAGCCTCGTTGCACCAAACTGGAGTGGGTTCCAAAGATGGAAAGTCTTATGGAATCCATGTTCTCAGTTTGAACTCTGAAGCAACAACAATGGAAGATTTCTTGGCTTCTTTCTTCTTCTGCAATGGAAGCAGACTTTCTACTGGTGAGAAGAAAGACTTCATCAAAGGAATGAATCCGTGTTCAAGTGTTGGCTAATGGAAGGAAAAGAACAAGGCAGCTAGCAAAGTGGAAGGGCTATGTGGCGAATATCATTGTTGCTTAAAAATCTGCGAGCCGTTTGATACTGTGGTAGCCAGGTCGGGAGGATATGGCTCCTGTTGGCATGTCCTATTCGTCTGGTGCCATGTGTCTCGAGGGGAGTTCTTCCAGGATGGAAGGCTGACTAGGCCCAATTCGCCTCCCCACCACCTTAAATCTACCTCGGTCGGGTTGGCTTGACCTGCCACCCGTATATTGGAATATTCCAAACCAGAATAAATTGTATATATGACAAGCTAAGTCTTAATTTTTTTGATGCTTGTTCTCGACGAAAAACAACCAAATCGTAAAATTCAATAATAAAATTCCAAACTCATTTTCCAAGAATCAACACGATTAAGATAAGAAAAATAAGTTCTATTTTATTTATTTTTATTGAAATTTTGAATTCGAATTTGACCCGAAATCCGAAAATCATTAGCCCAAATCCAAAAATTTCAGATCGGGTCACAGCCCTGACCAAAGTTTTTGGACCAAGTGAGAAACATGCCATTCTCCGCTCGATTAGTGCTCCATTTTAAATAATAATAATAATAATAATAATAATAATAAAAAATTAAAATTAAAAAAAAAACTCTGTTAATGCGCCCAGCAAATTGGCCCAATTTGTTGTCCCGTTTTGATGCAGATAGAATTAACAAGTTAATGCGCATTAATTTGGGTCGAGTGCCTTCACGTGTCAATTCGGAGTGGAATTCGAATAAGACCACAGAGGTTGTTGTCGAGTGGGACACGGTCACCGTAGTTGGACAACTTTAGTTCGTCGGCTCCGTAACCAATCAAACTATTCCACGTGTTTGAATCGCGTTCGTTTAAATCAGGGCCGTGATTCTTCATTAAATTTTGGTTTTATGTAATGACATCGACATGGAGAGCTAAATCATGCATTTGAACACTAAAAATAATGCACGGCAAATCTGGTTGGTGAGAATGCAGATGAGCTCATAATTGAAAGTCTGCTTGTATTGCACCAACAAAATCAACCGTTAGTTGCGCTTAGCTTGATTTATTAGAAAAAATAAAATCAAATTCAAACTTAAAATTCATGAACCTCATTTTTTATGTTTTTATATAATAAATCAGACATCAAATTATTTTTAAAAATATAAATTTCATTTATTTAATATTTAATGTAAAATTAATTAATCAAATTAAGTCAAGCTCGAATTAATCAACAAATCCAGCTTGAGTTGAAATTGACTGGCTCAAACTCGACTGGTGTACACCCCTGCCTCCGCTAGCGTCTGACAGAGGAAAAAGGTGTTAATTAAATATAATGATAGTGATTAATATTATAATGACTTTGAAAGCAACACTTTGTAGCCCTGCGTATCCTTAATTCAATAAAGATTTGTTTGCTTGTTGAAAAAAAATGTTGAAGAAAACTAATTCTTGATTAAAGAAAAGAAAAAGAAATTTCATTGTGAGAAATTTTTTTTTTTGAGAAACCATTGTGTGGAAACATAAAAACAAAAAAAGGATTTCTCTTTTTTTTTTTTTTCTGATACTAATTCTTCCTGTTACTCTTATTAGATAAAAGCATTAATTACGATGAATGAAAAAAAAAAAAATTTAATTCTTCAATTTAAGCATAGATGAAAAATTATTAATTTTTCTGGGTAAAAGAATTAGTGGCTTAATAAATAAATGCCTCGTCTAAGTTGATCCTAACCAGTCAGGTTCAATTAGGTGATTTTTTTTAAAACCAAATTTAATATAATTTTTTCAAACAATTTCTTTTTATACACATCATCTGAAAACAACACACTAGAGATGTTAAACAAATTGCGCCGGTCATTTTTTAAAAAATATTTAAAATATAAATAAATGTATATATATCACAAAATAATAAGTAATAAATTAGAGTTTTGTTGATTAAAATTTTTAATTTTTTTTGAAAAATATGAGTTTAAATTTTAGATACCATTTGATTTCGGATCCGGATTAGGATAAACAAATTTTTAGAATTATTTTTTTTTTATAAAATTAATATTACTTATTTTACACCACTATCAAATTAAGTTATTAAAAAAATGTAAATAATATTTCAAAGTTTAAATTATTATAGAATTAATTTTGATAAAAATATTATTTTTTAAAAGTGATTCATTAATTTTCTACAAGTGATTCTAATTTTGATTTTGATTTTGATTCATTAATAAAAAATGTTACGTAAAAAATTAAATAAATAATATTTTCTACCTTCTTAAATACATTTTGTCCAATTAAACGATAAAAATAAATTACTTATAATGCTTGAAAAGTCACTTCTACACACTTATGCCCACTTCTAAATAATTAAACAGTCTCTAATTTCAAAATAAATCTAAATCATTAAATTTCCAATGAAACACCTAATTATAAGTCGCAATCCGATCAATCAGTTAAGGGTTTATTTGTTTTGTGGAATTTGAAAATTTTAGAACTTTCAAATTTTGATAATAATAGAATACAGTGTTTATTATCGAGAACTTTAAAATTATAGAACTTTCAAATCCCAACAAATATGACATTTGCTGGTCCCTCAAAATTGGTTGGACTTCAAAATATTATATTTTAAAATTCTCCACGTGAGATCATGTGTTGAATTATAAAATTTACTGTTAAATATCACATTACTCCAAATGTTTCTTTCATCATCATTCAACTCTTTGTATCTCTTTTTTCTTCGATTGATCTCTGCAAGATTAGTTTTTTTAAAAAAAATTTTGAAACAAATATTTATTATATATTGATTTTGGCTCCATATTTCAATATGTAGAAACAAAAATATTAAATCAATATGTACAACCATTAACATTTTTTTACAACAAATAAAAGAGAAAACTACAAATAATCAATTAGAGACTTCCTATCTTATTCATTTTTCTAATCCACCAAAATACATAATAAATTAAGAAAATAATTTAAAATTAGTAACTTTCATGTTTATGGCTTTTTTGTTTATTTTTATATAATTTATTTGGAATTAGAGCTATCGATCTATGTTTGTGTACTATAAATTGGAGGATTTGGGTTTTGTTATTTTTTTTTATTTTACCTCTTTCATCATCCTCTATAATTTTCTTTTTTAATATCATATAAAATAAAAAAATTAAATATTTAAATATTATTAAAATAAGGGCTAATTATTTATTAAAATAAGGGCTAATTACGTATAACTCCCGAAATTTCCCTTAATTACAAAAATTTCGGGTACACCTCCCTCTTTTTCAAAATATTTACCTACACCCTTTGATTATTATTTAATCATTTTTTTCAAAAAATTTTCGCTTTTACCCTCCATAATTTTATAATTAAACACCTAAAAAATTTATTTTCTCACCCTTCACTCTTTCCTCCAAAACATTTACAAATAAACTCTTTGAATATTTTTATTTATAAAAAATCTAAATATTAATATTTTTCAAAAAATTATTTATAAAGGAGCTGAAATATTTTAAATATTTTATAAATAGATCCTAATATTTGTATATTTACAAATAAGCCCCTTGCATTTTTATTTATAAAAAATCCAAATGTTAATATTTTTAAATAAATATTTATAAAAAGGACCTTAAATATTTTAAATATTTTACAAATAAACCCTATATAAGAAATTTAATTATAAATTTTATATTTGTGAATTTACAAATAAGTCCCTTCAATTTTTTTATTTATGAATAAGTTCAAAATTTATAAGTTTTAAAATAAAATTTTACAAAAAAGAGTTGAAAGTATTAAAACTTAAAATTTTAAAATATAAGTTCAATATTTTATATATTTACAAATAGATCCCTCAAATTTTTTTATTTATAAATAAGCCCAACTTTTATCAATTTTTTAATAAAATTTCACAATATTGAAGTTTTAAAAATTAAAATTTTGAATTACAAATTTAGTATTTGTACATTTATAAATAGACCCCTTGAATATTTTTATTTATAAATAAGTCTAAATTTTTTATCATGTTTTAAGTAAAATTTTATAAAAAAGACATTGAAGATTTTAAAACTTAAAATTTAAAATTACAAGTTCAATATTTGTACATTTAAAAATAGACCCCTTGAATATTTTTATTTATAGATAAGTTTAAATTTTATTTATTTTAAAACTAAATTTTACGAATAAGTCATTGAAGGTTTGAAAACTTAAAATTTAAAATTACAAGTTTCATGTTGTACATTTACACATAAACACCTTGAATATTTTTTTATATAAATAAGTCTAAATTTTTTATCATATTTTAAATAAAATTTTACAAAAAAATATTAAAGGTTTTAAAACTTAAATTTTAAAATTACAAGTTTAATATTTGTACATTTAAAAATAGACGTGTTAAATATTTTTTATTTAAATAAGTTCAAATTTTATTTATTTTAAAACTAAATTTTACAAATAAGTCATTGAAGGTTTGAAAACTTAAAATTTAAAATTACAAGTTTCATGTCGTACATTTACAAATAAACCCCTTGAATATTTTTATTTATAAATAAGTCTAAATTTTTTATCATGTTTCAAATAAAATTTTACAAAAAAGACATTGAAAGTTTTGAAACTTAAAATTTAAAATTACAAGTTTAATATTTGTACATTTAAAAATATTTTTATTTATAAATAAGTCTAAATTTATTTATTTTAAAACTAAATTTTACGAATAGACCCCTCGTCGGCCGTGCTCACACCCTCGCCGACCTGGAGCCTGTGCTCGCATCGGCCTCTGGCGTTCGTGCCCGCGCGCTCACCCGCCCTCGCCTGCATGGCGCCAATGCCCAAGCTCACGGAAAGGAGTGGGGTGTGTGGAGGAGATTTGTTCGCGGTGAGAGAGCCCAATGCGGATCTGCTCAATCGGCGGGAGAGGCAGACGTAGATCAGCTTGAGAGGGAGATGCGGATGCGGATGCGGATTTGCTCCCTGGCGGGACAGACAAAGGCCGATCTACTCACGGGGGGGGGGGTGCAGATCTGCTCGTGGCGGGGGAGGAGGTGCCAATCTGCTTGGGGGGGGAGTGCCGGCGTAAGGCACCAACAGAGCAGCAGTGCGGGAGAGCGATGACGTGGGGGACTGGCAAAGTAGTAGTGCGAAGAAGCGATGGTGCTGGGGACCGGTGGAGCAGCGGCGCGGTGCTAGGTAGCACAGTAAGGAGAGAGGAAATAAGGTTTAACTGTAAATATCAGGGGTTTTTTGTAAATATGACTAATTTCAGGGTGTTATATGTAAATATCCAAAAATTATATATATAATAAATAATAAGTTTTTTTAGGGGTTTAATTGTAAAATTACGGAGGGTAAAAGCAAAATTTGTGAAAAAAAAGTTGATTAAATAATAATTAAGGGAGTGTAAGTAAATATTTTAAAAAGGAGGGAAGTGTAGATAATTACGAAAATTTCTGGGAGTTTTTTGTAATTAAAGAAAATTTTGGGGGTATACGTGATTAGCCCTTAAAATAAAAAATTAAAATAAAATAATTTTACCACCCAAATTCTATGATGATCATATCACAAAATTTCAATCAAACAAATATAAAATTTACAAATCAAACAAAATAAATATAAAATTATATATTCTATAAAATAAATATATTATCAAAATTTTAAAATATTAAAATATTAAAATTTTTAAAATTTTTAGATCCCACAAAACAAATAGCTACTAAGATCATTGAAATCCGAAACAGTGGAAGAGATGGAGTTGTGGATTTCGATAACGAATTTCGGACCTGGGCGGCCTGAGCCATTGATAAAAAAAAGAGGAATAAGAATATTGCAGCTCAGATGTTCGACCCATGTTCGTGCAGACAAAGCGACCATGCAGAGACGTTGCCGAGGTGAGCAACCAAAATGAGCAGCAGCAGCACCTGTAGTAGCCACCAACTACAGCTCCACTGCCTGTCTCTGCTCAGCCACTGCAGGAACATCAACCATCCGCACCAATTCCACGCCTTTGCCTCCAAAACCGCCTTGGACACCGACCCCCTCGTCGCCGGCAAGCTACTCCTCTGCTCTGCCGTCACCCTTGCCTACGCCCTCCCGTTTGCCTGCCGCCTCTTCTCCTTCTTCCGTGGCCTCGACTCCTTCATGCGCAATACTCTCATCTGCGCCCTGTTCGAGTCCGACCACCCTGCCCAATCCTTCGCCACCTACTCCCAAATGCAAAGACGGGAACTTTCGCCTTCCTCCTCAAAGCGGCCACCAATCTCCGGTTGCTGAATTCCGGCGGACAAGTTCATTCTCATGTTGTTCGTCACGGCTTCCACGAGCATCTGTTCGTCGGGACGACACTGGTAAGCATGTACGCAGTGTGTTTGTGCTGCGTCTGCTCGACATTGTTTGACGAAATGCTGCAGCCAAATATCGTGCGTGGAATGCCGTTATTACGGCGTGTTTTAGGGCTGACGACGTGGAAGGCACGGAGATCTTGTTTGGGAGGATGCCTCGGAAGAACTTGACTTCGTGGAACGTAATGTTTGCCAAGTACACCAAGGCTGGGGAGTTGGCATATGCGAGGAAGCTGTTTGGTGAAATGCCGCCCAGAGATCCGGTTTCTTGGAGCATCATGATTGTTGGCTTTGCAAGCAATGAAGATTGCGATGATGCGTTTGGTTTCTTTAAGGAGATGTTGGGAGAGGGAATCAGACCAAATGAAGTGAGCTTCACGAGCATTTTATCTGCTTGCGCACTGTCTGGAGCATTAGAGTCTGGAAGAGTTCTTCATGGGCATATAGAGAAGGCTGGGCTAAACAGCATCATCGCCGTACCTAATGCACTTCTGGACATGTACGCGAGGTGCGGGAATATAGACATGGCTTGGCAAGTGTTTGATTGGGCGATGATGAAGAAGAGCATTGTATCTTGAACTACGATGATTGCAGCGCTTGCAATGCGTGGGCACCGAGAGGAAGCCATTGCGCTCTTTCACGAAATGGAGGTTTCTGAAACAAGATCTAATGGAATCAGCTTCATCTCAGTCTTGTATGCTTGCAGCCATGCAGGTTTGATAGATTGAGCCGATAAATATTTCCGTCAGATGAAAGAGAAATATGGAGTCAAGCGATCGGTCGAGCACTATGGTTGCGTAGTGGACCCCTATGGTCGATTAGTGCTTCTCGATAAAGCCTATGAGTTGGCGATGACAATGACCATACGGCTCGATGCCATCAGCTGGAGGACATTGCTTGGAGCTTGCAGCATCCACGGAAACCTCAGAGTAGCGGAGCATGTCAAGAAAAAGCTTTCACAGCTTGATCCAAATGACTCCGGTGACAATGTTTACTATCTAACATCTACGCCTTTGCCGGGAAATGGAAAGATGCCGCCAATGTAAGACGATCAATGAGCGGCCGTAGACTGAAGAAGACTCCCGGCTGGAGCTTGATAGAAGTAGACAAGACCATATATACTTTTGTGGCAAGCGAAAAATAGGGCGGGGTCAAGAAAGAGGCAAACAAAAAGCTGGCGGAGATCATGGCGAGGCTGAGGCTGGAAGGCTACGTGGCAGCAGTCGGGTGTGTTGCACGACATAGAGGAAGAAGAGAAGCAAGGCGCGATATCGAGGCACAGTGAGCAGCTGGCGATGGCGTTCGGGATTGGGAGAGCAAGAGAAGGAAGTGTAATAAGGATTGTAAAGAACCTGAGAGTTCGTGGAGATTGTCATGGAGTGATGAAGATTATTTCAAAGGTGTACGGGAGGGAAATAATAGTGAGGGGCAGGAGCCAGTTTCATTCATTCAAAGATGGTTATTGTTCTTGCGGAGACTATTGGTGAAGAATAACTGCATTCAACCAATGCTTGTTCAAATCAGTTGAGAAATAATTTTGAACATGGAGATGCCAATTTTACTTCGAGAAGAGAAAAAAAAGAGGAAAATCAAAAAGAAGAAGAAGAAAAAGAAAAAAGTTATTCGTTTAATATGATGGGATTAGGGGAGATAACCCAAGTTTGTACTCTTAAGATTTATTATATTTGCTTACAACCCATTGTTAGTTGACTAAATAATTTACAAATAATTTTTGTTAAAAAGAATAATTGTGCCTAATTTTTGAAAACTACATAAGATTGTAAGTAAATAAGCAAAATTTGAAGGGTTGTAATAAAAAATCCCTTAATTTAACCCAAGTTTTAACCTTACCAAACCAAATGCACTCTTGGATTTAGGGTGCATTTGGTTCTGTCAAAAATAGAAAAAATGGAGAAAGCGGGGGATCTCTGGAGTTTGAAGAAGAGGGAGAATTTTGGAATTTCATGAGTTTTGTTATTTAATTGTATTTTTACAGAAATGTGGAGTTCCTTCCGTTCTTCATTTTGGGTTGGTTTAGTTGGGATTTTTGAAGTTGTATGAGTTTCAATTTTTTTTTCATTTCAATTTTCCGAAAAAATGAGAATATTTATAATATAATAATCATAAATTATAATTGTAAATTAAATTAAAATTTTTGTGAATGAACCACACAAATATAATATTTGAATAAAATAGATGCTAGGCGTTTCATTAGGGAATGCCGAATGGCCATCAACTAGAGTAATATATATTTTACTTCAAAAACCTAGCAAAAACCTAAATACCAAATTAGAACATCACAATATAATCTCCGCAAACACTAAGTCCCTTTGGAATTCATAACACAGTGAGCAATTAAAAATAGTAAAAATTTCTAGAAAAAAAAAACCATATAATCCAAGTGTAATGAGATGGAATTAGAACAAAAGATTTAAATGGAAGAAATTGGCTTGAGTTCTCCCACTTCTCCTAATTCGGATGCCAATCGAGTGCATCCTTAGGTCCAGACTCCAGCCATGGACCACAATGAGACCGAAAACCCTGAAACAGGTTCAACCCACGTAGTTTCTAATTAAACTAAGTGTTGCTGATTAGCTAGCAATTTGTACTAGAAATGCAATATTATCAGCAGCAGCAAACTTTGACAATATGAATGGAGAAGCACTAGCGATCAATTATACGAGTTCAATTTTCAATAATCTACGCTGAGATTGCTACTACACAAGTTTATCAACCAGGCAAATATAAATGGCAGCCTACATTACATTAATAATACGATGCTGATTAGTTTAGCAAGATGTCAAAACATTTAGATGATGGAGGCCTGCCGGATAATTTCGTTGATTAGTTGATTTAGATGTTTCTCGGATAAGTCTGCATCGAGTTGTATAATAATCTATAATAATCTATTATTATTATTATTATTATTATCGGTACTTTGGTACTAACGAACTTTTAAAATTAAAATTGAATGTACATAACACAAACTAGTCATGTATTGTTTATATCGTATGTATTTCTTTTTTAAGAAAAAAAAAAACTTTTGTATTTGATTCGGACATTGCGGCCCATTCTCACTGACTGCTTAGTTAATTGTTAATTAGCAATTGTCAAGCATCTAAAAGTCAAACTCTATTGGCCCCTCCAGTGCCCTTAGCCATCGACAACTGTAGGCCCGAGCTGACCCATCAGAGACTTAGACCTTTCATACATTTGCACACAGACAGCAGCACCCGTACACGTGTTATATTGCAATAAATGGGCCTGGACCACTCACGATGACGGCCCATGATCTCCAAGTGTCCGGCCTGCTCATACCGGCCCATAGCTGGCCGACAAAAAGCCCATTTTAAAAGCTTTTCTTTCCGAAATTTTGCGACTTTGCCATTAATCCTCGACCACGGGAATGACACGTGTCCAACCGCGTGTCGAAGCGACTTAAAGAGTTGATTTAGTAGAATAATATTTATTTGATATCGAGGGTGAAACGTGGCCTGGTCCGCGATGTTTTACATTGAATGTGTATCCGTATCCACTCTGGACTCGAGTTGGTTGACCAGACGCAACCAGCTAAGTGAGATTTATGGGCCTATCAATTTGACTTGGGCAGTTGGCTGGTTTGACTTGCTGTTCAGCGTGACGTTGACACGTTTACAAATGTTTGATTATGGTATTTATGAACGTAGATATGTATTTGACTCGAGAGATTTCTTAGACTTATCTCCATATTCGGAGTCATATATAACCACATAATAAAGTACTCTTAATTCCGTAAAAATAAATTTTTTTTTTTTTTTTTTTTATAAAATTGTGGTTGCGAGCGAAGTAATGCTGATGTGGAAGTCTTTTTTATTTGTTTTTAAATTTGGAGGAGGATTTATTAGTAGCCATATTTAGATATGAAGTTTGATTTGATGCGATTTAATGATGCTGATAAAGATGAGGATAGGGGGCCATGGGCCATGGCCATTGAAGATCATGTGCATGATATGGCTGCTGATGCAACATAATTTTCCCTCGCCTAATTTATTTTTCTTTTTCCCCATTTATTTCATATAAGGAGAACCATGAGACTTACGAGGCACTGGATTATTCGCCTTTAGTCATAATATATATATTTTTTCGTAATCAGGGATTGTTTACATGAATCTGTTTGCATTAAGTTCTCATATATAATCGATTAGTCTCATATTAGTAATTGATCCGATGTTATTGACTATAAATAATGGGTTAATCTCATATGATGGAGAAAAAGTTATATTTCTGGGCATGTTTTTACATGTTTAAAGGAGTTTTTATTATTTTTTTTTTTAAAAAAAAAACTTACGCTCACTTAAAAGGAAAAAAAAAAAAAAAAAAAAGGCTTTATGCGTATGTATCAATCATGGATGGTGTCTCACATGTCTATATGTGTGAGCACAGGATATGTGTCTCGCGATTTGTTTGTTCAGTAAAACCTTAAAAATTTAAATATTTTATTAATATTTTGAAATTTTAAAACTTTGTATTTAATGACAATATATTTATTTTATAAGACGAATAAATTTAAAATTTCGAACTCAAAAGTTCATATCAATTAATGTTAAAAGAGCAATAAATCTTAGAATTTGAAAAGTTAAAAATAAATTTTAGTGTAATAAATTTTATATTTTTTAGAATTTGAAAAATTTCAGGAAATAAAATACAAGGATTTTCCCCATTGATATTGGAGCGGTCTGCGTTCCTCCCCAAACAACTAAACAAGTTCAAAAGATTCATTAAAGTTGGTGTTTATTGGATCATTTGCATGGCACATGACGATGTGTACTAAATTTAGTTGATAAAATCCGGTTTTCAATCAGGCGTACAGTAACTGCTGAAAACAATGGGGTAACAAACTAATTGACCAATTAATAGCAGTATAAACTCATCACAGCCTCCAGGCCTCTTGAAATGAAGCATTTATTCATCTTCTGCCGACACATTGCATTATATTTTAGGGTTTTTTGGTTCTCTATGATTGTGCTCCAAATTGTAATCTGCATGACAAAACACTACAACAACATCTTGTCCTGGTTAATCTGTTCCTAATGTTAGCATGAGCTGAATGCTTGGAAGACTTGAACAGCTATCTAACTTGTAGATGGTACAATTGTACACTGCTTCTTGATGCTATATGTCCTCAACTTCTTGTAGGATTATTCTCACATCGACTCGTTGCGTTTTAATTTTCCTTTTTGGATCTTCATTTTCTTTCATTCACAAAGGAAAAACTGCCGGTCCTTGCTTCACTGACCATCATGTTCTAAGAGTCCAAAATGCATGTCCAACTTACTTGTATGGTATCCCATGCAGATCATCCAAATTCTACAAATTAGGGTTTTTCCCTGACAAAATGGAACCCAGACAACTCAAATATTCGCCGACACCATTGGTACTAAACAGTAACCTCATCTTTGTGCCAACAGTCGTAAAAAAATTAGGGTTTTTCAGTATTTACCTTGGTGGAAGCTCATTGAATGCACGCGGCTATCGATCCGCGGAGAAAGGAGCTCTCGCTCTCCGCCAAAGTCTTTGAGGGAGAGACACACACCACAGCCATGGATGGAGTAAAGGCACCCTGCTGTCCTCTTTTCATTCCACTCTCTTCATCAAAGCTTTCTCCTTCATCACTTCTTCCTTCTTTTTCTCTCTTTGGGTCAGCGTTTTCCTGGCTTGCTCTCTTCTCCCTAACATCTCCTGTGTATATATATCGCTGGTAACCTCTGTTTTGGACCCTTGTCCACAGACCCCTCGCCCAAGTAGAGGAGATAAGGTCTAGCTCACAGAGAGAAGCTGCAATATAGATAGATACATATATCTATATAAAAAGAATTCCTTGCTTTTCTCCTTCTCTGGAAAGAGAAGGACGGGAGATGGGGAGGCCACCTTGTTGTGATAAAGCGGGAGTGAAGAAAGGCCCTTGGACTCCTGAAGAGGACATCATCCTGGTCTCTTACATCCAAGGACATGGCCCTGGAAACTGGAGGGCTGTTCCTACAAACGCTGGTTAGTCATCTTCTCTTGCAAATAAATCTATTTGTAGTAATTAAGCTTTTTTTTTTCCAGATCCGAGAAGGTTCGTGCTAGGGTTCTTTCTATGTTTCTTCTCAATTTTGTTCACTGGTTGTTCAGGACTGTTGAGATGCAGCAAGAGCTGCAGGCTTAGGTGGACAAATTACCTTAGGCCAGGGATCAAGAGAGGCAACTTCACTGATCAGGAGGAGAAGCTCATAATCCATCTCCAAGCTCTTCTTGGCAATAGGTACTAAAGTTTTTGAAATTTTAAGCATAATTCGAGATTTGCGTCTGGTTGTTTTGTAAGATCAGAATTTCTGTGTTTATGAATATAGAGATCTGGGAATAAGTTGCTGTACGAAGAAATTAGTCTATGATTTTTGATGCAGATGGGCAGCTATAGCTTCATACCTCCCGGAGAGAACAGACAATGACATCAAGAACTACTGGAACACCCATCTGAAGAAGAAGCTCCGAAATCTCCAGAGCGGCAGCACCGACGGTCCGAGCAGTGGGCACACAAGCTATCAGTCCATCTCTAAAGGTCAGTGGGAGAGGAGGCTCCAAACTGACATCCATATGGCTAAGAAGGCTCTTCATGAGGCCTTGTCCTTGAACAAGCCTAACTCAGCTACTTGTCTATTAGACCTCAAGCCGTTCAATAATTGCTACCATATCTCCACAAAGCCCGACCAGCAGTCATCCGCTACTTACGCTTCGAGCGCTGAGAACATATCTCGGTTGCTCGAAGGATGGATGAGGAACTCGGTGAAGACTGGTTTGGCACCGGCCAATTCTGAGTCTACTCAGCAGTCATTTAGCAATGCGGCAGTGCACACAGACTCGGCGTCTAGCGAAGGGACGGCGGCTACCACAACTGACAATAACAACACCGATAAGAGCACCAACAACGCGCTTGAATCAATGTTTGAGTCTTCAACGTCGGAGGGGTCTGATGCTGTGCAAGGTGAGAGCGACTCCGGTTCGGCCCCAGAAATGCCACTTCAATTGCTTGAAACATGGCTGTTTGATGATAATGTTGAACAAGAGAATGAGGATCTTCTTGACATGTCTCTAAATGATGAGGCTGCTGCGGGGCTCTTCTAATTGCTGTTGATTTGGGTTTCTTTTTTGTTGATTTGGTGTAGGCCTTGAGTAACTGATATATGGTTAGCTATCTGGAGGCTTGGGTAGAAAGAGATCCCTTAGTGCAAAGAAAGAAATGTAAATTACATAGATCTTTGGATAATTATGTTATATGAGTTGTTTCTAGGAGTTTGAGAATAATCTGCGCACATGGTGCTTGATATGAGAGCTTAGTTATGCCTGTGCGTACTCCTTCGTAGGTTTATGTATCTCTGTTACTGTTAAGCAGATGGCAACTTCGAGGATGTTTGTGTTCATCTCTGAGCTGTAATCAAGACAAAATTTGGAAATGCACTCGTTCAAAGCCTTTTCAGTAAATTGTTCCATCTTTCATCGTTGTTTTGTCAGTTACAGCTCTCAGAAAGAGCTCGACTACTTAATTGCCTTCTTAGAGAGGATTTCTGTGTAAACAACTCCCGAATTGATAATCTGAGGATGAGTACCAGGCTTTGTTTCTTGAAAGAGCCTTGTGGTTTATATGTTTTCCTATATATAACACAAATTCCTTGGCTCTTTGAAGATCTCCGGGGAATGTCAAACATGACAGAACTTTTAGCAGTTTCTGCAACTAAAGAATTTTGGACTCAAGTGAACAAGGTTGGATTTTGACCTTCTGGAACAGTTGTGTCTTCTTGTGAGTTCTGACTTGTCTACAAGCAAAAATTGCAGCCAAAAGCAGTGTTTATCTTGGAGTTGCTTGAATAATCAGATGTGAAGCAACCACACCAAAATGTCCTGCTGCAATCCTAATCAATCTCAATACTCTGAACCGCTTATGGAGGTCCACAGACCATCTCATCAGTTCAGTCCATGTCAACTTTCAAGGACTTGTAGACACTCTTCTGGAAAGGCTCCATTTGGCAAACTCTAACAACACCTCAAATTCGGATATCATTCACAAACTAATCAACATCGAAAAGTATCCAAAACTGATTCTGTTTGATATTTTGTTGCAAAAGAACTAAACTTTGTGGGAGTTCATGGCCTAAGAAACATGTAGATAGAATCTTAAATGCAGCTCATGTGAAATTTTTTGGCCTCTCCTTTTGCTAACCTTTGATTTGCATTTTCAAAGGTAGGCTTTCTTTGTGATACCCAGCCATTTTTGATCCAATCTAATTTGGATTATGAATAAATATGAACTTGATGACCTGGTCTAAAAGGAGTAAGATGTAATTATAAGATATTAAAGGACTTTTATGCAAAATTTATATTTTGAGATGAAAAATCAAGCTGAAGATTTTGGAAAAACTATTTGGAAAATCAATGAAGGTTATGGTTTGGTCTATCATAATTGAGATAAACAAATGAGTCAGCTCATCCTATATTAGTGAATATAAATTATTTTAAATATTTATAATTTTTAATATTATTATATTATATGATAAATAATTCGTTAAATATAATATCAATATTATTTGTATTTTGAAATTAAAAAAAAATTTTGATTTTTGAAAACTTGAAAAAGTAAGTTATAATTATTTATTTTATTACAAAATTGTATAAGAACCAGAAAAAAATTCTTGTTAAATATTTTCAAGTATATCTATACTTTGATTATATGATATGACTTTTTTAATAAGAAAAAATTTTGATCATGTTGACATGTATATGTATTTGTAAGAGACCGGTTACAATTATGTGATATGACCTACGTAAACGGTTAAATATAGCACTATGTGTTTTGACTTGATCTCAAATATTATATATGTGACCATGTCGTTGGGTTAAATGTTGTTACGGAAAATATCGATATCCACCACAATTCACAATATAGAGGAAGAACAGAAAAGGAGAAAAGATAGCACACAAGAGATATATGTGGGAAAGACGATCCATAGAATATTGTATTGATGAGAAGAGAAAGAGAAGATTACAACGATGGAGACGAAACTCCAATATCACCAACTCTCATGAAAGACTAAGTAGCCTAATCGTCACAAGACGTCTTGAGAGTATTGATCTATATCTCTCTCTCTCACTCTATATTGAAACCCTTACATTAATGGTGTATTTATAGATGTGGCCTAAAGATGTTTGAGTCAAAGTAGAAGACTGACTCAAATAAGACTTGTAATAATTTAAGTCTTTTAGTAGAAGATAAATCTAGATAAGGATTAGGCCCACTAAATAACCTCCTAATATAATTAAAACTATCCGAAAAATCCAGATTCGAGACACAATTAAGCCAACAATCTCCACCTTGGTTTGAATCATCTTATTCTCTGAATTTGAATCTTCAATAGATGTCTTTGCCATTACCTTCTGGGATAGGATCAACGACCTTGAATATTGATCAAATCCAAACAGAGCTTGAACTTATCAATTGTAATCATCTTCGTCAACAAATCTGCAGGATTTCTTGAAGTATGAATCTTTTGTAAAGAAATCTCGCCGTCTTCAATAATATCTAGAATAAAATGGAATCGGACATCTATATGCTTTGATCTGGTGTGGTACATTTGGTTCTTCGCAAGGTGTATGGTGCTCTGACTGTCGCAAAAAATAGGAAGAATATGTTGAGAAAAATCAATTCACTTGTCAAACCTTTAGCCAAAGAGCTTTTTTGATGGCTTCTGTAACTGCCATATACTCAGACTCTGTTGTAGATAATACTACAGTTGACTGTAAGGTACACCTCCAACTAATAGGTCCTCCACAAAGAGTGAAAAGATAACCAGTGAGGGATCGACGTCGATCAAGGTCTCCAGCATAGTCTGAATTGACGTACCTAATAATTTTGGCCTCTTGCACTGTATTCCTGTCAAAACATAAACCAATATTAAGAGTACCTTTGATATATCTTAATAGCCATTTCACGACCTGTCAATACTCTTTTCCTGGATTTGCCATGTAACGACTAACAACGCTGACTGCTTGTGTAATATCAGGTCTTGTGCATACAATAGCATACATTAGACTTCCAACAGTACTTGAAAATGGGATGTTCTCCATGTATGCATGCTCTTCATCTGTAGAAGGACATTGTTGAACTGAAAGCTTGAAATGAGATGCTAAAGGAGTACTGACGGATTTTGAATTTTGCATGTGAAAACGAGAAATAATCTTCTCGAGATACTTGCTCTGTTTGAGGCATAATTTGTCATGCTTTCGATCCCGATCAATCGCCATACTGAGAATCTTCCTTGCAGCACCTAAATCTTTCATCTCAAATTCCTTTTTCATTTTAAACTTTAGATCATTCAGTAGAGATATGTCTTGAGTAGCGATAAGCATATCATTAACATAAAGAAGCAATATAATAAACGAGTTATTGGCATGTATCTTAAAATAAATACAACAATCATATTTGCAGTGGATGAAATCTTGTCCCAGCATAAAACTGTCAAACCTTTTATACCATTGCCTTGGAGACTATTTCAAATCATAAAGTGATTTGTTCAACTTGCAAACAAAATCTTCCTTGTCTTCTTGGATGAACCCTTCAAGATGTTGCATAAAAATTTGTTCTTCTAATTCTCCATGCAAAAAGACAGTTTTGACATCAAGCTGTTCTAACTCAAGATTATGAAAAGCAACTAAAGTAAGTAGAAAACGAATAGACGTGTGTTTAACCATAGGAGAGAAAATTTCATTAAAATCAACACCCTCCTTTTGTGAATACCCTTTTGCAACTAAACAAGCCTTGAATTTAACACCATTTATCTCAGAAAAATCCTCTTTCTTTCGAAATACCCACTTGCAACCAATTGCTCTTTTACCTTCTGGTAATTTCACCAGATCCCAAGTGTGGTTCTTTTGAAGGGAATCCATCTCTTCATTCATAGCAGCTTGCCACTGAGAAGAATTCTTATCCTGCACTGCTTCTTTATAGGAAGAAGGATCACCATTGTCAGTAACTAAAGCAAAAGCTATCATATCTTTAAAACCATACCTTTCAGGTGGCTTTATTTTTCTTTGAGATCTTCGAAGTTGAGTCTTTTCAGAAACTAAATTCTTAAAATTTTTTTGAGAGTTGGGCATACCCTGAATATCTTCTTCTGAAAGAACTATATGCTCCACCTCCACTTGCATTATATCATTGAGATCTTTCTTGAGAGATTTTAGCATAACACTTTCATCAAATATTATGTCTCTCTTAATAATTATATTTGAAATAGTAGGATCCCACAAACGATAGCCTTTAACGCCTTTGGCATAACCCAGGAAAATACACTTTTTTGAACGTGCATCTAACTTATCCTTGACAACATGCACATAAGCAGGGCAACAAAAAATCTTTAAAAAAGAATAATTTGCAGGTTGACCAGTCCATACCTCTTCAGGAGTTTTGCAATTAATGGCTGTTTGAGGAGAGCGATTCACAATGAAGCATACTGTATTAACTGCTTCTGCCCAAAAATCTTTATCAAGATTAGCTGTATGAGCATACTACGTGCTTTCTCCAATAAGGTTTTGTTCATCCTTTCAGCCACACCATTTTGTTGAGGTTTTCCTGAGATGGTAAAGTGGCGTTTGATGCCTTCATCTTCACAGAATTTGAGAAACTTTGTTGATTTGTATTCTCCGTCATTATCACTTCTGAGGTATTTGATTTTTCTGCTAGTCCTTTTTTCAATTGAAGTTTTCTACCGTTTGAAAACAGAAAACAGTTCGGCTTTGTGATGTAAAAAATAAATCCACACTTTTCTGAAAAAATCATCAATAAAATTGACAAAATAACGAGCACCAGATTTTGATGGAATAGGAGAGCACCACACATCAGAATGAATATAATCAATTAAGCCTTTAGTGCAATGAATACCGGTGTTAAACTTTACCTTGGACTGTTTACCATAGAGACAATGCTCATAGAAATCCAATTTGCATGAGTTGAGGCCTTTCAGTAATTTTCTTTTGTTGAACTCACTTAAACCTTACTCACTCATATGACTAAGACGCATATGCCATAAGTGGGTCATATCAATAGAAGAAGCTTGAGAAATTGCTGCTCCACCTGCAACGGTTTTTTCTACTAACTCATACAAATTTCCATGCTTTAGGCCCTTCATTACTATCAATGAGCCTCTAGCAACCTTAAGAACTCTACCTTCAGCAGAATACTTATAACCAGTAGAATCCAAAGCACCCAAAGAGATCAAATTTTTTTTCAAATCAGGAACATGTCTGACATCAGTAAGAGTTCTAATAATATTATCAAACATCTTAATTTTGATTATTCCAATTCCAACAGTTTTGCATGGATTGTTATTACCCATCAAAACTAAACCACCATCATAGGACTTGTAGTCTTCAAACCAATTCTTATTAGGACACGTGGTAAGAATAACCAGAATCAAGAATCCAAATATCATGGTAACAATTAAAATTAGAACTAATAGAGAGACCATTACCAAAACCATCATCAGAACTCCCTTCAACAACTGATACTTGTTCTTTGGCTTACTCTTTAGATTGAGATTATATTTATTTCTTTGCTTTGAGCTTCCAACAGTCTTTAATTGCATGTCCCATCTTCTTACAATACCTGCAATTTATTTTTTTGGATTTGGATCTAGAACGACCTATTTTTGATCTTTCTTTAGTACGACCTCTGACAATTAATGCTTCTGAGTATGACACATCCCCTCCAATCTTTTTCAAATATTCATTAGATAGAAGGACAACAGAAATATCGTCAAATTTCAAATCCTTCCCATACATGAGAGTAGTTTTAAGATTCTCAAGAGAAGGAGGTAAAGACGATAATAAATAATTGTCTTGTCTTCATCTTCAATTTTAACATCAATGCTTAACAATTGAGAGACAAGTTTATTGAAAGTATTAAGATGATCAACTATATTCATATCTTCTCTCATTCGAAAATTAAAGAGCTTCTGTTTTAAATAAACTCGATTTGAGATAGACTTACTCATATATTGTTTCTCCAGCTTTTTTCATAACTCTGAAGGTGATGTTTCATCAAAAAACAGATAGAATACCTTATCGGTGAGACTGAGGATGATTGTGTTATGTGCACTAGCCTTCTGGTTTTCCTAGACACTTTCAGCGACATCTTCCAGTTTGACGTCCTCCAATATGTTTCTCAATCCTTGTTGAGTAAGAATTGCACGAACTTTTACTTGCCAAATAGGAAATCCTTGCTTTTTATTGAATTTCTCTATATCGAACTTTATAGTAGACATATTGAACCAAGCTCTGATACCACTTGTTGCGGAAAATATCGATGTCCACCACAATTCACAATATAGAGGAAGAACAGAAAAGGAGAAAAAATAGAACACAAGATATATATGTGGGGAAGACGATCCAGAGAATATTGTATTGATGAGAAGAGAAAGAGAAGTTTACAACGATGGAGACAAAACCCTAATATCATCAACTCTCACAAAAGACTAAGTAGCCTAATCGTCACAAGACGTCTTGAGAGTATTGATATATATATCTCTCTTTCACTCTATATTGAAACCCTTACATCAATGGTGTATTTATAAATGTGGCATAAAGATGTTTGAGTCAAAGTAGAAGACTGACTCAAATAAGACTTGTACTAATTTAAGTCTTCTAGTAGAAGATAAATCTAGATAAGGATTAGACCCATTAAATAACTTCCTAATATAATTAAGACTATCCGAAAAATCCGGATTCGAGACATAATTAAGCCAACAAAATGTGACCTTAGTTGATATTTAAAAGTAAAATATATTTTGCATAAAAAAGTAAATATATTTCTAAAATTTTAAATTTGATAAGATAATTTTATTGGTTGATCCAATATATTATACTTTAATTATATTATATTTTATGATTATATGATTTTAAAATATATGTGTAATTTAGTGATACCAGAACTCTACATTATAAGATTAGATTTCAAATGTCTTATGATTTATATATTGAGAATGTAATAGATTGTAATTTTTTGAGAGTTAATTATGTGGTGTTCTTTAGGAATTCAAATTATCCTGTAAGTAATTTAAAATTAAAGTTGAAGAAAGTATATTTTATTAGCTTAATTTATATGCAAAGTATCTTAACACTATATGACTTGAATTAAAATATTAAGCTAAATTTTGCTTGGAATTTAAATGACTTTTTAATATTTAAAAATTATCATTAATATTATATTAGACTAGCATAGCGGAATCATAATAGATCTATACTTGAAGTTTAGAATTCAATTTAATATTTAATTGTTAATTTAAATATTTGAAATTTAGAGATCAAATTTTTAAAAGATGAGAGTATGCCATATCGGATTTTGTTTATCCAATCTAATTTAGATTATGAATAATTATGAACTTGACTTGGTGTAAAAGGAGTAAGATGCAATTACAGGCTGTTCAAGAACTTTCATGCAACATAATTATATTCAAGTTTGGGAGGTTATATGCAAAGCGAGATGGACATGCAAAATGTTGCATATGGATTTTGCATAAAAGCCGTTGAATATCTTATAATTGCATCTTACTCCTTTTGAACCAAATCATCAGGTTCATATTTATTCATGATTCAAATTAGATTGGATAAAAAAGAGTCGGGTAGCACATTCTTGCTGCTGGCCAACCATACAATGCATGCAGGCCATGACCAAGTGACATGGAAGAACGCTGCTTTTCACCTGTTGGATTGCATGGGCGGAAAGGTGAAGTTTCCTGAAAGTTCCATTAAATGAATGTCTCCCTTGAAAGATTCAACCTTTAACATGTTCCTAACCTCATCATTGGGAGGATTAGGCTGAGACACTTCTGCTCTCAAAGCAGAGGTCGGCATGAGACTCGTAGCCCATGTTAAATGAAGAATACAAGTGGAAAAGGCCACTTCTTTTTCTTCACCAGAACAGGCCTCCATTTACTGCGTTTGCAGACACTGGCATGTGCGTCCACTCAGAAGCATGTGGAGCTAGATTTGGGATCAAAATGGAGATGATGAAATGATAGATTTTGGTGGCATGTGTGTTTCCTTCATGCCACAGTTAAAAACGCAAGATTTTGGCGAGTTTTTGGTCTCAAATTTGATATTGAATTCGTTTCACTTGCTTGAAAATCATGTTCAAGAATTCTAATTTTGTGGCTCTTGATTTTGATATTTTGCTGTAATTTTGAGAAGTAATAGATTCTGGCTATAAAGGGTTGAAAAGCCACCTTCTTTACTTTCAGCTGTCGATCTCTCCCGATGAACGGTCCATGTTGGCAACTCTTCCATTGTACAAATCCCTCTTTTGGGGGAAGAGGTCGCTTGAGAAAGAACCGATAGTTTTGTGGGCAAAGGTGAGTGCTTTTTCCTTTATTTGGTCCTTGTTGTCATTAATCATTTCAAATCTGTTTTTTCTTCCAATTTGATTGTTTTTTGATATAATAACCAGAAATGTGTTGATTATTGCTTGATTCGGAGAAGTATTTGCCAGTCAATAATAAGACTTTGTTTCTGAATTTGGATTTGGTATTGTGGAAAGTATGCACTTGTGCTGCTAAGCAATGAAAGGTTGGATCTTTGATCTTTTCCACGATGTGGCTTCCTTTTTATTTTTCATTATTGGGATTCATGAGCTAAACGGGCACTCGTTGCTACTTGTGCCTCCACTTTGGTAGGCTAGAAGAACACCCACAATAGTTTGGTCTTTGTTTAGGGCAAGAGAAACACTTAAAATTCAGATTATTTTGATGTTTTAAAGAGATGTGTTACGCATGTCTCTGACAAAGATGATACAACAGATCAAATGAGCATTGGAAAACATGAGAGACAAGGCATCCAAGTGGAACGTGGCACTGTAGGTGTATGTGATCATGCACCCTGTTTCATGAAATGCTACATGCATGATGGAGAAAGTTATAGTGAATGATCACCATTTTAATGGTTTCAATAATTTCCAACGAGGATATTTTAAGTCACTTTCCCTTGGACATATGCCAACCTCCTAACATGGTTCCTTTTCAGTCCAATTTTCGCAAACAATACCAATTTGCACGAGCAGTGTTCATGCTCCAAAATAATGTAAATGATAGAATGATTCTCCTTTTCGCAAAGATTTCAGTCTGTGTTGCCCTGTGTATATCTGCCCCTTTTTTTCTCGATTTATCCCTCTGTTGCATGATGTTATAGTTTGGGTCAGAACAACAGGGAAGACGATCATGCATGGCAACCTCAAAGTAGTGGTCAAACAATATCTACTAGAAGGGCAAGTGGCATGAACACCAGATGGATTACAGGAGGTACTTTCAGTATTAGTTAATTTACCTAACTAAAACTTGACAACATTCAGAATCCAGAAGAAATATGTAGAAAACCACATAATCTTGAATAGTTTGCTGATAGACATTCTTGACATCCCGTTGTCTACATGTAATATTGATGTGATAGACTCAGATGACTGCTCATCCAATTGAGCCTCAAGTTTGAGCTGTCACAGCACAGAAAATGTGGTAAATATTGTGTTTCATTATTTTCCTTTTCATTCGTTTTTGAGTCGATATCCTGGTAATGGTAGTCGTACGTTACAAAAATGGACATTGATGTTGGTGCCTAGGTGGTGGTGTATTAAAAACTGGGGCCAAACAAGTTAAGATGTTGATAGATGCATGAAAGGATCAAATATCTTTTGGCTGCTTAAGATTTTTGCTTGTAAACCTAAAAAAGGACTGCATATTGCCACGATTCCCTTGGAATCTAACAACTTGCTACTTCGTGATGATTAAAATCCTGTATGCTCGTTCCTGTAGACTCATCTCTTTTTGTCTGCTTTTGTGGTTTTCATGTTTGAGCAGAGATATCTTATGGATGCAAGTTGAACCAACTGGGGTTCGTTGAAATGATATTGAAACAAGCATCATTGGTGATATACAGAAATAGATACACCTAAAATTTGGATAACATGCTCCTTAGGGGTTATCCAATTTATTTCTGCCACAGAACTTGAACATTACCTGCTGACTTGATCGCAAGGAGGTGTTTGAAAGGACTTATTGAATTTGATGGACTCCAATTTTCCCACTGAGTTGGTCATGTTCATCAGAAACTTCAGTTAATACTCTGCAGGATTACCTATTATTTCCTTACCACAACTTGGGAGTGCAAAGCTTTAATCTTGCATCGTATGTCTCAACTGAGTTCTATACACATGTATGAGGATCTTGTTCAGACTAATTTTTGCAGGTTATGAGCAAGAAGATGAGTGGCTTGAAACTTTTAGCTAATCAGTGGATGCGAGAAGAAATTTCTGACTGAAGGAAGACTTCGTAATGATGACAATAGAGACCTGATCAAGGCTTCTGCTGGAAAAACTTCTGCAGGCACTGATTACATGAAGATGGGCATATCTCCTGCCAGATAGCTTTGGATAAACCTCACCAACAATTGCAATGTTTGGCTGCTCCGTACAATATGCAACATGAACTCATAAATTCAGTGTTGCTTTTTAGTTTTGGAAAATCGCTGGTGAATGTAATATGCACATTTATGGAAAGAATAATCTAGTTAACTGTTTCAAAATAAGATGATTTCTCTTGTAAATTATTGCTGTGGTATATGGAAACAAGGATAGATGTTTTGTGCGTTTTCATTTCCAATCGCAATCTCAAGCTGGAATCAGGGATAAAGTTTTGACATTGATTTGATCGAGAATGACAAACATGTTCTTCATCAAAAGCTTAATAGATAAAGCGAAAATGGAGGAAAAACCAACAAAAGGGGGCAACATTAAGCAAGTCTTCTCATGTTCTTTCGCATCCTAATCTCTGAAGCAATCCAGTAGAAAAAAACACGGACTCTCGGCTTGCATCTTCAGATCATAATCTTACGAACAATCTCTGACCAATTCGGATAGATATCAACAGGCTCAGAATCAAACTAAAAGCATGAAACAAGAGATCTTTCTATCTTGGCCGGCTTCTTTTGGTTGGGTTGGTGAGAAGCACAAGTACTCTCTCATCTTTCATATCCACAATACCATCGAGATTTAACAGCTAGAAAAGGTCACCAAAACGCTTTGAGACGTTTGACAGATCAATCTCCAGATGTGTTTCTAGCTGCATGTGGATGGTTAGATCGCTGTCGGTGTGGCCGTTGTGCTTGGCGATGGCTGCAACGTGATGTGTTCCTCTCGTAAACAGTCAGTCCCATTAGGCCTAAGCAACTGCTAACATATTTGAGAGTACACACAAATCGCGTGATGGGTCCTTGTCAAGCACCGTATCGATCCAAACGATGCGAATCATTGCAGCACATGCGGAGATTTAAGGCTTGAAGATTAGATTGGACAATAGAATCTTCTTCGCTATCTGTTTCCATTTGCACAAAATGATTTTCTTTCTCATCTGCCTGTGTATGTTTCAATGATCTTCAGTTCCTCATAAGCGAAAAGTGAAATGCCTATTGCATCTGATTGGAAAGGAACAAGCAAACATATTCAAGCCAGAGGCAAATCACAATCCAAATCCATTTACATCTTGCCTTTGTTGGTGAATGCAATGTCTTTTGGTCTTCCTTTTGCCATTACTTGATTGATGAAACAAATCTTAGAACCAAACTAATCTGTATGATGATCATCTAATGATTGAAAAAACAAACAAGTAGGCATGCCTGCATTCTCGGTAGAGTACAGCCCACCAAAAATAAGAGCAAGCTGCCATTATTGGTTTCCTTTTTCCCATATATATTCATCTATCAAGCACTAAATAAATAAATAAATAATCAAAAAAGAAGAAAATCAAAAGAGAAGTAGGGTGGATTGAAGGGTAGGGAGGCCTGCCCTTCCCAACAATTCGGCAAGCCAACCTATCCATGAATCCACGTATTTATATCACAAGACAAGCAATGTTGATGCCCTTTCACTCAAGGGCCCCAAACCCTCTGGGATAATTTAGGTTAAGCGGAGGTCCTTAGCTGGTTATGCCCTATCAAACCAATCAAGGTGGGGGCCAAAACAAAAGATCTTTCCATCAATCTAGGGCTACCCTAATGGTCCCATAACTTGTTTCCTTCTGCCCTTGTGAGGTGGAATTGGTTGGACTATCAATTCAGCCGACCCTTTAGGTCTACAGTAACCCAAGCTCATGAATGGAGAAGGGCCATGTAGGTGACCAACGCCATGACTCATTTATGGAAGCTATAAATATGCAAGTTGGGGTTAGGGTTTCCCATGGAATACCAAGGAGGAAGAAGAAGAAAAAGAAGAAGAAGAAGAATTTCAACATGAAGAAGCGTCATTTGGTGTTGAGAAGGTGCGAGCCGGGGAGCAGAAACCCCAGCGATGCGTGCACGAGGCGAAGAAGCATTAGGTATGGAGAGTGCCAGAAGAACCACGCTGCAAGCGTTGGAGGCTACGCAGTCGATGGTTGTAGAGAGTTCATGGCCGATGGCGAGGAGGGGACAAGCGATGCGCTCAAGTGTGCCGCGTGTGGATGCCACCGGAGCTTCCACCGGAGAGTACAGGAGTACGAGGGCTCGTGCGACTGCTCTTTCCTCACGATGACGAGGCAGTAGGTTGTGGTGTAAGTCTAAGAAGAAGAAACTCACTGATCACTTGGTGTATTTGTTCTCATAAGCAGGTATATATGATGTGTTGATTTCATTGCTTTGAGCTAGATTGCTTTGTTTCCATACTGAAATCATAATTCATGTACCATTTGTTCATGACGTTAACATGCTTTTCTTCTCCTACTCAGTATGACAACAAGAAAGCTGAATGATTTTGTAGAACCAAATGCATATACTACATGCAAGATAGCTGACATATAGCAAGAAAATAGTTTCAGTTTTCACTGTAAACGAGCTGAGTCCTGGTTTTTTTCACTACTTGGGAAGATTGGAAGAGAAATTTATGGTACAATATCTAACTTCAACTCAAATCTCTCTCAAACTCATCCTTTTTTTTTTAATCCTATTTGCACTATAAATTCATACCCCACACGGTTGATGGACAGTAGCATGTTCTATGGTTCATGAATGAACAGGAATTTGAGCCACATGTGCGAGCATAAAAATGCAAGTACACGGTGATCGGCATTTTTTGTGAGGAAGAAAGATATGGCAATTGATTTTTCAAAAAGTCAAAAGCAAGACTACAACATTGAGAGGTAGGGCCAATGGTGGGGAAAAAAATCTAGACAAAAACTTCTCAAAAAATCAAAAAAAAATAATAATCCAACAACTAAATACATTGGGCAATCAAAGATGGGATGGAATTGTATCTCATTGAAGTAGCGAATTCCCTGGATTTTGACCAATTAAAAAAATTTACAAAAAATATAGTATCGGATGTCTAAGCCAAGCTACATATGACTGTTTAAGGCTTTAAGAATTTTGACTATCTTATCGATAGAAACATCATGCAGTGACGAAAACAAAACAATATAAACCTAATCAATTTATTCCACATGAGAAATCAAGGAGATTGATTCCTAACAATGGAGTTCAAAAAATGGATATAACGAGGGAAGAGCTTTTATCTATCGAAGGGAATAAAGATTGAAAAGATAGAAAGTGGTGCACACGCACTTTCGGCATGGATTGATTTGGGTCAAGGGATAAGATCCCTCATATCATATCGCCTCCAATCCCATGCAATGATTTCCTTCTTAACAGTATATCTTTCATGGATCATTCAACCACAAGGAATCTCCTTTAAAAAGTCTTCTCTCTTGTGGATCACTACGACTATGAACTCAACCAATCACTTGTTTGGAGGCATCACCAAGCGAAAAATGCGCCACTTTTTGATGGGGGGAACTTTGCCTTGGATTGACTTCTTGGTGGATAAAGATTGGTAGTTCTTGTCCAAGCCATGGTCGGCCAGTGGTGGTGATGATAAAATCTGTACTTAATTACCATAAACAATCATGTAAGCATTATTATGTCACTAATTAGCAATGCAAAGCACCATCTTTCCAGGACAGTGAGGTGCTATTATTTATTTCCTTGGTCTTGCTTGGATCCTAAATCTATAATTAGCTGTGGAAACATGCATGGTTTGAGAAAAAGTCCTATGGCAAGTTATGATCGATCAAAGGCAACATATCATTAGAGTCAGAGTGCACTAGATCTTGATTTGAGAGCCAAATTGCTCATGTCTTTTTTGCGGCGCGACATTTCTTTCCTTCTTCTTTTTCTTTTGGCAGCGGAAAGGCGCTTACTTTTGGAGCAAACACGATCACAGCATCTTTCAAATTTGGGGCCATTGATTGCACCCAAACCTTGAAATGGGCTCTGAATCATTTTGGTGTATTTGGTTCAATTCATGTGGCTGTCCTTGATGGCGATTGAGATTGGATGTGCAAAAGATCTAGCACATTCAGAGAGCAAGAGCCATTGAGAATCATTGAAAAAATAATTTCAAAATGAACTTAACCAAACAGGATCTATCTTTCACCTTTTGGATCCCAAGTTTAGGGCTACAATTATCCATGTTAGTTTGATGAATAAAGTATACTCAGAAGTGCTCTTGTTTCCATGAGAGGAAAGAATAAAGAGCCATTCTAAAAAAAAAACAAACAAAAGATAATAAAAGCCTTGGAACTCAAAGCTCCCAAAAGGAGGATCAAAACAAGTGGTCACGAGAAGATACGAGACACTAAAAAGAGTAGCAAACTAAGTCATTTGTTTATTTCCCAAGTGAGGGAAGAAGTACTAAAATACAATATTTTTTCTGGTACGCAATCAAGGAAATAAAGTAACATTAAAGAAGAGAAAAGAATGGCAACTAGAAGAACTTGCCATCTCCTTCTCCAGGACTCTCGACTGCTTATGCCTTTCCATGCAAACTGAGCTCATTAGACTGCAGAGCAGGTGAATACTTATGGAGATGAAGTCAAAAAAGACTGTAACTGACCAAGTAAGAGATATGACAGAAAGAAACAGAGGTGTGCTTTGAATGAGCAGGTGAATTTCAAGATTAAAGACTGAAGCCACCCTGTTCTTCTCATAGATCTGTTAATAAAAAGCTAATGCCATCAACTTCAGTAGATTCTCATCCTAAAGATAAAGTTTCAATTCCTCATTCAATCTCTTCCATGCTCAAAATTCTTATCATCTTCAATCTGTACTAGCAAAAGCTAAAAAAGCCACTCCTTCATGTTTCAAAATTGAGCATGGTCTTCACTACCAACAGAATGCAACAGAACATAATTAGTGCACTACAGATCAAATTATAATTACAATATTGCTATCTGGGTTGTATCTGAGAGTCGTTTATGTTATTGTTTCTATCAGTTTATCATCCCTGCCCTGCCAAGCCACCGACTTCATCATCTTCATCGACACCACCACCGTTAGCAACATAATCCACAACATCAACAATCTAAGAAGAAGAACAAGAACCGTTAAGCACATCATCACCACCAACTCCTCCTCCTCCTCCTCCACCAGCAGCGCCATTGTTCAAGTGACCTCCTCTTCTCTGTGTCCCATAAAAGTGATGCTTGTTGTTATGCATCCAAACCTTGAAGACTCCCTTATCAACTCCAATCTCTCTACAACCGTCTTCTATCACCACCTCATCCTTCCTCTGCATGCGCCACCCCAACGTTTCCGACAAGCTCAGCATCCTCTCCTTCTGCTCCGAGCTGAACTTGGTCCGGAACCGCTTCCTCGGCGCCACCACCGCGGCCGTAGGCCTCGCGCTGAGAGCCATCAGCATGTGCGGCGCTGAGGGCTGCTCAGGCTCGTCGTCGCCGGAGGAGGACTCGCCGGCGGCCGACTGCTGCAGGAGGCGGCGGTGGAAGTTGCGGTGGCAGCCGCAAGCGGCGCAGAAGAGCGGCGACGAAAGCGATGGCATGAACTCGCCACAGCCGTCAACAGCATGGGCGCCGAGTGAAGCTGCGTGGTTGCGCATGCACTCGCGGTAGAGGCTGGCCGGTGGCGAGCGGCGGAGCAGCAGCCTGTCCTTGTCCTTGGTGGGGGAGCCATTGGAAAGGGGTTTGGAGTCCGGGTCCATGGATTAGGAGATGAAAGAAAGAGCTTAATATTAACAAATAAAGGTAGGAACTTTGGTTTTTGTTGGGCCAGGGAGAGGAAGAAGCGGGTGGGGGTTAAAAAAAGGGGAGGAGGAAGAAGATGATGGCATGGTACAAACAAGTGGCGTGGGGTGATGACCACACGTTTAAAAGTTGAGGGTTAGGGTTTTTGGAAGGTTTTGGGTGTGGATAAGAGTAATGCAACAAACCACAAAATAGGGTTTTAGGAGGATGGAATGGAATGGAATGGAACGGGTTTTGGATGAGGTTTTCATGTATATCGTCCACACTTACAACAAGGGAGTGGTCATGCATGGGGAGTGGACAAATCAAACTTGTTTTAGGGTTCTTAAACATAATCACTTGTTTACGAACTTGCTTATTCCAAGTTGATAATGAATTCTTACATTGTAGAAACAAGTCATTAACCATAATAAAAGAATCAATTGGTAAACAGTAAAGTTATCAGAAAAGGAATTTACTCACCTAGGAAGAAAGGGCCTTTCCTATCATCGGTTGGTTCTAAAAACACTGTTCTGTGGCATTAATTATATAGGGGTTGGCACTTAACCCTGTCCAGTTATGTTTGGGGGCTGGAACATAATGCCAGATAAAAATTTTTCTAATATCGAAAAAGTAGGTAGGTAGTTGCGATACGCGAATATCAAGAATTAAGGTATGTATTTGCAAAAAAAGTTGAAAAACAGAAATAATTCGTCTCAAAGAAAAGAAAAATGAAAATTTAAGATTTTAAAAAAAACTAATCTAAATTTTGAATAGGTTGGGTTGAACCAAGGTTTTAAGTTTCGGTTTCGATATCGGTTTCGCCATCCAGCGAAACCGATATGTTTCGACCATCGACTGAAACTATTCTCATTTCGATTTCGGTAAAAATATTTTTTTTAATTATTAATTACATGTTGATCAGAATTTGATTATATTTTAACTGTACTTTGACTTCAAATTTAAAAAATGATAAAAATTATTAAAAATTTTAAAAAAATTAAAAAAAAAATTAATAATTTTATCATAACAGTAAATATAATTTTAATTAATTTTTATATTTAATCACTTAATTGGTAGACCGACCTTTAAATTTAAATATGATAATTACATTTAATTCATTAAAAAAAATTTACCTATAAATCCCTAGGTGATTGTAGTTTGGTTTATATAAATTTTTTGAATAATTTATATATGTATTTAATGATTTTGAATGCATATCAAACTTACTTAGTCAGTAATATTAACTCTTAGGATTTGATATAAATTTATTAGAAATAAATATCCAAAATGATTTATATGTAAATAATAAAGTTTATAAAATATTAAATGTAATCATCTCTAAATTCTAACGCTAACATTTTGATGCTCAACTTTTATGTATTAACCAAGTTTTGAGTTTCGATTTCGGAAACGATTTCGACACTCAAAGAAATCAATGTGTTTCGGTCCAAACTATTTCCATTTTGGTTTCAACCAAAATATTTTTTTATTTATTAATTATATTTTGACCAAAATTTAACTTTATTTTAATTATTTTAAAATTTCAAATTAAAAATATTATAATATGTTTAAATTTTTTTTGAAACAATGAACATTCTCATGCACCAAAAACTCATACATGTGAATAGTATTTGACAAAGACCGGTGAGGGCACTGGAGAGAGTGCGAGGCCGATGCGAGCTCACAGGCGTGGGGGCTAGGTCGACAAGGGCCCAAATGCGCGGATGCGGGGGCTAAGTCGGCGAGGGCACAAGCGCAGGTGTAGGTGCGAGACCAGCGAGGGCGCGGACGCGAGCGTGGGCAAGCTCGAGCACAAGACCGATGAGGGCGCGGGCGAGCACGCTCGCACTCGGGCGTGGGTGTCAGAGGCCAGCATGAGCTCGCAGGTGCAGGCGCCAGAGGCCAACGCGAGCTCATAGGTGCGGGGCCAAGATGGCGAGGGTGTGAGCGTCAGCGCAAGCGCGAGGCAGGAGACAGCACAGGCTTGATGCCGGTGACGGCACCAAGCTAGTAAGCGCGAGGCTGGTGACGGCGCGGGCTCGATGCTGGCGAGGACTTGGGCGCCGGCACAAGGCTAGCTCGAGCACGAATGCAGGTGCGAGGCCGGCAAGGCGCGCGTGCCAAGCCAGCGAGCTTGTTCGCACTCGCACTCAAGCGTGGGGGCCAGGCCGGCAAGAGTGCGAGTGCAAGCGTACAGCCAACGCGAGGGCACGGGCATGGGTGCGAGGTCGGTAATGGGGCGAGCGCGAGCGTGAAACCGGCATAAAATCAAACCAAATTAATTAAAACATTTCGCTCATGGCCGAAACTAAAATGTTTTCGGCCAAAACTTAAGACGGTCGGTTGAACTTTGGGTTTGAGTCTAGAAACCAAGTCTAGATTTCTTCAATGGAAAATAAAGAGCCTGGATGGGCCCAGCCCATTAAACCCAGGCCCAGGCTAGTTGCGATCAACAACCCTTTGCCCTGCAAAACGAGTAAACTTCAACCCGAGTCCAAGTTCAGTTGCATAGTACGTAAGGGTACAAAATACATTGCTTCCGTCTGAAGTGAACAAGGGGAAAAGGGAGAACCAACTTTGATCTCCCCCACAAGTTTGGAAAATGACTTAGTCTTAAAACAAGCCAAACTCATTCCTCATTCATTTCCATTTCCGCGGAAAATGTATTCAAAGTGAAGCTCCACTTCTGCTAGTCAAAACGGCCGGAAGTGGTACTTTCACCCACTTCTATGATACCAGCGTCTAGTTATGCATGCGTTCTGCGTGTTTGACATCAACCAGGCAATAGATCTGGCCACGTTTTGTATGACAATAAGATCACACTGCAAAGACAGTAGAGAACATAATACACAAAGGAAATTGTGAGCATACGGAAGATACAAGAGTAGCATCTAAACTGAAACAAGTCTGATTTGATCATTTCAAGAAACTCAACGAAATACTTTAGGGTGTATTTGATTTGAGACTACAACTAAGTATGACTAGTGTTTTGCAACCAAATATCTACTAGCTAGTATGACTAACCAATATAATTAACTATAAAAATAACACTAGAATGTATAAGACAAATCATACTTACTCCAAACACTTGTTAGTTAGTGTAAGTAATTAGTATGACTAAAATCATGTTGAAATCATCTCAAACCAAATCGTCGTTTGTACACTTGCAGGAGCACTGGTGTCAAGTCTTCTTTCTGCTGCCCATGGGTTTCCATACTGCCTCTTGTGCTATAAATGAGCCTGTCACCGCCACAAATATAATATGCATCAGTACTACAATGTACCACCCATTCCTGCTCTTAATTGCTAACCTTTGAGGCTTTGAGTCAATTCATGGCATTTAAGAACAAGCTCTTTTTGCAAAAAGTTAATTGATCCTTGATTTGTGCGCTAACAAATGCCATATAGTTCCTAATTAAGATCAGGAAATATATGTCAAATCCTTTCAGTTTTGTATCCTAACCTGATTTTCCTGCTTTAAATGCCACTAAACAATTGAAGTGGTGGAACTCAAGGATCGATCAGTTCGCCCGCTTTCATAGGTCCAAACCCAAGATTTTTTGGAGCCTAACTATAGCCCACTGGACCCCCACAACATGGCCAGCACCTTCGATACAAAATGCTAAAGAAATCATGTTGATGTGAATGTGGATGAGGTTACTCAGAAGAACCTGATGAATCATTATCTAATCTGATCAGATCCGACGGCCTCCATCCACTCTTGCATCAGGAAGACAGCTAAAAGAGGAAAACAGAACACGGATGATGATCAAAGCATTAGTATAGTAGTGAGCAGCAGAGGTAGAATGATGGAGTTGGGTCCAGCAGAAGAGAGGGGGATTATGATGGACCCGCAATTCACGCAATAATGTCCCTTTGCCGCACATGATCCTTCTCAGACCAGCACATGCACCAACACCGGCCCTCTCTCTTCCTTCGCTTGAATGCTCTGCTCATTCCACATGCAATACCATGCCGCGTGCCCAATAATACAATGATCGGACACCCTCTCCAAACAAAAAATCTGCTGTTTGCCTAGTTGATGTCTTTGCTTAAGCCCACTCCCAGTTATTGAAAAAAGTACCAAACGAACAAATAAGATACGAGACACAATGGATTGGTCTAGATTATCAATGTGCTGTTTGATCTAAATCTACACACGCAAATGACTCGATGACTTGTTTATATCAGATGGCACACTAGTCGAGTTCCATGATAGGACCGGGGCATTTTCATAAAAAGAACATGTCATATGAGTTAATCTTGTGGGATGGTACTGTTAGAATCTTATTCTATTATTTCATTCATGGACTCTTGCCTTCCCATCTGACTATAAATAAGGAACATCTCTCTCTTACCTGGCCTACATCAACTTGCCTCTTCTATCCTTGGTGGTATCTCCCATTGGGCAGCAATGGCCTTGGCTAAGCTTGCTCTTCTGGTCGCCTTGGCCCTCCTTGCCTTCCTGATGGCCGAGTCCAAGGTGAGATTTCCTTTTAGGCTTTTGTTTTCCTGCATGTACAAGTGAAGCAGTTCAGAGATAATACAAGTAAACAAGGTTGGGCTTCCTCTTTTTCCTCATCTTTTGTACTTCAGGTCCTGCCCAAGGGAGTTGCTCAAGAAGATGAGTTCCATGTAGACAAGGTAAACTTGTGTTTCTTGTTCCCTCTCTTCAATTTTGCTAGTAAAAACCAAAAACGTTTTTCCTTACGTTATTCTGCAATCTTTTCAGGCTCATTTTGGACAAGGAAGTCTCCGGAGTTACCGTAAGTTTTTTTTTTTTATAAAAAAAGCCGATTTGAAGCATTTACTTTACATAAATATAACTTCTCTTTGAAATTTTTGAGCGCAGAATGCCCCTCCCAATGCTCAAGAAGGTGCTCCCAGACTCAGTACAAGAAGCCATGCCTCTTTTTCTGCAACAAGTGCTGCAAAAAGTGCCTGTGTGTGCCTCCAGGCTACTATGGCAACAAAGGTGTGTGCCCCTGCTACAACAACTGGAAGACCAAGCGTGGAGGCCCAAAATGCCCTTGAATGTTTTCCCCCGTTCTACTCCTGAGTCCTGACTTACTACAATGCTAGCTTGCTTTACTACATGTTTTAGTGAAATGAGGCATGTGATGGCCGTGGTGAGTCTAACCAGCCTCCCATAAATTACTGTGCATGTGTAGCCTCAAAGCACGACTTACTGAGGAGTGTTTCGAGACATGTGCTTGTCGGTTCTTAGACATATCCTTTTATTTTCATGAGTGTGCCTAAAGGCACAGTTATCTACGTTTAAGCATTTATCCTCGTAATGGAATTATTTAATAAACTACTTCTCATTATTTAATGGTCTCTTTAATTTAATGTTATTCAATCATGTAGTAAAAGCAAGGAAAGGCAGTGGCCTCATATTGCAATAACTACATAACAATATTAAAGTTTTTGAGGTGTACCATTCATTGCTCAGTAAGGTATAACATTATCCTGCTCAAATATAATCTGTATGAAACAAGTAAGTACACTGAAAAACCTGAACTAGGTTCTTATCTCATAAAAGCATAGTTTTGAATCGGTTTTAAGGATCTTAGAAATCCATGTTAAGGATTAGTCATAAAAGCATCTCAATGATTATTAGCAGGTGTTGGCAACCTTGACAGTCTACTTCAACATAGTAAATTAGGATGAGTTCTTATCGGACTAATAAGATTAGGCACCATTTGGTTCGATATCAGAATCAATATCAAGATTAGTGAACTACTTTTGTAAATTAATATTTTTTTATCAAAATTAACTTTACAATAATTTAAAATTCAAAAAATTATTTAATTTTTTATAATAATTTAATTTAATAGCGATGTAAAATAAGTAATATTAATTTTATAAGAAAAAATAATTCTAAAAAATGTTGATCCTAATCCTGATTTCAAATCAAACAATGTCTTAGTGACTTTTTTTGCATCACATTCCCATCACTGAGCAAAGAGAAGGATTATAAGGACATTTACTGTACACAATTTTAAAGTAGTTAAACCCAAGTAAATCTGTCCTTTGCCAAAACAATTCTTCAGAAGTTCAAAGAGATAAAATAAACTGGGTAGCCTTACCTTTAGTCTGTAGACATTATGAAAATCGAGCTTCCACAGATAGATAAGAAAGAATCGTACCTAAATTGAAGCGCATGGACTGCTTTCCCACCAAATTCATCCCAAATTCATAGCATTGTGACATTCTTCAGTTCAGTGAATTTATCATGGGTTCTGTTTTTTCTTGTATGAGCCAAGGAAAATTTTTCATTTTTTCTTAGGAAAGGCTGATAAAAATATCTTTAGCAGCAGTCTTTTTGGCCTGTTCAACATAACAGATCAAAGGCGAGTAGCGAACTAAATATGTTTGTATCACAGACCAATAATGACTATCATACAGGTAGTGAATATTATAATTATATAACAGACACTGCCCTGTCCAAGAACGAAATGCAAAATCATCACAAGGCACAGTGAATTTCGAAAAGAACAAATCTGAACATGCAGTCTGAGGTGCCAAATCCCCCATAAGCTCATACTACAGCCATATAACCAATAACTGCTTTAGAATATGAGCCACTCTGGTCCCATGTGCACCACTTCTCTCAGCATTACAAAGAATCAAATAGTCTAACATATAAAATATCATCAACACAGATATCTACACATTTGCAGTTATTTCGTGTAGAGCTTCAAGAAAAGAATTTTAATGCAATTAAAGATGTCAAACTGTTTTCTAACATGAATTTGGAAGATATTGGAGAGGAACAGTTCAATATAAGTGACTTTTAGCATCATCTTCACAATCATATAACGTGCGGGCTAGTGTAACACATTTTGATTATCTTTTCTATAGGTATTACAGAATTAAAGACTTGATTCTGAAGAACTAGGCAGCTGAAAAATCTCAAGTTAGCTAGGAACCTGCTTTCTCAAAAGGAATGTACAGGGAACTCCTATTTACCCAACTCCATCATCTTCCGACAGGCAGCTAAACCTTAACTAGGTATGCAGACAGGAATTTCATAATTATCTAGTTGACAGGATGCAAATCAATAACATATGCAGAAAGAAATAGTTCAACAATGCGGAATGTGCGACATACGGTATGTGTGAGAAAAAAAAAATTGCAACTTTTGTGAAAAAAATTGGCCACATTAGTTATACAATCTAATGCAATCACCCTTGCATATGGTATGTGAGACATAAAGAATTGCAACATTTGTGCCACCAAAGGGAAAAAGATTGCATCAAATGCATAATTCAGTCTTCCCTCTGAATCGAGAATAGTTATATAAGCTGTAAGTGAAGGCAGATAGTTCAGAATTCCAAATTTCCAGTGTTAAAAAAAAAAGAGAGAGAATAACATGTGTACATATTCAGGTACTTGAACCTATCCAAGTTAGTATTAATTGTTACCCATGAAAAGCATCAAATGTGGAATAAAGCGATGTGAAAGCAACTGACCACATTATTCTTGGTAAAGAGAAATACCAGACAATATAGTCATACAGGTGATCGATATCTACCTCCAATACCTTCATACTGTAAGTTTTCAATCAGTATCACTCCCTTTAATTGCACAGCAAATAGTCTTGTGCAACCTAGTAATATCTTTCCATGAAATGCTACTTCTTCTATAACAGAGAGATAGAAACCAAACTCAGTTTGAATAGATTCTTCACCAGTAATACCCACAAGAGCATACCCCGTTGCTGAAATGATGAAATCAGTGAGAGTCTCTCATCATAATCCTGCTCTGTGTGACTCTAGAAAACAATTTTAATGCTGTATGACAGTCACCACAGACCCTTAGGTCCTTATGGATTCGAATCTCATAACTGGGTCCTGAATTCAATAGCCCAAACACAATCGCAAGCTTCTCACTATGCATATACGATGATTTCTCTTTTGCCTCTTCCTCCACATCATGCAGTGCAAAGTTAGTATTAGGAACATGTACTTCTTTTCTAATCTTATTCATTAATATCTCTAGTTCTCTGTGAATAAATTTTGACTGTGGATTTGTCTGATCACCAACCAAGAACTTTTAAACCTTGTTCTTCACCTCAACCACACTATAACTGTCCATTTTCTTGACTCCCATCTTCTTCATTAAAGCTCTAATTACATTTGCTTCTTCAATCTTACCTAAAGAAGTGTACATGTTTGAGAAACAAATGTATCAGTCAGGGCTCTTAGGATCTAATTCAAAGAGTGACCTAGCAGCCAATTATGCAAGCTTGACATCCGGATGTATTCTACAAGCACCTAGCAATGATCCTCATAAAGAAGCATCTGGCTTTATTGGCATTTGTTCAATGAACCCTTAAGCTTCCTTTAACTTCCCTACTTGGCCCAACAGATCAACCATGCATGCATAATGTTCAGCTCTAGGAACAATCCCAAATTCAGAAATCATTGAATTAAAGCATTGCCATCCTTTGTCAATCAACCCTGCATGGCTGCAAGCTGACAACACTGATACAAATACAATATGATCTGGCTTGACAACATTGTTCATGGGGTAAAAGAGCTAAAGCACATCTTTTCCTCTCCGATGCATTCTTCTCTCATGCATCTGATCAAATATTCGACGAGCACTATCCAGACTTTCACGCTTGACATAAAGATCAATTAACACTGTCCCTACCACCAAATTTTGCTCAAACAAGCTCCTGAAAACCAGCCTATGGACAAACTTAGAATTTCAAAGAGATGCCATAATTGAATTTGAACAAGCCCGAATTAATCCAAAAACTGTAACATAATCCAGAGTGACATACTGCAACTTCATCTGTCCAAAAAGCTTCAAACTTTTCATGAACTTATCAGCATTAGCATAAGATTCAATCATTGAGCTCCAAGACACCAAATCCTTATCAACCATGCCATCAAACAACCTCCGAGCAATGCGGACCCTCCTACAACAAGAAAACATCACCAATGCTGCATTTCTGATAAATAAATCCAAGTCAAGGCCTTCCTCCACGATCAGCCCATACAGTTGATCAGCATCGCTGGCCTCAGAAAAATGCATGGCATTGAGTTCAACAAAGTAGGCCTGTTACGCCTGATTCCATTCCAAAGCACTTTCTTGAAGAGGGTTTTCGCCATGGTTTCCTGATCCTTTTGCGTGCAAGTGCCAATTAGGGAGCTCCAAGAAACGACATTTCTGTCAGGCATTTCATCGAACACCTTCTTAGACATATCAAAGTGACCACATTTGGATTACATGTAGATGAGTGAGTTGCAGATAAAGAGATCCGGGAGGAGGCCGAACTGTGCGGCATCGCGATGGATCACTGCGCCGGCGGCGAGGTCGCGGAGGTAGGCGCAGGCCTTGAGGACGGGAGGGAGAGTATGGCCATCGATTCCCCGCGCATGCGGCGGTAGAGTTCCAGAGAGCGCGCGTGGGCGCCGCTGTTGACTGCTTCTCGGATGGAATGGTTCCACAGCGAGAAGGGTTTGCCGGCAGCAACAGTAAGAACCGTCTGTGGACTGCTATTCGAAGAAGCCCGCGAAGGTAACGAGAGCCAGGATTTTGCAAATAACCCCAGAACATAGGTGAAGTTACATAATTAGTATATTATTTACACTCAACCTCTCTTTTACAAAGTTTTACGTACCACTCCTTCTGTCTAATTGCCATTGTTTTTAGGTAAGTATAATAATGTAATCCACTCAAATTAACCATCTTGACCCTTTGATTTGTAGTTTCTGAAGGTTACATCCTTTTTTTTTTTTTCTTTTTAGCAAGATTTTTTAAATTATGGCTATTTTTCTCAAATATTAGCTTTTCCGTGTAGAAATTATCTATTTTTCTCTTAAAAGATAAAATAACTATTACTTTGAACCTGGAAACAGAATTGTTACATATCAAATTATAGACTAAATTTTCCACGTAAAGCAAACAAAATGAAAAACTGGAAAAAAAATTAGAAATGTTTCTTGAAATTAACATGCTAAGTGTAGTTAATATAAGATAGAGGTTTAAAATATAAGCTAAAAATCCGAACAGCATACAGTCTGTTTCTGATTATTCTTGTATTTTTCTTCCCAAACAGCTCTGTATAATATTTATTTGTAACAAAACTTTGAATAATCGAACAAGGAAAACCATATGAGAAAAGAAACAAGGAGAAAGCAAGAACTCCCAAGCAGGAAAACCTTGTCGTGTTTCAACTATCGTCAACACCTTAATGCTTTCATTTCATCTTTGACATATCAGCACCTGTTATGATTGGATCGGATCCTCTATGAAATCTTCTTTTGCTCATTTGATATGAGTCATGCGATGAACGTGGCATTGCCGACTTCTTTGCAGTATCCATACCAACGCCATCAATGTCGTTAAGGATTCTTGCCTGATTCTCGTCAGCTCCATGTTCTTCACCCCACCTGAGCACAAGATCAATGCCTCTCGAGCCACAGACATTTTGTGATTGAATAGCAACAAGGAGAAGGAATCTACAAGAGTGGGAACCCATTATGCTTGAAACCTTGTATGAAGATAGAGCAGCTCTGTAGATATAGTCCTCTCGTGGATTTTGGGTCCAAAAGCACAAAAAGCAACTAACTTTAGATTCACTTCAATCATAGTTCTCCAATGCAAGCAATTTAAGGCTGTTTTAGAAGGTTCCGCCAGGCATGAACAAAGAGAACTGGAGCAGTCTTTGGGAAGCTATGATCCTATTTTGCTTTAGAGGTTCTATTTGAATTAAGATGCACCAGTATCCATGCAAAAAATAAAACTAAAATCATAGGCACTTGGTTTCTAGTGCTAAATAGGTCATTGCTTTATGCTTTTCTTAGATATTCTTGCAGCTAATCCTGCTTCAAAGTTTCAAGGACATAATAGTTCTATTTTCCCCTTAATTTTCTCATTTCTCTATGTATTTCCATTTTCCTCGTTTTCTGCCTTCTTTGATTTTATTCTTCAGGTTTCGTATTCTTTATTTTTGAATACAAGATAATGCACAATCACATGCAGCTTGGGGAGTACCTAAGCATAAATTCTCCAACTTTTATCAAATATTTAGGGATGGGATGTCATTGAGCTCAAGAAGGTGGACTGATCATGGTCCAAGCTAGCCAAAACCAACTCAGATATTCTACCATTAGTGTGGGGGTTCTTGTCTTTAACTTTGTATTAAAGCAAAAGAACAACAGTGACTATTGTTGCTTTATAAGGCCTTGTTTCTTCTGTGGCACAAAACAACAAAAGGTAAAAATCAAGAAAAAAACACAGATGGAAGAGCTAATATCATATGCTTTTGATTGCATGTATAGGGACATAAACATTATAATTAATCAAATTCGTAGCAAATATTGTCAGAATATTGAATGGTAAGTATGTTTTAGCTGAATAGCTATCTAGTTCTTTAGATATTTAATTGTTCTGCTCTCTCTCTCTTTTTTCCCCCGTTTTTATGGAGAAATGATTCAATTGTCCAGTTCATATCATCGCACGGAGTTACTTCCTTACTTCATATTTATCAGAAAAAATGGTGAATAAGATATATCAAAGTTATTTGTTGAATCGCAATGACATCCCTGTGCTTGGTTCTTGAATGTTAGTTATCGTAGAGAACACAACAAATCAAAAGATATTGCTGACATTTAGGAACGGATCAATCCATTATAGCATGCGTGCGTGTACATCAACATACAGCGTGCACGAGGTTCACGTACGTGGGTACCTTTTTTTTAGTTTAATACCTAACTCTGCAAAAATTCTCAAGTGCAGTGGTATTGAATAATCGGGAGGAAAAGTTCACATGATAAGAAATTAAAGGACGCTAAGAGAAATTCATGATTTGGCCCTTACTTTAGAGATAAGATTCTCAAAGTCGGTAACATTTTTCTAATATTTTCCCTAAAGCAATGTGTTGGCTAAGGAAGCTCCTTTGCCTTTGGGGTTTGGACCATGCTTACACTGGGGTTGGGTTCCCCAACAGAACATGATAACCCTATATGGAATGCTGATCTCAATGACATAACTGCCAGACAAGAAAATGAGTCAATTTGACAATTAAATGATAATCATCAAGAGACTTAAACATGAATTGTTTCCAAAATGCATCACTTTTGCCTCCAGTGTAATTTTGACAAGTTGCATGTATACAGTATCTCGTTACGTCACATTCCAAGTAAGGGGGCAGAAAATAGCTAGTGACCTCAATATGAAGACTTTGAAGCTAAAAACAGCATGGAATTAGACCCATGGTTGTTCAGAGTGCTGTGTTATACAAATTCTGCATTGCCAGACCACCTGCAAATTCCACTAAAATCAACATTTAAAAATAAGAATCCCAGTTTGCTAGGAAGGTCATTTCTAATTTCAAAGAAATTCACCTCAGCATGCTATGACCACTTGATGGATACTGGTCCATATTGATTCTCCCATCTCTTGGGAAGTAGGTGCCAAATGATCAAACATTGTTGACTTGAATGATGACGTACTGCTAAGTTCACCGAAGATCATCTTTTTCCTTGCTTGCTTCCCATCCATAAAGCTTCCTGATCTTACTCCTGAATGTTTGCCGGTAGATTTATTAAACATGTTTTTCGAACACTATTGATTAAAGCTCTAGCAAGTTCAACCAAATCACTTCCACATGTAAATGGAGACAGGGCAAAAACGGAACAGGACCGTGGGCAGTATTTTCCAGACAAGATAGAAATCATGATTGAGAATATCAACAACATGCTCTGTTCTTAATAGAAGTAAATTAGCAGTTTCAATTGATTCTGCTACATAATCCTCTCAAGCATTACGTTCACAACAACTTTCTGTGCTTCTTGATCCGTTCAGCTTAAGACATAAGGCAATTAGAAGATGCAACAGAAAGTAATCAACAAGTAGAACCGTCGAGGCTGTAATCAAGAAAGTGACCACCTCTATACCGTAAATTTTCATTTTCTGGCCTTATTTGACAACTGCAATAGATAACCAAAAAGGATACAAGAATGCTCAAAATATGCAGTATTAGTTGGATATAGAATACCAGGCCATTAGTTATCACAAGCTGCTCTCCTCCAGAACAAGAGGCAGGTCTACAAACTGGCTGCCTCGCCGAATCTTAAGTACAACTTTTTGACCAATGCCATAATCGTCTAGAACTTTGAATAGCTCTTCTTTACTTCTAACCTGCTCAACCAAATGTACAACAATTTGGTTAGAACATCTTCTTCGAAATCATGATTTGTAGGAATTCCATTTAAAGAAGCTAAGCAAACAAGGTAGCAAATATTGTCTAGGGACACTCACAGGCTTGTCATCAATTGCAACAATGATATCACCAAGAACTATGTTACCAGCAAAACCTCTGGTTGTGGGAAACAAACCTGCTTTGGCTGCTAAACTGTTCCCAGCAACCTACCATAGTTATTTAATATTTAGGCATTAAGTAGAATGAATAAATTCTTTCAAAAATCAAAAAGAAACTTAATTATTTAATATTTGAGGCAGTAAGTAAAAGAACAAACCTAAAGGACTCAGTGGATCATCATACCTGTAGGACAAGAGCTCCATTTCGGACATTAAATTGATTGGCAATTTGGTCTGAAGCTATCTCAACATTCAAACCAGCACGAACAGCCTGACAAGAAGAAATGGAATTACTAAGTAGTAGAAAACTACAATGACCAACTGAGACTTGAGGAAACAACAAATGAAGAAAATAAGAAGACATCTTTTGTGAACTAACTTTGCCAAATTGGATTAACTGAGGTACTATCTTGAGGACAGTTGAAGAAGGAATTGCAAATCCTACACCTGCAGATGATCCTGAAACGCAATGGCATTCTTCGCAAGGTAAGAAAAGAACAGCCAGAAAAGCCAGAAGAAATTAAATGGCTTAATTGAATGTGCTCAGGATAATGGAGAAGTAATTCTACCTGTTTGTGTGAAGATTGCTGTGTTAATTCCAACCAAATTTCCTTTGGAGTCCAATAAGGGTCCTCCACTGCCAAAAAGCCACAGATATTTTAGGAAGTTATTTGAATTGTGTCAACTGTCATCTTCATAAGAAAACAAGATATGTGAAACAGATTTCCCACCAAGTTACTCCAGTAAAAATTCATTCTAAAGGTTTCCACAATGCAATTCAACCTCTGCATATTGCTTCAGTACAAAAATACAACATTTGGTCTCAAAATATCACTAAGATCTATTACTGAAACATCCCAAGCAGAAATGGCAAATATGGAGTACAAAATCCATCCCAAATTTTAGATACTCAAAAAGCCTCAAGTTGCCAGCTATAGCCAACATGTTCTCAGTTGAGACTTTCATCTTTAACAGCTCCAAGAGAATAAGAAGTGATAAAAATTGTGTAAAAAACATAGCTTTAGTTGATTATTGTGCTCTCAGACAGCAATCTAAATAGTTTTTATAATGATCAGATATTAGTGAACTTCACAATCATGTGTGTATTGAAAAGAAGGTAATGTACGTTAACAATATCCAAACAAAGTATTCTGAACAATGCATAAGAAGTGGAAATTTTGAATACATTTTCTTCAAGGGTGCTCAAACATATATTAGTTTAAAGTAAGATTAAGTTTAATACAAACCTGTTGCCTGGGTTGATGGCTGAGACTTTCATCTTTAACAGCACCAAGAGGATAAAAAGTGATAAAAATTGTTCAAAGGACATAGCTTTAGTTGATTATTGTGCCCTCAGACAGCAATCCAAACAGTTTTTATAATGATCAGATAATTAGTGAACTTCACAATCTTATGTGTGCATTGAAAACCAGGTAAAGTACATTAAAAAATATCTGCCAAAGTATTCTGAACAATGCAGAAGAATTGGAAATGTTGAATACATTCTCTTCACGGGTGATCCATCAAACATAAATTAGTTTAAGTTAAGATTAAGTTTAACACAAACCTGTTGCCTGGGTTGATGGCTGCATCAGTCTGAATACCACCTCCAATTGTTACACCAGTTTGGCTAGAAATGTCTCGATTCAGTCCACTAATAACTCCAACAGTTAAAGTGTGGTCAAATCCAAAGGGATTTCCAATAGCTAAACATTGCTGACCAACTCTTAAAGCAGATGACTGCCCAACTTTAACAGGCCTTAAAAGATCTGAAGAAGCATCCACCTGTGCAGCACAAAAAACTATCCACCATAAGTAGATACTTGAAGTCTCTATCTCTATCAGCTTATTAATCAACATCAGAATATGAGACAGATTTATTTATTAATCACAACAATCTGAAGCATTTATGGGCACCAGTAACTTATCAAAAAGATCTACCTTCAAGACAGCAAGATCCTTAGCACGACTTGCTGCTACCAGCTTCCCTTCATACGTCCTTTGGAACCTATCAAGATAATAGCAAAGCAGTTGAATGACATAGAAGTGACATGCTTATATCCCCTCAAAAAGAAAACAAAGAAACTATATACATTCTCAAGGCTACAGAAATCCCACCCTTCAGAGGTAAGAATGTTAACTCGTGCAACAACTTGACCGGGGCTTGGATTTCTCGAGAGAGCATTACCAACAACTGTAAAACATGGGGAGGATCTTAAAAGACAGAACACCAAGATGATTCTCAACAAGTATGGAGTTAAAATTTCATTGACTAAAACTGTTAAAAACACTTGACTATTTCTTATAAATGTTTTTGCGCAAAGCAAGTCACACGCCAAGAACATTTAATTTGCACAAGTTGCAAAACTTAAGCTACCAAACAAGGAAGTCATCAATTTAAGTCAAAATTGGATCTGTTGTAGAACTGCATCATCAGTTAGTACATGTTTACTATCATGAAACATACCATGGTAATTTGTCACGACATGTCCATCACCATCCCATACTACACCAGAACCATTTCCTGCAGGGACCTAAATTATGTATAGTCATGAAAAAGCATCAGCAGTTAGAAGTGTCAAGCCTTTCTCATTTGAAACAAAGACACACTTCCACATAAACCAACATAAATTATTACTCAGAGATATAAATTTGAATGGATAAAATGGATGTTCCCAAGAAATGCTATACCTCAACAACTCCAGTTAAAGTTAGCTGAGGACGCAATGTTACATCAAAGATGTTAACAACAGAGTAGGTGTTCTTCTCAAAAAGTTCAACAATCCTTTCCTTCCCAGTAAACAAGAAGAATTTTATCAGAAAATATATATGCTATCAAATAAACTAAAAACAAAGTCGGCAAAGATATGAACCTCCGAAGGAAAGAGCGGCCCAGAGGGAAAAACTTGAGGAGTCACCTCTTCAACAGTGACAGAAGGGTCCCCCAATGCAAGCGCTGAACAATGAAAAATGTTAACTCCCAATCAACACATTATATCCAACCAAGAACTCAACCAACGATAGAAAACAGAAGAGCTTTTTTCAACAAAATATGAATCACAATTGGTGAAAGTCCTGATTAATGAACCGATTTAGTTTTGAAGACGAACAAATCAAATCAATCTCTTGAGATAATGATAGTGCAGAAATTGTTCGAACCTGAAAAGTACCTGGAGCAGCGCAAGCACAAATACGCAGCCGGAATTGACAACAACATCCGTCTAGTACTTACAAGAATCTTCTCACGCATACTTTCACCCACAACAATATCAAACTTATCATCATATCTACAAATAAAAAAAAAAGTAGTGAAAGCTACTAAAAGCTACACTAAAATGCAAAAACATTCTTTTGGACTAAAAAACTGCGTCCCAAGTAGGTAAAAATTGAATTTTTACTGGTGTAAGTGAACAACGGAAAACGAAATCGATCAACGGAGCTAAAAATTTCAACTTTCCCTCACCTTCGAATAGACAGGGACTGAAAAGAAGCTTCTTTCACGTTGGAATTGGACGCCGTGCTGCTTTTCGAGCAAATGGATGAAGCTCCGTTGAGGAACACCACGCGGCGGCCCAAACGCCGGGGATGTCGAGATCGCACGGGCGGAGAAGGCGGATTGCAGGTCAATGCATTCATTACTGCGAAAAATTCGAAATTGGGGTTTCGAAGAGCGGATTGAAGGGGCGCTTGCGCGAGGATTCGGAGCCAGTGGTGGGAAGACAAACAAGTAGGGTCTGAGCAAACCAGGTTTGCTCAGAATCGGAACCGGATTCCGGTTCTCAAAAAATTAAGAACCGAAATCGTATCGATTTGGATGAAGAACCGATTTTTCGGTTCCGGTTCTAAACCGGTTTAAACCGATTCTAAAACCGATTAACCGATTTTATATTATAAATTTCCTGTAAATTAATCACCAGCGACCGCCGGCGTCGGCGAGGGCGAGACGGTTCTAAAACCGGTATACCGGAGCTCCGGCGTCACGACGACCGGTGAGGGCTAGGCGGCGTCGCGGCGAGCTCGGGGGCGAGCGCGAAGGCGAGGCGGCGTCGCTGCGAGCTCGGGGGCGAGGCCGAGGCCGAGGCCGAGGCGGGCCGTCGGCACGTTGCTGCGAGCTCGGGGGCGAGGCGAGGGCGAGGCCGAGGCGGCGTCGGCGCGTTGCTGCGAGCTCGGGGGCGAGGCGAGGGCGAGGCCGAGGCGGCGCAATTAGGGTTAGGGTTAGGGTTAGGGTTAGAATTAGGGTTTTATATATAGAGGAAAAACCGGTACGGTTCCGGTTAACCGATTTTTCAGAAAACGTGAAACCGAAACCGAAACCGGTTTTATGAAATTTCAGAATCGGAACCGTACCGGTTTACCTGAAAACCGGTTTTCTAATTTGGTTCTCAACCGGTACGGTTCGATTAACCTCGTTTTTTTGCTCACCCCTGCAAACAAGGGAATATTTTGCAAAAACAGCCTCAGCTTTCGATATTTGTAAAAAGCATCTAATCCTTTCGGTATTTGCAGACAAATCCGTCGGCCACAAAGGTCAGATTTGATTTAAGCCGTTGACCATTATTGATCGGGAGATCATAGCCGTTCAATAAACATTCCGAAGCCAGATCAAACCGTCCACCGTGCTGATCTGTTTGAACGGTCACCGCCAACACAGTGATCCGATCGCCTTCTCTGCAGCTCCCTCGCTGAATAATTGTAAGCATTTCTACTGACACCGAGATCCGTAACTCAATCGATAGAACACATCAAAGTGGATACTTAAAATCCACTAAAAAGCTTCCACGTGACGCTGTCCTGATTTTGAGTCTCACGTTCTGGTGCCAGTTAACTAAAGTTTTAGGATCCGTTTGGTTGGGGGTCAAAGTCAAAGTCAAGATCAAGATCAAGACTAGTGAATCACTTTTGTAAACTAATATCTTTTTATCAAAAGTAAGACTTCAATAATTTAAAGCTTAAAAAACTATTTAATTTTTTATAATAATTTAATTTAATAATAATATAAAATAATAAATATTAATTTCACAAGAAAAAAAAAATTCTAAAAAAAGCTGACCTTCACCCTAACCTCATTCCAAACAGGGTGTTAAGTCTCAGTGTTGGATTCGGCCCGACGTCTTAGGAAATCAACACCTTTCCGTTATTTCAATTAAAAATATTTTCGTTTTTATTACGACTAAAATATTTTTTTAATTATATTTTGATCATAATTTGATTATATTTTAATTATATTTTAATTTTAAATAAAAAATATTATAAAATTTGTAAATAATTTCCAAAAAATTTAAAATTCTTTTTAAAAAGTATAACTAATATTACCATAATATTAAATAATATTTTAATTAATTTAAATTAATTTTGATAGTTAATTACTTACATAGTTAATTTTCTATATTGCTATGTAAAAAATAAAAAATAAGGAGAAAAAATATGAAGAAATTTAATAATTAAAAAATATAAGTAAATTTAATTTATCATCAAAATCTATTTTTAACATATATAATTATTAATTATAACATAATGTAATTAATTAAAATTTTAAAATTTTAGAAATTAAAGTTGAAATATCTTAGAGATGATGTCGAAGGCAACTATGGTGGAGGGGAGTGGTTGCGAGTGAAGAAGAACTTGCCTCCCAGACGGAAATTCCAAATTGTATTCCACGAGTCCTCCTTTCATATTGCAGCCAGATCGTATTGTTTATTCAATTTTTTTCAAAAAAAGGGCGAAGTGAAAACTCAATAAAATTTTATTTTTATTCCTCAAAAAACAAATTTCGTTTTTATCATGCGATTAATACGTCGCCTTTTTTGCTTCGAAGTGGGTCGTAGCTTGAGCGAGTCAACTTGCACAAAACAGTCCAATCCACAAAACAAGATGCAACTTACAGGCTGGTCTAGTGCAGTGTCATGCATGGGCGCCACATATCCTATGCTCTCCTTCCTTGTCACCACCACTTCATCTCTAGAACTACTTGCAACTTATTTCTTACCCTTCCATGAAAAGCCCCAAATGAATCCATCTTTCGTAATCGTACCTACCCTGTGATGCCCAACGCTACCTGTCACCATTCCCAAAGTCTCGTCTCCATCTATCTCTCTCCCCTTCTCTTCTTCTTCTTCCTCCTCCCAGCAAACCCTAACATGGAGCTTCCCAGTAAGCAAAGCAATCTCAACAAGAAGCTTATTAGAGATGAGCTTCCCTCCTACTTCTTCTGCGCCGTGAAGCAACCCAACCTCCAGCTCTGCCGCAACGCTATGACAAGCTTCTTCTGAGAAATGCCAATTCGGGACAGAGAGTCCCACGTGCTTGTCATGAACAGCCTGTGGAGCATTATCATGACGCACCCCGACGACCCGAGCTCCTCTCCGCTGGAGCTCTACGGTGCATGTCCCACCTCATCACCAAGTCGCTCATCAATCCCACATGTCTGCGATTCAAGGACAATGTGCTACAGGTCTACTCCACTTCAGCAATGGTGCTCAGCCTTGCAGCAGCTTTAAAACCTCTTCATGCCCTCCACGAACCTTCAATCTTATATTGTTGTCTACTCTTCATTCGCTCAGGAGCATCATCGACCTCCAACGCCGGCATCACTCAAGGAATTCTTCGCCTCCGGTGGGTTTTGTCCATTGCAGAGTCGAGCGTGTAGGTAGCCTTGATGGTGAGGGTCGCCATGTCCTGCCCAATGAGCAGGCGAACAAGCAGCAGATTCTGGAGCACGAAATAGATGCGCTCCAACTGAAGCCACTCGACGAAACCCAATACCGGGATGTAGCTATCGTAGCGCATAGCGTCGGAGTAGCAGACAAAATATGACTAGTAGTATGCGCCCAGCACCCACATCACGCTCACAGGCATCCAGTACTCTATCAGTTTTTCGTCGAGAGCGATGACCTTTGCCATGGACTCGTCCCCTTCGGCGGAAGAAAAAGCAGAAGAAAAAGAAGCAGAGAAACATGATCTCGTGTAATCTTAACCACGCACTGTTGCAGAGAAACGAAACCAATCTCGGACGAAACGTGGCCAAAACCGAAATCGAAACGTTTCGGCCGAGTTTTCGATCGAGAAGAAATATAGAGCAAAAGAGTGCGTGAGAGCTACAGAGAATGAATCTCATTCGAGACCGATCTCAAATAGTTCAGTTTTATTTCTTGTTTGCTCGAGCTTGCGATTTGAGTATCAATCGCGTTAAATCGATCTCTTCGGAATCGGTGATTCTCTGCTTTCGAGCTTCGAATCTCTGCATCTTTTTTCGGTCTTTCTTTGAATGAGATGGTGCTTTCCAGAATATTTGCAGGATTTTTGGAAAATTTTCATGTTTGGAAGAGTTTGGATTGTGAGTTTCTTGGAAGCAAACTGGTTTTTGGTACGACGTTTGCGAAATTGCGTGATTTGATTGAAATATCAGCTTTGTAGTTGAATGTAGCCAGATAAATTATCAAAAAAATGCTAGCTTGAACTCGAGTATCATGCCTTGATCTGAGTATTTTTTTTTTTTTTGTTTACGACTTAAAGTTCTAATCTTTCAATTTGATAGGCATTTATGTTTAGTGACAAGCATCTTACGCTCCCAGTGTGGAGATTTGTCATATTTTTGGTGATAGCAATCTCAGTTTTTTTGGAGCATAATCATGGCAAAGTGCGGCTTGCAGTTAGTTTATGATAAGTCAGCATGTTCGAACTATTTCAGGTGCATTATGCCTGTAAAAGGCAACACAGCAGATGGGAGGACTCGGAGCTCGATTTCTATTTTCATCGTAAGTGGTCTGTGTTGCTTTTCTATGTGCTGGGTGCATGGCAGAAGAGTGGCTTTGTAGAGGAGACGGCATTACTTTGGAAATCACGAAGCAGACGGATTGCACCGTGGTGTCCAACCTCAACTTCGAAACTCATCGCAGCAAAGCGCTTGTTGATGATCTGCCAAATTCCGATTCTCAAACTTTTGAGCCTTGTGAAGATAAGTACATAGATTATACTCCTTGCCAAGATCAACAGCGGGAAAACCAAAATTTCTTTAGGGACCAAAATATAAAATTAGTAAGCCCAGAGGTTTTTTTTGAAAAATAGCCAATTCCACTCACCCCACGGCTGCTAAAAAAGATTGAGAGCGACTTTAGCAATAACGACGAGCTCAGCAACGAGCGAATACGAGGTCTTGGTCTTTTTTTAACGCTTTGGGTTTTCTACATAAGTAATGATTTCATTTTTGTTCTTAATTAAATTTTAATTTATTTTTTTTTATATTCTTAAATTTGAAAAAAAAAATTTATATCAATTATCGTTCTATTCTTGAAAATTTTTTGAATGAATTAACATATTTAATTTTATGATCTAAATTATTTTTACCCACAATAGATTTTAATTTACTCTCCCAATCAATTCCCAAATATACTAACTACTAGAGACCTAGGATGCCAAAGAACTCCCATTGTGAAATTCCTAGCATGTATGATATTTTGCTCTTTTTGTCTTTGTTGGAATCGCACATTGGCTCTTTTGAGCCTCAATCACATTTGGGTCAGCCTTGCATATACCAACACGTTCTCTAGGTGGCACTCTAATATACATATACGGAATTATCATAACAAGAATATAATTCATAATAAAGCAAAATAATAGTCACAATAGTAATACATATGTAATAACCCAACTTATAATTCTACACACACTCATGTCTCATTTAGAGATGATATAATCTATTTAATTCAAAGCTTTCATTCTATAAGGACTTGAATCTAACGCTCTGATATCACTAAACCTATCACGTCCCAAAACTGAGATGTAACGGACGTCGTATACATACCTATATAACGTATATAAAAGACTCATTTTGTACAATTATAAAACATAAATTTTTCTAACAACTCTATAACATGTAACAATAGTCTTAGTATATAATACTAATATCTAATATAATATAACAAATCGAGAAAGTGCACACATAAAATCAATGGTATTAAAACTATAGTTTAGGCATATAATTATATCACAAGAGTCCAAGTAATCAAATAATATAATTTATAGCTAAATTTCAGAATTTAAATAATCAACAAATAAAATCCTAAATAATCACTTTTTTTCTAATAAGAAATAATGTTTAGAAATAATCCTTTAGAGCATCTCACATATTTTTTTTTGAACTAGTCTCTATGATTAAAACTTGCAAGAGAATAAGTGATCTCATATTAAGTTGACAATTTAATATGAAATAAAATTTTAAAGTTTATTTTTCATAAAGTATCAATCTTTTATGAAGTTATGTTCAAAACCAAGTAACAAACTCATATGTACTCAAAATAAGAATTCTTTTCTGGAGAAAAAAATAATAACAATAATAATATACAAGTAAATAACGATTGATATCTCCTTTATAAAATTGGGTACACACATAATAGGAGTCCCGAATCACAATTATGTTGGCACACTTAAATCTAGTAGCCTTTTCATGAATATACGATATTCAAGAAGGGACCACAATATAAATATACTGTTACTTTGATGTCCGCGGGTGACAACAAGATTGGTTTCTTACAATTATATATATGTTAACATGATCATTGTTTAACTCCCAATAATAGGGTCAAAACACGAATCATGATAGAAATAATACAGTCAAAGTTAGCAAAATAAGATTAATCATAAACCACTTACACAGAATATATCATAATCAAAGAATACATGCAGAGCTTCTTGAAACAAGATATAGTTCAACATGAATATATGTCAAAAGTTTATATATATATATATATATCCATAAGCATGATTTTTTTTTATCTTAAATCATGAAGTCACACACATTTCATAAGTCACGATATAATATTACATCATATCAATCAGATGAAAATTTATTTAAATGAATAAAACGCATTGAAACATAGAAATTTGAGAAAATAAATCATTTTAATATATTAAAATATCACTTAGTACTAACGGAGGTCCCTCATTCTCTTACCTAGCAAAGAAAGGAAACAAATCCAAAGAAATTATTTCAAGCTTCCTTGCTCAAACCTAAAACATAGAATGAGAGCAATCATAACTACCAACATCAATCAACCGATTAACTTAAACTTATCCTTCGAGTCATTATAGAACAAAATATATATTTCAAGTATTATAAGAAGTGAACAATATAACATGAAACCTTGCAAATTTAACACCTAAGTCAATAATAACTTAGGCTCACATCCTCTAGACTGTCAATCCAATTTCGTTTTCCCACATAAAACATAATTCCTCATTAAAATCATATATCTCTCCAAAATTATATACTTTCTTTTCCTTCACAGACTACTAATGAAGCAAGAATATAAAATAAAAAATAAAACCATTAAGTCTACCACAATAACAAGTCTCAACCATGTATTTTTCATCCAAAATAATGATTCGTTTTGATTTAGATTTCGAAAGGATCATGTGGTATCTAAAATATAATGTTGAAGGAAAAAGAAAAGGAAAGAACCAACCAAAATATTAGATCTGACCTCGATTAATATCCTCCCAACCAATACTTGTCACAACAAAGGATTGAAATAACACAGAAAATATCATTTGTTAGAATAAGAATTCAAAGGCCATGGTTTTGCCAAAAGAATCATTCAAATGTCGCTAACACCTAAGACCAAATAACCAAAAAAAAAAGAGCAAAAAAATGAGCTCATAATGGAAAATAGCAACGACATCAGGAAATCGAAGAACTCTCACACCGCCGATGTCAAACTGCACTTTGTGGCAAGGAAGATGCCCTAGTATTTACCATCGTCACTCGATGTTCTGAGAAGCTGCAAAATGAATCCTTAGTTCCTATTGCTGTGGCTTATTGTTGAGAAAAGAATTGCACAAACAAAGGAAATCGGGATGAGGAGGGTTTTTAAACTATTTTGCCCTAGTCCCCCTCCCCCCAAACCCCTGCCGCCACCCTTTTTTCGGAGAAAATGTTCTGTCTTTCGTACCCCGATCCCGAGCTCCAAGTATAGAACTCATACCGAACAGACAAGTTATACTACTACGGCGTGGGACAGCTTCTGGAAAAGTCGTACTCGGTCTCAGGATTCTCTTTTCCTACCCCCCCCCCCCCCCCCCAAAAAAAAAAAAAAACCCAAAACCACGCATATCACTAGGTCCTAAATATCCTCTCCTCTTTTTTTGCTTCTGATTTTTATAATCTTAATTAAAATTTAGCATGATTCATGTGATATCTTGAAACCATGATTTTCAGACATGATTTGAAATGTCGTTAATGAGATAAAAAATTATTGTGCCAAGTTTCTATCTAAATTAGAATTTCATTATGGAATCACAGAAGTTCATATACATGATTTGGAGGTCAGTTATATATGTTAAGAGTTTCAATCTTAAGATAATTGTGGCATTAGACGTGAGACCAAATTAGGCCTATTGTGACATGTGTTTATTGGTCTTAATATCAAGATATAATAGATATATATTATAAGTCTTCATTTTGGAATTATTACAAGTAGTTCACATGTTGAATATGAATTTAAGATAAAGCTATCATGATATGTGTTTTCGATTGAATTGTTGGTAATACTTTTAGTTTGTATTAAGGTCAAAAAGGCTAACTAAAAGTTATATTTGAATTCATGTGTTAGGAATCATGTTGTTTGATATTGGTAGTTATGGTTATATTCATTTTATGCTTTAGGCTCGAACGAGAACACTTGAGTTAGTTTTTTTATGCTTATCATGATTATCTCTCAGGGGAGAGAATGAATGACTCTCAATAATATAAAGTTAGCAACATATTTTAGTGAATTCATATCTTTTGATAAGTATAAATTGTAATTATATACTATATATACTTTTAAATACTTCTTGATAACTGGAAGATATTTCGAAAGAATTATATTTTTGTCTTATATTTATGTTATATTTAAATTATGCATATGAATTTATAAAAAGGTTATTTATCTTTTATTTGAATTCTTGTATTAAACTTAAAAACTATGTAAGTATTTATATGTAAGAACTTCCTAATTTGTAAATATTATTAGATTATGGTATAATATTTTTATGTTTTATTGTCTTGTTTTCTACTTGATTCTTATCTTACCCCGCTATTGAGGTTAAATAGCCACTTGATTTCTGTTTGATCCTACCATTGAAGTTAAATGACCATGTCAACATATACTTGTATTTCTATTAGAAATCAATTTTGCTATCATTTGCGAGTAGTAGAGTAACGGTATATTCCTTATAAGACCAATTTTATGAAAAATTTCTAATTGCTGTTACGGGCACTAATTCTAAGTGTGTCCACTTGTGTATGATTTGGGTCATCCATTGTGTGTGTATTCATCACTTGTTATGAAGACACTAGTCATTACTTGTCTGATTTGATTTGTAATTTTTTGAATGTGATCTTGCTGATGATTTTGTGAATATTATTATTATTAATTTTAGATATTTTATCATTATAGCATTTATTTATAGTTTAAAAGGAATTCAATTTTGCTTGAACTAAATTTTGAAACTATATATGTATGTGTGTGTGTGTGTGTATATATAAGTTGTCTTAAACACTTGTAACTTTATTTTTGATCTTGACTTATAATTATCTGAATAAATTATTATTTCATGAATTTTAACCCTTTGTTCTTATTAAACTTTGATAGAATTATATTTGTAATATTTGTTTGAATCTTTAATGAATTTGATTCTACTTAGAACTAATTCCTGAAATTTTATATAATATGTATATGAAAAATTGTCTTAACATGAGATTACTCATTCTCTTATAGATTTGACTATATAAATTCTTGAGTATCATCTAAATTATAGAGTGATATGAGAATTCAAATTGAATTTATTTATTTTAATACTTAAAAATTGTGTCGAATTATAGTAAGATAATATGAAAAAATTTAGTGATGTTATTGAGATTTATTTTTGGGGATTATAAATGTAATTTTTGTAAATTGTTATATATAAAAATTTAATAATTTGACCTTTTATGTTTGTGAGATTTTGGCCTCATAAATATACTACATTATTATGTTTCTGAAACTAGAGATTTTGGGTTCGAGACATAATAACTTTTCTAGTAAATATGAATTACAGGGAAAGACACTGCCCTCATGACAAAGAAAAGTTATATTGCCTTATTCAATAACCTAAGGGTTATGTTGCTCCATTCCTTCAGCCCAAGTCATGCCTATGTTCCCTATGCAAATGTCCCATACAAAAGTTTGACTATTGAGAAGGCAGTTCAGAATTGGGTTCATTATGAGGGTAATGTGTTCGGATTTCTAGGGGTGGAACGCAGTTTGCTCAAGGAGCAAATAAATATATTGATGAGGTTGCATCTATCATCCCAATTGCCAATGGAACTGTTAGGACTGCCCTGGACACTGGTTGTGGGGTATGTCATGCGTCTCTTCTTTCCCTTCTTTGCTTGTTACCCATTCTGCCTTCTTTGGTGTTTTCTTTCGATTGAATCTTTCATAAATAGTCTCTGCGTGAGCAATATTTGCTGAAACATTGGTTCTTCTTTAGTTGGTCATTTATTTTGTATGCATTGGACATGAAATCTCTTTTACGTTGCAAGCTAGGGTGCCTACTTGCTCAAGAGGAATGTGCTCACAATGTCATTCGAACCAAGAGACTCACACGAAGCGCAAGTGCAATTTGCTTTGGAAAGAGGAGTTCCAGTGGTTATTGGTGTTCTTTATACCATACAGCTACCATACCCATCGAGGGCCTTTGATATGATCCACTATTCAAGGTGCTTGATTCAAAGGAGATCAAATGGTGAGAGTTAGTCTGTGCATTTTCTTTTTCTGTCCATTGCTAGAAAGAAACCGTACAATTACTTTTTTAAGTTCCTTTAGGAGCATTAGTTATAGTTACACTGTGAAATGAGTGGAATTTCAGTATCTATAAATGTGTATTGAAATTTTTGCTTGAACTCAAATCCTCGCTGAAATTTTGTATTTGCAGACAAAATGTACATGATGGAGGTGGATTGGGTCCTCAGACCTGGTGGCTATTGGGTGCTTTCAGGCCCTCCAGTTAATTGGAGGCCTAACTACAAGGCATGGCAGCGTACTAAGGGGGATCTTGAGGTGGAGCAAAGAAAGGTTGAAGAAATTGCATCACATCTCTGCTGGGAAAAGGTCTCTGAAAAATGTGGAATTGGTATATAGAGGAAGAGAATAAATGCTCAATCTTGCCCTGGGAATCAAGATGAGTCCCGACTCAGCCCCTGTGAATCAAAAAATATAGATGATGTCTGGTATGATTTTCTTCTCGCTCATTACACAAACATCAAAACTTTTCTAGTAAGTGGTTAAAATAGTTTACCTACAATCTATTTGAGAAATTTATCTTACTGCAATATTTTTATAGCGCGATTGAATCTGAGAATTTTTAATATACTCTTTATCTACAATCATCTAAACTTCCTTTGGTGACTCATGGGTTCATGGCTACTTACACATGCCCAATGATTTTTCCTTTTTTACTTATTTTGTGTGTTCATACGGGCACATTGAGAGGATGGCTACATCAAAAGGCTTTTTGTGCATTGATCTTCTCCATTTGGTTTGAACTGTATGCCACCAAATCATCAACATCGTAGTATTTGATAAATAAAACTAATATTTCTAGTGCTTATCTAGTGGCCAAATGGCAATGCTTGCAAAAGTATTTATAATCATTGTGTTATCCATCGGACATCCATGTGCTCCTAATTTTTGAGCATCACGGACCAAGAGATCTCCTTTTATCTTTGCTGTTTATAGAGAATATCATCTTTGTCTTGTGTCTATATCCTCAATAATTTTCACCGTCTTGTGGCATTAGGTACAAGTAGATGGGGGTTTGCGTAAACTCCTTTTCCTGATGTGAATAGCCCAGGAGAGGTTGCTGGAGGTCAACTTAAACCATTCCCTGATAGACTTGATGCAGTGCCTCCTAGAATAGAAAGAGGGTTTGTGCCTAAGGTTTCAGATGAGATATATCATGAAGATAATAGATTGTGGAAAAAACAAGTTAAAGCTTATATGAAGATCAATAAGTACCTTGATACTGGAAGATACCGCAATGTAATGGATATGAATGCTCTCCTTGGTAGTTTGTTGCAGCAGTTGAATCTCCTAAATTGTGGGTGATGAATGTTGTGCCTACTATTGCAAAGAATTTGATGTTGGGTGTTGTATATGAGCGTGGATTGATTGGCATATGTTATGATCAGTATATTTTTGTTGACTTAATTGTGTTTCGAATCTGGATTTTCTACAAATTCCTAATTAAGTTAGAATTTATATTAGTAAGTAATTTAATGGATCTAATCTTTTTCTAAATTTCTCTTATTAGAAAACTTGGATTAGTGAAATTTTTATTTGAATTAGTCTTCTACTTTCACTCAAACTCAGTTAAGCCATTTCTATAAGTACCCTATTTATCTAAGGGTTTCAAAACAGTGAAATAGAGAGATATGAATCAAAACTCTCAAAATGTCTTGTGACGGCTAGACTAATTAGTCTCTTGTTAGAATTGGTGATATTAAAGTTTCACTTCCATCATTATAAAATTATTTTTCTTCTCATTAATATAATATCCTTCAAATCGTCTTCATCTGTAGAGTAGATTAAAATTAGATTTCTGTGAGTATTGTCTTTATGGTAAATAGTCCAAGATAAAGTTTAATATCAGTACTCATTATACTAAAGACTTAATTAATTATATTCATTTTGATGTGTGGTGTTCTCTTATTTCATCAAAATCTGGTACTCGTTATTTTGTTAGTTTTATTGATGATTTTTTAAAAAAGTATCGATTTATTTTTTACATCGTAAAGTCAAAGTGTTTTCTATTTTCAAATAGTGAAAAACTTTAGTTGAAAAAAGAACTAATAGAAAAATCAAATACCTCAAAAGTAATAATAGCGGAGAGTATAAATCAATAGAATTTCTCAAATTTTGTGAAGATGAAAGTATTGAACGCCACTTTATCATCCTAGAAAAATCTCAAGAAAATGATGTGATTAAAAGGATGAATAGAACTTTATTGAAAAAATACATAATATGTTCAGTGCAACTAATCTTGACAAGAATTTTTAGGCGAAAACAATCAATACAACATATTTTATTGTGAATTGCTCCCCTCAGATAACCATTGATTACAAAACTCCTTAAGAGATATGGACTACTGAACTTACAAATTATTTTTCTTTAAAGATTTTTTGTTATTCTATTTATATACATGTCATCAAGGATAAGTTAGATGTATGTTCTAAAAGGTATATTTTTCTCGGTTATGCTAAAGGTGTTAAGAGTTTTCGTTTGTGGGATCTTACTATTTCTAATGTAATTACGAAAAGAGATGTAGTATTTGATGAAAGTATTATGTTCAAATATTTCAATAAAGGTCTCAATAATATAATGCAAGTGGAGGTGGAGCATGTAGTTCCTTCAAAAGAAGATATTCAGGGTGTGTCAAACTCTCAAAAAAATTCAACAATCAAGTTAAAATTTTTGAAAAGGCTTCATTTTGAAGATCTCAAAGAAATATAAAGCCACCCAAAAGGTATGATTTTGAAGATATGATAACTTTTGCTTTATTTATTGATAATGGTGATCTTTTTTCTATAAAAAAATAGTGTAGAATAAGAATTTTTTTCAGTGGCAAGTTGTTATAAATAAAGATATGAATTCCCTTTAGAAGAATTATATTTGAGACTTTGTACAATTACCAAAAGATAAAAAAGTAATTTGTTGCAAGTGGATATTTTAAAAGAAAGAGGATTACTTTGAGATAGATGGTGTTAAATTCAATGTCCATTTAGCTGTAAAAGGGTATTCAAAGGAGGGTGTTGACTTTAATAAAATTTTCTCTCCAATGGTTAAACATACATCTATTTGTTTTTTATTTGTTTTAGTTATTTTTCATAATCTTGAGTTAGAATAGCTTGATGTCAAAATTGTCTTTCTGCATAGAAAATTAGAAGAATAGATTTTTATGCAACAGCCTGAAGGGTTTATTCAAGAAGACAAGAAAAATTATGTCTGCAAGTTGAATAAATCATTTTATGATTTGAAACAGTCTCTAAGGTAATGGTATAAAAGATTTAAGAGTTTTATGTAAGGACAGGATTTTATTCATTGCAAACATTATTGTTGTGTTTTTTTAAAATACGTGTCAATAATTTATTTATTATATTACTTCTTTATGTTGATGGTATACTTATTTCTACTCAAGATATATCTTTATTTAATGAACTAAGGCTTAGAATGAAAAAGAAATTTGAGATGAAAGATTTAGGTACTGTAAAGAAGATTTTCGATATGAAGATTAATCGAGATTGAAAGCATGACAAGTTATGACTTAAACATATCAAGTATTTCAAGAAGATTATTCTTCGTTTTCGCATGTAGAATTCAAAACTCATTAGTACTCATTTGGCATCTCACTTTAAACTTTCAACTCAACTATGTCGTTGTGTAGATAAAAAGTATGCATACATGGAAACTATCTCATTCTCAAGTGCTGTTGAAAGTCTAATGTATGCTATGATATGTGCAGGACTTGATATTGCACAAGTAGTCAACGTTGTTATACATGGCAAATACAAGAAAAGAGTATTGGTAAGTTATGAAGTGGTTATTAAGATATATCAAAGATACTCTTAATATTAGCTTATGCTTTCACAGCAACACAGTTCAAGTAGCCAAAATTATTGGTTACGTCAATTTAAACTATGCTAGAGACATTGATTGACGATAATCTTTCACTAGTTATGTTTTCACTCTTTGTGGTGGTGCTATTAGTTAGAGGTATACCTTACAGTCAATTGTGGTATCATCTACAATAGAGTCCGAGTATATGACAGCTACAGAAACAGTTAAAGAAACTCTATGGTTAAAAAGTTTGGCAAGTGAAGTTAGTTTTTTTCAATGTGTTCTTCCTATTTTTTATGACAGTCAGAGCGTCATACTCCTTACAAAGAACCAAATGTATTACGACAGATCAAAGTATATAGATGCCTGATTTCAGTTTATTTGAGACATTATTGAAGACGACGAGATTTCTTTACAAAAGATTTATACTTCAAGAAACCTTGCAGATATGTTAATGAAAGTGATTCTGATTGATAAATTTCAACTTTGTTTGAACTTGATCAATATTCAAGGCCATTGATTTTGCCCTATGAGGCAATAGAGAAAGTATCTGTTGAAGATTCAAATTTAAAAAAGAAGAGAATTCGAGGTAAGGTAGAGATTGTTGATTTAGTTGTATCTCCAATTTGGATTTTTCGAAGAGTCCTAATTAAATTAAAATTTATATTAGAAAGTAATTTAGTGAACCTAATTCTTTTTTAAGTTTATCTTTTAATAAAAGATTTGAATCAGTGAAATTTTTATTTGAGTCAGTCTCCTAATTTGACTCAAATTCAGTTAAGTCATTTCTATAAATACCTTATTCATCTAAGAGTTTCAGAGCAGTGAAATAGACAGACATAAATCAAAACTCTTAAAATATATTGTGATGATTAAGTTAGTGACTCTCTTATAAAAGTTGGTAATATTAGAATTTCGTCTCTATTATTGTAATCTCTTTTTTTTTCATCAATATAATATTCTTTGGATTATCTTCGCTCGTAAAGTAAGTCGTATACCAAACCGCATAAATCTTTTGTATGTTATTTTCTTTTTTTTTTCTTCTTCTACATTGTGAATTATGTTGGATATCAATATTTAGCGCAATATGTCCTAACATATAGTTACTTTTGAAAATCATCTTTTCCATCTCTTATTCAGGTATCTATTGGAATTATTTGCAATTATTCCATCATATCTATTTGTTTAGAATTGATGACCTGTGGTTGCTTCTCGGGCTTGTTCTCCATGTAAAATCTTGGAATCCCCGATGGATCCCTTTTTTTCTGAAAATGGATGTTAAATATTGATAGTTGCTGAAGTATGATATCTATTTTCCCTGTTTAGGTGTGAAGGTTTCTCAACGTACCCAAGGACTTAAGACCTTATTCATGCTAATGGTGTTTTCCGCTTGTACAAAGACAAGTATGTCAACTTACATTTCTAGTTTCACACAATGCTTACAAATGCTTATTGTTTTTTTTTTAAAAAAAATTTCCTGCAATAGCAATTATACAGAGGTTTTCTAAGGGGTATGCTTAATAATTTCTGTTCTACAATTGACATTCGCCTGAAAACTAAACCAGGTGCAAAATGGAAGACATTCTACTGGAGATGGATCGCATTTTAAGACAAGAGGGTGCTGTTATAGTCCGCGATGAAGTTGATGTTCTGATAAAGGCGAAGAGAATGGTGAGTGGCATGAAATGGAATACAAAGATGGTGGATCATGAGGACGGCCCTCTCATCCCTGAGAAGATATTCTTTGCAGTAAAGCAGTACTGGGTCGCAGGCAGCCACTCAACAGCTGATATATAACAGTGCCATCACAGCTAACGGAAAGAACACTGATTTTCAGATTCCAATGGATGAGAGCATGTCTCTCCAAAGTGAAGAATTACCACATTTTGCCGACAAGTAGTATTCAAACGCCATTGTTGTGCTAGGCGTGGAGTTATTTAAGCATCGACCAAAGCTTCGTAGTTGATCAGCCATTACATTCGCAATTTATGATTTTTTCTGTAATTTGCTTCTGTTATTTGGTGTTTTTTTTTTAGTGAATTCTGCCTCCTGATGCACTTGTTAAATCAGGGCACCAAATTTTTGGCTTGTAATTCTTTGGATATTCATCTGTGTGAGGCAATGCCAGTAAGTCCATTTGCAAGTCCCGCTGCTCTTCTTCTGAACTGAGTAATGTCTTTGTTCAGCAACCAATTTCTGTTGTTTTCTGGTATTTCTGTAAATAGGCAGTTAAAATATGTCAAAATGAAAAGATATTGGCCCTGCAGATATATTCCCTAGTAATAAATTTTAGGGATAATTACCAATGACCCCCGTAATTTAGGGTAATTACCGTTAACCCCCGTAATTTCCGTAATTACCCCCACTCCTCTTAAATTCGCCCGTATTTACCCACAGCCTCCTGATTGTTATTTAATCAAAATTTTACCCAAAAATTCCGATTTTACCCCGTTATTTTTACACATACACCCCTAAAAACTTATTTTTTTATATTTAATCCCCGGATTTCGGATTTTTCAAATAACACCCCGAAAGAACTTCGATTTACAAAAAAGTCCTCGAAATTCAAATTTTTGCAAATAAACCCCCGAAATTATTCCGATTTACAGAACAGTCCCCAAAATTCGGATTTTTGCAAATAACACCCCGTCGCGCGGGCGGGAGCGGAGGAGGAGGCCGGCCGGCCGGCGGCCGGCGGCAGGCGGCGGGGGCGGAGCCGGAGGCAGGGCGGGCGGGAGCGGAGGCGGAGGCCGGGGCGCAGGCGCGCCGAAACGCGGGCGCGAACGGCCACGGCCGAGGCCGTTCCGCCACCGCGTGCCGGGGACGGAGGCCGAGGCCGGCGCGCCCGCACAAGGAGGCCGAGGCCGAGGCCGTTCCGCCCCCGCGTGCCGGGGACGGAGGCCGAGGCCGGCGCGCCTGCACGCGGGGGCGGAACGGTCTCGGCCTTGGCCGTCCGCGCCCGCGTGCCGGCGAGCCGGCCTCGGCCTCCGTCCCCGGCACGCGGAGGCGGAACGGCCTCGGCGTCCGCCTCCGCTCCCGCTGCCGGCACGCCGGCGCCCCGGCCTCCGCCTCCTTCTCCGGCGCGCGGGGCGGGATTTTTGCAAATAACACCCCGAAATATTCAAATTTACAGAAAAGTCCCCGAAATTTTGATTTTTGCAAATAACAACCCGAAGTTAAATTTGTAATTTATAAATATTAAATTTGTAAATATAAATATAAAAAACACTAATGTCTTTTTTGTAAAATTTTATTTAAAATATGATTAAAACTAAGACTTATTTATAAAAAAAAACAATATTGAGGGGTCTATTGTAAACTGTTAATATGAAACTTTGTAATTTTAAATTTTAACTTTGAAAATCCCTTCGATGACTTATTTGTAAAATTTATGATAAACTAAATACACTTTGGAACATATTATCGAGAAAAATATTAACGGTTGGTCTATTTTTAAATGTAAAAAATATTAAAAATTAATTTTAAAATAATTTTACAATTATTTTTAATAAAAATCTGTGGGTCTATTTTGTAATTTATAAATATTAAATTTGTAATTATAAATATAAAAAACACTAATGTCTTTTTTGTAAATTTTTATTTACAATATGATTAAAAATATAGACTTATTTATAAAAAAAATATTGAAGAGGTCTATTTGTAAATGTATAATATGAAACTTGTAATTTTAAATTTTAATCTTTGAAACCTTCGATGACTTATTTGTAAAATTTATTGATAAAATAAATAAAATTTGGACATATTTATAGAGAAAAATATTAAAGGTGGTCTATTTTTAAATGAAAAAATATTAAAAATTAATTTTAAAATTACAAGTTTCATATTGTACATTTACAAATAGACCCCTTCAATATTTTTTTTATAAATAAGTCTATATTTTTAATTATATTTTAAATAAAATTTTACAAAAAAGACATTAGTGTTTTCTATATTTATAATTACAAATTTAATATTTATAAATTACAAATTTAACTTCGGGGTGTTATTTGCAAAAATTAAAATTTTGGGGACTCTTCTGTAAATTTAAATATGTCGGGGTGTTGTTTGCAAAAATCCGCCCCCGCGTGCCGGAGAAGGAGGCGGAGGCCGGGGCGCCGGCGAGCCGGCGGCGGGAGCGGAGGCGGACGCCGAGGCCGTCCGCCCCCGCGTGCCGGGGACGGAGGCCTAGGCCGGCGCGCCGGCACGCGGGCGCGGAAGGCCAAGGCCGAGAGCGTTCCGCCCCCGCGTGCGGGCGCGCCGGCCTCGGCCTCCGTCCCCGGCACGCGGGGGCGGAACGGCCTCGGCCTCGGCCTCCGCGTGCGGGCGCGCCGGTCTCGGCCTCCGTCCCCGGCACGCGGGGGCGGAACGGCCTCGGCCGTTGCCGTCCGCGCCCGCGTTTCGGCGCGCCGGCTCCCCGGCCTCCGGCTCCGCTCCCGCCCGCCCGGCCTCCGGCTCCGCTCCCGCCGCCTGCCGCCGCCTCCGCTCCGCCTCCGGCCGGCCGGCCTCCTCATCCGCTCCCGCCCGCCGACGGGGTGTTATTTGCAAAAATCCGAATTTTGGGGACTTTTCTGTAAATCAGAATAATTTCGGGGGTTTATTTGCAAAAATTCGAATTTTGAGGACTTTTTTGTAAATCGGAGTTCTTTCGGGGTGTTATTTAAAAATCCGAAATCCGGGGGTTAAATATAAAAAAATAAGTTTTTAGGGGTGTATGTGTAAAAATAATGGGGGTAAAATCAGAATTTTTGGGTAAAATTTTGATTAAATAACAATCAGGGGGCTGTGGGTAAATATGGGCGAATTTGAGGGGGGTGGGGGTAATTACGGAAATTACGGGGGGTTAGCGGTAATTACCCCAAATTACAGGGGGTCACCGGTAATTACCTCTAAAAAAAATTGAAATCAAGGGTATTATCGTCTATATTCACTTCTGACGTGTTCTTATTCGTGTGATAAGTGGTAGTTAAAGACACAAAAACCGCTCCAGTTTTCAAACGCTTGCAACTTCCCGACTGTTTTCCCTCCATAACTTTCCCAACAGAGAAAAAAATTCTCAAAATGAAGTTCTTGTTTGCAATTTTATCCTCAATTTTATGTTTTTCTGGATGGATTTCATTTCCAGAATCCGCAGTCGCTGCAGAATCCCCTTCCAGGAGAGGTAAATTAGGGTTTTTTTGGTGATTGTTTCCTTTTGGATTTTTTTAAAAAAAATTTTCTGTTTGATATGAATTTAGAGACCTAAATTTGGGATTTTTATCTGCAATGTCCACGATTAGCTACATTATGTTGCATTTTTTCCAACATTTTATTGATCAAACTTGATATCAATAGAATTTAAGCAAAGATGTATGCTTGCAATTTTCAATTTGTGATTTTGGTTTTTTTTTTTTTAATTTTTACAAGTGATTCTCGTTTAAAAGTTTGATTCCTGTAGGGTATAAGTTTGAGATGGAGATTGGCTCTGCAACATCATGTAATAAATTTGAGTTTTATGCGTTACTCTTCTTTCAGTTCTGGGAAACAAGCTGCCCTTGCCTGGCTACATTGTTAGTTGGCTTGACGATAAGAGGGTGTATCGAGCAGGTGATACTGCAATTATCAATATCAGGCCATTGGATCCTTCTTCAAATAATGGAAGCTTGAGTCTTGATAGATATGCATTTAGATTTTCTGTAACTGTGAATGGGAAGAGAGGAAACAGTTCGATTATATCTGGTGTTTTGCCGTTTACTGAGGGGGATCCTTCTATCTGGAACATTACTTTTGCTCCCATTCAAGTTGGCGAGTTTGATGCCATCGTTTCTGAAGACTACTCTGGCATCGCTGATTCAACTCTTCATTTCCGTGTTGTACCTGGTATGACCTAAATTTTGAGCTGCAACTTTGTTCTTTTCATTGTATGCATAACATCTTCGAGCATCTAACAATTCTATGAAGCATATAATAAATTTCATTGTGGATTAATTTTTTGCTATTTGAAGGTGACATGTATCCATCTACTTCTGTGGCATCTTGGATGAACTTTGTCAATGAATTTGTTGCTGGGACTAAAGCTTATCTTTTGGTCCTCCCTAAGGATGCATTTGGGAACAATATCTCATCAGGAGCCGATCCACCAAACAGAGACTACTTTACAGTGTCCTCACAATTAGATAATGGGTCTATTTCGACTTTGCAAAATGTCCAATACAAAGGCTGGAATGAACAAGGATTGGTTAGTTTTGAGTTTACTCCAACCACTGCAGGAACTCTTTTTCTGTTTGTATATGGCAGTAATCAAACGGTTCGTGGTTCTCCTTTGCCATTCATGGTGAAACCAGGTCAGACACTTTGTCTTATGAACCACTTTTTTATGATTCAATATTTTGATTGTGTTTTGAGATATAGCTGTTAGTGTAGCTGCTCTTCATTGTTTGCAGGACCATTCAGTATCGCTAACAGCACTGCCAAATGGAAGCATGGAACAAATTCTTTGCAGGTTTTCTCAAAGCTAGAAATCTTTGTATACCAGCAAGATCAGTTTGGGAACCTTGTTCCAGGATTTTTCCCATTTGATGCTCAAGTAATTGAGAAAGCTACAAATTTGTCTCTTCCAGTAGCAGCCTTGTCTTTCCAGCAGGTGGCGAGAGGAGTTCAGTTGCTGTCATTCATTGTTTCTGAACCTGGAGATTTCTTGCTAACCATTTTCAGTGATGAACTGAATGAAAGCATTGCAAATGTTCCTTATTACTATACTGTCTTCATAGGTATGTACACTACGAGTAAAGTTTGGCTTGTAAAATTGTGATCTTTGTGTGTTTCTAGAGGTTTTTCAATTATTAAATTTCTCAAACTGCTTTATCAATCCATCACATATTTTCTGCTCCATGATCTTATATTCTAAAGACTACAATACAGATTGGTCTTCAGACTTGTTTTCTAAAGACTTCAGTTGAGTATATCAGTTTGTATTCTCAAGGAACCTAGTCCGTATTCAGTTCTCATATTGTTCTGTTATTTATTCTGGAACATATGTTACTGTGACTCTTTTGTGTGTTTCTAGAGGCTGCATTCAATACTAAATTTCTCAAATTGTTTTATCAATCCATGATGTATTTTTTGATCCATGACCTTATACCTTTCCATCTTGCAAAATTCTCATGCAACTATTTCTTTTCTTTTTCTCTGTCAGGTTATTGTGATGGACAAAAAAGTGTTGTTAATGGGTCTGGCTTAGATTTTGCTGCTGCTGGTAGGATGTCAAACTTCACAGTTTACCTAGAGGATAGTTTTCAGAATCCTTCTCCAATAGAGGCAGAACGACTTCAAATTCAGATTTTAAGGAAGAATGATTCTTTAGGCATGCACCCAGTTATATTTCCTTTGAGTTCCAGTGGTAAGGTAGCCACTCAATCTAATTATGCCTTATCCATCTCTTTTGTCACACAGCAATTGAAATCATTCAAATCTGATACAGATCCTGGTCCTGTCGCTGGAAATTCTTATTTCAAAAGAGAAGCTGGTGGAGATGGCCCTGAAATTTCATCGGTTAATGAAGAGCAAGCTGTAAGAGTCATATTTTATCTTCTAAGCAGCTGAAACATACGGAATGAATACTGAATGCTGTTGTTTACTGATTCAAACTTTATTTCAATCAGAAATCAACTCAGGCTAGTGTTTTCAGTGTTGCTTATACTGCTGAGAAGATTGGTGACTATCAAATTTGGGTTTTCTGTGGAAATATACCACTAAATGATGGTGTTCCATACTTAATAACTGTACAACCAGGTAGTTATCTACTTTATTGATCTCTTTCGTGTCCTTTTTTTGAGTTATGCGGCCATTGCTTAAAGGATATATCTATTAAATCAGTTAATTCAATTGGCATTAAGAGTCTGTTAATTTATGCTGGCCTTCTGCAGCCTCATAATGCTCTCTAGTTTACCAAATTAGTGTCAAACAAGTTGAATTTTCTAGAAGGAAATAATCTGACCAAAGGAATGCTAGCTGACGGGAAGACTATGCCTATATAATTTTATGTTTTTTGTTGATTTTCATTATTGTAGAGAATCTGTCAAGCAGTGATGGGGGTTTAGCTGTGGAACCTTACCAGTATATTAAAATTTAGTAAAGTACAGCATAATTCCAGCACTGGCTGACCCAGAAAGGAAATAAGTCACCTCAATACAATAAAATGTTACTTTGTCAGAACTCCCAATTGTAGAGTCTAGGAAAACACAAATTTCTTTGACTATGTATGCAACTATCAGCATATCAGGTCGGTACGCTACATCATAGAAACTCCATGCTTTCATGAGAATCATTCTATATTTGGCTGTATCAATTATGTGATGTTTTTCCTAATCAATGAACTTTCCTTTATAGGTCTTGTTGATACATCCTTATCAAGTGTAGTGAAATTTTCATCCAAAGTGAAGAGACTGGTTAAAAATGAGATTGTGGTTCAACTCATGGATTCCTTTTCAAATCCTAATCCATCTGACAGAGGAAGCCTGAGCTTTACCATTGGCCCTACCAATAGTTCTAGTTTTCTAACATGGCCATTTGTTGACAATGGAGACGGAAGTTATATTGGTTGCTACATGGCTAGAGATCTTGGTGTGTACAATATTTCTGTTCTATTCAGCAACAAAGTTTTGTCTCCCTGCCCGATCGAAGTCCATGTATATGAAAGTAAGTCCTGTCAGTTCTGTCTTGTGGATTACCCATGTTTCTTTCAGGAATGCAAACACCTTAAAGCTAACCAATAACTGACCTTGGATATATAAGGACAGAATTCACAATACATAGAACCCAAAAATAAATTTGAACTGGATTACTAGCATGTGGCGTGTAGCCTGTTGGAAGCATGATATTTCTATCTTTGTTTATATCTGTTTGCTTCATGTCATTGACTTCATGAAAGGAACATTGCAGGAGAATACTTTTCTGAAGCCCGCAATGATAATATATCAGTCTGGGAGGATGAATCAATTGCTTTTGATGTCCTATCAAATGACTATGTAGCAGCTGGACAAGCTGTTATAGTTGAGTCATCAATGGTAAATCAATATCTTATTGTTCTAAGATGTTAGCATCATATCAACCTGTCTAATTTATTTCATTAGCATGGTAATCTTTCCCTGTCATCTTCATGTAGTATTCAGCCTTCTTGTTGCTGTGTTGTTCTTTAGTTAGGCAAAATTTGTGTAGTTTCTATTGGTTGATGGGGCACCATTCTGGTATAAGAAAATGCCTTTCTGTCAAGCATTAGGCCATATATGGCGCAGAAAGGGAAAAAATATAGAAGATTGTGTGCAATTGACTAGCATTTTAGTCACAGATTTTGACGTGGCTATCATGGTTAAATATCCAGTACAGTAAAACCGTGAAATTTGCTATGCTGATTGTGCCTAATTCCTATCACATCATCTCGTGGTTTGTGAAATAATTGCTGAAGATCCATACCATCAATGTTCTGTATCAACTTCTTTGCTGAGTCTGGACTGGCTGCCCTGACATTGATGTCTTTAATATGATTCTCAGGAGACAAAAGTTTATTGCTTAACGAACATTGTTTATGTGAAAGGAAAGCTTGAATTAGTTTAGTGCTTATGAGCAAGGAAAGGGTCTTTGCTAATGGCATGAAGTTGTCCAGCTTAGTATTGCATCAATGATATTTCTTACAGAGCAACAACGTGACCATTACTTACCCAAAAAGCAACAAAGAGACTATTCGGTATAAAGATTGACGTTTAGTCTTCAGTCCAGAATGATTGCATATGAAGACACATGTTCCTAAATAATACAAGTAAAACTGAAGTGAGAACTGAGCTAAAGATTATACATGTCATGTTTCGAAGTGCATATAAACAAGTTTATTGTCCTTTAAGTCCTACTAACAACAAAATAAGATCATTATAATCTACTGAACTTGACATTCGTATATCATGCATATACCTGTATTTTCTTATCATGATTTATCTTGTGTTCTTTGAGGTATAAGTTTGTCCATCATCTTGACATATTGTTATTTCTTAAAGGATAGGAATTTACTTACTGTGGTTTTCATATTTGCCAGCCACTTCATGGATCACTGCTGCAATATGGACAGCTCTTTCGATACACTCCATACAAAGGATTTTATGGGAATGATTCTTTTTCTTACACTATTGTTGATATGAATAAGAATGTTGCTATGGGCCTTGCTATTATCTCCATCCTGTGCAAACCGCCTCATTTTGTTTCTTTGCCAGTTCGATTACATATAACTGAAGATGTTCTAAGTCCCAAGTTTGGGTAAGTTGTCTGTTTACTGTGGAGTCTGATCCAAGGTTTTTGCTCTAAAAGTTCAATGTACTTGAAGTTGCTTTTATCTTTTTGATTGTTCTACTTCTTCCACCAGAGTTCTGACGACTATCTTCTTCATTTACACAGTGGTTTTGCTGGATTTGAAATTGAGCACTCCGATGTGGAAGAAAATATTTCTGTTACTGTCAGAGCACAATCTGGTACTCTATATCTTGCTCCAATGCCATTGCAACTATGGCAGTCAAGGAGAAATAGAGTGTCAGTCAGCAAAGGTGGTAGATCTGGGACAGATTTAATATTAACTGGCAATGTTGAGTCGATTAACTTTGCTCTACAGTGGGTCCAATATCTAGGGTACTAAGCCTGGAACTATCTTGTTTCAACAAATCCATCTATAGTTCTATAATACAGTAGTATCTGTCCTAAGGAATTCAATTCTATTTATATATGTTTTTTCTTATATTCTGTGAGGAATTTACCTTTTTTTTAACACATAATCTGATGATCTGTGATTGGCATGGAAATGTTTGGACTGTTTCCAGTAAAATGTTCACAGATGGATTGGAGGGAAAATTTTCAAGTGCACATGATATTTTCCTGTCCTTGAGAGGATGTATAAGCAATTATTGTTGTTTAAAACATTTGTAATCTACCTCTTCTCTTGATTGGTTAAGTTTATGGTTTTATATTCTTTCTTCTGCAGAAATGAGAACTTCTATGGTCATGACGTGATCAACTTGTATGCTAGGAACAAAAATGGATTACAGGATGCTCGTGTGATAGTATTTGTGGAGCCCATTAATGATCCCCCGGTTATATTCGCCCCCAAGTTTATAATCATGAGGGAGAAGGAATCAAGTGGTGCCCTTCAGATCTTTAACAAGCACAATGATGCTTTTAACTTCTCAGTTTCAGACGTGGACCTTTCTAGCTTTCCTGGTATGTCATCAAAGACAACAGTATTCAGCTTTGATTTGAGTTTAATTTAGAACTATGTTTACACCATTTTTTATTTGTGATATCAGAAGCAAATTGTGTTTGTTTTACTTTGGAAAACCATTTTTAGAGATGCTTTCTTTTGTGTATGTTTTGGTTTTATTTATGATAAGGTTGATGTTTCTGCCTTTTCAATAATGGGATGTTATGGTTAGTAATTAGGTCATAGTTGTTTCTTTGCTGCAGTCTTTTATTTTATCATGAATTAGAATATCTTTTCCGCTTCATGGTTTTTATCTCATATTATTACATAAGGTAATAGTCTTCTCACAATAATATATTATTTATGTTCTTTATATCTTATGTACCATAAAACAATCTTAGTATCTGAATTCCAAATATAAGCATGACCACACAAATGTGTAATCTTCTGTTCATATAGTTTTCTGGCAAGGTGGCAATTTTATGGCTGTTGATCTAACGTTGATGTCTCCATCACCCAAAAATGCTCTAGAACTGACAATATAAATGACAATAATAGATCCAACTAGATGATAATTTATGTAAACAAAATTTCATATTTATTGGGAACCAACACCATATAAGATTATATCACCCTTTTGCAATTGTTTTCCAGGTAATAAGTCTCAGTTTATGGTTACATTCTCTATGGAAGTAAACAAGGGAATGTTAATGACAACACTGCCTGTCAGTCTTCTTAGAACAGCTGAGCTAAAGCTCAAGAAGAGCTGCCGGTGGGAGCCCCTTCTGACTTTTGTTACTATTTCAAACCATTTTGTTCTAAATGGGAAAGGAGTTCGATTCCAAGGGACAATTGAAGATTGTAATCATGCAATGCAAAATATGTTCTATCAAGTAAGTTCTAATGGCTAACAGGCAGGATAAATCCTTTTATTTCATTTGTTGATAATAAAATTTATGTTGCTTGGCCTTTTGGTTTTCTTTTGATTGTGAATAACTTAAGCAGGCTTTAGAATCTACATTATTATGTTTTCTTTTGATTAACCATAAAGAAAATTGAATAATTAATAGAACATACAAATTTTTAAAAAATAAGGAGGGAAGAACTAGAAAACTTTTATTCTGGAGTTAACAATTTCCCTCGGAATATGGAATCCAAAACCAGAAGGGAAATATGGCATTATCTTAAACATCATGATTTGAGGATGATCTATTACTGTTTCTAAGAGTTATAATAGCTCACAAATGGTTACAAAGAAGCACGAAGCTTTGCCCATAAATAACAGAATGAGAATCAAAGTTTCATCCGTAGTCTTATAAGATTAAGGGGTCTCAAGAGTTCGTTTCAATTGAGAATTTGAACATTCAAAACTCAGAATTAACTGAAAGAAATGTTATTAGGGTTGGATGAAACCTTCAAATGATATAGAGATCATCACAACTTTACAAGGATTGATAATTATTATATTCATAATACTGTTGATTGCTTTCTATTGTTACAATTTACAAGCATAACCTTTTGATCTTATTATGAAAAAAATGAGAAAATATATAACTACAACTTGCCTAAGAAGCTATACCTCTAATCTATTATTAGCTTGCTGGTTCTTTCTCAAATGTTGTTGTTTAAGCATCTCCATATCAACGTTTCAGTGCAGAAACCTTCAAGGTTTGTGTTCACATTCTTCCTCTTGCAGGGTCCAAAAGATGATACTGTATTAACTATTACCATAAATGATATGGGGAACTTTGGTTGCTATCCAGATTGTACAGAGGAAACGTCTCTGCCACTCTCTACAGAGGTCACTGTGAATCTAATTTGGAGAAGGCCTATCAGTTCAAAAACAACAATGTGTAAGCATGCACATAGCTGAAACTCTACTTCATGAACAAGCTGTGAAAACTAAATGTTGTCTGCCATTCAACATTGCAGTGCTTGGATCGGCAATCATTTTGGAGATTACTTTAATGCTCTTTCTTGGTGGAATTCTTCTATTCTATATGTGCAAATGCATGAATGCTCTTCACAAGGACAAGCACCAAGCCAACAATATTGAGTTTCCAAAACATGAGCCTATTGACAGTCCAACTGTAAGGATGCGTTCTTTTCCCTTTAACTTGCACTTAATTTGAGCTGCCAATCCATCCATTCTTTTTATTAGTTGCTTAGGATCTAAGATACCGGTTAGTAGTTTCTCAAATTAATTTCTATGAATGCTTCACAATTGTAGAATCAGAGACATTCCAACAAATGTTCCCCACTCTTCTTCAAGAATCATAGTTCTAATTTCCGACAAAGGTACAACTATGCGACTAAGATCTAATAGGAAACAACGGTAAGAGCATTAATCTAACATGACAAAGATTGCAGATATTACCTTTTTTGCAAGCTTGAGAACGTGATCATATTCGCGTTATGTATTTTACTTTCTCTAGTACAAACACAGACAAATAACGTAATATTTGTTTTATTTGGAACTACATGTCTTGAGTAGCTTCTCTATTGTTTCAGATCATGCAAGATGGTTGGAGAACCTAGCAAGAGTGAAGCAACATTTGCCACCAAGTCTTATGGTGCTCATTGTGAGCTAATCCCTTGACAAATGTGTGTTCATATGTAGCTTTTCTGTTATTGCTTAATTAGATTCAATTTTTTCCATTTGCCTTGAGCTTATATAAATGCTCCTGTAAAATTTACGCATACCTCCTTGATTTTATTAAATACTTAAATATATTTTGTTGAGATTTGGTTGAGCGGTTCAGCTGCATAAGCATTGACCAAAGAGCAGTGGAGATGGAAGGATCACAGCCTGGGCTGAATTGAGCCCATCCTAATTCTGGTCAGGCCCAGAAAATTTTGGGCCAAATCTAGATATGGGCCATTAGCTAGTGGGCTTAGGAATTCTTCTTCTTCTCCTCATGCAAATTCATTCTTGATTGATTGGTTAAGTTGAATTCAAAGCTTTTAAATTAGGTCTAAAATCTCTTGTGCGGCCAGCTCGATCTGTCCAATAAATTTCTGTCTTATTATTAATATATCATGTTGACTATTTGTGAGAGAAAACAATGCTACACAATTATTAATAATATTTTAAGAAAGGTTTTGGCAATATAAAAGATAACAAGGGATGTAATTGCAAAAAAAAACTTAATTTTTCTCTCTTTTTTTTTTTCCGGTAGATCTCTTCTAATTCTGCTTGGCTAGGAACATCCCAGATTCCAAAGAACGTGTCAATGGGCCTCATCTCCAAGGCCATGGCCACCTTCTCCTCCTCCATCAGCAGCATCACCAGCTTCTCCTCCTCCTCCGCCACCGCCAAGCTCCTCCGGGAAGCGCTCGCCATCCCCAGTAGGAACTCAAAGATCCTCCTCCTCCTCCTCCTCTCCTCCCTCTCCTTCTCCCTTCTCTTCCTCTTCAACTACCTCTCCATCTCCCCCATCCTCCTCCGCATCTCCCTCCACCTCCACGTCCTCCGCTCCGCCGGCCCCGACACCCTCCGCCACCCCTTCCTCCTCTCCATCGTCACCGCCGATCTAAAACAATTCCTCCTCCTCGAGTCCATCTTCGCTCTTGTCTCCTTCTTCATCTCCTCCTTCCTCCAGATCACCATTGTCTGCTTCGCTGCCGCCGCCTACTCCCGTAGGCAGACAGCCTCGCTAGAGTCATGGAAGAACCCGCTCTTCACGCAGCTCTTGGTTGCGGTATTGAATTCATGCTACGTCTTCTTCTCGGCAGCGTCCTTGAGTCTCTTCCTCTCAATCTCCGATGGCCGGTGGATCATCCTCGCTGTCGTTGTAGCTCTGGCGATGTTCTTATTGTATTTCTATGTGGTGCTATCGACGGCATGGGCGATGAGCACGGTGGTGTCGGTGGAGGAAGGTGGGTGTTGGGGGACGGCGGCAATGGCCCGAGGCATGGAGCTGATCAAGGAAAAGAGCAAGCAAGCAATGGTGATTGGCGTTATATATGTTGCGGCTAATTGTGCTTATTACGGAGTTCAGTCCTTTTCGACAGCTTTCGTCCCAGAGATCACGCCGTGGCCGGCCGTGAATGGCGCAGTGGCGGTGAGCGTGAGCTCCGGGGCGAGCATGTTGATGATGGTGGCCTTCACTGTGTTGTACTGCGAGTGCAGGGGGAGCCATGGAGATGAAGAGATGTTGATGAGAGAGGGGTTTGCTTGGAAATAGAGTGATTTGGGAGGACTCCATAGAAAAAAAAAAGTAAATTTTTTGACATATTATTTGTTTGAAGAATTAAAATTTTGAGATGAATATGGTTGGCAGCATATGCTTCTTTGATTTCAGTGTGGAAGAGAGAAGTTGTTGCATGCTCGTGTCACACATGATTGTGCAAGCCAACAACTTGCAGGATTTTTCTGGGCAACTCCATATCATGTATTAAATATTAAGCTTTCATATCGTATATAAAAGTCACATCTAACAGTTTTCTGATTGATTGTTAAGGTCTCTTCTCATGCCATTTGTTACTCTTTGATGGGAACAAGAAAGAGGCATTGTGCCATTAGTTTTGGATCCACATGATTGATTGGTTTTAAGAAAATTTTTTGATATTTAACCTAAAGGTGAAAAATAAATTAAATTTTACTTTCATATATCTTTTGGTCTGAAATAATTTTTAAAAATAAATCTAATAATATTTTAAATTACAATAATATTAATAATATCATATATAATAATATTATAATTTTTTAAAAAAAAAATTAAATAAATAATATTTTGTATGTTAATAATTGTATTTTTAAATTAAATATCCATCTGACCTAATGATAATATGAAATATTTCCAACCACTTTTAAAAAAATAAATTTAAAATAGAGAGAAGTAAATTTTTCATACTTTGGTTCAAGTTCAGAGTAACTAAACAAGTCCTAAAAGATATTATGCATAGTGCACATGATAATTTGAGTTAAAATTTTTAGCAATATTGATCGATAATAATTTAGTATCCAAAACAGATCACAAGATTGTATTCTAATGTATAATATATCATTACCATCCTATGGTTGATAACTAATTGAAAATTGAAAGTTGTGAGACAAATATATTCCTACAAAATTTATAATTATATGGAAGATTTAGCTTTAGAATTCAACTTCTAAAAATCTATAACAATTCCACGAGTCATGGTCCCTGTGTTGGTTGGTGGGCGTGCCTTTCTTTGGTCCTAGTCTTGAATTGATATTTTTCTTTTGAGGACTAGTTCTTCAGTTGATCCACAGAGAAGTGTCTCCTGCACATGTACCTAGCTATAATTGACTTGAAAAACAAGTCTTTGTGGACTAAGCCATGAGAAGTTTCAATTTCTCATCTAATAATGTAAGGAAATGGTCGTATTATCACAAATGGGGAAGAACAAGGACTGCTGACTTACGAGTCATCCACAGAACCCCCTCGCTAATACAGAATTAACTCTGCTCAACAACAATGGTCTAAATATTTATGTATGGAATTATTTTAAGCAACTTTTGAACTCTAAGCTATTTCCTATTCTTAAAAATATGATTAAAATTTTTGTACATACACTCCCAATAAAAGTTGTAACTATGTTATCTGTCACTGTGAACTCAAAACTTTTTTGCATAGATGTCTCCAGATGTTTTTTTTTTTTTTTTCCACTGTTCACCAGCTATAAGCTTATCAAAATTATTTGATTGAACAAATAAAATACCCCTTAAGCTAGCAGTCTGAATAAGATAATTCCAACCATGGTTTCCATGCAATTCAGTAGGGGACCAAGGTTTAGAACTCCATTTACTATATATATATATATATATACAAAAATACTGAAAACAATATGCCAGATAGGCTCCAAAGGAAACTCCTTCGTTGAAAAAATCAAATTACCGATGCTCACTGACATGGACAAAGTCTGCTCTACAACTTTTTATTGTGGATTGTGTATTTGACTATATGTGAGCACCCAAGAGTATTTCATAAACAATTGGCCTCTTCCATTGAATCTTTAAGATACAATGGACAAACAAAAAAAAATAGAAAAATGAACAAATTGTAGACTATGTCTTAATCACGAGAGACCAACTATTTCTCCAGTTGTTTTAAGCTGATAAATGTCGATACCTCAGAGCAACGTCTAGGGTTTCAGCTATCGGTTTGCTAAAAAGAACAAACATCTAGGGTTTCAGCAACAGCCATGGATTCATCTAGGAAGCCAAGTGTCCTGGGAGTTCTAAGCGAAGCCATAAGCATTCCAGCTAGGAACAAGAAGCTCATGATTCCTGCTATGCTACTAGCTTTCCTCCCTTCTTCCTGTCTCCAAATTGGTAACTACATCTCCATCTACCCATTACTCTTGAATTTCATCATCAAACTATATCACCTAGGCCACAAACATCCTGGTACTCCACAATTCTATGGTGTACTCGTTGGTCTAAAGAAAGATGCTGAGGCCTTGATCAATGCCGATATTGTCTTTATGATCTCTTCATACATCGTATCAATCTTCTCTATGCTACTTATTATTCATTCATCAGCCATGACCTATTCTGGAAAGCAACTGACAATGAAAGACTTGTTATTGAAGATCAAACAGCGGTGGAAAGGGCCGTTCCTAACAAGGGTCTACTTCACCCTTCTGCGCATTGGTTATACAATCCTATCTGTGTCCTCGATATCAGTTTTCCTGATAAAAGCTAACGGGTTGGCTGGATTGATCATGATCGGCAGCATGCTTGCTGTCTTGTCTCAGATTTTGTATGTCTACTTGGCCATGGTTTGGATGATGGGGGTGGTGATTTCAGTGCTGGATGAAGCTTGCCATGGCTTGGAGGCTTTAGGGAAGGCAGGAGAGCTGGTTAAGGGAAGAACAGTGCAAGGTTTATTAATAGCTTTCTTCTTATTATTTCTTGAAACTATTCTTACTGTTATATACAGCTTTGGAGCAGTCAAGGTTCATGGTCGAGTGGGGGTTTCAAGGGCATGCGCAATAGCCATACTTAATGTGCTTATTTTGCTGAAGATGTATTCCCAGATGGTGTACACTGTGTTTTACTATGAGTGCAAGAAAACTAGAGGAAAGGGAGGAGCAGAATTAGGTCATATGACTTACACTACAGTTCCTATTGTTGAAGCCGTTCCCTGATAAGCTTCCGAATGAAGGAATGAGGTCATGGCTGCATCAACATAAACGAGACCTGTTACTCAAGAAAATAAGCTAATTGTTGTATTTGTTACTGGTGAGACCTAGCAAAATAGATGAAATTCATAGATAAAGCAAAACATTGAGGCCAATCGGCATGTGTTCATCATCTACAAATGTATTTGAGAGTTTGTAACTTCTGATGCAGGTTTTGCACTTCTGAGAAATCTTTTTCCTTCAATTCTAGCATGGGGATGCTTGCAAAACATGTCAAAAATAGCTGTTGAGTCTAAACAAACAGGCACTTGAAGCTCAACAGTGTCAAAAAAGCCAAGTAAATTCAGTGATGCTAAATTAACTGCCTTCTTAATGTAATGCAGAAAAGCAAACAGAATACCATGTCTATATATGCTTTCAAGTCAATAAACAACATGTAGTTCAAATGAAAATGGCATCAGCAGCAGATACTTGAGTGACAGCACTAGCCCCATGTATGCAAATCTAAATTGCAACAGTTTGCAAGTCCTGTGTTTCAGTTCATACTGAAATAAAGTAATCTCTCAACAATAAAGCATTATGTCACCAAATATATGACACACAACACATCATATCTTGAGGATCTAATAATAACATAGAAAAGGAAGCATGCTACGAAAAAGTTAGAATTAAGAACACTGATTTTGTTCATACAGTATTTCCAAATTTGGAATAACAGAAACAAGGAAAAACACAATATGTAACTAGGATACAAGTCATTAGTATTTAAAACTGATTATTTTACGTATCACAGTATCGGATTCATCATAGAAGCCATGAGGTAAGAAATATATGAAAAAGAATACAATTGACAGCAGCGGTCGAATTAGGTCTTGCAGAATCTGATTCGTACATTTACAGAACCCATCTTTTAATCCAATCATATATGAAAAACGGACTCCACTTTCCATCACTTTTTCCAGGGTATTAGGGTGAGTGGGAAGCTTGTTGTACCTAAATGCCCTCCAGCTCCACGAGATCCACCTTCATGAGCTGTAGCACGAAGCTAATGTGCATCCTTCTTACAGCATCTGTAACACTGAGCCCATAGAAAACCTGCATTTAGAACAGTGTTTACTGTTCTATTGATGATTATTATCAGTTGGAGGCTTAGAACAAACGGAAAAAGAAAAAATAGAATGCACATACACATATGAAGTGATCTTCAATTCTTTTAAAGATTGAGGAGTTTTATAGCATGAGCCTAATTTCCACAGGAGGCAATGCAAACTTCCAAAGAACAATATACTAAAGCACAGAAAACTTCACAGCTATTTAATGATAATGATTATTTGAGCACCACTCAGCTTTGACAACAGCAATCACATGATGAGAAAATTTAAATGAAGAAATAAAGGAAGTTTAATCCTCACAGTTTCGACATGGGTGGTCCAGAGTAAACATGCAAATGATCTGGAGACTTTCATGAGTGCTCATCAACAGCCATAAAATCTTTCACCATCAGGATCTCACCACAAAACTTTTTGGGTACCTGCTCCAGCTCTCTTTCTTCTTGCCATGCTTGCCCTACCAACACCCCACGTCCAACATGGCATATGTAAACCACCAAATGATCATTGAAGGGCCAACAATGTTTTGCTGCAACCATAATGAGAGAAACAATAAATTATAATTTCTACGATAACTACTATTATTTCTATGATGACTGCCACAGAAACTTTAAACTAAGTTGCTCTTTAGCAAAGACAATTAGTCATTCATCTGCTAGTTCTTTCTACCGTTCAAGTCATAAAGAACGTAAAAACCAGATCTTGATACATGTAAGTGGAGAAAAAAGGTCTATATTACCATGCTGGATGTGGGAATAATAAACTAATACTCTAGTTTTGATGAATAATCTGGCTTGGTGTTCCAACGTTACAATCTATAATAACTCAGTTAACAATACCACCCAATTAGGAAAACTTAATACTCAACTATGTATTTGAAGAAATTTGTGGATAGGCCCTAAGCTAATCTGTAAGTGGATCTAATGTATGTATCCGATCTGAATAATACAAATGGAAAGCTATTATAAGAGTAAAATATTTTTCACATCAGTTGATGCAAAAGGTGCAATTACCTGGCTCTGGGAAGCCTTCAGGGAAGCCACTCAGATTCAAAAGGGCATCTCCAAAGTCATAAGCAACATCACAAGGTTGTTCTGTTGAAATTACCTCCATAGCCTGTTTCACAGTGAAGTATAGTGGACCATAAAATTTTGCTAAACCAATGCCTATGGATCCTCCTGAAATTAGTAGAATTTAATTGGGGGAATATTTTAGCACGAGAATTTTCAAATCAGATGATGGAAAGACAATAGTTCAAAGTAAGTATTAGTAATCAAGTTTCAAGATGAGTATACATTGGAAACTATCCGAAAATAAAAAAGAAATTAAAATAGCATGTTGTATGTACTTGAAAATAAAAGGAGCCATGTGACTCTAAACATCCCCCTGAAGGCTTAAACAACAAGCAGGGAAGAAAAGGACTAAATTAGGGATGAGTTAGAGCAAATCAAATCGAATTTTGCACTACCATTAGCATTCCAGATAAAAAGTTGCATTATATCCTACAATAATGAAGCATCTATAAGAAACCAACAATAATAAAATAAAATAGAGAAAATGTTCAATTATCAAATAACTGTTCACTAATGTCAAAATGATCACATCATGTATGCTAAATATCCCTATACACACACAGGCATGTGATCATGTACAAACAGTGGAAATCTGGTTATAGGATTTTCACATCGGACAAGGCTCAAATGAAAACTAAATGTGGGCCCAAGAGGTGTAGACCAAACAGAACTTGAACAGAATTATTGAGTTACGAGCTTAATAAGACCTGATCAGTGATATTCACAAAGCTGGTCTGCAGATTATCATGCGATCGTGATGCTTTTGCATCGAACTTTTGCAGTGTTTATAAGAATGACAAACTGGGTTCAACTGGCAATCTGCTGAATATTCAAACTTGCAAAAGCTGTATACTAGTGGCTAGATTTCCCCTTGGAATGATGATTCTAGGGTCATACATGAAATACAAACTCTGTTGTTTGCATATATGTTGGGTTGCTACAAAGAGAATTTATCATCCTTAGATAGGTAAAAGTTAATGCAAAGAATAAATTTTCAAAGAAGGATACCATCAACCACAGTAGATCCTGCATTTTTATAAATGTATTTCTGGGAAGTAGTCACCCATGAATGCCTCCATCCTCATCATGAAACAGAGTCTAAGTCTGGAAAACTTAATTAGTAACATTCATACCACCCACAAAAAAACCTAGACATTAGGTAAAATATGGACCTTCTTGAAGTCATTTAGCCAAGCAAGTGGTAAAGTCCCTGATTAAGCATGTTAAAAGATATAAGCCATAAAAAGAAACACTTGATGCAAATATCAGTAAATATATAGAAAAGGGAAGAGGTTAAGCTAACTAAATATGTAGAAGAGGTCAAAATTACATTACCCATAATAGATTAGCATATAACTAAAAGCAATAATGGAATTCAGAAGAACGACTAGGAATCAATAATGTAACCATAGAAGTCCATTTTGGAATCAATTGAATCTAAAAACATGTCAAAATTAACTTTTCCAAATTCAAGTTGAAACAATTTGCACCTAAACCTCAAGCAACAAATTACGCTATCCATGGAGCAGAAATTATACTAGTAAGCTAACTAAATTATAAGCTATATTTAGTGGGAAAAAAAAACCTTTCCTAGTTCTGCAGGTCCAAGATTCTGACTTTACTGGTTAATCATCCATAGACATAATGCTGATGCACTTTGCTTTGCTAACTTTGCATCTTGATAACATGCTCCAACTACTTCCCACAACCTAGATATCAGGCTGCATCAAATATTTTGTACTAAGTTATCATTTTCGCCCAGAATTATTGCAAAATCATCACAGTCAATTACATAATTAATCAAAGAGAAATACCAATTAACAATGCTGTGCTTTCAGCATGTAAAGCATGTAATACCGCCTTTCTTCCGGAATATTTCCTATTTTCTTCCTGCCAAACCGACATCAACAGTGAAGTATTATTATTCATTGTTCTCTTGGTTAACAAATAAAGTTTGTGAGATACAGGAGAGATATATTTCACACATCCAATGAACACCCCTAGATCCTCAGTTGTTGTCTGGAAGACTATGGAATTAGTCCAGTCATAACCTTTCACTTCCCTGTTGCTTTTGAAATAAGCAATGCCACATCAACTACAACACAAACATGCACTTAATCTATCCTAAGATCACATTAGCAGTGGATCAGGATATCACTCCATGCATTTATTCTATCAAAATAGCACTCAATAACCCACACCCTCCGGAAGAAATGAAAAGAAGTCCAAACAAATTTTCACTTGCTTCCAAAACAATGAGCAAGCAACACAAGTCCTGAAAACTTCATTGCCTTTAACAAGAAAAGTTAACATCTAATCTACATTAGGCCAACTCAACCATCCGAACTGATAATCCAATCTTTAATGCAAAGCATAGTTCCTCAGAAATTAGCAGACATTAGAGAATATTAGCTCATCGGAAGCACAAAGAAGCGATTTTTTTTGCCATAAGCTTCTCACCAGATATAGGAGGCGGAGTTGTAGGAGGCCGGATTGAGGGGAACGAGCTCCTTGGGAGGGTCGACGAAGCTGATGACGTCCTGCTCGTCGAGATACGGCCTCCTCCTGCCGGGGAGCGACTCGTAGGGCTTCTCGTACCACGGAGGCAACGACGCCTCCCCTCCAGTTGCAGTTGGGCGGTAATGGCCGCCGCCACGGATCGTGGAGAAACGCCGTGGCCTCAGATTTGGGAGCAGTTTGATGGAGTTTGGAGTCTCCGAGGAGAAGAACCCTGGCCCCAATTTGGGTGGGATCGGGCGCGAGTGGCTGGAGATGGCGGCCGGGGGGAAACGAGACGGAGGCCATTTGGGAGTCGCGGTGTTTGTCGCCGGTGCTGGGGCAAGAGATAAATGAGGGTTCAGGCTTCGGATTGTTTTTCTAAAAAGAACCGAAAACAAAACCCAGCCCATTTTTAAATATAAAATCATGAATTCCTATATTTTGATTATTATTCAAAATGGAAGAAATATAAGAGTAAAGATAATTTTTTTATTTAATATTATATTTAAAAAAGATAAAATAGACCAAATTGCTTATGAGATATTAAGAATAAGTGAAGTAGTTCAAGAATCAATGTTTATTCAAAATATAGGGTCTACGATGCATATTTCCAAATATCACAAAAATCATAAAGTGTATTTTATAAAAATCTTTACAAAAATGGCCAAAAACCATAGCTTTCAGTTTTGGTCTGTAAAAACCATGGTTTAAAGTTTTGACCGAAATATTTTCAGTCGATTTGATTTTGATTTTTTTTATATCAGTCCTACCCCCATATTGGCGAGCTCACGCTCACACTCGCACAGGCGAGTTCCCGCCTACACCTGTGTCCTCACTGGTGAGCCCGCACCCACATCCTTTGGCGCCTGCACTTGCGCTCTCATTGGCCTCACATTCACACTTTTGCCCTCGTGCCTGCCTCACTTTTGCACTTGTGTCGTTGCCGAACTGGCTCCCTCACCTACAAGTTGGCATCGCCCTCATGCCCTCACTGCCTTACCTTCGACGCACGCGCCCTTGTATCGGCCTTTGGCGTCCACACCCGCGCTCTCACCGGCCTCGCGTCTGCGCCAGCCTAGCCTCCGAGCCCCCGAGCTCACACTAGCATCTAGCGCCCGCACCTGTAGTGGCGCCCTTGTTGGCCGCTCACTAGCGCCCATGCCCTCATTGGCGTCGCACCTCGCTGACCTTTGGAACTGATAGCCGAGTGAATAATAAAGCCCAAGGATTGTTCACATGCATATTTTTTTACTTTTTTCGTGCACGTGAATAGCCGGTCTGCTGAAACCAAAATAGAAATGGTTTTTTTGATTAAAATGCATCGATTTTTTTGAGTATCAAAACCATTTTTGAAATCAAAACTTAAAATAAAATCACGTTTATAGGTAAATTTTTTTTAGTAAATTAAATATAATTATTATCTCTAAATTTAAAAGTTGATATATCCATTAAGTGATTAACTATAAAAATTAATTAAAATTAATTAAACTTATATTTACTATTATGATAAAATTATTAATGATTTTTTTATTTTTTATAATTTTAAATTTTTTTTTAATTTTTTATCATATTTTTAATTTGAAGTTAAAGTATAATTACAATATATTCAATCTCTAATCAACATATAATTAATAATTAAAAAAAAATTTTACTAAAATCAAAATAATCGAAACGGAAGCCAAAACGATTTAAAATGTATCAATTTTATTAAATGTTAAAAGTGAAATCGAAATCGAAATTCAGAACCTCGCTAAAACCAAAACTAAACCCCGGGCCCCGATATGGGCGGCGTGCCAACTCTGAAGCAAAGCCGTTGTAAGGTTCACGCTACTCGTCTTCCCCCTTTTAACCTGCGCCTCCACCAAACCTCCACGCCCCACGTTTAAACATATCAATCGTCCTCCGTTCAAAAGGGTTACCTTTTGTCCAATAACATGCTTCCCACGTTTCCTTCCACAAGTTCGTTACCCTTAATCCGAGTCCACCAGACACCTTCAAATCCCCAACCTCAGTTCGAATTTCAAATCCCCCGCATTCCCCCGTATCTTTCTTCTTCGTCTTCGTCGTCGTTGTTCACTTCTTCGTCTCCAGCGCCATGGGCGGATCTCACAGCCGCGAGGGAGTCAACCTCTCTGACTCCGACCCCGAATCCGAGTATGAATCCCAGGAGGAGGGGGAAGAAGAAGAGCACCGGGGCAGCGGATCGGCTACCAAATTGCAAACTCCGGCGTCGCTCGACAAGGTCGACGCTAAGCTCCAGTCTCTCAAGCTCAAGTACTCCATATCATCCAGGTCCTCTCCTCCTTCCAAGTCTCCAAGCCATAACCCTAACGCCCCGAACGCTGCCAAGCTCTACCTCCACATCGGCAGCAACTCCCCCTCGGCCAAGTGGATCACCTCGGAGAAACTCACCTTCTTCTCCTTCTCCAACTCCGACTCCTCCGAAGACGACGAACACGAGGCGTCGGCGTCTGCTTCACCATGGTTCTTGAAGGTTGGACACAAGATCACGGCTCGTGTTGGTCCAGAGCTCCAGCTCCAGACGTTTCCTGACCAGCGGAGAGTGGACTTCGTCGCCGATGGTGTCTGGGCACTCAAGTTCTTCTCTCCCGAGGGTTATCAGAACTTCTACGCTCAGTACCAGAACTGCGTCTTTGAGAACACTTATAATCTTGAAGCTAATGATGCGAATAGGGTTAAGGTTTTTGGGAATGATTTCATGGGCTGGGTGAAGCCGGAGGCCGCAGACGACTCCATTTGGGAAGACGCTGAGGAGAGCTTTGAAAAGAGCCCCCGAGCTGCTGCCCCGGCACAGGACTTGCTGGAGGAGTTTGAGGAGGAGGCTGTGAATGGCGGTGGGATCCAGAGTCTGGCCCTTGGAGCGCTGGACAATAGCTTCCTGGTTAGCGATTCGGGGATTCAGGTCTTGAGGAATTTCAGCCATGGAGTTCATGGGAAGGGTGTGTCAGTTAAGTTATCGAGTGGAAGCAAAGGTGTTCAGTATTCGACTCCTAAGAAGGCCTTGCTTATGAAGGCAGAAACGAACATGTTGTTGATGAGTCCGGCAACTGCTGGGAAACCGCACGCCACTGGAGTCAACCAGCTCGATATAGAGACTGGGAAGGTTGTCACAGAGTGGAAGTTCGAGAAGGATGGGACTGATATCACAATGAAGGATATTACCAATGATAGCAAGGGTGCACAGATGGACCCATCAGAATCAACTTTCTTGGGGCTGGATGACAACCGTCTCTGCCGTTGGGACATGCGTGATCGCAGAGGGATTGTGCAGAACCTTGCAAGTTCGATGGAGTTGCCAGTTTTGCAGTGGACACAGGGTCATCAGTTCTCTCGGGGGACGAATTTTCAGTGCTTTGCCTCTACAGGTGATGGGTCAGTTGTGGTGGGGTCCCTTGATGGGAAGATAAGGTTGTATTCAAAGAGCTCAATGAGGACGGCGAAGACTGCCTTTCCAGGACTTGGGTCGCCTATCACTCATGTTGATGTTACTTACGATGGAAAGTGGATTTTGGGTACAACAGACACATACTTGATACTTATATGCACGATCTTTAAGGATAAGGATGGGAAGGAGAAGACTGGGTTTAGTGGGAGGATGGGGAATAGGATCGCAGCACCAAGGTTGTTGAAGCTTACTCCATTGGATTCACATCTTGCTGGCAAGAACAACAAGTTCCAGAAGGGGCAGTTCTCATGGGTAAGTGTTCTGGATATCTTTGAATGAAGTTTGATATGCATTTAATATTGATTTTTTTTTCAGCACCTTTAGCTAGATTAGGTACATATTAACAATGTTGTCCTGCTTTGCAAATCTTTAAATGATTTTGTTTGCAACTTTTAGCTATGAATTTATTTAGATACTTAATTTTTGAACTAATTATAAGTCATATAGTAGTTGACTTGTCATCCTTCAATTGTTGGCACTTGTACTTATCTAGAATTTCTGTTTCAGACTTGCATTCCATAGAAGCTTGAAGCAAGCATTAGGAAAACATCTAAACTGCTTATGTAGATTGTAAATTAATAAGTTTGGACAAATATTTTGACTTTTGACCTCAAGACTGAATAGACAAATATTGCTAGGATGTGCCCTGATGGCCATATTGTAACCCTTGATGTCAAGATGACATAGGAAATTACCAGAGAGCCTCTGAGGATTCATTAGCAAGCATGGATGTCAAGCTATTATGTAAGTTGTTTTGGTTGAAATGTTAATTGCCATGTGGGCATGAAAAAACTTGCTTATTTTTTCATGTTGTGTTGCAAGGTAGTTGATTATTTATGGAAAGCTTATTTTCAACAATGTGTTATGTCTAGTCACCTCAGATCTTTATGGTCATTTACATCTTTTAGTTGGTTTTTTGAGCAAGGTGGTCTTCCTTCTATATGTGATGGTTGATGTCATTCTGTTATTCACACAGAACTTGGTTATTTTGCCACCTTATCATTCCAGGTGGCTCATTTTTTTTTCCTGTTCTTGCTCTTGTCCATGTTTGGACATGCATGCTGCTGAAGCTGTCTAAAGAACTGAGGTTACTAGAGATCAAGTTTATGGTTAATGAGTGGAGAAATGTTGTCTTTTGTGCTATACAACTTACTATCTCTTGATAATGTACTGCATCTAAGATAACATTTTATGTACTTGACACAGGAATGTTTCCTCCAATATATACATTTTATGTAGTTAAGACGATGTCCAAGGTCACATTGTGTCCATAGTTTTTAGTTTGGAAATATGTGGCTACTATCCAGGGATTTTCTTGTTGAGTACATTGGTGAAGTAAGCTGTCTGTGTTGTGGATTAATGGCTCAATACATTTATTTCCAAGTTGATAAATAGATCCCCTACGGAAATTTTCCTCCATTTTTACCCATTCATACACATACCCGTCTTTTGATATCAAGTGTTCCTGTTGGACAGCCTTGATATTTCAGAGGTAGGGCTAGGCCTAGCCTGGCCAAACTTATGTGTAGTAAGTCCTCATGCTAGGCTGGGTCTCAGGATTGGAATCATTATTTATTCAAAACACAATGGTCTTGCAAGTTATGTAATTTCAAAGCTTTCTCTAGTTTCATTTTTCAATGGCAAAACGAAGCATAGTTAGTTTCCAGGCTAAAGAACTACATTTAGTGGTACTGTTACCCAAGCACTTCAAATCCAAGTTTTCTTCATTTGTCAAACATCAAACCCTTCCGAACTTCTTTGATGCTTCAAGAACACTCTAGAAGCATGAAATCACGTGGGCAATGATGTCTAACTTTAACTAAAGATAACTCTAGCAGAAAAGATTTTTTTAATTTTTAGAATTCTTCTTTTGGTTTTTCTATGTTTCAGAGCCAAATGTCTAATAGGTGATATATGCTAACCTAGGGCTGTTTTGGCTACGCTTGGACCTGCCTTCACTTTAACTTAAACCGAAACTTTTGCATTCAACCTGGCCTGGCCTGACCTGTGACTGAAAAGTTTTACATTCTCAGTATAAAGTTTCTGGGCCGGTTCGTGTTTACTCAAAATTGCACCATTTTCTCAGATCCAACCCACGTCCCAAAAGTCAGGCCTGAACCCTAAATATATAGTTATTGAAATCTAACTAAATAACTATAAAATGTGTGGGTGTGCCCTTCAGTTAACTTTTAGAAGTCTGCAGTGTCAAATACTTAAAATGGACACACAGCACCTATATCCATGACTTGGTAAATTGGTTGGTGTTTATGTGCACCTGTATAGGCTTGGCATGCTTATATTACTAATAAGATATCTTTCTTTTTAAGAGACTTGTGACCAAGTATGGAATAATCCAAAAGTGATCATTTTTCAATTTGACCTCAGCAAGTTGAATTTAGATGTGTTTTATGTTTATTGAAACATAAAAATGCTTTATTTGGATTTTTCATATATAATTTTATAAGTATAAATCATTATTCTCTGCTTCCTATGGAATTTTTGGGTTTCCCAAGCCCAGTACTAGTTCTCCTGTCTTATGTGTACCAATGTGTGTGTTTTCCATATAATAGCTCAAGGGTGATAATGTTTGAATTTCATGTGCTGTATGGCAAATATATTTGTTTATATAAAAAGGTCAATTATATTTGGGTTAAATTATTTGGGTTCAGGTTACTCCTCTTAAGGGAAAAGATTGTGACATTCAATGTTTCCTTTTTTTCTTTTTTTTTTATTTTTAATTAGATCTGATAGATGTCCTAGATTTAAAGCAAGCTTTGGGCAAGCCTGTAATCCAACAGAAACTCATATAGATTAACAAAGGAACGCAGTATTAGTTGATGACTTAGCTACACAATGACAACTATCTATCTATGATGAGGTTTTCAGGATTATGACTTTTTCACTTGCAGAGTGTAGAACACCAAGACAGGGGATCTTAAAGAGTATATAGTATACAGGCATGTCCGGAAAAGACCATTTGGTTGGTTGGATCTTTGTGTGTGTGGGGTGATTCATGGGCCTCGCTCTGGTTAAGGCATTCAAACCAAAAGCAAGAGTGGAACCTATTAGAAGCTTATAGTCAGCTTTCTAGAAATGTTGGATATTTGTGGATAGGCCAAAGTATACTGGTCATGATTTTTCTCTATGGGGGATGTTTCACATTGTTAAATATTTTTATGCTTGAGCTTTTGGTGAGTCTCAAAATGGGTCTTTTGGCATATTGATAGATGGACCAATCAATTAGTTTTGGTTTCTATCTGCTTCATGCATGTGAAATTCATTGTCCTGAATAGACTGGGCTTGCGTCTTTGGATTCACTTGAAATATAGTAATGTGAATAACCCAAAAATGGAATCAACATCTATGTTGTTAGAAAGTCCATTTTCAAGCATGCTCACAAATGCGGTCATAGAAAAATCAATTAGTTGAAGTTATCAAACTTTTTGACCTGTGAACTAATTTTGCTGTTCTGAATTTAATATACCTGGTAGTTTGGATGTTCTTCCATACTTATCATGCGAATTCCATTTTCAGGGAATGAGCAGATATTAATTTATCAATTTTAATATGTTTCTCACTGAATATACTAAGAATTGTTTATAACAACATTTACAGGGAATGGTTTATTTTGTGATTTTTTTTATTTTATGAAGATTCATCTTGGTTAATACTCCATTTTTGTAGAATTGGAATTTCAAATCTGCAATCCATCAGCCTGTTTGCTTGATGCACTGAATTTGTTTCTTATTGGTCAAACTTAACAACTCAATGTACCTTGTGGCCTTTTCTTTATGTGAAGGCATCCCCATTTGTCGTGTTCTGATTAGCCATTGCTACCTAGCTTCTTAAATAAAAAGGTTCATTTTGTGAAAATCCATCATAAAGTAAATATGGAAAGTTCAGACAGTATATCTCTTCATTACAAAATGAATTTTGTATGTCAGAAGTTGGTTGCTTCACAATTGAAACATAAACTTGCTCTTGCATCAAATTGTTAAAGTGTCACTGCATTTGTAATTGGCCTGCGTTATATCTGTTTTTTATTTGTGTAACTTTACACATCTATGTAATTGTTTCTGTGTTATTTCTATGATCTAGCTTTCTCCGTAATTGGCCTGCTTTAACATTACACGTCTTCTAATGATTTGTGTGTAATTTTTATGACCTAGCTTTCTCCATGCATCCCTGACAGGTCACCGAAGATGGCAAGCAGGAACGACATTTGGTAGCCACTGTTGGCAAATTCAGCATAATCTGGAACTTCCAGCAAGTAAAGAACAGCCACCACGAGTGCTACCGCAACCAGGACGGTCTCAAGAGCTGCTACTGCTACAAGATTGTCCCCAAGGATGAGTCCATCGTGGACAGCTGCTTCATGCACGAGAAGTTCGCCGCAAGCGACTCTCCCAATGCCCCGTTGGTTGTTGCCACCCCAATGAAAGTCAGCTCCTTCAGCATATCAAACCGCCGCTAGCCCCACATTCTTATGGTAATTCTTGTTTTTACCACTGGACATCTTGTGCTCTTCATAAGGTGTGTTGTTTTTTGTTATGTTGCTCCTGTATTTCTAAATTGTTCTGTCTCATTTCTATAGTGGTTTTCTTTTCCTGTTGTCTGATGCAACCGACAGTGACAAGCTTAGGATTCCCCAAACCTTAAGATTTGTAACAAAGATGAACTGTGTGCACTGTTCCTTGCAGTCTGAGTATTTCTTTTTTTTATTGGGTTATCTCATACTTGTTCCTGTAAAATCATAGAATTTAACATCAAACCAATGTTTGCATGTCTATAATTACATATACACCCCTGCAAAACAAAGATTTGCATATATACCCTAAGATTTTGCAAATACAGCCCTCTTGGTGGTTTCCATTTAAATATCTTTTTCTCTGATTTTAGATGCCAATTTGTCTGTTTCATATATACTGCAAATACAGCCCTCTAGGTGGCTTCCACTTAAATATTTGTTTCTCTGATTTTAGATGCCAATTTGTCCGTTTCATATATACTCGTGCGAACTGCACATCAATGACAGATTTTCTTTGCAGAGGTATATTGCATGGGCAAATCAGTCTTTTTACATGATTGTATAATGGGAATGTCCAGATTGCTGTAAATTTGAAAAATTTAGGGTTATATGTATGGCAAACACCATGGTTTTGCAGGGGTATGCATGCAAGTATTGATTTTGTGAACAGGAGGAATGGGAGATTTTAGAAGCCCATGAGCTTTGATTGCCCACGATTGAATGCTGGTGGGCTCTTATCCTATGCTCTCTGCCATAATGTGAATGGAGGTTTGTAATCTGTCAAAGTCCCAAGATCTTTTTGTGTTTCCTGGGTAAGATGCCTATCTTGCCTGTCATGCGGGCTTGGTATGTTGGGAGGGTGGCCAAAATTAAACTGTGCCTTTTATCTTCTTGGAACTTGCCAACTCTTTTTATGGAAGACATGTTGAGGTTTCTGGGCATCTCTCCCAATCTGCCTACCTTTGTTTAGATGCCAGTGTTCCGTCTTTTGTGATACCAACCTATTTCTGCATGGGCCATTGAGATTCAATATTTGCATGTATTCCCCTGGAATGTGCTGTATTTGTGTCTGTACCCCTTGGAAACTAGGATTCTTTTGGTCTCTTGTTGTTGGTTGTCATTGTACTGGGATAGTAGTGGGAGTTAATCTTCATCCATGCTTCCTTGTATAGATGGGTGCGAGTAGTTTTTTGTTTCGAAAAATTGATCTTTTTTTACAGTTTGGGTTGGTTTAGTTGAGGTGTTATATCATAGTTCAAGATCTGTTGCTTGATACCTGATATCCGATACTAATTATGGGTTTTGGTAACTCTCAGTTCTTGATCAAATGAGTGGCAGGTAGTTGATTTTGGTGATGAACATTGAAATTCTTTTTAGGTATAGTTACTCCTGTTATGGTAGAGTACGTTCTACAATTTTTTTTTTTCTTTTTTGTTTCTCATGAATTATACAGGCAGCAGCTCTATTGAGCCTGCAACTATACAGGCAGCAGCTCATGTTTTGAGGCATGCACATAGAGGACTAGACATTTTCAAGGACCATCATGTATAAAAAAAAAAAAAAAAAAAAAAAAAAAAGACCTAATTCCTGGAGACATCCTTCTGTCCTCAAGACAAGATGCTATTCAAGGAGGACTGTATGATGTCCTATGATCAGAAATTGTTGGGTGGCATCCAACCACATTTTCTTCCAATATGAAGCACACACATGGCACCAAACTTGGCAGCATGGGAAAGTGGGATGAAGGCTCGTGGGATTGTTTTATAAGGCAGAAGAAAAATAAAGGACATACAGGATTAGGCTTGAGGGGCCCAAGAAGAGTAGGAAGAAGAAGAAAGGACTTCGTTTTTTAGGGTTTCCAACAATTTCCATTGTGTTCCATGTTTTCTCTTCTTTCTTCTCAATGAGGTCTCTTTCAAGTGGGCTTCATGGATAGATGGTGGAAAGTGGTGGTTGGGATCAAATCAAATTTTTTTTTGCCCTTTGGGTGATGCCCCGCCAAACCCTAATGTTTGGCTAAATCAAGGCAAAGATCTTCGTAGCTGCCTGTGTATTGACTTGGATCTTCTCGGAGGTAAATCTATCCGAAAGAAACTGTGTTAACCTTCTATTTGCCAAATAACCAATCATTGTCCTCTAAGTTGCCCTTATCCCTAGGTCCCTTAAACTTTGAAGACTTTGCCTTTTTGTCCTTCAAACTATTTTTATTAATTTCATGCAATCCCTCAAAAATGTAGTCCAAATGATATATCTAACGAAGTATTTGATTTAGAACGATCTCATTTTTTAGTCGGATTAATTAGTCTTAATTAAAATTAGAATTAAGCTAGTGATATCATTTCAAAATTAGATCATATCATTTTTTAATTCCAAATTAAACGATTCCAAGAGTATTGGACACCGTTTGGAAATCAGAATCAAAATAAAGATCAGTGAATTATTTTTTATAAATTAAATTTATAATAATTTAAAGTTTAAAAAATTATTTAATTTTTTATAAATAATTAATTTAATAATGATATAAAAATAAGTAATATTGATTTTACAAAATAAAAAAATTTTTAAAAATGAAACAGTGTCATGCTGCACTAAACACTGATTGGCTCCTAACCACATACATTCTGTCTAAATCAAGCCTTTAGGGCACTGTGAATCTCCAGCGAAAGGTAGACACATGGCATACATCGTTTGTTACCAACACAAAATCAGGGAGGGGCCCTTCCTTTGAATTCCAAGCGATGTAGATTAAAAAATTCATGCAAAAGCATGCGATTCGAAGATAACTTGATCGTGGGTTTATTTCTCGTAGAAATTTGTCGGCCTGCCATGAGATAAAATTAATAATTAAAAAAAATAGAGAGATCATGTTGGTGGGATCTCCATTATTGTAATATTGTGAGTAGACCTACCTTTGCCCTCAATGCAAGAATTCTATTTTGAGGATGGGTGTAATTAAATTAAGATTAGGAAATCACTTTCATAAATTAATATATTTTTATTAAAATTAATCCTATAATAATTTGAATTTAAAACATAATTTTATTATTTAAAATAATTTAATTTAATAACGATGTAAAATAAAAAATATTAATTTTATAAGATAAAAAATAATTTTGAAAAATGTTGATACCGAAAACTCTTAAGGTGTAAACTCAAAAATTTTGGGCCGCACAACAGAAATGGTGCACTAATTCAAAAAAGAAGGTTTTTTTTTTTTTTTGCAAAAAGTGATCCTATTTAAAAATATTATTGATTAAAATATTACTCCCATGCTTAAGACTTTCCTTTGTTACTTAATTGGATAGTACGTTCAAAATCAAATATCATAGCTTATCTAAACTTTTGGGCTTTGGAGCCGGCCAATGTGGGCAACCAAGGAACTTTGCTTTCCATACCTAATTGGATCACGCCTATTAATTTAAGCACAAACGCCCCTCTATTTTTGCGAATTTCAAAATTCACAGGGCTCCGAATAATACGGACAAATTGAAAAAGAAAAATCTTAATCGAAATGAAGTGGTGGAGCCGTGTCCAATTGGATCGCCCGTTGATTTGAAATCGGTTTCTAGAGAATTTTAGACTCAAAAGACCGGATCCACATCTATCGGACGAGCGATTGAACCTCGTCGAAAAGAATCTAGCCCATCGCGAATCAAATGCGGATGTGATCTAACCTGGTCCCCCAGGCCTAGATTGCGTTAGAAAACCCTAGGGAGATACTGCCCCAGTCAAGTACGAGATTTTATTAGGTGTGGTGGAAATGTTGGGCCGCATTTCGGCTGGTGCGTGGGGCCCATCCCCCAAAGAACGAGCCTAATCCTCAATGACCATTTTAATTAATTAATTAACTAGTCAAAGATTAAGCCGCGTGTTAGCCTAATCCATTAACTTAATACTACTCTCTTGGAAGCTAAACTACTCTCTTTGTCTGCTTACGCTGAGCCGCCGGAACAGCTTAAATATATAAAAATATGACCGCGGGTTTGACGACTGATCCGCCTCGGTTAAAATGGTTTCGCGGAGTAACGTACCGATCAAGGCGCGGCAGTTCTTCCGGATAAAGTGGGCCCCAAAACCTTTTCCTGGATAACGATCCCCGGCTTTTCGGGTCGGATCTGACTTGACCCGACAGTTAGAATCCGAATCCACCGAGAATTTTTTCGAAGGAATTTTTTTTTTTTATTTTTTTGGATTTGCTTGTCTGACATTCCAATTTTAAAATAAAAAACGCTGACTTTTTGCTGAAAAATACTAATCAATTTGATGTAAGGAGGACTCGTCGGATTTTAATTTAATGATCTAATTTGGTACTAAAGAAGGTCAATTTTATTTCTTTATTTAATTGAAGTCCGTTCTTTTAGCTTTAAATTTAATCAAATTTTTTGTGAATTTAATTTCGATACGTCCGTAATCGAACCCAATCAAATCCATAAATTCTTTGATTGTAGTAAAATTCAACTAGCGGTTAACAACAAAGGACAACAAAGACTCAATTAAACAACTTGATTTTTTTATTATCTGGTTCAGTCGAGAAAAAACAGCCCAAGCCCAAATCCGATAAGAGTTGAAAGGATCCGCATCCGAAACCAGAACCTTTCCGGTTCCCGCAAAACCCGTCGGCACGGCGCCGCATACCGGCCAGCCCAATCTTAAACGTGGCGCCAGAAGGTGCTACCACGTCATCATTCCGTGGACACGTGCCCAGCATCCGAGATGGGGCCATCAGAGATGTCGGGGAAGTGGGGTCCACTCCGAGTCGTCGTGAGCGGTCAGAGGCTGTGCTCATCCGCTCGTTCCGAGCACGTGCCGGGTCGTGGCCGGGCGGACCGCGTCCATTTTCGCCCGCCACCGCAGGGCACCGCCCGATGGAAGAGTGCCACGTGGGATCCATTTACACGTGGAGCGGCGTGATTGATGGAGACAGAAAGGGACAGGTTGGGGATTTTACTTGGGGCCAGCTGGTCCTTATCCAGTAGGTAGGGGTAAGTGGAGCGACGCGTTTAGATCCCGACACATGTCTGTTTTGGTCGGTTAGATCTCGGGTTTGCCATTTTAAAGGACCTGAGTGAAATTTCATCGTTCACAAGGATATCTATGCAAATTATACAGACAAAAACGCTGTATAATTTCACGGTCAATTTCGATCTACTCCCAGTCCCAGCTACCCACAACAAGAGGTAGACCTGTTGGCTGCAGCTCGCTTACAATCAAGAGCGAGTTTGTAGTCTTGTATTAAATAATTACAAAAGGTCGATCTCAACATCTACGAATTGGCTAACTTACCGGTTCGGATCTTCAAATTCAGCAAAAAAAAAAAAAGAGGGTCCGTAACTCGTACCTCCTCCACTCACCCGACCCGTCGCACCCGCTCCATCAACCAAACCCGACCCGCGCCAAAATAAATAAATAGATGAATAAAAGAAGCACGTGATCCGACCAAAACGAACCGGACATGCCCATTTCCGTCATTTCGCCCTGCTTTATCCACAATTCACTGGCGACTCCCGGTCACCCCTTCCATAAATTCCCCCTCCCTCTCCCTCCCTCGCATTGCCCTCCGATGCTTCCTCTTCGGCGATAGCCGGAATATTCCGCCAGAAATTCCCAACATGCCTTCCCGCTCCTGCGCCAACCTTCTGGACCTGGTGGAGTCCACGTCCGACTTCTCCGCCCCGCCGCCCCGCCACTCCCCTCGCATCCCCCGCGTCATGACGCTCCCCAACGTCTTCCCTGACGGCGACGGCTCCCCCCCGCCCTCCCCATCGGTGGAGCGCCGCCTCCTCGTCTCCCACCGCCTCCCTATCCGCGTCTCCCCTCCTGTCGCCCCCTCTCGCATCCCCTCCTTCTCCCTCGACCCGGATTCCCTCTACGTCCTCCTCCTCTCCGGCCTGCCCCAATCCTCGCCGGTGATCCACATCGGCACTATTCCGGCCTCCATCGCCGGCGATCTCCACGACGAGGTCGCCGACCTCCTCTGGTCCCAATTCCACTGCGTCCCCGTCTTCATCCCCGCCGATGTCCACTCTCTCTTCTATCATTCCTTCTGCAAGCGGCATCTCTGGCCGCTGTTCCACTCCCAGCTCCCGCTAGCCGGTGGCGGCTCCCCTTTCCCGCCGCATCTCTGGCGGGCCTACGTCTCGGCCAACAAGCTCTTTGCCGATACGGTGCTCGAGGTTGCGAACCCCGACGACGACCTCGTCTGGGTTCACGACTACCACCTGATGGCGCTGCCCACCTTCCTCCGCCGCCGCTCACCGCGGATCAAGCTGGGGTTTTTCCTCCACTCCCCCTTTCCCTCGTCGGAGATCTTCAAGACGCTGCCGGCGAGGGAGGACCTCCTCCGGGCGCTGCTCAACGCCGACCTTGTCGGATTCCACACCTTCGACTATGCCCGCCATTTCCTCTCCTGCTGCTCCCGATTGCTCGGGTTCGACTATGCCTCCAACCGCGGCCACCTCGCCATCGAGTACTACGGCCGGACCGTCACCGTCAAGATCCTTCCCGTCGGCATCCATGTAGGCCGGCTCCATTCCATCATGGAGATGACCGAGACCAAGGTCAAGATCGCGGATCTCGCCGCGAGATACGAGGGGAAGACGGTGCTGCTGGGGATTGACGACATGGATTTGCTCAAAGGCATCGGCTTGAAGTTCCTCGCCATGGAGCGGTTGCTGGAGGAGCGTCCGGAGCTCCGGCGACGGGTGGTGCTCGTGCAGATAGCCAACCCGGCGAGGACCCAGGGCACTGACATCCAGCACGTGCAGGAGGAGACCCATTTGCTCGCCAAGCGCATCAATGAGCGCTTCGGGGAGCCCGGCGAGCATGACCCCATCGTCCTCATCGACAACCCGGTGCCGATGCACGAGAAGGCCGCCTACTACGCCGTCGCCGAGTGCTGCGTCGTCAACGCCGTCCGCGACGGGCTCAATTTGGTCCCTTACAAGTACACCGCTTGCCGGCAGTGGAGCCCGGCGTTGGATGCCGAGAAGCCAAAGAAGAGTGTGATTGTCGTGTCGGAGTTTATCGGCTGCTCGCCGTCGTTGAGCGGCGCGATTAGAGTGAACCCGTGGAATGTGGATGCCGTCTCCGAGGCGATGAACCTGGCGGTCGTGATGCCGGAGGCCGAGAAGCAGTTGCGGCACGAGAAACATTACAAGTATGTGAGCTCCCATGATGTTGCCTACTGGGCGAGGTCGTTCGACCAGGATTTGCAGAGAGCTTGCAAGGACCATTACCTCAAGAGGTGTTGGGGCATTGGCTTTGGATTGAGCTTTAGAGTTGTGGCTCTCGGACCAAACTTTCGGAAGCTCTCCGTCGAGCACATTGTCTCAGCTTATAGGAAGACTGGCAGTAGGTTGATATTGCTGGACTACGACGGGACAATGATGCCACAGGGATCGATCAGCAAGACTCCAAGCCAGGAGGTGATCTCAGTGTTGAATTCGCTGTGTGAGGATCCGAAGAATGTGGTTTTTGTTGTCAGCGGGCGTGGTACAGAGTCACTGAGCAAGTGGTTTGCTTCTTGCGAGAAGCTGGGGATCTCTGCAGAGCATGGATACTTCACAAGGTACATGTTTTGGTGCTTTCTTGCTATCTAATTGCTTTAGATTTTGTTAATTTTATGTGGAATTGTGACTGTTGATGTAGAATAGTAAATTGAGTCTGAGAATAAGAAACATGAATTGGGTATTGATGGTGACCGTCCGATATTTATAATGGCTTATCCAACAAATAGGTGAAAATTTTTGTTATAATCAGGTCACTTATCACACAAGGTGTTGGTGTAGATTGAGTCATCTCTTCGCAATGCCATAAAAGATAATTCAGGTATCGATTGATGTACATTCATCTCTTCGTGATAGAATGTACCAAAATAGTCGATGATTTGCATGTCATCAACAGATCATATCTGTAGTTTTATATCTAGCAAATGCTCATCAATTTATCTTTGGTTGCTATAGGTGGAGTAGGGATTCTCCATGGGAGTTATGCAATGTACATGCAGACTTCGAATGGAAGAAGATTGCAGAACCTGTGATGAGGCTTTACACAGAAGCAACTGATGGATCCTACATTGAGCATAAAGAGAGTGCACTAGTTTGGCATCACCAAGATGCTGATCCAGATTTTGGTTCATGCCAAGCAAAAGAACTTCTTGACCACCTGGAAAATGTGCTCGCCAATGAGCCCGTGTTTGTTAAAAGAGGCCAACATATTGTAGAAGTTATCCCTCAGGTAAAAGAAATTATCCATTTTGTACAAAGATGCTCTTCTGTTGCATTTATTCTCTTCTGTTATTGCTCATATTTGTGATGATTTGCTTTCAGGGGATAAGCAAGGGTGTGGTTGTTCAAAATCTTATTGCAACTATGTTGAAGAGAGGCAAACCTCCTGACTTCCTATTGTGCATAGGAGATGACCGCTCAGACGAAGACATGTTTGAGAGCATAACAACTTCTACAAAGAACCCGTCTTTGCCCACGATTGCCGAAGTTTTTGCCTGCACAGTAGGCAAGAAACCAAGCAAGGCCAAATACTATCTAGATGACACAGTAGATGTCATCAAACTTCTTCAAGGCCTAGCTGCTGCCCCAAGTCAGCCACTCCGGTCTACATCCCTTCAAGTCTCATTTGAAGGGCTTCTCTGAATGAAACTGGGCTGACCTCATTTTGGTGCATGGATTTGGAAACAAAAAGACAAACCTGTCAACAATTTCGTAGATTGGCTATCTGGTTTCGACCATTCAGCAAGCGCATCATAGGTGAACTGAACTCTAGTCAATCTGTGATAGTTTCTTCTGAATGTACATACTCCAGGAAAAAGAAAGGATGTTCTCCTGCATTTCTTTTGTAGAATTTACATCACAGATAGAATGACATAATCCATTCCATGTTTTTTTTTAATATTTTGTAAGAAACAAATATGCTACATTCATTGCCTCCACTTAATGCAATTCCTTCTTCTTCTTCTTCTCATATTCCATTTGGTATTTATGGCTTGTTTGATGCACTAAATCCTCAACATATGTTACTCCATGTCCATTTCCATTGCTCTGAAATAAAAAACCTGCAGCATCATATTTTGGTGAATTTTGCCATCAATTACACATTTATCTCAGAACCTTAATAATTTATGAACAGGTCAATCTTGAACTTGTGCAGCTCTGAGATTGAAACTAAAATGAAGTTTCTTACGTTGACAACTCTGCATCTACTACATTTTATTATTATCATTATTATTGAACTGATAACTGAAAGACCATGAGAAGACCTGTTTCAGGAACATGGTCATTTACTACAAGTCATCTGTTTCTTGGATGGATCTTATCTCATGAAGCTCCAGGCCAACTCCTTGCGGTCGGAGCTCTGGACGCAGGGGCTGTGAATGCCATGCTTCCGGATGCAGCCGCTGTGAATGCCGTGCTTCCAAACATCTTCTTTTCTCCGACAGCGACCCGGCCAAGAAGAGAAGTTGCCAATAAAGTTGATGCAAGATGGAGAGAAATCTTGTTGAACAAGCGCATCTTCTAGGCAAATGTCTTTCCAATTTGGCTGCTCGTTCCAATTGTTGAGTTCAATTATATGAGTGTTTGGTATTTTTTAAAATAATTCGAGTTGTTGTTTAAGAATATTAGTACTAGGAAAGCCGTGAGGAACTTGAACTCCGGTGGAAACAGGGGAGGGGAAATATCTAAGTCATTCATGGTGGGCACTGAGAGTGATGCGGAGGACGCTGAGGACCTCGTGAGTGGGTGCCTTGCGTGGTGCAGGTGATTTCTTGGTTTTTGACTCTTTTGAGATTTAGTTTTTTTTTTCTTTGTTGAAAATCTTGTGTAGCATATGATGCAGAAAGTTCATATTGCTATTTATTGTTTTGTGGCAAAGTGAGCACCTTTGAATAATGGGGAAATATAATTGATTTTGGATGCTCGTAGGGTGACTGACCAATCATGATAGATCGGTTTGGTTTATCAATCATGATTTGCTCTGTAAATGGGCATAGTCAGTAGTCGCTTGCTTTGGACACGGACGCTCTGTAAATGCACATGATGGGTCACCAAACTGGATTACTTGGTTTGCTGTCTACTAAAAAAACCTAGTTAACATTTGTTAGTTAGGTTTTTTGTATTCAATTGTCACTAAAATGTAATTTAATATCCCAATAATTTTCAATTTCGAATGCTAAATTGAATGTATGTGTGACGGATAAACATCCAAAATAAGATTAAAAAAAAATGTAAATGTGATGGATAAACATCGCCTTCCGACATTGTGGCAAGCAGTGTTAGATAAGACAGACTCGAATACTTTTTTTTTTTTCTCTGGGTCTTTCAGACTTATCCAATTAATGCGTAGAGCGACACCGAGGATGAAGAGAGTCGCTTAATTCTTTATTTATATTATAATATTTTTTATGTTGGCTCGTGAATCTTTTGGAACATCGTCGACGTTTCATATGAAGTGGTTGGAGGCTTTTGACCAAAAACTAAAATGGCAGAAATTGACCGGACATGAGCGCGATAATGCGTTGGTCAAACCTCAAAAGTCATGCAATGTGTATATACATGTTCATGAACTTTGTAGTAGTACTGCATTTGGTAATATATTTTGAACGGATAATTATTCTTAAGTCTCTGTAATTAATTTTAATTACTCATAATTTTCGTAATTTTCGAAATTACCTATGCCCCTTTATTTTCAAAAATACTTACCCACACCCCTTTAATTGTTATTTAATCAAATTTTTTCTAAAAAATTTCGATTTTACCCTATTATTTTTACAATTATCCCGAAATTCGATTTTTTACAAATAACATCCTGAAATTACTCCGATTTATAGACAAGTCCTTGAAATTCGGATTTTTGCAAATAACACCTAGAAATTATTTCGATTTTTGCAAATAACACCTAGAGGGCGGCGACGCTGGAGCCGGCGGCGGGAGTGGAGGCGGAGGCCGGCGTGCCGGCATGAGGGCGTGGACGGCGACGCTGAGGCCGGTGCGCCGGCAGCGGGCGCGGACGGCCTCGGCCTCGGCCTTCGTCCCCGGCACGCGGGGGCCTCCGTCCTCGACCGTTGTCCCCGGCCTCCGTTCGCACCCGCGTGCCGGGGACGGAGGCCGAGATGTTGGATGGGGACGGAGGTTGGGGACGGAGGCCGAGGCCGTCCGCGCCCTTGTGCCAGCGCACCGGCCTCTGCCTCCGCTCCTGCCGCCGGCTCTGGCGTCGCCACCCGCTCGCCGTCATTCTGGCCGCCGTCGAATTTCGGGGACTTTTCTGTAAATCAGAATAATTTCGGGATATTATTTGCAAAAAAATCGAATTTCGGGACGTTAAATATAAAAAAATAATTTTTTAAGGGTTTAATTATAAAAATAACGGAGGTAAAATCGAAATTACGAAATTTATAAATAATTAAAATTAATTACAGAGACTTATAGGTAATTATCTCTATTTTGAATGGACTTGGGTTGATTTGTGTCCTAGAACAGCTGCCCAATTGATTGCTCGGGTTAGGAACTCTGTTCTCCTGTGAATGGCAGATGAGAGGAATCCATCAATGAATACCAAAGGCTGAGGCCAAAATAGGTTTCAAAGCAAAGATGATTGACGGCACACATGTAAATAGATCCTACGCAAAACTATACACACAGTATCACACATCGTGCAAATGACTTCAGAGAGCGAGGCAGGTTGGCGGAATTAGTATGAACAAGCTTTTTTAATAAATAAATATTTTAAATCATCAACGTAGTTCCACACGCTAATATCTAAGAATCTCAAAATTTCGACGGTTTCGAGTAAACTAAGATTAGTAGAGAACAAATTTTAGAGCAAATAATGAATGTTTCAGTCTTCATAAAAGCAAAGCACAAGCATCTGAGAGTGAGCCGCGAGCTGCAATCTTTCAAGGTTCAGTTCTACTCCTGCAATCATTGAAGGCCATATTCAGAAATATACTTTGTAGTATATCCGATACAATGAATTGATTCTTCAAAAGAAATCAGAGATCTTAAAAATAGGTTTTACACATTTGACACCAGATTGTGAGAGTACTGCATTTGCAACTGACAAAATGTAAACCATTCATGAGAACTAGAGTCCGTAGACATTCGCACAATCAAAGATGACCAGGAAAATATGAATAGTGGTACTGGTGAAAGACAACATTTTTATTATTTTAGAGCAAAATAACCTCCTAATATATGTGGTCCTTGTCAACAGATAAAGAGACAGATCAAGAATACGTTTAAGTATTTAGATGTCAATGCCGATGAGAACTAAAGCCTGCAACAAATAAATCCCCTTTCCTCCTATACCACAACCACAACAAAAGTAAGCAGCTGATCTCCAGGAAGAGTTTTTCTCAAGATCTTTTTTATCAAAAAACAGAGCTTTCGTTCAATTTGTATATGCCACTTTGCTGAAAAAATCTAAGAAGGGAGATGATGAAATGTGTTTCATTTAGTACATATTCCCATGTTCTGAAAGATAAAAATAGTACAGAGACGGTAATCCAAACTATGTTTTTCTTCGGGTTAAATCATGGACAAAAATCAAATCAATGCCCCATCCAACAAAGCCAATCACATAAAAGCAATAATATTTCATTAGATCAGACTGGCAATATTCCTCATCAGAGCCAGCAATGCTGTCGTTGATTGGGATGAAGACCAGAACAAAAAGTCCGATGAACCTCATCACAATGAATCCAACCACCATCCACATTGCCACCTCTGTGAACTCCATGCCTCAGATACATTGAAACCCATCAAACCACAACCCAAAAAAGAACTAAAAGCACAAATACTCACATGTTGAGAGATCACACTAGATCATTGTGAACAAGCATGTGGCCACACTTGACAATGCATATGCTATCCTTGGTGACAAACTTTCACAGGGAATCAACAACAAAGATAATGACATACATGGGGCTGAGATGAAGAGAGACTGTCAATGAGGAGAAGCATTGCAGGGATTCACTAAGTGGGGAAAGACAAGAGCCTGATGGGAAGCTCTCTGCTTTTTTAGTTCACTGTTGTAGCGTGACTCTCTATAGTTCTAGAGATGTGCAAGAAAGTGGCACAAATCAGAGGAGGGTCTCTCATATGATTCAGAACTTGAGGCTTCTTGTGACAGAAATAACAAATGGAGACAGAAGACGTGGTTGCTCATGAATTGATTTGTGCCCTCAACGGGCCCACACCATACAGTGTGGGTACCCAAACCCGCTAGATTTTGGATAGGAGCATACTTCAAACTAGGAGACAGATGTGATCAGCTTAGTGCTCACCTCAAGACATTAAAAGCAGTGAAGCTTTCATGGATTTGAGGTTCCTGCAGGAATTAGACTTGCACAGCTACAACTTCAATGGAGTTGTACCTCTATTTCAAAATGGTTCCACTATTTAAGAGCTGAATTTGGAAAATAATAGCTTCACCTGAATGCCCAGCAAAATTTTCATTAGGCATCCAGTAATTGAAAAGACACAAGTTAAAATCAAGTTGCGACATTGGAGATTCTGGAGGATCTCTAATCATGCCATTGATTTGGAAGATTCTTTTAGCAAGTAGGACACCCTTAGCTGGTTCTTTGATGGGAGCAATATCAACATTGAAGAATTTTAAGTTTTTTGACATTAGTCAAAGTTGCATTCAGGCATATGAAATGACTCAACTTAGTCCAGACTTGAGGCAAAAGTTTGATAACAGTACCTGAACGCCATGAGAGAACCCTGGATTGGGATTACCACCACTTTTTGCTCCACTTGGGCTAGCCTCGTGATTTCTATTCTCATTCTGATTGTCATAAGTGCACATATTTTCTAATAGCTCGAATTTGGACTCTAGACTAAGTTTGGATCTAGTTGAGCTACTTCCTGCATCTGAAAGCAGTTTAGACTAATGTTGAAATTTCCAAATTTTTCAATGCTTCTATTATCCTAGACAAAGTATCAGCCAAGCTTGTGTTCCTAACCAAAAAACCTACAAAATCCATGGCCTGACTGATATCAACAGAATCTTGCATCTCTCAGCTTCATTTTGACCTATGTTAAGTTTCTTCAACTTCTACAGGCTAACAAAACATTCATCAGGTACATGGGTAATTAGTTGTTGGATAATGGAAACTGCTTCAAATAGAGGTAGTGGCGTTGTCAGCTGTGCAGATACAATTCCCATAAGAACCTCATGTTAGTGAAGCTTGGTAAACAGCTAATTAACACACTTCGCATTCCCGTCAGTCCCATCCATTCGACTCAGTACCAATCAGGCAATGACATTCAACATCCTGCACCATTAACATTTAGTGCTGAAACCAAGTCGGCCATTATCCAACCAGATCCGCATATGCATTTCCTTACGGATCTAGGACTGAATCCAAATATCCATTTAACAATTTTATTAATTAATCAACACCTGGTCCCATGAATTTGGGATCCTGCCAATTCATTGAAAAACAAACAACTCGTTGGGCTGCAATACTTCCATCTTTATTTCTTGATATTGTTATCCTAGATAAAAATACTTCATTATAATTCAGTATGCAACCTTTCCAAATCATAAATATCGGAGTTCTTATGGCATCCCTCACGTATGCAAATCAAATTCAAAGACCGGTGATGAAATTATTCATTGCTGCTAACACTCATTAAAATCATGCAAAAATGTTAACCAATTCAACATCCAACAGAGCAAATTAGAAGATCGATTTACCTAGCCAGACCCTACGATGATGTTGTTGATGGGGATGAAGACAAGCTTGACGAAGAATCCGACGAACCCCATCACCACGAACCCGATCGCCGTTCGCAACGCTACCTTTGTGAATTCTGCATCCCATATCCGCCTCATCCCCATCAAAATCGAATAAAAAAAACTGAAAAAGGACCAAAAAAATACACGAAACTCCAGAATTGGAGAAATCTGAACCGGACCTTTGCGATCCGGCTTGTGGCAGCGCTTGACGAGGCGGACACTGTCCTTGGCGAACTCCCGCACGGGATCCACGACGGAGTCGAGCGCGTCCATGCGGCCGAGGCGACGGGGAGGAGGAGAGGAGTTGCACACGAAGGCGAAGAGGGATATAGGAACGGACGAGAGCACGATGGAAGACTTTGTAGATCCGCTGTTCAATCGTGGCCGTTCAAGATTATGTGATTCAGATCTCGAGGCAGTTGTTGACGGATGTGATGAGTTGCTGGGTGACGCGGCAGCTTGCACCCGATTGGTTGCTTGTTGTTCCAAGAGGTCCGGATCAGCCGCACTGCAAAGCACACGGTCGACGAAATTTATCCAATGGGATATTGCTATTTATATTAAAAGCATGTTAAAACGCTGTCCAATTTCTTGGGCACCGTTTGGTTCGGGATCAGGATCAGTATCAAAATCAAGGCTAGTAAATCACTTTTATAAATTAATATCTTTTTATCAAAATTAACTCTTTAATAATTTAAAGTTTAAAAAATTATTTAATTTTTTACAATAATTTAATTTAATAACAGTGTAAAATAAGTAATATTAATTTTTTAAAAAATAATTTTAACAGTTGAGATTATTGCAATATCAGTGTCTTTATTGCCATATTTTCATCTGAATCTCCATTATGATATAATTAAACAAAACTATAGGACATAATTCACAGGGTTTGGAATTAGTTAACTATATTGAGTTGAGTTGACTCAATGAGTTTAACTAATTTGAAATTCTTTTGCATCCATAAAAAATTCTTCTTTTTCTTTTTAGAAAATAAAAGGTTCAGAGTTCCTAAAGACTCTGAGAGCAAGATGCGTCTTACTTCACTGTTGCACTTTTTTTACTTACAAAAGAAGTAACTTATTTTCACTGCTGTTTTAGATTACAAAGGAACAAATGTGCACTTGCAGCTTGTAAAGTTCTAGATCGTCTGATACAAAGCCTTCCTGTAGAACTTGAGATTACAACCAGTTCAAAAGATCATCTACATTTCCTTCTACGTCGAATCCACTGTGAGGAATTCTATCACTCTCGTGTGGTCCATCATGTTCTATACAGTATGATGAATTGACAAAAGCTTGTAACAGAAGATTAAAGCAAGAATACTGGGATCAAAAATTTCCTGGACGTCTTTATTGTGAGCCTCTGGAGTACTAGCTTTCATTGCTTTCTGACACTATTTATTGTGAGATTCAGTGTCCATAATACTCTTCCTTGGCATTCTCTTCTTCTGCTGATACTTGGCACATGAGTACCACACACCACCAGCTGTATTAATAACCAATCCAGTGACATTGAGCGCGTGAACTTGTACACCACCCAGCAAGACAAAGCCAAGGGTCTGTAAAGAGAGATCAATACATAGTGAGCAGTTGGAAAGCAGATCACTTTCAGCATTTAAATGACCATTGCTACTATAATAGTTATGACGATGGTAGAAAATTTACCGTGGATCCAACTCCTTTCAGAACTCCTACAATAGTTGTGGTAAGGGCCGAGTTAACAATGGTGCACAAGAACATGGTGAAGTTGAGGATGATGCCCATCACCAATGAAAGAATAAGAATCACCAAGAATGTCAAGGAATTTGCCTGCCTCAAAAATAGTATACAATGCAATCAATAGCTAGTCTACAAGAGAGAACAAATGGTAGCATCATAATAATAATAAGCTATGGAATAGTTAATCCAGTAATAATGCCCTAATCTTGATTTTATATAATTATATCCTTAACAACAGATATATCATCCCCTCTTGATTTATCTTTTTAGATATTAAACACCAACAATCTAAGCACACACATAGCTCCGTACAAAAGAAAAGTGTTTTTCTTTTCTGACCTTCGCAAGCAATAAAGACAAAGACCGAGGGAATTCTCCAGTTGCTATGATTAAGAACAGCAGAAATGGAAGCGACAGAATTGAATTATAGAACATTAACTCTACTGATGAAAGCCCATCTTCAGCACCTGATTTCTCCACCAACACCAAATACATGGTCTGCAATTCTAGTCAATAGTTAGTTCCAACAGTTAATGAAAAGCTCCAATTCAAAGCATTGAATCCAATTCAAAGCATTGAACAACTTGTAATCAAGCTTCCCCAGGCTCTTTCCTAAATTAAAAAAAGACGAAACCAAGGAATTGTACTTTACCTGAAAGAATACAGATGTGAGAGCCATGCTATACCCAAAGAGGTCGAAAGAGAAATCCCCTAGCGCAGCAATAATGACTCCAACAGCCGTAAAAACAACAGACAGAGACACCTAAAAATCATAAAGACAGTGCTTAACAAAGATTCACGCAAAATCTAACCATGGTATCTGTTACATGTTCTTATTCACAATATTTCAACTTTAAGTGCTACAAAGCACTAAATTGTGATCAATTGCATTGGCACATCATTACTGCTGGATATCATAAATAACTATCACCAACAGAGCATTGATCTGCATTTATACCTAAAGGAACGAAAATACCAGACTTCAATTATTAAGTAAATCAATACTGCAAGAATGCCAAGGAGCTCACTTGCATCGGCGGACGCCCCTTCCCCGAAAAGAACCCGGCCACCAACACGGCAAGCGGCGTGAGCCGCTTAATGGCGATGTACATGGGTATATTTACTCCCTTCAAGCTCGCCAAAGCAAACGCCACATTGGCATTATAGAACACCGAAACAGGCAGCAGCTTCTTCGCCGTCGCCAAGTTCATTGCTTTCGCCTGCGTGTACCCCGCCGCCCTTCCAAAATGTATCAAAACACTCGTCGCCAATTGCTACACCCAAAATCACAAATCGATCAAAAACGAAGCCAGAAGCCACAAAGCCAAGATTTTTTTAGTACCTGGAGAGCGAGGAGAGACATGGAGTGGGAGTATTGCATCAGGATGGCCTTGTTGATAAAAACCATCGCCATGGACGTGATTCCATAGGAGAACGCCGCGAACAAGCTGCGAATTGGATCGAAATCAGCGGAAGAGGGCCAAATTTCTCGGATTTGGGTCGGAATTGAGCGGAATTACCTGAGGAACGGGGTGGCCTCCGCCTCGCCGACGGCTTCCATGACGATTGGACTGGAAGGAGGATCGAAATCGGAGAGGAATCGAGGCGAGATCTGGGGATTAGGGGAAATTAGGGCCAGGGATTGGAGGAGGAAGTGGGGGAACAGCTGGCGCGAGCTGGGTAGCGTGCCACCGCCGAACCCGACGACTTTGGCGGTTATCAGGGGCATAGGGAAACGGGAAACGGCCGCCTGCGGCAATTGTATTTTTTAAGAAATTTTATAGCAAAGATTCACGAAATCCCACTTTTTTTATCAATATTAAAAAATTGTATTATAATAAAATTTAGAAGTCATTATCTTCATATTAACATTTTCGTTTAATTTATAATATTTAACTTAATATAAAAAATGATTATTTTCTTGATGTTTTAAAATAGGATTTGATATTTGGGATTCACATGCTCAAAAAAAAATTAAAAAAAATTATGGAAAATATTTTTAATGATTAAATATATAAAAACTTGGAACATAATGATTAGAAAACCATGTTGACATTAGGATGATTATTTACACATTTATCATAATATAGATAATTTTTTATTAATAATTTTTCTAATTTACAATATAAACTGAGTTCTACAAAAATTATTATCACTTCTATTTTCTCATATTAATTAAAAACTTTGAATAAATACATCGTTCATAGTTCTTTGACCCATCACCAACTATACTCAAATAATTCCCAAATAATAGTTATATGAGTGCAATAAAAATAACAAAAACCTAAAAGAAAAAAAGCTATAATTGATGCTTGATAATGGGGATCATTGTGACCCTTTGGGTTCAACCAGTGCTCTTCCTTTGCATAAATACTCTCAAAAATAGTTAAACTACATATAATTTTTTGATTTTTCATAATTATTTTTATTTTTTTAATTTTCAATTAAGTTTTAGATTCTCCATATTCGAAAAAAATCAACTATGATTGAGTTAAGAAATAAAATATTAACTTTACTCTTTAATTCAATATACTTTCTTTCAATATATTTCATGCCCCAAAAAAACTACATTTTTATTTAAAATTTCTATTTTAATTGTATTTACTGTTAAAATTTTTTTAAAATTTTTATCTTATCCTTTCTTGATTTGAGTTTATTTATAGAAAATTTCTTGCAATAGTATTTCAGTCATCTGGTTATATCTGTTGAAAAATATATTAATTTATAAAAAAATAATTTTTAAATACAAGGATATGAAATTTTATTAAAAATTAAAAGAGCATATTATATTATAAAAAGATCACCGAGAGACAAGAGTTGTAAGTAAAAAAATTTTTGGATTTTTTATCTACACCCCCACAAGATTTGCTTTATTTATTAAAAATCTCCCGCGATTTTAGTATTTATCTACACCCTCCTTCATTTGAAATTTATTATTTACAATATCTAATTGTTATTTAATCAAATTTTTTTCCAAAAATTTCACGTTTCTCCTCTATAATTTTACAACTAAACTATTTAAAATTCTTAACTTGTCATCCTCTACTTTTTCATTCAAATATTTATAAATAAACACTCAATTAAATTTTAAATTATAATTTATATATTTGTACATTTATAAATAGTCCCATTGAATATTTTTATTTCGACATAAGTCCAAATTTTAATATTTTTTAAATAAAAGTTTATAAAAGGACCTTAAATTTTAAAATTTTTTACAAATAAACCCTCCATAAAAATTTAAATTATAAGTTTAATATTCATACATTTACAAATATACCACCCAAATATTTTTATTTATAAATAAGTCTAAAATTTATTATTTTTTAATAAAATTTTACAGTATTGAAGGTTTTTAACTTAAAATTTTAAATTATAAGTTTAATATTTGTACATTTACAAATAGACCCCTTGAATATTTTTATTTATAAATAAGTCCAAACTTTATTATTTTTTAAATAAAATTTTACAAAAAAGACATTGAAATTTTCAAATTTCAAAATTTAAAATTACAAGTTAATATTTTTGTGTATTTACAAATAGACCCCTTGAATATTTCTATTTATAAATAAGTTCAAATTATATCATTTTTTAAATAAATTTTTACAAGAAAGACATTAAAGGTTTAGAATTTAAATTTTTAAATTACAAGTTTAATATTTGTATATTTTCAAAGAGATCCTTGCAATATTTTTGTTTATAAATAAGTCTAATTTTATCATTGTTTAAATAAACTTTTACGAAAAAGACATTGAAGGTTTTAAAACTAGAAATTTTAAATTACAAATTTAATATTTGTATATTTATAAATAGACGCCTTGAATATTTTTATTTATAATTTAGACTTATTTATAAATAAAAAAATTTTGAGGGATCTATTTATAAATGTATAAATATTAAATTTATAATTTATAATTTTAAGTTTTAAAACCTTTAATGTCTTCTTAGTAAAATTTTATTTAAAAAATGATAAATATTGAACTTATTTATAAATAAAAATATTGAAGGTGGTCTATTTATAAATGTACAAATATTAAACTTGTAATTTAAAATTTTAAGTTTTAAAACCTTCAATATCTTTTTTGTAAATTTTTTTTAAAAATGATAAAATTTACACTTATTTATAAATAAAAATATGCAAGAGGTCTATTTGTAAATGTATAAATTTGAAATTTCAAGTTTTAAAATCTTTAGTCTTTTTTATAAAATTTTATTTTAAAAATGATTAAATTCAGACTTATTTATAACTAAAAATATTCAAGGGATCTATTTATAAATGTACATATATTAATCTTGTATTTTAAAATTTTAATTTTTAAAACCTTTAATATTGTGAATTTTTTTTAAAAAAATATTTAGACTTATTTATAAAGAAAAATATTCAATGGATCTATTTGTAAATAGACAAATATTAACTTATATTTAAAAAATTTTAAGTTTTAAAATCTTCAATGTTGTAAAATTTTTATTAAAAAATAAAATTCAGACTTATTTATAAACAAAAATATTTGTAAGGTTTATTTAGAAATGTATGAATATTAAACTTGTAATTTAAATTTTTATCGAGGATTTATTTATAAAAATTTAAATATTTAAGGTTTTTAATTTTTTGTTTTAAAAATAATTAAAATTTGAATTTATAATTAAATAAAAAATATCAATAGGCCTATTGTAAATGTATAAATATAAAAATGATAATTTAAAATTTAATAATTGATGGTTTATTTATAAACATTTGGAGAAAAAAATGGACGGTGAGAGTTAAGAAATTTAAGAGATTTAGTTGTTTAAATTGTAGAGAGTAAAAGTCAAATTTTTAGAGAAATATTTTATTAAATAATAATTAGGGGATTATAGTTAATAAATTTTAAAAAAAGAGAGACGGAAGTAAATGTTGAAATTATCAATATCTTTGGTAAATAAAGTAAATTTTAGGGGTTGTAGATAAAAAGTACAAAAAAAAATTTTATGCTTATCAATATATATATTTATTTTAAAATTAAATATAAAAAATATTAAAAATGGGGGTAATCTCACCCATTAAGAATTGGATGATCATATCTCCAATTCTAAATCCAACCAAACACCGGAATTGAGGGAATTGGCGGAATTCGTTGATTTCAATTTACATTCCAAACAACTGAATTCACGGAATTAACTGAATTGACAATTCCTTTTCTTTACTTAAAAAGTACATCCAAACACCGAAATTATCAAATTCGGTCAATTCTCTCCATTCTCCGTAATTGACCGAATTGACAATTCCCTCCGTTCCAAAACCCGGAATTATCCAAACGGCCCTATATGCTCTCTTTAAAGTTCATAATTACATCTGTACCCTTAACAGAGCGTTTCCCCTCACGTTCCTCGTACGTTTCCCACCCTGCCCGCCCAATTCACGCGTTTCCTGGTACGAATCTGAGGCCATCGATAAAATTCCATGCCGCCTGCTTCGTTCCTCTCGTCGTCTCTCCTTCGGATTCTAGGGTTTCGAGTCACAGCGCTCATGGCAGAGAGGGACCCGGAAGCCATCTTGGAGGAGGAAGGCGGCCATGGCGACGCTGAGGAGGACGTGGACGACTGGAAAGGCAGAAGCTTAGTCGAAGATAGCGGCGAGCATTCCCTGGACTCGACCTTCTACTCCAACTAGTGGCCGCAGAGTCACCGGTACGTCTTCCTCTGCTTTCTCACTACTTTTGTTTTTGATTCTGATGCAAAGACTCGATTTTTATATGTTATTAATCCGTAATCTCTGGCGATTTGAGAATGAGTCTCCAAGCTTTTTTTTTCTTTTTTTTGTTGGAGATTTTGGTGAAAACAGCGATCTGCTTATGTTCTGTTCAGTTTTTTTTTAAATCAGGGGAACAATTGATACCTACACGATCCCAGCGATGCTTGGAGGGGCGCAGAGCACCATGAACGCCAGTCTTGAGGATGTGTATCTGCAAGGTGAGGAAGAGTCGGACGTCAAAGCGCCTCTTCTTGCTGAGAGCCTATTGGTGAAGCAAGAATCGTTGAAGAATATCAGCAAATCTGACGGTTCATTAAAGGATGCATCTCTGCATTCTATGTGCTCTCAGGATGGGAACAGAAATCATGGATGCAGCTTTCCCCTGACAATATTTAATGGTAAAATAAGGTTTATACGCGTAGAATAGGAAGATATTTAAGTGAAATTTATTTGATTGGTTTTTTGTATGGAATAGGGGTTAATGTGCTCTCAGGTGTTGGTGTTCTTTCTACGCGTTCACTGTCAGGGAGGCTGGGTGGGCTAGTATAGCTGTGCTGCTCCTTTTTGCAGTTATTTTCTGCTACACAGGCATTCTGATGAATTATTGTTTTGACAGCAAATAAGGCATTTCGAGCTATCTGGATATAGGGGAAGCTGCATTTGGGACATTCGGGCGCATTTTGATCTCTGTGAGTACCTCATTGATGATCAGTATGTCGATGTTTATTCTCTCTAGGTTGCCAAGGCTGTTGTGTCACTGTCAATTCTTTACCAGAACTTTGACAAAGCTAGAATAGAACTCTGTTTTTTCACACTTTATGATAAGAAATTTGTATACTTCAAACAGGTCACTAAGCAAGCCACTTCAAACAAGTGATTTCTTTTCTTTAAACCAAATAAGTGAACTTGGAATGAGAAACTTTAGAGTGTTTTGATTAAGTTTTAGATTTACGTTGAAATGGTCAGTCTCTTTGGAAGACATTGTTTCATGTAATTTCCCTCATAACCCACAGCTTAAAAGTTCTTTCTTTCTGCACTATGTTCCCGTCTTATAGCTTCTTTTGTTGTCTTTTCCTTTTAAGGCATTGATGATTCACCTTGAAAGGCCACTCAGACAATGTAGACAAAATATACTTGTACTCCGGTTGAGCCTATCCCTTGTTTCATAGTTCGTTATGTTAATGCGTGAAAGTGCTTGCAATTATAATCAAATACTTGTTCTTTGATAACCTTGATTCCCTTAATAGATTCTTTTATCGTGGATTGGCTTCAAGCCACTAAAATAGTGAAGCTAACGCTGTCCATTTTAAATTTAATGGACTTGTACTTTGCTTATTTGGATATTTCAGTGTGCGACTGATCACACTGGCAATTTTCTGATACTGTTGCATCTATTCTGCAGATTTTTTTATACGTGGAGTTGTATGTAAGTGGACCAAAACACGCTTTTTAATAGGAACATAACTTGTATTTTATGTTTATGGAACTATCTACTACTCTTTTGCTGGTTTATCTAACTTGTTATTCTGGTGAATGCAGTCATACTGTGTGGAATTTATCATATTAGAAAGCGATAACCTGACAAAGGTATTTCCTGGTGTCACATTTGATTTTGCTGGGATTCAACTTGATGCTTTGCACTTCTTTGGGGTGGTTACTGCCGCGATTGTTTTGCTCACTGTTGTTTTCCGAGATCTCAGATTCATTTCCTGCCTTTCAGGCATTAATCTTCTAACCTCACATCTTCTTAATGTTAAAATTCCTGAGAAAACAGAAAATCACCATTACTGATCACATCCTGTGCTCGTTACAGCTTTTGGTGTATTGGCAACTATTGTAGTCTCTGCTGCCATCATTTTGGTGGGCACCAGAAATGGGATAGGCTTCCATCGCACTAGTGAACTGGTTAGGTGGAACGGTCTCCCGTTTGCTATAGGTGTATATGGCTTCTGCTTCTCTGGTAATGCTATTTTCCAAATATTTATCAGTCAATGTCTGATCGCAGAAAATTCAAGAAGGAACTGATCATCTGGTAAGATAACCTTCTATAAACCTTTTTTTTCTGTTTTCTTTTGTATAATCTACCTTTTGTATCGACAATTTACCACTGGGGAACAGTTTTATTCTCTGCGCAGCAGTATATGGTGGTGTTGCGGTTGTTGGGTATCTCATGCTTGGCCATGATACCTTGTCTCAAATCACATTGAATCTGCCAAAGCATGCATTGGCCTCTAAAGTTGCTATATGGACAACAGTAAGTACCTGTTTATGTATTTTTATGTTTACTCTGTTTAGTCTATGCCTTGGTTGTTCTTGACGTTGGAATTTTATCATTCTAATAAGGTGATCAATCTATTTACCAAGTATCCTTTCAGATTTTTACAACTATTGCCTTTACTCTAATTTCCAGAACTCATGACATGCTGGTTCTTTTAAATTTATCTGCTATAATGTCTACTTAACTTCAAATAGATATGCTTTACTGTTGAATCCATGGGCCAGAGGTATAGAAGAGCTGTTGCCAGACAGATACACCAGTAAATTCTTGTACTACATTTCTCTGCAGGGTGTGCTTGTCATTTCAGCTTTATGTGTGGCTTTTCTTCTGCCATTTTTTGGTAAGTATCTTGACTATGACTATAATTGTTCTTCCTTCTGTTATTGAGATCATTTTTCACTAATCTTCATTTGTATATGCACCTTTTGAGTCCTAATGAAGTTAGATACTACCTGAGATAATCAATGTACGGAAGGGACTTATTACTGCAGCTGATGAAAGATATAGATTGAGATTATTATATAGGGTAGCATGTGAATCTGGAGGAGCTGAGTAGAAGGAAAGAATCATACCAGCTGCTCTACATATAGAATCACATATCACTTGGTTAGGGAAGCATCAAATGTGAGTATAATCTTTTGAATTTACTTCAAAAGTGAGATTGATGAGCTTAATAAACAAAATTAATAGTGTGGCAAGCCAGCTAGCGAAGTCTATTGACTATGAAGGCTTACAAACTCAGCTAACACCAAAGTTCAAAGGGAGATAAGAGTCATAGGAGAACTAACATACACATACAGTTCATTATCAAATAGCTTGGGAATCTGGAGCATGGTACTGTAACACCACTGTCGTGTTCGATCAAACCACAACACAAGTGGACAATATATATATAAAAGGTTTATAAAATACATAGAATTAAAAATTATTTCATCGATACGAATATAGTTCAGATAACATAACAAAACGTGGTCTCACTAGAAATACTCAAGTCCTTAAAAGTATTCTCATAGATAAAAATAGAATAACATGTAAATAAATCAGCTTTAAGTGTAGTCGCACACGTACTCTCTGCTACTGTAGTCACCTGTGCCTAACTGCTACTCTCCGGTGGATAGGAACAATCAAAGAATGAGCCACGAATGTTCAGTAGGGAGTTACCTCTTTCAAACAATAGGGGAGATCAATATTTAGGTGGTAACAATAAAATTAACACAATAACATCAAAAATAATACAACGACAATGATGATTAGATAAACCAACATCCACAGTAAGGAATGAATCAATAAGGATATCACATCCACGATAACCAATGGTTATGGACAGTGACTATGAACTCCCTTACAGATATTACGGAGATGGTCGTACCCCCCCACCAAGCAGAGTCGAATCAATCTACACGTAAATCAGTATATGGGTGTGACTGGACCCTCTACCAAACAGAGTCATACCACGCTACACTCCCAACTGCTGATGGAGTGGTGATCCCGTCTAATCACACAACGGATCACGTCCCCTACAACTCACAGTAAGGAATGAATCAACAAAGATATTATAATCACGATAGCCAGTGGTCAGGGACAATGATTATGGACTCCCCTACAGATATTACGAAGACGGTCGCACCCCCCACCAAGTAGAGTCAAACCAATCTACATGTAAATCAGTATATGGGTATGGCTGGACCCCCTACCAAGCAGAGTCATACCACGTTGCACTCTCAACTGCTGATGGAGTGGTGATACCTTCTAGTCACACAACGGATCACGTCCCCTACAATTCAGGAGACCGACTACTGTCATGTCTGACAGTCTCGCTAATCCTGTACAGAAGTAGGGAATCGCCGACTGGTACCAGTCAAATAGAGTCTCACTGCATACGTCCCTCAAAATACCAAAGACTCAGCCACAATAAATATCGAGTCAAGATTACCAAGCGATAGAAAGGAGTCGACTCGATCACAAATCAGACTATTCAGCTAGAAGATATCGTCAAAGGAATGATTTGAGACCACTAATAGAATCAGCATGAAAAATCGAGTTCAACGACTCTTAGACCATCACAATCAAATCTCAAATGAGAAGGTTATGACTATTCAAATGTATATATGCAATTTAGCCACTATATCATTCCAAATTACAATTTCGTTATCAAGATAAATAATTTTCATCAATTCTACATTATGAACAACATCCATTGATCCAGCAATTTATCACCCAAGTTCTTAATAATTCCAAATTTAATCCTTACAGTATATTTTTCACAAAAGTCCCCAATACAATTTGATTCACAAATTAGTCTTTCAAGTTCTAAGTCATAACTAATCCAGTCTATTTCCAAACAAATCATAATTTGATTCCATCGTACAAATTCATCCTCAATGAGATTTAAGAATCCCAATCAAATTTCAACACAATCATAAATTCAATTATCCCAAACCCAAATCAATTTATCAATCAATTTAATCAATCTTACTAAATTCCTCCAATCTAATCTTCAATCAATTTCAATTCCAATTCATAATAGTCAAACTCATTTCAATGAATCAAATCATGAATTCAGATTACTTAGCTTGATCTAAATCATTCACCTTATCATTAGTTCGATTAACTTCAAGCCTGATTCAAACCAATTCCAAAACCAGAATCTAAACCAGAACCGATTCTGAACCAAACTTAAACCAAAACCAACTTTAAACTAAACCAAAACTAAAATCGACTTTAAACTAAACCCAAACCAAAGCCAACTTTAAATTAAACCAAAACCAAAACCAATCATCTTCTTCCTCCTCAAACCCTAATCTAATCTGTTGCCGCCGCCACGCCGCCGTCTCTGCTGGGCCGCGGCTGCCGCCATACCACCGCTTCCGGCATCATCAGATCCGCGTTGCCCCGTGCGCTGGCCGAACTCCGGCCTGCGCAGTCGTGCGCACGCCACCGGCCGCTCCCGACGCTGGGTCCCGTGCTGCCTGCGCACGATGCCTGCGCGCAGCAGCGCCGCACGCTGCCGCACCGCACGCCGCTGCACTGCATGCCGCCGCACCGCACACCGGCGTACCACGGCGCGCCCGCCGCCGTCTCCGCTGCCGGTCGCTGGAGAGCAGCAAACGCTGATGGGAGAGGAAGATGGGGATTTTGCAAATCTAATGCTCTAATCTTTTTATTCTCAAAATATGCCATAGATCAGTATAACACTTTCAAAATTAGATATATTTAATCTCTACTCAGTTTTGTGTAGATCTAAGTTATCATAATCCTCCTAAATATCATTAGAGTCACTAAGTTTACCGGTTATTTAATATAAACTTGTCTAAAGAATAGAGGTAAAGAGAGAACGGATGAAAATAACTCAACCTATCTCGAATCTCGATAACGATCGTCTCGAATCTTCTTGCCACTTCGTAAGCCTTCCCAACGATTGTTCCTTGACTCTCTCTACCTTCAAACCGGCTCTCGATCTGTGAAGATTTAGTGGGTGGTTGTTGCCTATAAATAGAGGCGGTTATTGGGTTGTGGGTTGTGGGTTGTGGGCCCGAGTAATGGGTCGTTATGGAGTAACGGGTGGTTACATTCTTACCCCCTTAAATAAATTTGGTCCCCAAATTTAAAATGAACATACCTCAAAAGATATGAGGGTATTTGCCCTTAATGTCCTCCTCTCTCTCCCAAATGGCCTCGTCCACAGAGTGATGCTACCACCGTACTTTTACTAAAGGGATCACCTTTCTTCTCAACATAAGATTTTTTCGTTCCAAAATCTGAATTGGTTGTTCCTCACAAGTTAAGTCCTCTCTTACCTGTAATTGCTGAAATGATAGTATATGTGTGACATCTGGGATGTACTTCCTCAACATTGACACATGAAAGACGTTATGCACATTAGCCAAGGCTGGAGGTAAGGTAAGTTTATAAGCAACTGTTCCAGTTCTCTCTAAGATCTCAAATGGGCCAATATAACGAGGTGCTAACTTGCCCCTCATCCCAAATCTGATCACGCCCTTTGTTGGAGAGATCTTTAGAAAAACATGGTCGCCCACGGGAAACTCCAGATCCCGCCTCCTGGTATTAGCATGACTCTTTTGTCTACTTTGTGCTGTGAGCAACCTCTCTCGAGTCACCTTAATCTTCTCGGTAGCTAACTGAACCAACTCTAGTCCCAAAATTTGCCTCTCACCAACCTTTGTCTAACACACAGAGGATCTACACTTCCTCCCATACAAAGCCTCATAAGGTGTCATTTGAATACCAGCATGATAACTATTATTGTAGGTGAACTCAGCTAGACACAAATGAGAGTCCCAGCTCCCCTTGAAATCCAGAGGACACGCTCTCAGCAAATCCTCTAGAGTATGGATTGTCCTCTTTGATTGACCATCAGTTTGAGGGTGATATGCAATACTAAAACGTAGCTGCGTTCCCAAAGCTTTCTGAAAACTACCCCAAAATTATGAAGTGAATCTGGCATCTCTATCGGAGATGATGGTAACGGGTACTCCATGAAATTTTACTACTTCCTCCATATATAATTCAGCAAGCTTGTCCAAGGAATAGGTCATCTTGATAGAAAGGAAATGGGCTGACTTAGTTAACTGATCCATCACAACCCAAATAGCATCCAACCCTTTCCTTATCCTTGGTAACCAAGTCACAAAGTCCATAATTATATATTCTCATTTCCATTCAGGGATAGGAAGTGGTTGTAACATTCGTGCTGATTTTTAGTGTTCAATTTTGACATGTTGACACACTAGACATTTGGAAATAAATTCTGCAATATCTCTCTTCATGCCCTGCCACCAATAATTTTGTTTTATATCTTAATATATTTTTGTGCTATCTTGGTATACTGAGAAGTGAGAGTGATGAAACTCGCTTAACAATAATATAAAAATAATCGAGTTATATTTTTGACATTTGACTAATATGTTGTTCAAGACAAAATGATGTTGATATTAATTTTGATTGTGATTTCCAACCAAATGTACTGGTAGGATTTGATTATCTTGTCCATCTGAGTCAGCTTCGCCACGTCGGAGAACACATGAAAACGCGAATGAGAACTCTCGCACTGCTCGCTTTGACCAAGAAAAATCCTAATACCGCTTTGTAGGCCTCTTTCCCTGAAATTCCACGGTGGGCCCTAAGGGCCACCCCTACAAAGCTTTCGGGCACCCCAAAAGGACCTTTGCTTCACATGTAATGCATGCCAAGGAAGCAAACTCTCGTCTTTGTTTTGATCCACTTAACTCCACCTTCAGCCCCTTATCATCTCATGATTCTCGACCCCCAGCCCTCCCGTCACAATCTATTTCCTCTTTCCTCCAAAGTACATCCCCTTGTTTCCTAAGGTTTCTTCTTCATTTCACATCGCATTTACCATTTTTAAATATCATTTAATTCGAAATCAAAATCAAACTCAAATTTAAAATCAAAATTAAAATATAAAAAAATAATTTGATTATTTTTTTAATATTTAAATGCTAGTTTGATCAGTAAATAGTTTAATTTTTTTTTAAAATCTCTATGTCCTTGGATATATTATTTATTAAAATTTGAATGAATAAATATAAGGGTAGTATGATAATTTATTTTTTAAAGTAACGTAAATTATTTTTTTGGTGTTTGAATAATATATTGATTAGAATAGAGTGATCCTAATTCTGATTCCGAATCAAATACACTCGATGTCTTTGCCTATGATGTGCTTATATAACGTTAAATCGCGTTTTACCGCTCGCTAATGAAAAATTTTGACCAATTAGTTTGTAGTTTGACTGTTGAGGGACTTGGTCTAACTTATCATTTTTGAAGGCAGTTGAGTTGATGCACCGTGCTTGAATAGCCTGATAAACCAATAAGATCTAAATCGATACTAATTAACTCGATAAAAAAAAACATTTTAAATCAAACGCTTCTTAAATGACTACATAGATTCTGAAAAAAAAAAAAACGGTGTAGCCATTATGGTTTAGTCATCTCCCTTATGAAAATTTAAGCAAAAGTTGGATCAAATGCGACTTTGTGGCCAATACTCGGCGTGTTTGAGTCAAGTTGAAGTTAGCCTTTGCTTGAATCATGCACTGCATCATATTGATCTAAATATATTCCGAGTATTCAAAGATTTCAAGCTATGCTTGATCAAATCATATCGATTTGAGTCTAGATCACAAACAATGAACAGTATAAAGGTATTTTCCCTTGTATTTAAATGAAAATATAAAGCATACTTATAAAAATTTATTATTTAGAGAGACGCAAATGCAACTTCGATATATATATATATATATATATAAAAACTCGAAGAAAAACAGTGAAAAATAAAAAATAAAATAAAATAAGCGCAAATCCTAATGGAAAGTAACTGGTGCTACAACATGTTTGGCCCGAGCCCGCTTCATTTATGACTCGAGACGGATTTATATGGCAAGGTTCGGACATCGCCGTCAGTAACACTAAATTGCATAAGAGACCTTTGCATTTTTTTTTCTCAAATAATTTATACAAACAAACACCAGAAATATCATTTTATGCAAAAAAACCCCTGAAAACGAATAAACCTGATCCGACAAACTGAGATGATCCAGTCTAACCCTAGTTGACCCATATGGGCTTAAAACCCAAAAGGCGGCTGTGGTTGGAGCGTTGAGATTAGAGATGGCTTTTTAGGGTGGAAAAGGCATCTTTATATTACGATGACGAAGGATGAAATGTGGGTTTGGCGGGGAGGAAGACCGAGCCAAGTGAGTGAGCCCCCCATAGAATTCAGAATGCTGAAACAACTGACTGCTACTTTTGCAAAGAAGCCCTTGGATTCACATATATGTCCTTTGCCCTAACTTTTTTCGACCTTTTCCTCGTGGCTTCTTGTGAATGCAACCCCATCTGTTTGTGAGCTCATGATGAATGGAATAGTAGCATACTCTCATGTTCCTATCATTACTAACCCCTTTACACCCAAATTTTGTTTGCTACTAAGGATTTGAAGGATTTGATTCTCATACAAGATCTCTTCATGCAATCTGTCAGATTCTTTGAGATTCAATATGCATATATAAATAAAAGATCATCCCCGAAAATTTTTACATTTAGACAGTTTTAAAATCAACATTTAAATCTCTTCTAGGATCTTTCAGATCAGCGCTCTCGCCTTTACAAGTAGGGAGAGGTCAGACGCATAGATCTCATATAATTATTCATAAGCACCAATTTTTTGATATGTACGTTGATTTATGTTTGTCTTCTTCAAATGTTTTGTGCTTGAACAAACTAGATACAGCGCTTCATTAATTCTACTACAAACCCATCGTTACAGTCAAATTTTTTTTTTTACCTCAATTACTAAATTTTCTCGGTCAGGGAGGCTACCTACCGTTAAAAGACAATTTTTTTTGTAAACAGGGGTATATATGTAAAATCGCACGTGAGAAATTGCCAAAGCAGAAAAAGTGAAGGGGCGATGTGCAATGAAGAGCAAAAAGTCCCTTTTGCTTTTTTCACCCACTGCAATTCTTTTATTATTAATGATAATTTATTATAATCTTTTTTTCACTTTCACCCTGACCCGAAGAGCCGCTCGAGAATCGCGTAAAAGCGAAGAAGCAGCGAAAAGACGAGCCTCTCCCCGCGCGTGCGCGCGTTCGTGCAATCGCCGGTCGAGGGCCCCAATCCCTTCTCTCCGCTCCATAATCGCCATCATCATTTCGCCGGCCGTCTTTGACGACTACTTTATTCACCAACGATTAAAACAAACAAAAAAAATTTAAGTTTAGTTTTAAAAAAATCCGAGGGCCCCAGCCAATAAAAAGGTGATTTTTGGAGATCCAATCAGGGGGTTTTCAGAAAACATAAGAGTTTAAGGGGGTTATGTGATAAGAAGATTCCATTCACCCGACTGTTGCAATCGCAGCCGTACGATGGGGTTGAGATCCAGAAAAGGAACGGCTGCGAAGCAGCGTCAAGGGGAAAAGGCGGTGTTTATCCCCACACCGGCCTCCCCACTCGAAACCCGACCTTTTTCGGTTTTGCTAAAACGCGTTTTCTTCTTGATATAAATACCCAACACTTCTTCTTCCTCTGCTGTAATCGCCTTTGCCTTCCGAGTGATGGTGGGGGCTCGGTAAGAGGGCAGAGTTTACTGGCGCGGTAGGAGGAGGGCGTATCTCGAGCACGATGAGAGCTGTGCTGAGCACGATCCAGCAGACGCTGACGCCGGAGGCGTCGGCAGTACTCACGGCGGCGATTTCTGAAGCGGCGCGGCGGGGGCACGGGCAGACGACCCCGCTGCACGTGGCGGCGACGCTGCTGGCCTCTCCGGCTGGGCTATTGCGGCAGGCTTGTCTGCGCTCCCACCCGACTTCTTCGCATCCGCTGCAGTGCCGCGCTCTTGAGCTGTGTTTTTCTGTGGCGCTCGATCGCCTGCCTGCCTCGTCGGGGTCGTCGTCGTCGGCGGCGGCGACGGCTCAGGAGCCGGAGCCGCCGATCTCGAATGCGCTGATGGCGGCGCTGAAAAGGGCGCAGGCGCACCAGAGGAGGGGGTGCCCGGAGAGCCAGCAGCAGCCGCTGCTGGCGGTGAAGGTAGAGCTCGAGCAGCTCGTGGTTTCGATCCTCGACGATCCCGGGGTCAGCCGCGTGATGCGTGAGGCCAGCTTCTCCAGCCCCTCCGTCAAGGCCGCCATCGAGGCCAACCTCTCTGCTTCTTCGTCTTCTTCTTCCTCCTCCTCGCCTTCTTCCTCCCTCGTCCTTCACAAGCCTGCCGCAGTCTCGCTTGGCCTTGGCCTCGTCGCTCACCTGCAGCAGCAGCAACCTCCGAAGAACCTCTATATGAATCCCAAGCTGCAAGCGTCCCCGATTTCCGGCGGCGCTGTTTTGGGCATTGCCGGAGCCGGGGAGACCGACGAGGTAACGCGTGTGATAGAGATTCTATCGAGACCAAGGAAGCACAACCCGGTGCTCGTCGGCGACTCCGACCCGGAGGCCGTGATGAAGGAGGTCATCCAGAAGATTGAGCGCGGCGAGATCGCGGCCGTCGACGCCGTAATCATCTCTCTCGAGTCGCATCTTCGACCGATCGATCACGCTCAAATACCCGCGAAGATCAGGGATCTGGGGGATCAGATCGCGGCGCAGATGATCGGAAAGGGCGTCGTCCTCGACCTCGGCGATCTGAGATGGCTAGTGGAAGCCCCCGCCGGCGCGGTGCCGATGGTGGCAGAAGTCGGCCGTGCGGCGGTGGTGGAGATGGCGCGGGTTCTGAATCGATTCTCCGGTGACGGCGCGGGTCCTCCCTGCCGGCTCTGGCTCGTCGGCACGGCGAAATGCGCCACCTTTCTCCGATGCCAGGTGTACCACCCAACCATGGAGAACGACTGGGATTTGCAGGCACTCCCCATCGCTCCGCGATCTCCGGTCCCCATCCTCTTCCCCCTCAGGTCCCCTTCTTCTTCTTCTTCGTCGTCGTCTTTATGGGCATTGAATTCTGGGATTCTGGAAATGGAAATGGTGGAAAAAAGGAGTCATGGGATTTGGAAGTCTGTTGGGTTTTTTTATGGACATCTCCATCTTCCTATCATCGCAGGAAAACTAGCAGCAGTGGAATTCTCAGCAGCTCCGTCGAGTTTCTGGCGCCGTCGAGGGGCTTTCCGGCCGCCGGAGTAGCTCCTCCTCCACAACGGTTTTCGCCGCAGAACACCGAGGCACAGAGATCATCACTTTGCTCTCTCTGCATGGAGAATTACGAGCAGGAGCTCGCCCAGCTGGTCGCCAAGGAATTCGAGAAGTCGTCCTCCGATTCCAAGCCGGAGGTCCGCCCGCCTCTCCACCAATGGCTCCAGATCTCCGCCGGCAGCGCCTCCGCCTCCACCGTCGCCCCTGCTGCCAAGGACCAAGGTCTCAGCTGGAAGCAGAGCACTGATCAGCTATCGAAGCAATGGCGGGAAACCTGCGCCCGGCTTCACCCGGCCGCCGTTGGCTCCAGCCAGCCGACGATTCCAGTCCCGAGTGCTTGTAATCCAATCATTTTGTCCCGCCAGCCATTCCTGCCAAAGCCACTGGTGCCGATCATTGAGGATACCCTTCCGGCGTGCCCGCCCGGGAGCCCGGTGAAGACCGACTTGGTCCTCGGCCGGCCGAAGAACTTAGAGCCACCGAAACAAGCCGCCGGCCAATTTGACATCGACGCGTTCAAGAGCCTGTTTACAGGCATCACTGAGAAGGTCAGCTGGCAGCCGGAGGCGGCTTCGGCGGTCATCAACACAGTGCTGCAGTCGAAATCCGGCAACGGAAAACTCCGGGGGGCGGGTGCCAAGGGTGACACATGGTTGCTTTTCGTCGGCCCTGATCGAATTGGCAAGATGAGGTTGGCTTCTGCTTTGTCTGAGCTATTGTTTGGCATCGGCCCGGTCACCGTGAGCTTCGCCCGGCCACGGCTTCACCGCGACGACGGCGAGTCCGACGTGAACCTCCGTGGTCGGAGATGGCTGGACAGGATTGTAGAGGCCGTCCGGCAGAACCCGTTTTCTATGGTAGTGCTCGAGGACTTTGATTTAGCAGATGCGCTGGCGCGGGGAACGATCAGACGCGCCACTGAGCGTGGCCGGCTCGCGGATTCCTACGGCCGGGAGGTCAGCTTGGGGAGCGTCGTCTTCGTCCTCACTGCCGATTGGATCCCCGACGATCTCCGGAGCTCGCAGAGCTCGCTGCTGCAATGCGAGGAGAAGATACTCGACGCCGCCAGCACCGGGTTGCAGCTCGAGCTTTCGATCGGAGAAAGGACGGCGAAGCGGCGGGCTGATTGGCTCTGCGAGAACGAGCGGCCAGCGAAGCCGAGGAAGGAGCTGGATCTATCACTAGACTTGAACTTGGCATTGGCCGGCGGCGGGGAGGAGGAGGCCACAGAGGGCTCGCGGAACTCCAGCGACCTCACCGTTGAGCATGAGCAGGAGCACGTGCAGCTCTCCATCAAGCAGCCGGCCTCGGCGGTGCCGGAGCTGATTGAACTAGTGGACTGCACCATCGTCTTCAAGCCAGTAGACTTCGCCCCGCTCCGCCGGCGAGTTGCGGACGAGATAACCACAAAATTCACTGCAATCATCGGGAGCTCGCGGTCTATCCGGATCGACGACGACGTGCTGGACCAAATGGTCGGTGGCGTCTGGCTGGGCGGCTCGACGGGCAAGCTAGAAGAATGGTCCGACAGAGTACTAGTTCCCAGAATCGAACAGCTGAAGAGCAATCTGAAAGCCGACGAGCCCTCGATCACAATCCGGTTATCGTCTGTTAAAGGCGGCGGCGGCGGCGGCGGCGATTGGCTGCCAAGCAGGGTGACGATGGCCATGGACGGCCTAGGAGCTTGACGGGGAATTTGAAATTTGTTGGTGGGCTATGTGTAAATATGAATGAGGTGAGGTTAACAGTGATATACTATATATTTGTTTATTTTTTTAGGTGGTTAGTTACTTAGTTAAGCTAATAGTTTTTGTATGCGACCATTGTTAATCTTGTCGTTAATAAGAGGACAGCAGCATTGTTAAGTAATCACTGTGCATGATTAATGTTTAAGTTTATCTTAAGCATCGGGATTAAGGAATAAATAAAAAAGAACAGGATTTAGAGTATTCGCAAGTAATCACGGTGCAGAAAGCCAGTTCAGTTATTATTGTTAATACAAAATTGTTCATATTGGAAGTATAAATTTGTAAAAAATTATCTCAAATAAAATATTTTTATTAGCATAAAAATTAAATTATACTCATTTGATTTTAATTTGTACATCAATTGAATTAATATAAAAAATTAGTAATTTTATTTTAATTTTTATAAAGATGAATTGTCTTTATAAAATTAAAAATTTAATTTTATCAAACCGGCTATTTAAACTAAATGAGGACAATTTAATTTTTTTATATTTATTTAATCGATAAAATAAAAATAAAATAAAATGTTTTTAAAATATTTAATTTAGGTAATTTTTATAAATTTATACTACAAGTCTAATATTTTTCACTACTAATAAAAGATAGATTATTTTTCATAAATTTAGATAAAACGTGTAAGTTCTCTCTCAAAAAATCTAGGATTTATTATAAATGGCACCCTGAATTTTTTTCAAAATTATATATAAATCTTCTAATTCTAAGTAACTATAAATAACTCTTTCCGTCTATATGTAACAAAATTTCCTATTAGCTCCTATCCATGCTCAAAAGTTCTTGAAGCAAAGCTTATTTCGACAATTTTTTTCATAAATCTCTCTATTCTTCTTTTTAAATAGGAATGAGTTAAAAAAATTTGCATATCTTGATCTTAATAAAAAATAATTAAAAACGTTTTGGAGTAGAATTAGAGGACTTATACATAATTATTTAATCTCAAGAGAGCTATATATAATTTTGAAAGAATTGATATTAAAGAAAATTGGAAATGGGAGAGGCATGGGCGTGAGGGCCAAGCTGATGCAAGATCCTATGTGGGGTTGCTTTGGTGAAGCCTATTTTTCAAAATCAACATTAGTAAATTGTTTTTATAAAATAATTTTTTTTAATATATTATTTAAATTTTTATAATAATTTAATTTAATAATGATGTAAAATAAGTCATATTAATTTTATAAAAAAATAATTCTAAAAAATATTGATCATGATCCCGATCTCAAATCAAACAGTGCCTTAGAGTTCATTTTTACATTACGTACCAGACATGGTAGTTTTATTTGTCTCTCTTTTAATCTTCATTTTTTTTTCTTAACAAAAATTATAGAATCGCCTTTAATTAAAAAAAATATTTTTTATATATTTCTACAAAGTCATGATATTTTTATTATATTTTTGTAAAAATTATAATTTGTTGTATATCTCTAAAAAGAGATATTTTTTCAGAATGTTCTTTTGAAATTTTATATACTCATGAAATGTTTTTTCAAATATTTCTCTTAGAAGGGCATTTGAGAAACAAATAAAATTTTTTAAGATATTAAAAAAAATTCTAATGTATCTTTATAAAATCGTGACATTTTTTCTATACCACTATAAAACTTGTAATTTTCTCTATATTTCTGTAAAATTTTGGTTTTTTATTAAATGTCCTTCCCAGAGCGGTATTTTGAAAAAAGAACAGAACTTTTCAGGAGCGTACGAGAAATTCGGAGGGTCATTTGAGCGAAAAAAAATTTATTTTTTAAAAATATACAAAAATTAAAATTTTTACAAAAATTATAGAAGAAATAACATGACTTTACGGGATATACAAGAAATCTTTTCTATAAAAAACAAAAAAAAAAAAAATTATATGAGTACAAGAGAAATATCATGAATTTGCTGGGATATACGTAAGAATTTTTTCTCTAATTATACAGGTGAATTAGTTTGATAATTATACCAGTCTCTGTTTCTATCTTAGAACTCTCTTCGACGAGAGCAGTGAAATTATTTTGATTAAGGCTGGAATAAGATTGCTATTTTTGGATTTATTTCCTCCATCCAAATGGGCCCTTTATTAGGATATACACTGCTCAATCATAATCCATTCAATTCTCTGTCTCGTATATGAAAAAATGGCTAAGTTTCCAAACGAGTTACGTGGCTGAAGTGATTAGAGATGATGATGAAGGCTTCTCGAATATATTGTCAGTGGACTCATTAAAACCAAACCATGTGGGATTAAGAACTAATTAATCTTCGTTATTGTCACTAATCCGTCGATATTTCGCCCCTTTAGATTCTTCAATGAGAGGGTAAACATTGACCCCAACGTTTGATTTTTCTAATAATAAATTGTTGTACATTTTTAGCCCTTAGTCTGGTACAAAATATTATAGCAAAATAAGAGTTAAAAATGGACGAGAATTATTGTTTATTATTGTTGATGGAGTATGATTCATTATTCATTTTGGTTTTGAGATCTTTATCGGCTAAATTAATTCGTCGTCAATACCTATGAAAAAAATTATTAGAAACTCTTCAACAACGATTACTCCGAATCTCAAGTTAATAATAATTAAATTTAAATTGAAGACGAAGAAAGTTGAATATTAGTCTTTACTATTGTAAATATCTCTCTATTTATTCAGATAGTTCAATGTATTCGAGATTTTTCAATCTCAGTTAAGATATCTATCGAATCTCTTGTAATTGATGATGGTGAATTTTGGATTTTTCATAATCCTATTTTAGGCTATAAAATATATGTTATCTTCTTAGTTAACATAATCGATTGTCAATAAATCGAGATTCTCAAGCCTCATAGTTCACCTCAATATCAATCTTTGTAGAATTCATCCAACTGTAATCACTTCGGAGACCAGCTCAGCTCAAGATTTTGATTAGTCTTATTGACAGTTCAATCCACGGATATGGTTTCAATTTTTTAACTCAATAAAATTAGTTTAGTATATCATGAATTTTCCTTTTTTTTTTTTTCTCACTACTTGGATTTCCATTTGAATGCTATTATCAGTAAATTAAGTCAATTTCAAGATGAATATTTTTGATAATTTTATTTTCTTTTTATCATTTTTAATTTGTTACTATCGAATTAACACAACATAAAAGTGATTTCATCGAAAGTGTGAACTAACTAATTATTTTGCTATTTATAGCTGAGGGCACATTGAGGGAGGAGTTTTTTACAAAAATAATATCGAAAGGGAGTTATTTGCATTTTATTGAATTTTGCATGGGCTTCTTTAGCTTTATATTGGGTTTTGTACCCGCACGCCAAATAGTACTACCAAATTACTCACTCTCTCTCTACTCTCAGAGGATGCGGGGCCTCACGCTCTTGAAAGCTCTCTCACAAAGCTCAAGCTCTTGTTTGGTTGGATCTCAAGCCTATGATCATTTTAAACTCATCGGACTATTTTTTAAATATTAAAAAATTAATCAGATTAATATTATTTAATTAAATTAAATTATAAATATAAAAGGACTAAAATGTCTTTATTTTCCCCGAAGAGCTCGGCCGGCAAGCTTGGCAGGCGAGCTCGCTGCCTGAGCTGTCCGGTGAGCTCGCTGGCGAGCTACTCGCGTGAGCTCGGGGCCTAAGCTCGCCTACAAGAGCTCGCCACCCGATCTGTTCGGCGAGCTCGCCGGTGACCTCGTAGGAGAAGACGGAATCGGCGGCGGCGAGGATGACTACCTATTTAAAGAGAAAGCTGATGACAAATTTGTCCAGTAAAAATTTAAACCACCCGCTAGGCAGATCAGTAACCAAACAAAATTTACTTGACCGGATTATCGTTTTATACTTTATCCATTCTTTTGACCTTGACCTCCAACCAAACGGGCCTCAACTTTTTAGCCTACTTGGATTTTTGCTTCATAGTTTTTTTTGAAAAAATTGCTAAAAATTTTTTAAAATTTTTTTATCAAGTTTTTATTTTTTTAAAATTTTTTAGCAATTTTTTAAAATTTTTAAAATTTAAAATCAGTTTTTTAAATAATTAAATTTCTAAATAAATATGTGAATTTATTATTATTATTATTATAAATATTATATTTTATATATAAATATTTTAACTCATATATAAATACTTATTTATAATGTAAATTATTCATATATGAGATAAAATATTTATATATAATGATAAACTCATAATTTTATTTAAAAAGTTAATTGCTTTAGAAACTAATAAGAAATTTTAAAAACACGAGTGATCAGGAATTTCAGAAAATTTTAAAATTTTTTTGATAATTCTCTCCAGTGTTTTATATCTATTGTAAACAATTTTTAAAGATCGATTTAATTTAAGACTACTAAATATAATAATAATCGTGATTTATAAAAATATTTTAATTTTTATTTAAGAAATAATTAATTAATTGTGATTAGGTTGAGATGATCTCATTCCAAAAATCCTCTGATATAGTCTAATATCAAAGATTTAAGCAATTCAAACAACGTGGGAGACACGATTTGACCGATTTGAATGAAGTCACGAAATTTGTTGAAGTTATTCTGCATGAAAGTCCAAATTAATGATGCAAATGCGTACGATGGGTCCCTTCTCAATCGATCAAGCGATGTAGAGAGGCATAAATATTTGGCAGGACATTCGAACAATTAGATATGGACTGTGTCTGGCCTTGTTTGTGTGCTTGTCTCTCTTGTGGGCTCAAGTTTGAAGCTTTTCGGCATCTTTTCTCTACCTATTATTAACATTTTTTTGATAAATTTATTAATGTTTTGTTGTTCTCGTTGTCTTGTGTTAGATTTATGTCTCTTCACTGTATATCGTCTCTTTCGATAAGTTTCGACAATGATAGATTGTTCGGAGCGTTTGATTTGAGATGATTTTATTTTTTAATCGAAAAAACTATTCTTATTTTAAATTAGAATTAAATTAGATATATTACTTCAAAATAAAATCATCTTGTTTTTTAATCTCAAATTAAATGCTTTCCGAGATTATAATTTTTAAAATATAGTATTTATATTTATGTATTATCTTATAATATAATTTATTTATAATTTAATGGTTAAGAACTTAGTTTTGGATCAATGCGACTTGAGTTTGGACCCTACTTGGAACAATTTCTTATTTTTTCATATTTTAAATACTTTTTTATCCCAAAAATTTTATTTACTGACTTTTTAAAAATATATATGTATATAAAAAAAGTTTATAGTTTAAAAATTTTTAACTTAAAGTCAAAATTTAGTAAAAAATTTTAAATAATAATTTAACTAAAATCGAAATGAGTTGTTTTCGATGGAAATGGGCTAGAACAATAAAAATCGTATCGACTTCAATAAATATCGAAACTGATTTCGAAACCAAAAATTAAAACCTTATTTCAAATATCACAGTTAGTGTAGTTGAGGAGTAATGAGATACCATGAACTATTTTGGTTGAACTCGAACCATACAAGCATCTCTTAATTATCTTAATGTGAATTAATAGTGAGACTTGTGGCTATATAATGACTATTAAAAAGTACCTAATGAAGTTCTTTTTTTCTGCATAATCCAAAATATTGCCTGACGCCGACCGTATCCATACCGTATATCATCAATAGTTATTGGTACCGGTATACCGCGATTTTTTTTGGTCAGAAATTCTATAAAATAATAAAAAAATTATTGTCATATAATCTCTATTTAAGTTCAAGCTGTGTAGACCAGAAATCTCCACAAAAGCAAATTGGTAGCCCAAATTCAAACCGTGAAGAACAAATTTGAGCTTGACGTGAGAGGATGTGGTGGCACCTTGCCCTTCTCGTCGAGGATTTATGCACATACACCCTTGTCATATAATTTATTAAGTTTGAGGTCGGTTCATCCTTATACATGAGTCAGTGATCCACCCAAGGCAGCGGGGATCGTTATGAAATTCTCATATTTCCATGGGTATATATGCAAAAAGTACACCCTGATAATCAAGAGCATGGCCCATGGCATTTGGCGACAAAATACAACATTTCATTATGATTCTTGACGGATGAGCCAACAAAAACTTTGCAAAAAAGCCCCTGTAGCTATGAAAGTAAGATTTGAGACCCGTTTCAGGGAACTTTTGATACAAACATTTTGTTTACAAATAAATGCAAAAAGGCAAGGCCCCAATTCCAACCACTTTGCCATGTGCCTCCGTTCATTGCCTTCTTCCCACACTTCCCCGTTTCCACGTTGCGCGTGCGCTACTTCCGCTCACTTCCACGACTGATCAAAAATGAAAGCTTTGAGTACGTGTGGCATGTAAACCCTTAAAGTCGTGGATCTTCTTTTATTCTTTTTCTTTCGATTATTGCTGGTCAAATTCTTTTAAAAAATATTTTATAATAGACTTAATTTTTTCTATATATACTTTTATTGCGCTAAATATCGATGTTCATTATAATTAATAATATAAAAGAAAAATGCAAAATAAGAAAAATAACATATAAAAGATTTATTTGATTTGATCTACGACCTACTTCATTAGCGAAGGCGATTCGGAGGATACTATATTGATGAGAAAGAAAGAGAAGATTACAATGATGGATGCGAAATTCTAATATCACAAATTCTCACGGAGACTAAGTAGTCTAGTCGTCAAAAGATATTTTGAGAGTCTTGATATATATCTCTCTATTTCACTCTATAAATATCCTATTCATTTAAGGGTTTCAGTAAAGTGAAATAACGAGACATAGATCAAGATTCTCAAAACGTCTTGTGGTGGTTAGACTACTTAGTCTTCTATGAGAGTTAGTGATATTGAAATTTCGCCTACATCATTGTAATATTCTCTTTCTTCCTCATCAATACAATATCATTCGGATCGCCTTCGTCAGTGGAGTAGGTCGTAAACTAAACCATATAAATCTTTTGTGTGTTATTTTTTTTCTTTTCTATTTTTCTTCTACATCATGTATTGTGTTGGACATCAATATTTAGCGCAACAAACTGATATCAGAGTTTGGTTCAATATATTTACTACGAAGTTTGATATAGAGAAATTCAATGAAAAGTAAAGATTTTATATTTGGCAAGCAAGAGTTTGTGCAATTCTTATTCAACAATGGTTGAGAAACACATTGGAGGATGTCAAGCCTGAAGATATCACCGAAAGTGTCTGAAATAATCAGAAGGCTAGTGCACAAAGCACAATCATTCTCAGTCTCACCGATGAGGTACTCTATCCATATCTCGATGAAATATCACCTTTAGAGTTATGAAAAAAATTAAAGAAACAATATTTGAGTAAGTCTATCTCAAATCAAGTTTACTTAAAGAAGAAACTTTTCAATTTTTGATTAAGAGAAGATACGAATATAATTGATCATCTTAATACATTCAATAAACTAGTCCCTCAATTATTAAGCATTGATGTTAAAATTGAAGATGAAGACAAGACAATTAGTTTATTATCGTCTCTACCTTCTTCTCTCGAGAATATGAAGACTACTCTCATGCATGACAAGAATTTAAAATTTAACGATATTTTTGCTACCCTTCTATCTAATGAATATTTAAAAAGATTAAAGGGGATGTGCCACACTCAGAAGTATTGATTGCCAGAGGTTGTACCAAAGAAAGATAAAAAATAAAGAGAAGATGAAACATGTAATTAAAGAGTGTTGAAAGCTCAAAGCAAAGAAAGAGAAAAAATGTCAGTCTAAAGAGTACGCCAAAGAACAAGTGTCAGTTGCTGAAGAGAGTTCCGATAATGAATATGGTAATATTCTCTTTATTAGTTCTGATTTTAATCATTACCATGAAACTTAGATTCTTGATTCTGGTTGTTCTTATCACATGTGTCCCAATAAGGATTGGTTTGAAGACTACAAGTCTTATGATGGTGATTTAGTTTTGATAAGTAATAATAATTCATACAAAATTGTTAGAATTAGAATAATCAAAATCAAGATATTTGATAATATTATTAGAACTCTTACTGACGTTAGACATGTTCTTGATTTGAAAAAAAATTTTATCTCTTTAGGTCTTTTGGATTTTGCTAGCTAAAAGTATTTTGTTGAAGGTGGAGTTCTTAAAGTTGCTAAAGATTCATTAATAGTGATGAAGGGCCTAAAACATGAAAATTTGTATGAGTTAGTATAAAAAATCGTTGAATATAGGGTAGCAATTTCTCAGATTTCTTATGATATAACCCACTTATGACATATGCGTCTCGATCATATGAGTGAATAAGGTTTAACTGAGTTCAATAAAAGAAAATTACTGAAAGGCTTCAACTTATGCAAATTAGATTTCTGCGAATATTATTTTTATGGTAAATATTTCAAAGTAAAATTTAACACCAGTACTTATTGCACTAAAGACTTAATTGATTATATTCATTCTGATATGTGGTGCTTTTCTATTTCATCAAAATCTGATGCTCATTATATTATTAGTTTTATTGATGATTTTTTCAAAAAAGTGTAGATTTTTTTTGCATCAGAAAGCCAAAGTGTTTTTTCTTTTCAAACGATGAAAAACTTCAGTTGAAAAAAAGGCTGACAAAAAAATCAAATACCTCAAAAGTGATAATGGCGGATAGTACAAATCAATAGAGTTTTTCAAATTCTGTGAAAATGAAGTTATCTAACGCCACTTTACCAACCCAAAAAAATCTCAACAAAATGGTGTGGTTTAAAGGATGAATAAAACTTTATTGGAGAAAGCACGTAGCATGTTCAGTACATCTAATCTTGACAAGAATTTTTGGATAGACTCAGTCAATACAACATGTTTTATTATGAGTCGCTCTCCTCAAACAGCCATTGATTACAAAATTTCTGAAAAGGTATGGACTAGTGAACCTGCAAATTACTTTTCTTTAAAGTTTTTTGGTTGTCCTACTTATGTGCATGTCGTCAAGGACAAGTTAGACACACATTCCAAAAAGTGTATTTTCCTGGGTTATGCCAAAGGTATTAAGGGTTATTGTTTATGGAATTCTACTATTTTTAATGTAATTATTAATAGAGACGTAGTATTTGATGAAAGTGTTATGTTAAAATCTCTCGAGAAAGATCTCAGTGATATAATGCAAGTGGAGCTGGAGCATGTAGTTCATTCAGAAGAAGATATTCAAGGTGTGTCACATTCTCAGAAAATTCTAAGAATCAAGGGGAAGGCATCTGTTGAAGATTTAAATTTAAAAAAGAAGAGAATTTGAGCCAAGGTGGAACTGGTCAAAAATTCATTAGTTTGAGTCACACGATGAAATTGGTCGAGTAAAAGAATTTTTGATTAAAAGTATTAAAATTGATGTGGTTAAATTACATCTGAAAGGAAAAATTATTTTAATGTCAAGTGTGATGAATTAGTCTCATATCGGGTATTGAATAGATAGAATCCAATGTATATAGTGAAAATGCCCATATTCTAGAGTTTAAGTTTTTGGGATGGTTTAATGTCCAGTCTATATTATTCCGATTGAATACTCTTTCGACTCCCCCAATACACCTCTACTAAATTGTGTAATTGCACAGTCAACTTTCAAAAGTCTAGGTGGGGATATATACAAAATATTCCAAGGTTAGTGAAGGACTATATAAGTCGATGTAGAAGAAACTTTCATAGGTTTAAAGCACCGTTTGATTTGGGATCAGAATTATGATTAATATTTTTTAAAATTATTTTTTCTTACAAAATTAATATTACTTATTTTACACCCGTTATTAAATTAAATTATTATAAAAAATTAAATAGTATTTCAAACTTTAAATTATTGTAGCATTAAGTTTGATAAAAAGATATTAATTTACAAAAGTAATTCACTAGTCTTAATCCTGATCTTGATATCGAACCAAACAGTACCTAAAAGATTATTTCGATTTTTAATTGCAAATCAAATGATGTCTTGGAGTGTGTTTGGTAAAAAATAATCCAATTAAAGAGAAAAAAAGATAGTCAAATTATTTTTTTAATATTTAATTACTAATCGAATTAATGAAAATCATTGGAAAGACTAATATTTTTTTAAAAATTGACCCTACAATAATTTAATATTCACAAGACTAATTAATTATTCATAATAATTTATTTTAATAGTAAATTAAAATAACTAATTTTAATTTTTTAGTAAAAAATAATTACATACTTAGTCTAATTATTTTTTTGGTATTTGGCTATGAATCCCACTAGGACTAAGACTAATCTCAATTCTAATCTTAAACCAAATGATATTTTAAAGGACTTCTACGCAATATTGAATGGTTTCAGGGATTTATACATGGTTAACCAGGAGAAATGTTGGAAGGTGCCCTGTTGAGATTTGAAACTAGGAGAAAGGAAACTTTTGCATGTACACCCCTGAAAAACGGGAAATTGTACAAAATCCCCACAAAACTGTACTGTCTACCAACTTAGGTCACTAAGCTAAATCATCATTATGAACTATGAAGTGAAAGTTTTCTTTTTTGCATGGCATTTTGACGGAAATGTGCAAGTCCAAGGGGATGAGGGCAAATAAGGCATCATATATATATCTACAGGGGTGTATTTGCATAAAAACCAAGAAAGAAAGTAGCCCTTGACTAACCTAAGCACAGGAAAACAGCGCAAGGAATATTTCAAACCTAGTGGCCTATCGGAAGAAGATTTTGCTCAATTAAATATTTTTTAATTCATTGGAAAAAAAACTCAAAACTTTTTGCTGACAAAAGGGCACATATCCATTATATTCTCTTCACAAGGAAGAAAGAATGACAGAAAGAAGATGGATTGAGAGAGACATTGCCTTAAAAAAGATTCATTCGAGAGTTGAAGAATCTACCTCATGGGCAGCCTTTTTCCCCCTCTTTCATAGCTTTGTTGCATATATCCCCTTGTGAAATTGCAAAAATAATGAGTCATTTTTAGTTACCAAAGAAAGTTGGTTTTTGAAATTTTGCTGGTTCGCAAGGAGGTAAATGCAAATAACTTTTTTTGTTTTTTTAAAAAATATTTTGCAGAAGCTTTGCCTTTTTTGGCTCAGCCTTTTGTGATACACTTTTAGCTTGCAACTCAACTTTTCCTCAAAAAAAAAAAAGGGAAGAGACACTGAACTCTCAACTTTGCATAGCATCCAATGGGGATTTCATGATGAGTTTGTTCATGGAAAGGAGATGTGTGCTCACTTTTGGGATGATTCAGGGGAAAAAGTATGTTTCCAATTCTTTTTACTTGTCAGATTGTTCTGATTTTTAGCATTATTAGGGTCTTTTTGCATATACCACCTTGTAAATAAATGAAATCACCATCGGCCCCCTGAAATGAAAGAATTTATTTCACATGACTCCCTGATATATATATATATATTTTTCCATTTTTGCTAGTAATTTCACAAATGGCAAGATAATAGTGGTCCAATATGGCTCTAGAAGAGCATCATTCCATCACATTGTCCACACACAAGAAAATGACTGATCAAATCAACACACTTGCAACAACAACATTACTCTCAAGATACATGCATTGAGTCGTTGTCCATCCAACACAACCATACCGTACTTGTTCCCTTGCTGATAAGCAAACTTGTCTCATTAAGAACATGCTGGGATCTTATGTCCTTATTATTAAGTGAAGAAGAAGAAGAAGAAAAAGAAGAAGAAGAAAGAAGAAGTCACCCTTGCTTTCCGTGGGAACAAGTCAAGCTACACTTTGTGATAAAAGCCACAAAGGGAGGAAGCATGCCATTGTTATCAAGTGAAGAAGAAGAAGAAAGAAAGAAAGAAGAAGAAGGCATCCTTCCTTTCCATGAGAACAAGTAAAGCTACATTCTGTGACAAAAGCCACAAAGGAAGCATGCCATTATTATCAAGTGCAGAAGAAAGAAGAAGGCATCCTTAGTTTCCATGGGATGAGCCAACTGCCAATGAAAAGCATGGAACATGGGAGACAAAATCCAATCTTTCCTTTGAAGCTTTTAAAATCAAGTTGTTTCGCGATGGATGAGCCAACTGCAAACCTCGTTCGATGCGTTAGGGTTCTAGTAGCAAAAAAGCCCCTGTAGCTCTGAAAACAAGTTCTAGGTCCCTCACATAAGGGGCTTTTTTGAAAATGTTTTTTTTTTTTATAAATGCAAAAAGGCAGGGGGGCCAATTTCAACCACTGCATCATGTGCCTCCATTCATTGCCTTTTCTACACTTCACCACTTCCATGACTTACATGTGTACACACACTCGTACAAGCTGCAAGTAACTAGTTACCGTTGGATCAATTTTTTACAGTTAGATTTGAATCAGATGACAGCTGATTGCTCACACGCAACTGACATCAATTTGAACAGGTCCACGTCTTTGATCGTCCAAATTCAACAACTAATGGAACACACCCCTGCTTTCCATGAGAACAAGACAAGCCTCTCTTTGTTGGAGTGGGGACAAAACACAGCGACGAAGAGCAAAGCATTTCATTATTGTGTTTTGTCTCGTTGAATATGCTTCCAAGACCAGCCTCGAACTTCAAATCTTACTTTCTCTCTTCTTTTTTTTTGTTTTTTTTTTTTTTTTTTTATTCTCTCCGTATGAAAGTGAATACTTAGATGAGTACTTAATATGGTTTTAAGTTTCAGAATCGTGTAAGTTTTAGTTAAGATCGTAACAAAATAATTCCAAGAAATCGATTCGTAAAATGTCCAAAACAACTGAAATTTAAAATCTTAATATTTTGGATAACAAAAGTACACAAAGGTAGGATGAGTTTTCTGTTGGTAACCCCAATATTGTGATTATTTACAAAAACATACTTTCAATTTGCATTTTCATAGCAAAAAAGCCCTCTTGATTATCTGTTTTCCTTCTTATTGTTTACTTTTTTATGGTCCATACATGACTTAGAAATTATCAACTAGCTTTTGTGTAAATTGGAAGTTGGAGTGAAAAAGCCGCAGATAGTGAAGAACATAAAGACTCTTAGAAAGCAAACTAATTATTTCATTGACTACAATTAAGCAAAAATCTAAAATGCTAGTGCTTACATCCAAATAACCTAAAAGGTAAGGGGTTATTTGCAACAAACCCCAAATAAATTATTGGCCAATTTTGAGCCGTGTGAGATGAATTGTCTCCAAATGGAAGATGCTTTGGACCATGAACAGTATATTTTGGAAGAAGGGGCTTGCAGGCCCAAACAACATCAGCTTTCTCTGGAGTTCCGCTGATCATTGCTATGATCAAAGTACCAAAACTACGGATGTCCATCATTCCAGGGCGAGATACACCTGCAACAAGTCCACAAAAGAATACAATTAGACTTACAAATGCCTTTCCTTGAAAGAAGCAACGAGGCATATGTCCTGAATATAAGTAAATATGGAAATGTTGTCCAAGATTTAATGTGGTTAAGCTTGTCTAATTTTCATTTCATCAGATCCCAGGTGCCATGAGTAAATATGGAAATATGGAAATGTTGTCCAATAGGCAACAAGGTTGCAAAAGAGTTGTAGTGAAATCAGCCAATCAGCCCAGCCAAGAGAGATTGAGGTGCCATGAGGCCACCACCTCCCAGCCTCCAATAATCATGTGCCACAGCATCTTCAAAACTGATAAATATTTGGATCTAGCATGAGAAAGAATAAAAAAATATATATACGAGACCCCAGCAAAAAAAAAAATCTTGTCTAAAATGTTGAGTTTGTAGATAATAGGCAATCATATCAAATCATTTATTAACAATAGATAATACCCAAATTATTTGGGATCAGTCCATAATGCACTACCCATACACTTCATTTGCTGACCACATAATTATGTCAAGAATATAATGTGTATCTCTAGAGCAAGGATTTGGCAAACAACACAACAAAACCCAATACAATAAGGAGTTGCATAACCTAGCATATTATAGTAAAGGGAAGGAAAAACAAACAAGAAAAAGAATTGACGGAAATCCTTGATATGCCAACAAACAAGAGAAATAAATAGATCCTCGGAAACATATGCATATAGCTGAGTGGGAGGAATAAGTACATCACATCTCAACTTAGGTCAGTTATTAAGCCACTTCCCAACCAAATAACTGGATTTTTCCTCATCTAAAGTAATCTACTCAGACCTTGCTTGTGTAAACCAAAATAGTTACTGGTTGCTAGTAACAAGTATCAAGCATGCTTTAAGTCATGCTTATAATGGCAAAAAAAAAACAACCAGCAATTGTTCAAATAGTCTTGTATGAACATATGGGTAGTAATAGTGAATTTGCTAACTTGCTAAATGAGTTGACTAATATGCATCAATAAACTCAAAGAAATGCCCAAATATAGAAAGTTCATGGGAGGAAGCTTGGTTGACTATACATCAAGAATTCATTAGTAAAAAGGGTATTTATAAAAGAACATTCATTCTTCAAGAAATATTACAAAATCTTTTGCATGACAAGCATCATGATGAAAATTCAAACATCCATACTGCAATTCCTCTTTCATTAAGAAGACTTGAACCGATAGTCAGCAAACAGTTGAGATTTTTCTCTCCTCCCTTAACCTATTAATCTCCTTGTTTGTGAAAGAGATGATGAACAAAAGATGAAACAGCTATGATGTCAGATTTATCTAAACATTTGTGTCAAGTTTGCAGTTGGATAAATCTTCGACTTCAAAGTTGAGCAAGGTTCTCAAGTTGCACTTCTAATTGTTGTCCTTTTCGTCGTTTGGGAAGACAAGGTAATTTCAACATGATCCCAACAAGCTCCAAGGTGGATGTTGTGTGTGAGTTGTATGTCAAATACAGCATTCTGGGTTTTAAACAATTTGTACATCCAGTTGTGCATGAAGACAAAACACCAAAGCCATAGCGATACCGGTTAATCGTGGAGGAAGAGGCACTTTTGACATTGTGGAAGTCATTCAACCGTCATCTGATAAAGGCTTTGTAAATTCATGCCCTTTTTATAGAAAAGTGAAAGGGAAGACATTGGATGTCAAATACATACTCTGAAAACTACTAACATCCTTGAAACCTTGTCACTCCAAATGCAGGAATAATACTAAGAGCAGAGCATAAATACAACATATTTGTAACATAGGAATTTGCGGCATCCATGTTGTCTGCATAATGGTTGTTGGGGCATCCAACTGCAACTAAGAAGGACCATATAATACTAAAATGCTACAGAAAGCTGTGCATACAGAAAAAAGATATATATATATATATATAAAGGGATGAATTAGCACACCAGTCTTGATGAAAAGTGGATCTGTGTATATTGGAGACAATACTTTGCTGGTAGTCTGGCTGTAACTGCTCCACCAAGATATCACCAAAGTCCGTGCCAAGCAAATACCATAGGATTGAAGTCCTGCTAAGCACATGTTCATGTAAAATATATGAGTTACCAAAGTGTCATCATAAATAAAAAGAGAAAATAATAAAGAAACAGAAGGAGGAGGCCTTCTAGTTGAGCAATATCAAAGTGTTTATGACAAACCTTATCAAGCACTATGCTGCCTACTTCAAGATTGCCAACTACAAAGGTGGATCTTGAGAGGGGAGAAACATGAACAGGCTAGCCAATTGAATGGTCACATTAATTTCTCAAACGCCTTGTAAATCTACCTGTGTGGCAAGAAAGAATCACGAATAATCACAAATATATATATATATATATATATATATATATATAGTATATGAAATAACAGAATTACAATAAAGGAAACTGTAGGAAGGATTGATTTATTGCCCGTGATCAAGTTCTGCAGTGTGTCCAAGGAATGGCATTCATACACCAGGCCCAAGAAGTCATCTTCCTCACATAATCCATAGAGCTTCACCATGTTGGGATGTTGCCTCATTTTCTCATCCATCAGCAGCTTGACTTGATCCTGAGATTCAAAAACGTGTAAAAATTAAAGAAAATCACAGGCATTCAAATTGAATGAATGAAATCAAATACACAGGAGTACCACCCAGAGCTCAAAAGAATGAGGTGTGTACCTCCATATCTCCACAAGCACATCAATTGCAGACATTGAGCTGTCTTTAAGGACAAAAGCTTTGGCATGGTAGACATGGCTTTTGTTGGTATCAGACTTGCCAAGGAGGTTGGCTTTGCTAAAACCGTGAACTACTTGATTTCCTTATACGCGAACACTGGGGCCACCAGAGAAGGTAGCAGCATCCAAGTCTGGCAAGAAACCCTCTGCCAATAAAGGGAATAGCGTCAAATCAAAGGCATTGTTCTAGGAATCATGAAATTAGGGTTAAGAAGTGGTACCACTAGCATTGTCATTAGCAGACTCAAACCGAGGTAGGAACTAAGGCGGATAAGTCAGATGAAGAATGAGATCACTGGTCAGCTTCCCAACTGGATGAGATCACAGGTCGGCACTTCCCCACTGGAAACATCTCCCCATGAGTTCCTGGGGCACCGTTGAAATACAAAATGCAAGCGTGCCATCCACATGACAACCTCAAAGCTCTGAGCCCAATCTTTTTTATTTGAAGTATAATCTGGCACATCCACACATTCTCTACCCAGCCTCACAATTTTGGTTACATCATGGCTATCAAATCCTTCACCGTTACCAAAGATCCTTTGAACCGTGACCTCCATATCTTGGTAAAAGGGCACCTCGGGAGATGGAACAGAAAGCGCAGCAACTGTCTCTGAAGACTTGTCAATCAACGCTACAAGCAACGCACTAAAACTAAACAAATCTATGCTAGGTTGAATGGTGCCTGCCAACAGGCCATTGAAAAAGAAAAAAAGAGAATTACAAGTAAACATTTCATAATAAACTATGACTGGCACCAAAAATAGTTAAATAATAGTTAATGTATAAAAAATAACAGGACACCCAAATAAATTTTAACATGACTTGCAGCAGCGATGTAGCTCAACATTGTCTTGTTCCATGATTACAGGGAAAATGACATGACAGTGAAATTGATACCATTCAAGGTGGTTTAAGTATGAGACAGGCATCTATTAAACCCACATAAATCTCCAGAAAACACCCCGTGAAAATATTGAAATCAATATTCAGAAAATGAGGTCATTTAACTGGTTTTTGGGATAATTCAAAAATGGACAATTCATGTCAAATGAATGCGAAGGCCAGAGGTATAAGAAAAAAATGTGATGAATTCAAGGTTTTAAGTTTCAGCCGAACCCGAAACGAAACCCTAAATTTGATTTCAGTTTAGGATTTACTGTTCATCTTCACCCATGAGTAGAGCTCGAGCGGGGAACTCGCTGGGCGGGCGCGAGCGGAGAGCTCGCCGGGCGAGCGCGAGCGGAGAGCTCGCCGGGCGAGCGCGAGCGGAGAGCTCGCCGGTCAAGCTCGCAAGCGGAGAGCTCGCCGGGCGAGCTCGTGCACAGAGCTCGCCAAGCGAGCTCGAGCGGGGAGCTCGTCGAGTGAGCTCGCGCAGGGAGCTCGTGTCGGCTTCATGTCCGAGCCCGCGCCCTCGCCGGACTGGCCCCGCACCCTCACCAGCCTGCCACCGCTCCCTCACCTGCCTCGCGCCCTCGCCGACCTGACCCTTACTCCTGCAAGCTGAGGCCGATATTGCACCGGACGAGCGCTGTCGACAATCTGGTTTCGACGCCCTTACCGGTTTCTGTCAGATACCATTCATGTCCATAATATTATTCACATAACTGTTCATTATTTTAAAAAATTTTTAAATATATTATAATTTTTTTAATTTGAAGTTAAAAATAATTAAAATAAAGTTAAATTTTAGTCAAAATATAATTATAAAAAAGATATTTTGATTAAAACTGAAATGAAAATGATTTTGATCGAAACACGTTGATTTTTTTATTCACGTGTATGCGTGTATGACCGTTCTATCGAAAATAAAACAAAAAAAAATTTGTGTCAGTCTCACCCCATGTGAATCGCTGTCACGAGATTGTACAAAACTAGTTATTTTGATTCGTATGTATATAAATGTTCATCTGGATCGTTCAGTTCCTGAATTCATAATTTCACATTCGGATATTTTAAACTCAACTGATGATGATGATGATTAGTTGTATTACATTATAATTAATAAATTATGTATGTGTCAATTATATTTTAATAATAAGTTAAATTTACTTATGTTAATTTTTAACTTTTTAATCATATTCATATTATTTCTTATATATTTTTTTAAATAGTAATATATAAAAACAGTGGTTAACTATCAAAATTAATTTTAATTAATTAAAATAATATTTAATATTATGATAAAATTAATTATAAATTCTTTCATAATTTTTAAATTTTTATAAAAAAATTTCAAAATTTTATCGTATTTTTAATTTAAAATCAAAATATAGTTAAAATATAGTCAAACTCTAGTTAACACACAAGTAATAAATAAAAAAAATCTTTAAATCGAAATGCACGAAACAGCTAAAACATATCAGTTTAGCTAGGTTCCGAAATAAAAACCTAAACCGAAATCGAAACAGCAACTATAAACCATGGATGAATTAATGATCAGAATTGTGTCAGCTAGCAGATTTTGCACATGAAAATACCGACTACCAGTACTGCCGTGGGTACTCATGAATGGCAAGGCACAATCACACACATTTGACATTTGGGATAATATGATTTTTTGTAAAAATATCACATTGAAGAAATGATGGCAAACTCAAGTAGCTGTTGAAGCATGAAAAAAAAGGAAATAAAGCATAAAAAAACTTCTTAAATTTTCTTTCTTCATTCACAACATGGCATAAAAATCTTGCTAAAGCGTAAAATAACACAAAATCCTGAATAAAAGAATTAACTTTGTCAATAATTTGAAATTATTTATCAGCAGTCACAAAAAGCATAATTTAGAAGCAATAAAACTCCATGGCGAGAATTTGACAACATGCACTAGACCGATGCTTGGATCCGGAACGAAAGCCTCTGGAAATCGATGGCGGCAGAAGATGAAATCAATAGCACAAATCGAAAAATTGAGGAAGTAGGGTTAGGGATTAGTACCATCGGGGTCGGGGGCGTCGTTGGAATCGCTGGTTAAGGAGGAGGAGGGAGAATATTCCGGGAGGAAATCGGAGTCCATCGATGATCACCGACGCCGTCGAAATCGAAGAAGAAGAACACCGACACCGACTGGTTGGACCCGACAAGAAGTGCCGAATATTAACAAAAGCCCAAAAGCCCATTGTTCAGATTTTGGCCGTATTTGTCAGAGAAACGCGCCTAATTCTATGCCTGTTAAGGGAGTTCTGCGCTAGAGTTCCAGGGCCAACGTCGGTCCGGTCCATTTATGATATCTTGGATGCGGATCCCTAGCGGTCAGAATCCGACCCGTTAGGCTTTCCCTTCTTCACAGTGCTCTCTCTCTACGAGAAGTGCAGCGAATTGAGAGACGATGGAAATTGTCGCTCGCGGCGTGGAATTGCTGGTATTTCTTCTCGCTCTTTTGTTTCATTTTACTAGTCTTTATTTTCACTCTGGATGTAATTTCTATTTGTGCCATTTTTTTTTCTGTTTTTTTCGCGTACAATGCTTTGTTCTTTTTATCACTTCCGAGTTGCTGATGACAGTTTAAACTTTAGATCTTTGATTTTTTTCTTTTACGTGGAATTGGCCTTGATTTTGGTCGTATTCATTTAGAAAGACTAAATCTTGAATCTAGCGATGCGGAAAAGTTCAGTTTGATTAAATTTCTTCTTCAGTATAACTTTGCTTGTCTGATGTTTTCTTAATTATTTTTTAAGGAAAGGCTCGTGTACATTGCAGCTAAATTCTTCTAAAGGTCCTTTCTTTAGAGTTAGATGCTGTTCATGATCACATGGGAAGAATCAATGGCATTTTTTTTGTGCGTCAATCTTTAATAGACTGATCTGAGTTGAGCTTGAGTATAATTCATCTACCAAACATTTTCACTATAAAAGAAAATTATTTCAGACAATTCTTGCATTAAGCCGATAGGATGTTGTTACATGCAAACTTTTCTGCCTAACATTAGAAAGAATATGTTTGAGATTCGCTCAAAGAAAGAATATCTCAGCTAGTTACAACTATGGGGATTATTGGAACATCTGGACTGGTTGGACACGGTAGTTGCAGAGGAGAGTTGTCTTCTCTTGGACAATAATCCAAATCTGAAAGATTGGAAAACCCCACACTTTTCTCAATATCCTCAACAACAAGCACAACGTTGTGGTTTGTAGTCTGCATGCTGTCTGGACTATCATTACTATTTGCACTGGCATTCCGGAAGCATAGCAAGTTTCATCTTTTCGATCATAGTATTTTAGCCAGGGAATTAGTCTTTTCCAGATAGGTTTATCAGGAGGATCTTCTTTGAGTCATGCCAATTATGGTAGAAGAACATAGATAGGAACATGACAAGGGCGCAGGCTGAGACCATTCCTGTAACAAAAAAAAGCCCCCAAAGGTTTCAGAAACTGAGATGGTTAGAAGTGACACTGCTACCTTGCTTCAGACAAGCTGTCTGGTCACTGAACCACTTCTTCTCAATCTGCGTCATAACATCTCCCTCGGTTATGTTTAGTATAGCTCTTGAGATATCAGGCACCAGAGGTGAACCTTCAGGGAATACCTATTGAAACTCAGAAATGTTAGATGTGTCAATTAACTATAGGATTTCCTTGCATTAAGCATTTGGTGGATAAGAAAGTGAGCAACTAACTTGCGGAGGACTTAGAGAGAACGAACTTACAAAACCAAAACCAGTAGTGTAACACCCCTGTCGTGTCCGATCGGACCACAACACAAGTGGACAATATACATATAAAAGATTTATAAAATACATAGAATTAAAATTTATTTTATCGATACGAATATAGTTTAGATAACATAACAAAACGTGGTCTCACTAGAAATACTCAAGTTCTCAAAAGTATTCTCATGCATAAAAATAGAATAACATGTAAATAAATCTGCTCCAGGTGTAGTCGCGCATGTACTCTCTACTACTGTAGTCACCTGTGCCTAGCTGTTACTCTCCTGTGGATAGGAACAATCAAAGAATGAGCTACGAATACTCAGTAGGGAGTTACCTCCTCAAACAATAGGAGAGATCAATATTTAGGTGGCAACAATAAAATTAACACAGTAGCATCAAAAATAATACAACGACAATGATGATTAGATAAATCAACATCCACAGCAAGGAATGAATCAACAAGGATATCTTATGGGTGTGACTGGACCCCCTACCAAGTAGAGTCATACCACGCTGCACTCTCAACTACTGATGGAGTGGTGATCTCGTCTATTTACATAATGGATCACATCCCTTACAACTCACAGTAAGGAATCGAATCAACAAAGATATCACAATCACGATAGCCAGTGATCAGGGACAGTAACTATGGACTCCCTTACAGATATTACGGAGACAGTTGCACCCCCCATCAAGCAGAGTCGAACCAATCTACACATAAATCAGTATATGGGTGTGGCTGGACCCCCTACCAAGCAGAGCATACCACGCTGCACTCCCAACTGTTGATAGAGTGGTGATCCCGTCTACTCACACAACGGATCACGTCCCCTACAACTCAGGAGACCGACTACTGTCACGTCTGGCAGTCTCGCTAATCTCGTATAGAAGTAGAGAATCACCGACTGATATCAGTCAAATAGAGTCCCACTGCACATGTTCCTCAAGATACCAAAGACTCAGCCATAATAAATATCGAGTCAAGATTACCAAACGATAGAAAGGAGTCGATTCGATCACAAATCAGACTATTCAACTAGAAGACATCATCAAAGGAAGGATTTGAGACCACCAATAGAATCAACATGAAAAACTGAGTCCAACGACTCTTAGACCATCACAATCGGATCTCAAATGAGAAGATTATGACTGTTTAAATATATATATGCAATTTAGCCCCTATATCATTCCAAATTACAACTCCGTCATTAAGATAAATAATTTTCATCAATTCCATATTATGAACCTCAAAATTATCATATTATTATCAATCCAGCAATTTATCACCCAAGTCCTTAATAATTCTAAATTTAATCCTTATAGTATATTTTTCACAAAAATCCCCAATATAATTTGATTCACAGATTAGTCCTTTCGATTTCCAAACAAATCATAATTTGATTCCACCTTACAAATTTATCCTCAATGATATTTAAGTATCTCAATCAAATTTCAACACAATCATAAATTCAATTATCCCAAACCTAAATCAATTTATCAATCAATTTAATCAATCTTACTAAATTCCTCCAATTTAATCTGCAATCAATTTCAATTCCAATTCGTAATAATCAGACTCATTTCAATGAACTAAATCATGAATTTAGATTACTTAGCTTAATCTAAACCATTCACCTTATCAGTAGTTCGATTAACCTCAAGCATGATTCAAACCAATTCCAAAACCAGAATCTAAATCAAAACCAATTCTAAACCAAACCAAAACCAAAACCAATTTTAAACTAAATTAAAACCAAAACCAATCTCCTTCTTCCCCTCTAACCCTAAACCTAAATCTACTGCCGCCGCCGCCGCCACGCTGCCACATCGCCACACTGCCGTCTCCGCTGAGCCACGGTTGCCGCCTGGCCACCGCCTCCGGCGTTGTCAGATCCGCCCTTCCCCACGCCTTCGGTCGTCGTCAACCCATGCTGTCGGGCCGAAGCAGGCGCAGCCGCATGCTGGCGGACCTCGGCCCGTGCAGTCGTGCGCCTGCCACACGCCGGAATTGCACCGGCACCGGGTCCCGTGCTGGAGCCATGCTGCCGCCGAGTTTCGCGCTGCCTGCGCACGATGCCTGCGCGCAAGGGCACCGCACGCTACCGCACCGCACGCCGCCGCACCACACATTCCCAGCATCAGTCGCCTTCCTCCGGCTGCCCTGCTCTCCACCGACGAAGAAGATGGAGAGAATGATGGAGTTTTTAGCAGAATTATCTAATTTCTATCAGTTTTGCTTAAAGCTAGGTTATCATCATCTTCCTAAATATCGTGAGAGTCATTAAGTTTACCAATTATTCAACATAAACTTGTCTCAGGAATAAAGGCAAAGAAAGACGGATGAAAATAACTCAACCTATACTAAATTTGCCAATTATTCAGCATGAACTTGTCTTAGAAATAGAAGCAAAGAGAGAACGGATAAAAATAACTCAATCTACACTAAGTTTGTCAATTATTCAACATGAACTTGTCTCAGGAATAGAGGCAAAAAGAGAACAGATGAAATTAACTCAACCTATCTCGAATCTTGATAACGATCGTCTCGAATCTTCTTGCCACTCCGTAAGCCTTCCCAACAATCGTTCCTTAACTCTCTCTACCTTCAAACTGGCTCTCGATCAGTGAAGGTTTAGTGGGTGGTTGCTGCCTATAAATAGAGGCGGTTATTGGGTTGTGGGTTGTGGGCCCAAGTAATGGGCCGTTATGGAGTAACGGGTGGTTACATTCCTACCCCCTTAAATAAATATGGTCCCCAAATTTAAAATAAACATACCTTAAAAGATATGAGGGTATTTGCCCTTGATGTCCCCCTCTCTCTCCCGAGTGGCCTCGTCCACAGAGTGATGCTGCCACCGTACTTTTACTAAAGGGATCACCTTTCTTCTCAATACAAGCTCTTTTCGTTCCAAAATCTGAATTGGCTGCTACTCACAAGTTAAGTCCTCTCTCAGTTCTAATTGCTGAAATGATAGTATATCTGTGGCATCGGGATGTACTTTCTTAGCATTGACACATGGAAGACATTATGCACATTAGCCAAGACTGGAGGTAAGGCAAGTTTATAAGCAACTATTCCAATTCTCTCTAAGATCTCAAATGGGCCGATACAATGAGGTGCTAACTTGCCCCTCATCCCAAATCTCATCATACCCTTTGTTGGAGAGATCTTTAGAAAAACATGGTCGTCCATAGGAAACTCTAGATCTCGCCTTCTGGTATTAACATAACTCCTTTGTCTACTTTGTGTTGTGAGTAACCTCTTTCGAATCACCTCAATCTTCTCGGTAGCTAACTGAACCAACTCTGGTCCCAAAATCTGCCTCTCACTAACATTTATCCAACACACAGGGGATCTACACTTCCTCCCATACAAAGCCTCATAAGGTGTCATTTGAATACCAGCATAATAACTATTGTTGTAGGTGAACTCAGCTAGACACAAATGAGAGTCCCAGCTCCCTTTGAAATCCAGAGCACACGCTCTCAGCAAGTTCTCTAGGGTCTAGATTGTTCTCTCTGATTGACCATCAGTTTGAGGGTGATATGCAGTACGAAAACGTAGCTGTGTTCCCAAAGCTTTTTGAAAACTACCCCAAAATCATGAAGTGAATCTGGCATCTCTATCGGAGATGATGGTAACGGGTACTCTATGAAGTTTTACTACTTCCTCCATATATAATTCAGCAAACTTGTCCAAGGAGTAGGTCATCTTAATAGGAAAGAAATGGGTTGACTTAGTTAACCGATCCACCACAACCCAAATAACATCCAACCCTTTCCTTGTCGTGGGTAACCCAACCACAAAGTCCATGGTCACATGTTCCCATTTCCATTCAGGTATAAGGAGTGGCTGTAACTTTCCTGCTGGTTTTTGGTGTTCAATTTTGACCTGTTGACACACTAAACATTTGGAAATAAATTCTGCAACATTCCTCTTCATGCCATGCCACCAATAATTTTGCTTCATGTCTCGGTACATTTTTGTGCTTTCTGGGTGTATTGAGAAACGAGAGCGATGAGCCTCGTTTAGCAATTCTTGCTTCAATTGAAAATCATCAGGAACACACAGCCGACCCTGATATCAAATCACACCATCAGTAGTCACATTAAACCCTGGTTTAGAACTTTGAGTTAACTCAAATTTTAAGGTCTGCAACATAGAATCTTTCAACTGGCACTCTTTAAGTTTCAGCACCAGTTCTGACTCTAGGCACAATCCAGCTAGCAATCCTCGTTGAGTCTCTGTTATAATGGTTAGTTTCATGTCTCCCAAGATTTCTAAGATCTTCCATCTTCTTACCAATAAATGTGCTAAGTATCCTACCGATTTCCTACTGAGTGCATCTGCAACAACATTAGCTTTACCTGGGTGATAGTTGATTGAGCAATCATAGACCTTGAGGAAATCCAGCCATCTCCTCTATCTCATATTAAGTTCTTTCTGGGTGAAAAGATATTTCAAACTCTTATGATCTGTAAAGATTTCAAATGTCTGTCCATGAAGATAATGCGTCCAAATTTTTAATGCAAAAATGACGGCTGCTAACTCAAGGTCATGAGTGGGATAATTTTTCTCATGGTCTTCAATTGCCTAGAGGCATAGGCTATCACTTTCCCATGTTGCATTAGAACGCAACATAATCCGTTGATAGAAGCATTACTGTATACCACCAAACCATCACCACCGGAAGGTATGGTCAACACTGGTGCAGTAGTCAACTTTCTCTTTAATTCTTGAAAACTTTGCTCACGGTCCTCAGCCTAATCAAATTTAACACTCTTCTGAGCCAATCGGGTCAGTGGTATAGCAATCTTGGAAAAACCTTTCACAAATCTTCTATAGTAACCTGCCAATCCAAGGAAGCTTCTCACTTCAGTTACATTAGTGTGCCTCTTTCAGTCCAACACAGCTTCTATTTTCTTGGGATCCACCGAAATACTAGCACCAGAGATCACGTAACCCAAGAAAACCACCTCTGACAACCAAAAGCCACACTTACTAAGTTTGGCATATAATTTCTCTTGTTTCAAGGTTTTCAACACAATTCTGAGATATTGCTCATGCTCCTTATGACTCTTAGAATATATTAGGATATCATCTATTAAGACAATGACAAATTGTTCTAAATACTGCATGAATATCTTATTCATCAAATCCATAAAGACAGCCAGTGCATTGGTCAAGCCAAATGGCATAACAAGAAATTCGTAATGTTCATAGCAAGTCCTAAGGGCATCTTCGAGATATCCTCCTCCTTGACCTTTAATTGATGATAGCTAGATCTTAGGTTAATCTTCGAGTACACTTGAGTACCTTATAACTGATCAAAGAGATCGTCATTCCGAGAAAGAGGATATTTATTCTTTACTATGATTTAATTTAACTGACGGTAATCAATGCATAATCTCATAGTTTTGTCTTTTTTCTTCACAAAAAGGACTGGTGCATCCCAAGGAGATGCACTGGGGCATATATGACCATTATCCAAAAGTTCCTGCAATTGCTTCTTCAACTCTACTAACTTCACTGGTGCCATTCTACAAGGGGGTTTCGAGATCGAAGCTACACCGGGCCTGAGGTCTATGTCAAATTCCACCTCTCCGTCAGGAGACAATCCTAATAACTTCTCAGGAAAGACCTCTGGATACTTTCGGACAATAAGAATGTCATCTAATCGAGGTGTACTCAATAGCTCTTCAGAGATAAAAACTAGATACCCCTTGCAACCCTTCATCAGTAGTTGTTGGGCTTGAAGAAAAGAAATGATAGGAGGAAAGTTTTCTTACATACCGGAGAAAGTAAAAGCGGTTTGCCCAGGCGGTCTGAAGGTTACTACCTTCATGAAACAGTCAACACTGGCAATGATAAGCTGTCAACCATTCCATACCTAAAATGACGTCAAAGTCCTTGAAATTTAATAAGACTAGATCCACGGTGAGTTCTTAATTTTCAATTCTAATAGTACACTGTTTGAATACCTGATTTATAATCATCCTATCGACAGTAGGTGTTCCAACTATTAAGTTTGTCTCTAGAGGTTTAGCCTTTCTAGTTAGCTTGATAGCAAAGTGAGGGACAATAAAAGAATGTGTAGATCTAGAATTGATCAATATAGAGGCAATCCTATTATCGATAAGAATTATATCTTGCACCACATGAAATAAATCTTAAAACTATGTTATTCTTAAATCTTATGCTCTGATACCATAAAAGTTGTAACACCCCTGTCGTGTCCGATTGGACCACAATACAAGTGGACAACATATATATAAAAGGTTTACAAAATACATAGAATTAAAATTTATTTTATCGATACGGATATAGTTCAGATAACATAACAAAACGTGGTCTCATCAGAAATACTCAAGTCCTCAAAAGTATTCACATACATAAAAATAGAATAACATGTAAATAAATCTGCTCCAGGTGTAGTCGCACACGTGCTCTCTATTATTGTAGTCACTTGTGCCTAACTGCTACTCTCTTGTGGATAAGAACAATCAAAGAATGAGCTACAAATGCTTAGTAGGAAGTTACCTCCTCCAAACAGTAGGAGAGATCAATATTTAGGTGGCAATAATAAAATTAACACAGTAGCATAAAAATAATACAACAACAATGATGATTAGATAAATCAACATCCACAGTAAGAAATGAATCAACAAGGATATCTTATGGGTGTGGCTGGACCCCCTACCAAGCAGAATCATATCATGCTGCACTTCTAACTGCTGATGGAGTGGTGATCTCGTCTAGTTACACAACGAATCACATCCCTTACAACTCACAGTAAGGAATCGAATCAACAAAGATATCACAATCACGATAGCCAATGGTCAGGGATAGTGACTATGGACTCCCCTACAGATATTACGGAGACGGTCGTAACCCCTACCAAGCAGAGTCAAACCAATCTACACGTAAATCAGTATATGAGTGTGGTTGGACCCCCTACCAAGCAGAGTCATACCACACTGCACTCCCAACTGTTGATGGAGTGGTGATCTCGTCTAGTCATACAACGGATCACGTCCCCAACAACTCAGGAAACCGATTACTGTCACGTCTGACAATCTCGCTAATTTCGTACAGAAGTAGGGAATCGCCGACTGGTACTAGTCAAATAGAGTCCCACTACATACGTCCCTCAAAATACCAAAGGCTCAGCCATAATAAATATCGAGTCAAGATTACCAAGCGATAAAAAGAAGTTAACTCGATCATAAATCAGACTATTCAACTAGAACACATCGTCAAAGGAAGAATTCAAGACCATCAATAGAATCAGCATGAAAAACCGAGTTGAACGACTCTTAAACCATCACAATCGGATCTCAAATGAGAAGGTTATAACTGTTCAAATATATATATGCAATTTACCCCCTATATCATTCCAAATTACAACTAATTTCATCAATTCTACATTATGAACCTCAAAATTATCATATTATTATCAATCCAGCAATTTATCACCCAAGTCCTTAATAATTCTAAATTTAATCCTTACAGTATATTTTTTACAAAAGTCTCCAATACAATTTAATTCGCAGATTAGTCCTTTCGATTTTCAAACAAATCATAATTTGATTCCATTTTACAAATTCATCCTCAATAACATTTAAGTATCTCAATCAAATTTCAACACAATCATAAATTCAATTACCCCAAATCCAAATCAATTTATCAATCAATTTACTCAATCTTATTAAATTCCTCCAATCTAATATGCAATCAATTTCAATTCCAATACGTAATAATCAGACTCATTTCAATGAACCAAATCATGAATTTAGATTACTTAGCTTGATCTAAACCATTCACCTCATCATTAGTTCGATTAACCTCAAACCTGATTTAAACCAATTCCAAAATCAGAATCTAAACCAAAACCGATTCTGAACCAAACCTAAACCAAAACCAACTTTAAACTAAACCAAAACCAAAACCAATCTCCTTCTTCCCCTCTGACCCTAAACCTAAATCTATTACCGCCGCCGCTGCCACGCCGCCACGCCGCCGTCTCCGCTGGGCCATGGCTGCCGCCTGGCCACCGCCTCCGGCGTCGTCAGATCCGTGATTCCCCGCGCCTCTGGTCGTCGTCAACCCGTGCCGCCGGGCCGAAGTAGGCGCCGCCGCAGCCTGCGCAATCGCATGTTGGCGAACCCCGGTCCGCGCAGTCGTGCGCCCGCCACCGGCCGCTCCCGTCGCCATACCACGCGCCGAAATTGCACCGGAGCCGGGTCCCGTGCTGGAGCCATGCTGTCGCCGGGTTTCGTGCTGCCTGCGCACGATGCCTGCGCGCAGCGCCGCTGCACCGCACGCTGCCAGCGTCAGTCGCCTTCCTCCGGCCGCCTTGCTCTCTGCCGGCAAAGAAGATGGAGAGAATGATGGAGTTCTTCACAAAATTATCTAATTTTTATCGGTTTTGCTTAAAGATAGGTTATCATCATCTTCCTAAATATTGTGAGGGTTACTAAGTTTACCAATTATTTAACATGAACTTGTCTCGGGAATAAAGGCAAAGAAAGACGAATGAAAAGAACTCAACCTACATTAAATTTTTCAATTATTCAACATGAACTTATTTCAAGAATAGAGGTAAAAAGAAAACGGATAAAAATAACTCAACGTATACTAAGTTTGCCAATTATTCAACATGAACTTGTCTCAGGAATAGAGGCAAAGAGAGAACAGATGAAAATAACTCAATCTATCTCGAATTTCGATAACGATCGCTCCGAATCTTCTTGCCACTCCGTAAGTCTTCCCAACGATCATTCCTTTACTCTCTCTATCTTCAAACCGACTCTCGATCAGTGAAGGTTTAGTGGGTGATTGCTGCGTATAAATAAAGGCGGTTATTGGGTTATGAGTTGTGAGCCCGAGTAATGGGCGTTATGGAGTAACGGGTGGTTACAAATAGTCCTATAAATGTGTCCAATCATGGTGTACCCAGTACAGTGCTGGGCAAGAAAGAGCTTGATGTAAGGGATATCATGGACAACGGCAGAAACATCTCCATTCTTGCTTCCTTCAGATAGGGCCTGAACAAAGTCATCAGTGTTATCATAGCCCCTTATCTTGGAATCATCAAAGTGAAGTTGCTTCGGCAGTCCTTCTATGAAAGAGCCTCTGTGATATCCAACATAGTCCTCATTCTTCAGGAGCTGTTGCACGTCGGTGACCATTGGCTGAAACTGCTGCACTGTAAGCATGGAGGTTAAGCTAGCAGTGTAGCTCGATGTTAAGCTCAGCACAACAAATAGCCATATGGTCACCACAAGTCTAGCCAGGATGTGCTCCTCCTTCTCTCCTGCAAGCATTGTTAGAAGTTGATTTTAGAAACATGGTCATTCTTGAGTTTTGGGGTGAAAGAAACATAAGAAGTTTACGCAACTGTGAGCAAAGACAAGGGTTGAGAGGAAGTAGAACATGATTCCCAGTTGCTGGGAGATTGGACCGCTGAACTTGGTATTCATGTGATGTTCAATCATCCAGACGACAAAACCAGTGAAGAAGAAGAAGGCAAAGCTTCCTAGCCACAGGTCCATGGTCAGTGGCTTGATGAAAATCCATGCTTCCTTGTCTATGTTCTCCTTCACTTGAACAATCATTGACACTCCTGATTCAGTGTCTGGCAACGTGGATTCGACATACTTTGATCCACTGCATCATAGTTCTGTTTGATACAAGCAAGTTGAAACTGACTTGCGTATCGTATGACATTAAATGCTAAGAAAGAAAACTATAGAACAAATCCTAAGTTTAATATCACCAAAAAATTATCCTTAAAGGTTTCTGCAATGGAGTAATATACCTGAAGATAGATCTGGTAGACGAGATCATTATATGTTCCTGCGCTCTGGCCATTGGCATTCTCAATGGAATGTACTCATAGGCGATGTCATATGGCAACTTCTGGATGCAGCTTCAAAGACATCAATGCAGTACCCAGTTACTGTTGTTAAATTGGTCAGTGGATCCCTTTCAACCTTAACAAATTCTTGGAATGACTCTCTTACTGGAACGCCAATTCTTAGCTTCTTCCCACTTGCGGGGATCTCCCAACCCTTTGGCACTGTATATGATTCCCTGGGCCAGATAATCGGACTCGGATTGCTCATCATCGTTGAGTATGTCTTGTTGCTGCTCAGAGTCAATTGCCTTGAAATTCCATACTTTGGTGTCCAGAAACCAATCCTTCTCCCTCCTCTTCCGATCACATTGATTATTTGAAATGTGGATGATGACTCCGATTGCCCATCTATAAGACTAAATGCACCGGTAAGACCTTGAAATCTGCCATCCAGGACTGCTCCAAGGAGTTCAGAACCAGTTTCAGATACTCTTAAAGTTCCCATGCCCATGGTATTTTTAGCTATTTGTTCATTTTGAAATGTAGAATTTGGTGCCCCAACCTTTCTGCTGCAATGGCAAGTGCCCACACTGTGTCGTATGCCCACAATCCAAATACACTTAGCTCAGCCTGCTTATCATTTGGATTCTCTTGCTGGAATTTCTTCTTCCACCTAGTGTTTAGATCATCAAGCTCTGCGGTATGTGGAACATAGACCTTCACACCTAAGACACCTTGCATTGCATCGATAACATATTGTTGAATGAGTCCATGATGTTTGCTAGTCCGTCCGTCATGATCCATGAGTACCCTTCGCTCATCATCCCCACTTCTTTGATTTTTGAGAACGTACGAGTACCCATAGGCCATGACATATGCACTGTAACACCCCTGTCGTGTCTGATCGAACCACAATACAAGTAGACAACATACATATAAAAGATTTATAGAATACATAGAATTAAAATTTATTTCATCGATACGAATATAGTTCAGATAACGTAACAAAATGTGGTCTCACCAGAAATACTCAAGTCCTCAAAAGTTTTCTCATACATAAAAAAAATAGAATAACCTGTAAATAAATCAGCTTTCAATGTAGCCGCGCACGTGCCCTCTGCTACTGTAGTCACCTTTGCCTAGCTGCTACTCTCTTGTGGATAGGAACAATCAAAGAATGAGCCACGAATGCTCAGTAGGGAGTTACCTCCTCCAAAGAGTAAGAGAGTTCAATTTTTAGGTGGTAACAATAAAATTAACACAGTAGCAACAAAAATAATACAACGACAATGGTGATCAGGTAAACCAATATCCACAGTAAGGAATGAATCAATAAGGATATCTTATGGGTGTGGCTGGACCCCCTACCAAGCAGAGTCATACCACGCTGCACTCCCAACTGCTGATGGAGTGGTGATCCATTTAGTCATCAAACGGATCACGTCCCCTACAATTCAGGAGACCGACCACACAAGACATCACAATCACGATAGCCAATGGTTAGGGACAGTGACTATGGACTCCCCTACAGATATTACGGAGATGGTCGCCCCCCTACCAAGTAGAGTTGAACCAATCTATACGTAAATCAGTATATGGGTGTGGCTGGACTCCCTACCAAGCAGAGTCATACCACGCTGCACTCCCAACCGCTGATAGAGTGGTGATTCCGTCAAGTCACACAACGGATCACGTCCCCTACCACTTAGAAGACCGACTACTGTCACGTCTGACAGTCTCACTAATCCCATACCGAAGTAGGGAATCGCCGACTGGTACCAGTCAAATAGAGTCCCACTGCATACGTCCCTCAAGATACCAAAGGCTCAGACACAATAAATATCGAGTCAAGATTACCAAGCGATAGAAAGGAGTCGACTCGATCACAAATCAGACTATCCAGCTAGAACACATCGTCAAAGGAAGGATTCGAGACCATCAATAGAATCAGCATAAGAAACCGAGTCCAATGACTCTTAGACCATCATAATCGAATCTCAAATGAGAAGGTTACAACTGTTCAAATGTATATATGCAATTTAGTCCCTATATCATTCTAAATTACAACTCCGTCATTAAGGTAAATAATTTCCATCAATTCTACATTGTGAACCTCAAAATTATCATATTTTTATCAACAGTCATTGATCATTAATCCAACAATTTATCATCCAAGTCCTTAATAATTCCAAATTTAATCCTTATAGTATATTTTTCACAAAAGTCCCCAATACAATTTGATTCACAGATTAGTTCTTCAAGTTCTAAGTCATAACCAATCTAGTCGATTTCCCAACAAATCATAATTTGATTCTATCTTACAAATTCATCATCAATGAGATTTAAGTATTCCAATCAAATTTCGACACAATCATAAATCAATTATCCCAAACTTAAAATAATTTATCAATTTTACTAAATTCCTCCAATCTAATCTGCGATCAATTTCAATTCCAATTCATAATAATCAGACTCATTTCAATAAACCACATCATGAATTCAAATTACTTAGCTTGATCTAAATCATTCACCTCATCATTAGTTCGATTAACCTCAAGCCCGATTCAAACCAATTCCAAAACTAGAATCTAAACCAAACCTAAACCAAAATCGACTTTAAACTAACCAAAACCAAAACCATCTTTAAACCAAAAATAATCTTCTTTAAACTAAACCTAACCAAACCAACTTTAAATTAAACCAAAACCAAAACCCATTATCTTCTTCCTCCTCAAACCCTAAACCTAAATCTACTGCCGCCGTCTCCGCTGGACCATGGCTGCCGCCTGGCCACCGCTTCCGGTGCCGTCAGATCCGCGCTTCCCCGCGCCTCTGGTCGTCGTCACACCGTGCGGTCGGGCCGAAGCAAGCGCCACCGCAGCCCGAGTGGCACGCGCAGCCACATGCTAGCGGACCTTGGCCCGCGTAGTCGTGCGCACTCCACCTGCCGCTCTCGACGCCGTACCACGCACCGGAATTGTGCCGATGCCGGGTCCCGTTCTGCCTGCGCACGATGCTTGCTCGCAGCAACGCCGCACGTTGCCGCACCGCACGCCAACGCATCACGCCGTGCACGCTGCCTTCTTCGCTGCCGGTCGCTGGAGCACAGCGGACGCTGATTGGAGAGGAAGATGGGGATTTTGCAAATCTAATGCTCTAATCTTTCTATTCTCAAAACATGCCATAGATCGGTATAACACCTCAAAAATTAGACATATCTAATCTCTACTTAGTTTTGCTTAGATATAAGTTATCATCATCCTCCTAAATATCATGGGGGTCACTAAATTTTCTGATTATTTAACATGAACTTGTCTCAAGAATAGAGGCAAAGAAAAACGAATGAAAATAACTCAATCTACTTCGAATAGAGGTAAAGAGAAACGAATGAAAGTAACACCACCTACCTTGAATCTCGATAACGATCGTCTCGAATCTTCTTGCCACTCCGTGAGCCTCCCCAACGATCGTTCCTTGACTCTCTCTCTACCTTCAAACCTGCTCTCTATCCGTCAGGGTTTAGTGGGTGGTAGCTGCCTATAAATAGAGGCGGTTATTGGGTTGTGAGTTGTGGGCCCGAGTAATGGGCCATTATGGAGTAACGGGTGATTACATTCCTACCCCCTTAAATAAATTTGGTCCCCAAATTTAAAATAAACATACCTCGTCCTCCTCCTGACGTCCTCCTCTCTCTCCCAAGTGGCCTCGTCCGTAGTGTGGTGCTGCCACCGTACTTTTACTAAAGGGATCACCTTTCTTCTCAACACATGCTCTTTTCGTTCCAAAATCTGAATTGGTTGTTCCTCACAAGTTAAGTCCTCTCTCAGCTGTAATTGCTGAAATGATAGTATATGTGTGGCATCTGGGATGTACTTCCTCAGCATTGACACATGGAAGACGTTATGCACATTTGCCAAGGCTGGAGGTAAGGCAAGTTTATAAGCAACTGCTCCAATTCTCTCTAAGATCTCAAATGGGCCAATATAACGAGGTGCTAACTTGCCCCTCATCCCAAATCTCATCACGCCCTTTGTTGGAGAGATCTTTAGAAAAACATGGTCGCCCACGGGAAACTCTAGATCTCGCCTCCTGGTATTAGTATAACTCCTTTGTCTACTTTGTGCTGTGAGCAACCTCTTCCGAATCATCTCAATCTTCTCGGTAGTTAACTGAACCAACTCTGGTCCCAAAATTTGCCTCTCACCAACCTTTGTCCAACACACGGGAGATCTACACTTCCTCCCATACAAAGCCTCATAAGGTGTCATTTGAATACCAACATGATAACTATTGTTGTAGGTGAACTCAGCTAGACATAAATGAGAGCCCCAGCTCCCCTTGAAATCCAAAGCACACGCTCTCAGCAAGTCCTCTAGGGTCTGGATTGCTCTCTCTGATTGACCATCAGTTTGAGGGTGATATGCAGTACTAAAACATAGCTGCGTCCCCAAAGCTTTCTGAAAACTACACCAAAATCGTGAAGTGAATCTGGGATCTCTATCAGAGATGATGGTAACAGGTACTCCATGAAGTTTTACTACTTCCTCCATATATAATTCAGCAAACTTGTCCAAGGAGTAGGTCATCTTAATAGGAAGAAAATAGGCTGATTTAGTTAACTGATCCACCACAACCCAAATAACATCCAACCCCTTCCTTGTCCTGGGTAACCCAGCCACAAAGTCCATGGTCACATGTTCCCATTTCCATTAAGGGATAGGGAGTGGCTGTAACTTTCCTGCTAGTTTTTGATGTTCAATTTTGACCTGTTGACACACTAAACATTTGGAAATAAATTCTGCAATATCTCTCTTCATGCCATGCCACCAATAATTTTGCTTCATGTCTCGGTACATTTTTGTGCTTCCTGGGTGTACTGAGAAACGAGAGCGATGAGCCTCGTTTAGCAATTCTTGCTTCAATTGAAAATCATCAGGGACACACAGCCGATCCTGATATCGAATCACACCATCAGTAGTCACATCAAACCCTGGTTTAGAACTTTGAGTTAACTCAAGTTTTAAGGTCTGCAACCTAGGATCTTTCAACTGGCACTCTTTAAGTTTCAGCACCAGTTCTGACTCTAGGCACAATCCAGCCAGAAATCCTCGTTGAGTCTCTGTTATAATGGTTAGTTCTATGTCTCCCAAGGTTTCCAAGATCTTCCATCTTCTTACCAATAAATGTGCTGAGTATCCTACCGGTTTCCTACTGAGTGCATCTGCAACAACATTAGCTTTACCTGGGTCGTAGTTGATTGAGCAATCATAGTCCTTGAGGAAATCTAGCCATCTCCTCTGTCTCATATTAAGTTCTTTTTGGGTGAAAAGATATTTCAAACTCTTATGATCTGTAAAGATTTCAAATGTCTGTTCATAAAGATAATGCCTCCAAATTTTTAGTGCAAAAATGACGGCTGCTATCTCAAGGTCATGAGTGGGATAATTTTTCTCATGGGCCTTTAATTGCCTAGAGGCATAGGCTATCACATTTCTATGTTGCATTAGAACGCAACCTAATCCGTTGATGGAAGCATCACTATATACCACCAACCCATCACCACCGGAAGGTATGGTCAACACTGGTGCAGTAGTCAACCTTCTCTTTAATTCTTAAAAACTTTGCTCACAGTCCTCAGCCCAATCAAATTTAACATTCTTCTGAGTCAATTGGGTCAGTGAAGTAGCAATCTTGGAAAAACCTTTCACAAATCTTCTATAGTAACCTGCCAATCCAAGGAAGCTTCTCACTTCAGTTACATTAGTGGGCCTCTTCCAGTCCAACACAGCTTCTATTTTCCTGGGATCCACTGATATACCAGCATCAGAGATCACGTGACCCAAGAAAACCACCTCCGACAACCAAAAGCCACACTTACTAAGTTTGGCATATAATTTCTCTTATCTTAAGATTTTCAACACAATTCTGAGATGTTGCTCGTACTCTTTGTGACTCTTGGAATATATTAGGATGTCATCTATAAAGACAATGACAAATTGATCTAAATACTGTCTGAATACTCCATTCATTAAATCCATAAAGACAGCAGGTGCATTGGTCAAGCCAAATGGCATAACAAGAAATTCGTAATGTCCATAGCGAGTTCTGAAGGCTGTCTTTGGGATGTCCTCCTCCTTAACCTTGAGTTGATGGTAGCCAGATCTTAGGTCAATCTTCGAGTACACTTGGGTACCCTGTAACTAATCAAAGAGATCGCCAATCCGCGGGAGAGGATATTTGTTCTTTACTGTGCTCTGATTTAACTGACGGTAATCGATGCATAATCTCATAGTCCCGTCTTTCTTCTTCACAAAAAGAATTGGTGCACCTCAAGGAGATGCACTAGGGCGTATGTAACCCTTGTCTAAGAGCTCTTGCAATTGTTTCTTCAACTCTACTAACTCCACTGGTGTCATTCTATAAGGGGGTTTCAAGATCAGAGCTACACCGGGCAATAGGTCTATGCCAAACCCCACCTCTCTATCTGGAGGTAATCCTGATAACTCCTCGGGAAAGACCTTTGGATACTCTCGGACAATAGGGATGTCCTCTAATCGAGGTGCACTCAATTGCTCCTCCGAGATAAAAGCTAGATACCCTTTACAACCCTTCATCAGTAGTTGTTGAGCTTGAAGAAAAGAAATGATGGGAGGAAAGTTTCCTTGTACACCGGAGAAGGTAAAAGCGGTTTGCCCGGGCGGCCTAAAGGTTACTACCTTCGTGAAATAGTCAACACTGGCATGATAAGCTGCTAACCAGTCCATGCCTAAAATAACATCAAAGTCCTTGAAATTTAATAGGACTAGATCCACGGTGAGTTCTTGATTTTCTATTCTAATAGTACACTGTTTGAATACCTGATTTATAATCATCTTATCGCCAGTAGGTGTTCCAATTATTAAATTTATCTCTAAAGGTTCAGCCTTTCTAATCAACTTGATAGCAAAGTGAGGGGCAATAAAAGAATATGTAGATCCAGAATCGATCAATATAGAAGCAATTATATTATCAACAAGAATTGTACCTTGCACCACATCCTCTGAAGCATTCGCATCGGCCTGGGCAAGGCATAAACTCGAGCTGGTGCTGGGCCCTTCTTCGGGATGGAATTCTTCCATCGTTGATTTTGATTATGTCCAGTATTTTGCCGAGTGTGCAATGATTTTGGACAGTCCCTTGCAAAATGCCCTGATTGTTGGCACTTGTAGCAAAGATGCTCCCCACTATTACTCCTTGGGCAAGATCCTGACCTATGTCCCCATTGGCCACACAGATAATATTTATCTCTGTCATATGTTACAGTCCGCCCCGTGGTGCTCCTCCACTCCCCAGGCCTGAATCTCTTCTCCAGCCTCCGTACTGATATACGAATTAGTGGTCTAGGATGATTCTTCAATGACTCCTCCCTTAGTGACCAAGAATGAGATTGTGTTTTCTCCACCGAGAGGGCCTTACTTACAACCTCCCTATAGGTCTTCAGATCAAAATAGGCTACATGCTCTCTGATCCCCTCAGTTAGTCCATCCTCAAATAACTGAACCCGTTCGTCATCCTTAGAGATGAAGTCTAGGAGAAAATGGCAAAGCCTGTTGAACTCAGCTTCATATTGTTGAACTGTTCGATTGCCCTGCCGGATGTTGAGGAGTTTTCGTCGCATTTCCTTTCGAACTGCTGCAGGGATGAACTTTTGCAGGAAGTATTCTTTAAATTCTTCCTAGCTAACACTCTCATTGGGCTCTCCCAAAGACCTCAAAGTGGTTCTCCACCAGGCATCAGCATCGCCTTGTAATAAGTAGGCTGCCAACTTCAACTTTTCCCTATCCGGGCAATCAATAGCCTCAAAGGCTTTCTCTATCTCCCGTAGCCAGTGTCCACCTCGTCGGGATCATCACATCCCGAAAATGTTGGAGGCCCCATCTTCTTGAACTAAGTGAGAAAGGGGTTAGGATTATTTCCCCCATCCCTTCCGCCTCCACTACTAGAACCGGCCCCCATTTGCTGGTTGAGGAATAGCATCAGAGTTTCTCGGAGTGTCATCTCGGTATTCTCCTCTCCTGTCCCACAACCTCGACTAACTCCTCTAGTTCTTGCACGTCGTGGAACACCCTCCTCAATATTGGGAGTGCCACGTCCACGGCCCATGGCAACAGCTCCACGACCACGAGTAGGCACACGACGGGGAGGCATACTGGTCCTGTGAATAAGGATTTGGAGATTTAGTATTTTGGATGACACTAAGGAATATTCTATAACGAAATAAATCTCAAAACTATGTCATTCTTAAACCTTATACTCTGATACCATAAAAGTTGTAACACCCCTGTCGTGTCCGATCGAACCACAACACAAGTGGACAACATACATATAAAAGGTTTTATAGAATACATAGAATTAAAATTTATTTCATCGATACGAATATAGTTCAGATAACGTAACAAAACGTGGTCTCACCAGAAATACTCAAATCCTCAAAAGTTTTCTCATACATAAAAAAAAATAGAATAACCTGTAAATAAATCAGCTCCCAGTGTAGTCATGCACGTGCCCTCTGCTACTGTAGTCACCTGTGCCTAGCTGCTACTCTCCTGTGGATAGGAACAATCAAAGAATGAGCCACGAATGCTCAGTAGGGAGTTACCTCCTCCAAACAGTAAGAGAGTTCAATTTTTAGGTGGCAACAATAAAATTAACACAGTAGCAAAAAAAATAATACAACAATAATGGTGATCAGGTAAACCAACATCCACAGTAAGGAATGAATCAACAAGGATATCTTATGGGTGTGGCTGGACCCCCTACCAAGCAGAGTCATACCACGCTACACTCCCAACCGCTGATGGAGTAGTGATCCGTCTAGTCACCCAACGGATCACGTCCCCTACAATTCAGGAGACCGACTACACAAGACATCACAATCACGATAGCTAATGGTTAGGAACAGTGACTATGGACTCCCCTACAGATATTACGAAGATGGTCGCACCCCCTACCAAGCAGAGTCAAACCAATCTACACGTAAATCAGTATATGGGTGTGGCTGGACCCCCTACCAAGCAAAGTCATATCATGCTGCACTCCCAACCGCTGATGGAGTGGTGATCCCGTCTAGTCACACAACGGATCACGTCCCCTACCACTCAGAAGACCGACTACTGTCACGTCTGACAGTCTCACTAATCCCGTACCGAAGTAGGGAATCGCCTACTGGTACCAATCAAATAGAATCCCACTGCATACGTTCCTCAAGATACCAAAGGCTCAGCCACAATAAATATCGAGTCAAAATTACCAAGCGATAGAAAGGAGTCCACTCAATCACAAATCAGACTATCCAGCTAGAACACATTGTCAAAGGAAGGATTCGAGACCATCAATAAAATCAACATGAAAAATCGAGTCCAACGACTCTTAGACCATCATAATCGGATCTCAAATGAGAATATTACAACTGTTCAAATGTATATATATGCAATTTAGCCCCTATATCATTTCAAATTACAACTTCTTCATCAAGGTAAATAATTTTGATCAATTCTACATTGTGAACCTCAAAATTATCATATTTTTATCATTGATCATTGATCCAGCAATTTATCATCCAAGTCCTTAATAATTCCAAATTTAATCCTTATAGTATATTTTTCACAAAAGTTCCCAATACAATTTAATTCACAGATTAATTTTTCAAGTTCTAAGTCATAACCAATTCAGTCGATTTCCCAATAAATCATAATTTGATTCCATCTTACAAATTCATCCTCAATGAGATTTAAGTATCCTAATCAAATTTCGACACAATCATAAATCAATTATCCCAAACTTAAAATAATTTATCAATTTTACTAAATTCCTCCAATCTAATCTGCGATCAATTTCAATTCCAATTCATAATAATCAGACTCATTTCAATAAATCACATCATGAATTCAAATTACTTAGTTTGATCTAAACCATTCACCTCATCATTAGTTCGATTAACCTCAAGCCTGATTCAAACCAATTCCAAAACTAGAATCTAAACCAAAACCGATTCTGAACCAAACCTAAACCAAAATCGACTTTAAACTAACCAAAACCAAAACCATCTTTAAACCAAAACCAATCTTCTTTGAACTAAACCTAACCAAACCACCTTTAAATTAAACCAAAACCAAAACCCATTATCTTCTTCCTCCTCAAACCCTAAACCTAAATCTACTGCCGCCGCCGCCGCCGCCGCCAGGCCGCCACGCCGTCCGGCCGACCCGTTGCCACGCCGCCTTCTCCGCTGGACCACGGCTGCCGCCTGGCCACCGCTTCCGGTGTCGTCAGATCCGCGCTTCCCCGCGCCCTGGTCGTCGTCATCCCGTGCCGTCGGGCCGAAGCAGGCGCCACCGAAGCCCGAGCGGCCCGCGCAGCCGCATGCTAGCGGATCACGGCCCGCGCAGTCGTGCGCACGCCACCGGCCGCTCCCGACGCCGTACCACGCACCAGAATTGTGCCGACGCCGAGTCCCGTGCTGCCTACGCACGATGCTTGCTCCCAGCAACGCTGCACGTCGCAGCACCGCACGCCGCCGCACCGCACGCCGACGTATCACGCCGCGCACGCCGCCGTCTCCGCTGCCGGTCGCCGGAGCATAGCGGATGCTGATTGGAGAGGAAGATGGGGATTTTGCAAATCTAATCCTCTAATCTTTCTATTCTCAAAACATAGCATAGATCGGTATAACACCTCAAAAATTAGACATATCTAATTTTTATTTAGTTTTGTTTAGATCTAAGTTATCATTATCCTCCTAAATATCATGGGAGTCACTAAATTTTCTGATTATTCAACATGAACTTGTCTCAGAAATAGAAGCAAATAGAAGCAAAGAAAGACGAATGAAAATAACTTGATTTACTTCGAATAGAGGTAAAGAGAAACGAATGAAAGTATTACCACCTACTTTGAATCTCGATAATGATAGTCTCGAATCTTCTTGTCACTCCATAAGCTTCCCCAACGATCGTTCCTTGATTCTCTCTCTACCTTCAAACCGACTTTCTATCCGTCAGGATTTAATGGGTGGTTGTTGCATATAAATAGAGGCGGTTATTGGATTGTGAGTTATGGGCCCGAGTAATGAGCCGTTATGGAGTAACGGATGGTTACATTCACTATGAACACTCTTGTTTGCATGGTCTTCAATTTGTAAAGTTCTTCCATAATTTGGTCATCTGTAGCTATCAGGGGGATTACACTCCTGTAAGGTATACTGGCATCAATTGCTTGGATGGCATCTGCAATGTAAGGCAGGACCCCTCAAAGACAAGGACCACTTCTCTCCAGTCGAAGGCCTTAATGATGGAAGATATGGCGTTCACTTGCGATGAATCATTTGATGCCATACGGAAAAATATGGTGTGCATTTTGATGAAAGAGATGGGCTTGTTGCAGAAAATGAAATAATGGGGACCTGAGTTTTGTTTCCAAGATCAGACAGAAATGTGGCCTGCTCTGATTTCTGCAGGCCTATGATTGCATGAACTTGTACATTTTCCAGCAGATCAAGAGCTGTATGCATAGTTTCAGTTGTACATCATGTTTAGAAAATCAATGCTAGACGATGAAATCGTGAGTTTTTAATGTCTATATAATTGAATACAACCTACGATGCCTTGTTATATATTTTGGATGCAGCAAGAAGATGAGGATGGTTGGGCAAGAAAGTTGGACCCAGCTCATTTGGAAACTAGAGTTCTGAGGGCGATCAACTTACCCACAGAGGCAGCTTGCACGACATTGTCATTGTCATTTCTTACGTGAAGAACCAGCCTCATTGAATAGTTACTATGAATTGCATAGAAATCTTCAGATGCCAAGTCCATGCTTGTCCTGTACATCTTCCCAGCCAGTGTCCAAGTCTAGCATGACACCAGCATGAAAAGCAGCTTTGGTGTTCGCATTGCCAATGTGTGTTTGTGTGAGAAAAAAGAACAAGAAAAGGAGTTGCATGAGGAAGGCCATCTTCCTTTTCTTCAATGGTGACTGGTGAGTTCGAAATTTAAGAACTCAAATATGTCTTATAGACTTGGAAGAATTAATTGGTTCCTTTCAAGGTTGATCCGTAGTATTAGTTTGACAGAGTCAGAGGAAGCATAACTTTATTTTTGTTAAGCAAAAGTATAATCTTCCATTATTTGGTAGGTGCATTTTAAATTGACTATCGATTGTTTATGAGCATAGAAACTCATAGATGTGACTGTCAGGTATCTTATAAGATTCTATGGAAGCAGTTGAGACTGATTCAACTAGCAGTTCCCTTGCATCAAGTTAATCATGTTTTTGTAGTTTTGATTGTCTGAATTTCAGTTTGAGGAATCTACTGGCTTCTTAAGACTTCGATACAGAAAGTGCATGGAAGCTTCAATTGGGATCATCGACAATTTAAAAAAAAAAAACTGTGAGAGAGACTTGAAGTTTTCTCATCTAGCTCATGACTTTGGGTAACACGAACAAATGCACAAGGTCAAATGCCTGACTCTTTTGATATACATCATATGAAGGAATAAGAAATAAATCCAGCCATGTGCCCTACTTCATCGAATTAATTCGAATGAAGACATTGTCAAGAAGACAATGGCCAAAGGCTCTGAGAAGGAAAATTGAGGCAATTCCCTTAGTTTTAGAAGCTCAGGACTAATGCTGAATCTGAGAAAGTACACAGAAGAGGTTAAAGAAAAGGAAAATCAATGGCAGAGAAAGGATGGTTCAGTCCCAAATTATGGTAGAACTTTCAAATGGGTTATTCATTATATTATAGCTGAAAGTTTTTTTTTCAGATATGATAGCTCAATAATCGTAAAAGAGACAGTCTTGTACTCTTTGCTCAAGACCTTGGATCAAAAAATGTACATAAATATTGCCACTTTAGTTTGTGGAACAATGTGTACTGACGTTGAGAAACTCCACCGGCTTGTCATCTCATTTCAAAGGCGGGCAACTTTATGTGCTCACAGATATGCTTGAATTTTCTACACAAATAAGGTAACTGTATCTACAAATTCTAGAACATGAAGTGGTACAATTTCATTTCATCCACCACTTCCGCCCTCAGTGATTTCTGCAGCAGCATTTTCAACCCGCCTCTCCACAGAAACTTCGACAAGCTCAGTAGGAAATCCCCCTTCTGGTGTGCTACAGTTCATATCAGATCGCTGAATGCTCATTGGACACTGCGAGCCATCGAAGTTAGGCGTTGCCCTGGCACTTGCAACTTGTGCTTCTCGCCTGCTCCTATTAATGTTTGCTGCCATCTGTGCCTCCGCTTGAAAGTGTGCGAACTGAGGCCTTTTTTATTAAAGTGCTCCACCCATGCAACCATTCTTTTCCAGATCGAGCTTTGGGTGGCAGCGGCTTTGAGCTCATCCCGGTCCTTGTAAAGATAGACAGCAAAAAAGATTATCAAAGCAAGCAATGAGCTCCAGCAGAGAAGAAGAGCCCGCAGAAGCTCTTGAAGTTGAGGTTTGACGAACTGAGGCTGCTGCTGTCACTATGACAACTTCCAAGGACCCCGAACCATTTCCTTTCGATTGCCCACATTTTGTCTCCCTCGGTCACATTCAGGATTGCCTGCGAGATGTCAGAGACTAGAGGAGATCCCCTGGGCAATACCTGCACATGATCAATCAACGTAGTATGAGCAATAGTTTCTTCTGAAACCTACAGCAGCAATTCTTGAGAAACTTACGAAGCCGAATTCGTCGGGCTTGTAAGTCCGGCCAACCATCTGGTAATCGGTGCAGTACTTGGAAAGGAAGAGCTTAAGCGATGGGACCTCCTCAAATATTGCAGCCCGGCCGCGGTTTTGGCTTCCCAAAGACAAGGCATGCGCATAGTCATCTTGGATGCTGTAGCTGTCCAGTCTGTGGCCATTGATGCCCATTCCCTTGAGCAGATCAACCAGAAAGGACCCATCCTGGTTCCCAATGTAGTCATTGCTCTTCAGGAGATCAGAGATGCCAGCCACCGTCGGCTGGAGCTGCTGCACAGTAAGCATCGACGTAAGGCTAGCCGCGTAGGATGATGTCAGTATCACGACAACGAAAACCCATATTATAACTATAACTCTTGATAGGTTGCTCTCCAGCTTCTCCTCTGAAACACAATTCAGTTCAATTTGTAAGAACATTCATAAGAAAGATGAAGAGGGTAGGGAGAAAATTTCAGAACTGTGCGCAAAGACGTGGAAAAGGCGAAGTAGAAGATCATCCCGCGCTGCTGTGAAGGGGGGCCTCGGAACTCGGGGTTGATACGGTGCTCAATCACCCCCACAACGAGTCCAGTGAAGAAGAAGAAGGCCAGGTTTCCCAGCCAGAGATCGGTAGTCAGTGGCCTCAAGAAGATCCACGTGTTCGTGCCTGTATCCACCTTACAGAACCACAATGGACACGCCAGATTCTGTGTATGGCAGCGAAAAATGGACGAATCTCGTGACCTGTTGGCAATGATCGTTGTGTCTCCAACTACCGCATCATATTTCTGCCAAAATTTCCTCACAATTTGGTAAATCAGCACATAACCGGAAGCACTAGTATCATCAATGGTCTTCAGATTTCTTACCTGAAGGTAGACCTGATAGGTAAGATCATTGTAATTTCCGGCGCTTTCACCATCAGGCTTCTCGAATGGGATGTATTTATAAGGCACAGCATATGGCAGGGATTGCATGACTCTCTTGAGTACATCAATGCAGTGTCCACTCACAATAGTCCTATTAGTGATCGGATCATGTTCAACCTTCACAAACTCATCAAACCTGTCCTTTGCAGGGACGCCGATCTGCAGCTTCCTTCCGTTCGTTGGGATTTGCCATCCCTTGGGCCTGGACGTTGGATCCCAGGCCAAATCACCGTCTTCAGATTTACAGTTGAAGTTGAATTGGAGCTGGTTTCGCCGACAGTTGTGCCCGGTTGCTTAGAGTCCACCTGCTGGAGTCCAAAATCTGACCACTCTTCCCCCTTTGCCAACTGACATTTATGATTTCAAACACTGATGACTGCAGCTTCCCGTTGACTAGCTGGAACTCGCCCCTCATGCCTCCGAATCTTGTCTTCCATACGGCATCTAGAAGTTCTGGGCCTTTTCGCGAGACTGTGAGGTTTGCCAAGTCTGTCGAGTTTTCCCGCCCTGTTGCTTTTGCAATCCAGTGTTTGAAAGTCTGGCAGTCTCCACCGCCATTGCCAAAGCCCACGCTGTGTCATAAGCCGACAGCTGAAACACGGTCGGATCTGCTGGCTCAATCCCCTGATTCTCCTGCTAGAATCTGGCCTTCCACCGCGATGGGAAGTTCACTAGCTCCGATGATCTTGGAACGCATGATCGCAAACCCAACACTCCTTGCATTGATCCCAGGACATTCGGATTCATGAAATCCACCTCATTGTCGATGCCATCAGTGACAATCCAGACAAAGCCCTGCTCCATCAATCCAATCTCCTTTGGCTTCATGAAGAAGCGGGAGCCAAGCGTTGGTATCATGTGGACTACGAACACTCTGGTCTGCATTGTCATCAGTTTGTAGAGGTCAGCCGTGATTTGATAATCGGTTGCTGCTGGGGAGATAACACTGCGATAGGGGACCCAAGCATCAATGGCTTGGAAGGCGTCGACGAGATAGGGGACTGTATTGTTGGCTTTATGGTGTCGTGTCTCGAATTCGGATTTTTCAGATAGTCTTAATTATATTAGGAAGTTATTTAGTGGGTCTAATCTTTATCTAAATTTGTCTTCTACTAGAAGACTTAAATTAGTAGAAGTCTTGTTTGAGTCAGTCTTCTACTTTGACTCAAATATTATTAGGCTACATCTATAAATACACCATTGATGTAAGGGTTTCAATATAGAGTGAGAGAGAGATATATAGATCAATACTCTCAATACGTCTTGTGACAGTTAGGCTCCTTAGTCTTTTGTGAAAGTTGGTAATATTGGAGTTTCGTCTCCATCGTTGTAATCTTCTCTTTTCTCTTCTCATCAATACAATATCCTCTAGATCATCTTTGCCACATATATCTCTTGTGTGTTATCTTTCTCCTTTTCTGTTCTTCTTCTATATCGTGAATTGTGGTGGACATCGATATTTTCCGCAACAAGTGGTACCAGAGCTTGGTTCAATATGTCTATTACGAAGTTCGATATAGAGAAATTCAATGGAAAACAAGGATTCTCTATTTGGCAAGAAAGAGTTCGTGCAATTCTTACTCAACAAGGATTGAGAAATACATTGGAGGATGTCAAGCCTGAAGATATCGCTGAAAGTGTTTGAGAAAACCTGAAGGCTAGTGCACATAGCACAATCATTCTCAGTCTCACCGATGAGATACTCTATCCGTTTCTTGATGAAACATCACCTTCAGAATTATGGAAAAAGCGGGAGAAACAGTATATGAGTAAGTCTATCTCAAATCGAGTTTATTTAAAGCAGAAGCTTTTCAATTTTCGAATGACAGAAGGTACGAATATAGTTGCTCATCTTAATGTTTTCAATAATTTGTCTCTCAATTGTTAAGTATTGATATTAAAATTGAAGATGAAGACAAGGCAATTATTTTATTATCGTCCTTACCTCCTTCTCTTGAGAATCTTAAAACTACTCTCATGTATGGGAAAGATTTGAAATTTGACGATATTTCTGATGCCCTTCTATCTAATGAATATTTGAGAAAGATTGGAGGGAATGTGTCACACTCAGAAGTATTAATTGTCAGAGGTCGTACCAAAAAAAGGTCAAGGACAGGTTGTTCTAGATTCAAATCCAAAGAAATAAACTGCAAGTATTGTAAGAAGATGGGACATGCAATTAAAGATTGTTGGAAGCTCAAAGCAAAGAAAGAAAGAAATCTCAATCTAAAGAGCAAGCCAAAGAACAAGTGTCAGTTGTTGAAGGGAGTTCTGATGATAATTTGGGTAACGTTCTCTCTATTAGTTTTAATTTTGATCGTTACCATGATATTTGGATTCTTGATTCTGGTTGTTCTTACCATATGTGTCCTAATAAGGATTGGTTTGAAGACTACAAGTCCTATAATAGTGGTTTGGTTTTGATGGGTAATAATAATTCATGCAAAACTGTTGGAATTGAAACAATCAAAATTAAGATGTTTGATAATATTATTAGAACTCTTACTGATGTTAGACATGTTCCTAATTTGAAAAAGAATTTAATCTCTTTGGGTGCTTTGGATTCTACTGGTTATAATTATTCTGCTGAAGGTGAAATTCTTAAAGTTGCTAAAGGCTCATTGATAATAATGAAGGGCCTAAAGCATGAAAATTTATATGAGTTAGTAGAAAAAATCGTTGCAGATGGAGCAGCAATTTCTCAGGCTTCTTCTTTTGATATGACTCACTTATGGCATATGCGTCTCGATCATATGAGTGAGTAAGGTTTAAGCAAGCTCAACAAAAGAAAATTACTAAAAGGCCTCAACTCATGTAAATTGGATTTCTGCAAGCATTGTCTTTATGGTAAATAGTCCAAGGCAAAGTTTAACACCGGTACTCATTACACTAAAGACTTAATTGATTATATTCATTCTGATGTGTGGTGCTCTCAAAATCTGGTGCTCGTTATTTTGTCAGTTTTATTGATGATTTTTTCAGAAAAGTGTGGATTTATTTTTTGTATCACAAAGCCGAAGTATTTTCTGTTTTCAAACGGTGAAAAACTTCAGTTGAAAAAAGGACTGGTAGAAAAATCAAATACCTCAGAAGTGATAATGGTGGAAAGTACAAATCAACAGAATTTCTCAAATTCTGTGAAAATGAAGGCATCAAACGCCACTTTACCATCCCAAAAAATTCTCAACAAAATGGTGTGGCTGAAAGAATGAATAGAATCTTATTGGAAAAAGCACGTAGTATACTCAGTACAGCTAATCTTGATAAAGATTTTTGGGCAGAAGCAGCCAATACAGCATGCTTCATTGTGAATCGCTCTCCTCAAACAACCATTAATTGCAAGACTCTTGAAGAAGTATGGACTGATCAACCTGCAAATTATTCTTTTTTAAAAATTTTTGATTGCCCTGCTTATGTGTATGTTGTCAAGGATAAGTTAGATGCACATTCCAAAAAGTGTATTTTCCTGGATTATGCCAAAGGCGTCAAAGGCTATCGTTTGTGGGATTCTACTACTTCAAATATAATTATTGAGAGAGATATAGTATTTGACGAAAGTGTTATGCTAAAATCTCTCAAGAAAGGTCCCAATGATATAATGCAAGTGGAGGTAGAGTATGTAGTTCCTTCAGAAGAAGATATTCAGGGTATGCCTGACTCTCAGGAAAATTCTAAAAAATAAGTTTCTGAAAAGACTCCATTTCAAAGATCTCAAAGAAACATAAAGCCACCTAAGAGGTATGATTTTGAAGATATGGTAGCTTTTACTTTAGTTACTGACAATGGTGATCCTTCTTCCTATAAAGAAGCAGTGCAGGATAAGAATTCTTCTAAGTGGCACGCTGCTATGAATGAAGAGATGGATTCCCTTCAAAAGAATCATACTTGGGATCTGGTGAAATTACCAGAAGGTAAAAGAGCAATTGGTTGCAAGTGGGTATTTCGAAAAAAAGAGGATTTCTTTGAGATAGATGGTGTTAAATTCAAGACCTGTTTAGTTGCAAAATGGTATTCACAAAAAGAGAGTGTTGACTTTAATAAAATTTTCTCTCCTGTGGTTAAACACATATCTATTCATTTTCTACTTGCTTTAGTTACTTTTCATAATCTTGAGTTAGAACAGCTTGATGTCAAAACTGCCTTTCTGCATGGAGAATTAGAAGAACAAATTTTTATACAACAACCTGAAGGGTTTATCCAAGAAGATAAGGAAAATTTTGTCTACAAGTTGAACAAATCACTTTATGGTTTGAAATAGTCTCCAAAACAATGGTATAAAAGGTTTGACAGTTTTATGCTGGAATAAGATTTTAACCACTGCAAACATGATTGTTGTGTTTATTTTAAGATGCATGTCAATAACTAGTTTATTATATTGCTTCTTTATGTTGATGATATGTTTATCGCTACTCAAGACATATCTCTACTGAATGATCTAAAGTTTAAAATGAAAAAGGAATTTGAGATAAAAGATTTAGGTACTGCAAGGAAGATTCTTGGTATAGAGATTGATCGAGATCGAAAGCATAGCAAATTATGACTCAAACAGAGCAAGTATCTCGAGAAGATTATTTCTCATTTTCACATACAGAATTCAAAACCCGTCAGTACTCCTTTAGTATCTCACTTCAAGCTTTCAGCTCAACAATGTCCTTCTACAGATGAAGAGCATGCATACATGGAGAACATCCCATTTTCAAGTGCTGTTGGAAGTCTAATGTATGCTATGGTATGCACAAGACCTGATATTGCACAAGCAGTCAGCGTTATTAGTCGTTACATGGCAAATCCAGGAAAAGAGTATTGACAGGCCGTGAAATGGCTATTAAGATATATCAAAGGTACTCTTAATATTGGTTTATGTTTCGACAGGAACACAGTGCAAGAGGCCAAAATTATTGGTTACGTTGATTCAGACTATGCTGGAGACCTTGATCGACGCCGATCCCTCACTGGTTATCTTTTCACTCTTTGTGAAGGACCTATTAATTGGAGGTGTACCTTACAGTCAACTGTAGCATTATCTACAACAGAATCTAAGTATATGGCAGCTACAGAAGCCGTCAAAGAAGCTCTATGGGTAAAAAGTTTGGCAAGTAAAATTGGTTTTTTTCAACATGTTCTTCCTATTTTTTACGACAGTCAGAGCACCTTGCGAAGAACCAAATGTACCACGCCAGATCAAAGCATATAGATGTCCGATTTCATTTTATTCGAGATATTATTGAAGACGGCGAGATTTCTTTACAAAAGATTCATACTTCAAAAAATCCTGCAGATATATTGACGAAGGTGATTATGATTGATAAGTTCAAGCTCTGTTTGGACTTGATTAATATTCAAGGTCGTTGATCCTATCACAGGAGGTAATGGCAAAGACATCTATTGAAGATTCAAATTCAGAGAATAAGATGATTCGAGGCAAGGTGGATATTGTTAGCTTTATGGTGTCTCGAATCCGGATTTTCCGGATAGTCTTAATTATATTAGGAAGTTATTTAGTGGGCCTAATCTTTATCTAGATTTATTTTCTACTAGAAGACTTAAATTAATAGAAGTCTTGTTTGAATCAGTCTTCTACTTTGACTCAAATATCATTAGGCCACATTTATAAATACACCATTGATGTAAGGATTGCAATATAGAGTGTGAGAGAGAGATATAGATCAATACTCTCAATACGTCTTGTGACGGTTATGCTACTTAGTCTTTTGTGAGAATTGGTGATATTGGAGTTTCGTCTTCATCGTTGTAATCTTCTCTTTTCTCTTATCATCAATACAATATCCTCTGGATCGTCTTCGCCATATATATCTCTTGTGTGTTATCTTTTCTCCTTTTCTGTTCTTCCTCTATATCGTGAATTGTGGTGGATATCGATATTTTTCGCAACAGAGGACAACACCAGAACCATAGTCTGTGTCCTCTTAGATAGGAATCGCCTCCCGCCAGCGGAAGAACTTGATTAAGGCAGAAATGGCCCCGACCTGAGCAGAGTCGTTAAGGGTGGCATGAACGAAGTCGGGGGTAAGAGCAGACGACAAAGAAAGGCTAATTGAGAACGAGAGGATTGGAACCCGGGCCTTGCTGCCTACATCTGCCAGGAATTCGGTTTCTGATGATGTGAGGGGACCGATGATGGCTTGAGTTCGGGTGTTCTTGAGCAGGTCTAGAGCTGCAGCAATGGTGGGAAGAAGGAAGTTATAACCAACTCAACTGTCATTTGGATCTTCTTCTGATCCCATGCAAAATCTATTGCAAGCTTTTAACTTACAATCCATTTAGCAAAACGCCTACATTTTTAGACAACATTATTCAAATCTTTAGGACGAGAATATTCAAATGAGGATGTGTCAAATTCTGATTGGAGGTTGAAGTCTGCTATCTACTAACAGCTGGCCTGCCATCTGTGTGTTTTGCGGTTTGACTAAGTCAAACTTACCATGGTGTTAGTTGATTGACTAGCAATTTGAAGTCAAATCACGATTCGCATTAACAAAATTCTCAGGCCAAAACAAAGAAATCTATTTAATATTCTCACCGTAGTTTTGATACTAGATAGCGTTGATCTCCACGGATGATCGATACCTATATATCTTAGTACAAATAATTGTTTAGTTTGTACAAATTAATAATAAAAATTTTAGTTGACATTAAGGATTAACTAAACAAGAAAGGAACAGCCGCTAATCTCTTACTTCAGAGAAACACTAAAATAAAATTAGCAACATGGGATATTATCGAATATTTAGGCTGATGAAATGGTCGAAATAATATACAATCTACATAAATTCTTTAACTTCCTATAGTTATAAACAAAGACTATGATGATGAAGTGGTGCTGCTGATGATGAAGAAAAAGAAGAAAATAAGAAGATACCTGCAGAAGCTGCGCTAACAACATCTTGCTCGGAATCCCTCGAATGGACAACCAACCTTATTCCGCAAGCAGAATGGGAGGCATAGAATTCGTCGATCGCCATAGAAACGCTGGCATGACTGCTCTTGCCCGCCAAAGCCCCGAGATCGAGAATCAAGCTGATGGGCACCGCCATTGTCGTGTGCTGAGCTCCCGTGACTCCGGCATGGCGGCCAAGAAGGCAAGAGAGGAAGAAGAGAGCGAGAAGCAGATGGTGCATGAGAATGAAGCAGACAAAAAAAAATGGCGGGTAATGTGTGAAGGAGAAGGCAAGCACATGTGGATGGGGATTTGGTCTTGAAGTTGATCTCAAGGGAAATCAATGGTCTACGTCTCATAGACTACTTCTCGTTCCAAGCATAACCATGTAGTGTGGAAGTAGAAGCAAACATGAAACATAGGAAACGTTGGCCTTGACTTTTCCATTTCTTTGATAAACAAAGATTCTAGAGATTTGATCCTCCTTCAAATGCATGGAAGGAACGATTTTAAGACAAGACCAATATCATCTATAATGCACTAGAATTAGCAATATCAAATATATCCAGAAAGATATAGTAAATAATTATTTTTTTCCTTGGTTTTATTTCAATTTTGATAATGACGTATGTGGCGAAATTATCTCAAAATTCCTCAGCTGAACTTAGTACAATACTAGTAAGATGGACTGAACTTAGTACAATAATTATCTAAAAATTACTATACATTCCACTTTAGATGGACTGGTTCAATTTGATTTTTATTCTGACAGTACAATATTAGTAAGATTTAAATATATTTTCGTAATTTTTGTGGCTAAGGAATCATCAATCCAGCTCAAGCTATGTCCTTGTTAGACTGAAAGGAATTGGGCCAAAGATGTGATGTTCAAATGCAAATCAAAGCTTGAAATTTTTGACACATATCACTTGTTCAAAATGGTTAATTAAGTTAGATGAGATGGGAGGTAGACAAGTGTTGCATGGAAGACTTATGGGCTAAAAAAAGGGATAAGAGAAGCTGTACTCACAAGAAGTTGTTTGATATCTTCCACCCATCCACTTGAAAGTTCGGTACTGAAATAATCTCCTTTTTTCTGAGCAACTGAAATTCAATGATTTTATAGCTTTATTTGTTAGGGTTGGTGGGCCAGTGAGTCTGTAACTAATAGCAGTTATCTTTAGTCTCGCATCGATAAAGTGTCGAAATTGAGATTGAACTAAATATAATGACTATCATGTACTCAACAACAAAATCTTTTTTCGAAAAACCGAGAAAAACAAAATCCTGAAATCGTATGGATTGCGGACCGCAAGACACCTAAAAATAATATCATGTTGGATCGGGAGCATCACATTACTCATACGAGTAAGGAATAAAAGATACTCCTGCAGCACAATTTGGGCATAAGCATCATTAGTACATGATAATATAATTTTATATCTTAAAACAAACACATCATTACAACAATAGAATTTCATCAGTCTGCAACCATCAAAGCAGATATTGTAATATGGACTAGGTTCTTATTGACTCTGCAAGTAAAAGTTGCTAGATGACTTCAAACTCTGAATCAACAATCCCAGATCATTGAAGACTAGAAGTACAAAGAATGCAAAGTATATTATCAAATTATTGATCAGTAAAAGTTCAAATATGTATACATGATGAGTAGATTGTAATATTTAAAGAACTTGGAATAGTCACACATGAGATATTTGAGGAAAAAATTTCAGATTTATAAGGAAAGTGAGCGTCTTGTTATTCAAGATTACATGAAACTAAAATTATGCAAATATATAACAGAGTTGCAAATATATATATCTACAGAGAGAATTTCTATTTTCCAATTTTTGGCATGCTTCCTCCTCTACCTGTGAAATACCCTAAGAAGAATCATATCCCCTTCTTTGGTTCAACATCTCCGCGAATGATGGTGGATCTGGAATTTGACCACCAATTTCTCTACCTGGTGTTTCTTCACCCTCTACTGGTGTCCCTAAATCTTCGTGGAGGCCGAAAACTCCCATCTCCACGATTTGAGATGCTTGTGGGGCTCTGAGGCTCACTGTTCATATCCTGTGTCACAGGGATATTGGCTCCTTCTGCTTCATCCTTTTCTTTTGCATCCTTGAATGCCTGAGAAGATGGATCTGCCTGGTCATAGAGTTTCAACAAGGCAAGCTTCTTGGCAGGAGTTAGCTCTGGGTCATCAGTTCTGACATCATCCCAATGCTTATAGAGAAACAAAGCTAGGAATATGAGTATGGCCGACATGGAAGTGATTCCGGTGATAAGAAATAAACCCCAGAAGCTTTTCAATTCAAGGCTGCTTGAAGATAAGCCAATGCTTCCATCATCAGCACAAGTTTTGTTTCCATATAAGTTATTCTCAATGTTGATCATTGTATCGCTCCCAGTGGTATCCAGGATTGCTCTTGACACATCAGGAACCAAGGGCGAACCTTTGGGAAATGCCTACATACCAAATGAAAGAGAAATGGTGCAATAACACTTGATTTCTAATAACAGTTTATAACTAGGAAAGTATTTATAGAGAGAGGAAACATACAAAGGCAAATCCAGCAGTCCTGTAGATGGGCCCAACAGGGGTATACTTGGAGCAGTACCGGGAAAGGAAGACTTTGAGGTAAGGCATCTCATCAACAATTGCTGCAACTGTTCCATTCAACAAGGCTTCATTGTATTCCTCTGGCGAGTTATACGCAATAATCCTCGACTCGTTGAATTTCAAACTTTTCAAGACCCCAGGCAAGAAAGAACCATTCAAATAGCCAGCAAAGTTCCCATTCTTCACAAGCTGATCAAGATCCGTCACTGTAGGTTGGAGTTGTTGCACAGTGAGCATGGAAATCAAGCTTGCAGTGTAACTTTGCTGCAGTATAAGGACAACAAACCCAAATGATCACCACAATCCTGGATAGGTTGCTTAGTATCTTACCCCGGTGTGAGAACACAAGAGTGGAGAAGATGAAGTAGAAGACAGTGCAAAGTTGGTTGGATGGTGGTCCTCTGAAATTGTAATTGATCCGGCGCTCCAAAACCCAAACCACGAACCCGGTGAAGATGAAGAAGGCACCACTTGCTATCCAGAGATCAGTGGCTAATGCGTCTGCAAATGTCCAGGCATTTTTTTGGGACTGATCCTTGACCGGAACCACCATGTAGACACTTGATTCGGTGTATGGCAATGTAATGTCCACATATAGAGATCTATTAGCTAGAATTGTAATATCTCCCACCACAGCATCAAACTCCTGTTCCAATCCATTCAGAAACAATATATGAGCCAAGATTTTGCATTTTCTCTCCTCACAGCAATATACGAAAATTAAATGTTTCAAAATAGAATTTAAATGTCATCATTGGAAACAAATAAGTTGTGAAGTAACTGACGTTAAGAAAGACCGCATGAACGAGATCATCATAGGTTCCATTCATGTTACCCTTGGAATCTGCATAGGGAACATACTGTTTCTCGACGTGGTAAGGTAGTCTAGCCATCACGTCTTCAAATACCTCAATGCAGTAACCTCTAGGCACTGGTTTGTTGGTCTTGGTATCATTTTCCATTCTCACAAATTCTTCAAAGCCAAGTTTCACTGGAATGCCAATTCTGAGAAAGTTCCCCTTTGTAGGCCACTCCCACCCTCTTGGAGTTGTGCTTGCTCCACCAGGCCACACAACAACCTTAATATCGGCCTTTGAATTTAGATGGCGAGAGCTGCCATTAACAGGAGTCCAGTATCCAATTCTTTTCTTTCCATGTTTGACAACATTAACAATCTCAAAATTCTTGTTTCCAGCTGCCCATCTACCAAATGAAAACTCCCACTGATGCCATCAAACTGGACGCTTAACAGACTATTGACAAGCTCTGGACCAGTCGGCAATTTCCCAAGCCTTGCCAAGTCAGTGGATATGCCACTGATATTCTGCATGCTAAAAGAAGATTTTGCTCCAACACTCTCTGCTGCCATGGCCAGTGCCCACACTGCATCATAAGCCCACAAACCAAAAGCAGTAGGCTCACTAACTACACCATTTTGATTCCTAAAGTTTGTTTGCTTTCTCCATCTAGCTTTAAAATCAGTAAGTTTTCTAGTCACCCTAATGTACGGTTTTACACCCAACACCCCTTGCATCATATTGGTCGCAGTTGCACCCATTAGGTCCACAATGTCTGTTAATCCATAGGCTGTGATCCATGCATAGCCTTCACTCATCATCCCTGCTTCATATGCTGCCGAAAAGAGTTGGAAACCAAGTGAATATGATGTATGGACTACAAAGGCCCTAGTCTGCATGCCCTTAAGCTTGTTTAGCTCCTTCAGAATATTTTCTTTGCTGGCTGAGAGAGGAATGGGATACCTATACGGTACTTGTGCACCGACCTCTTGGAAGGCATCAATGAGATAAGGCACGAGGCTATTGCCAAAATCTGTGTCTTCAAAGATGGGCACAACTTCTTTCCACTTGAAATTTTGGACAAGGGAAGCAATGACTTGTGCTTGATAGGAGCCATTGAATGCAGTCCTGATGAAGTACGAAGGCTGTTGCGTCGAGAGATAAGGGCTCTTAGCTGAGAAAGAGATGATTGGAACATGGCTTTTGTTCCCAAGCTGGATAACAAACTTGGCTTCTATGGTCGTCTGTGGCCCGATGATTGCTTGTACTTGCACATTTTTCAGCAGGTCAATAGCTGTATTTTTCACGAACATTCTATAATTAGACCAATTCCCCACATGGATTTGCTAAGCTATTTCTTGATAGATCCACTGACTAATACAAATTTGAGCTGTACAAAAAATATTTGTGTTTGGGAAGAACAAAATGAAATTTTGATACACACAAGCGGGCAGCTCAGCCAAACATGATTGTCTTCTTGCTTGTTCTGTTGGCTGCATGTATGCAAAGATTTCCGTCATTTACACGTTTCTAAATAAAAAAAATTCAATTAATGGTAACACTAATCATAATTTATCGAGCAATCATCATATTTTCCACCCTTTCAAATCCATGAAAACAACACTCATGAGTGTAGCCGGTACTGCCTGACTTCTGTTTCAAGCATTTCATCGTACGCTTTCTAGCGAAAAAAAATCTCCAAAGCAAACTATTACTTTTTCACTCTCCAAAAGGTTTCACCTTTTAATTCAAAAGATGACAAAATAAAGTCTAAGTCATAAAGCACATATCATCAGAAAATCGTATCAAAATCTCAGTTTTAAACAAGAAAACAGAAAAAAAGATTCAAAAATTTCTAATGAACGAGTACCGCTGGAGTCAGCCGCAATAAGATCATTTTCATTAACATCACGCAAGTGAAGCTCCAGTCTTGTGTTGTAGCTCCGGTGCAAGGTGTAGAAGTCGTCCACGGCCATGGCCCTGCAACTCCAGCTTATGTTCCCAATCCATGTGTTGCTGTCCAGAACCACGCCAATATGGAATGGAGTTGTGGAAGTTGATGAAGAACAAAAGAGAAGAAGGAGAAGAAGATGAAGTGGAAGCTTCCCTATCTCCGAGGTTTGGGATCGTCAGACCATGTTCTTTCTGCCAAATTCCTGTTTTTTTTATAGAATTGGAGAACAAGCAAAAAGTGAACTGTCGAATATTCAAAGTCTGAGTCAAATGGCAGATACTCTTCAAGCCCCTTAGTCATGGCCCTCGTATTGAGTCGCTTGTGGTGATGCACTCGGTTCAATTTACTGTAATTTCTGTTTTTATAGTTTGTTTTGTTGATTGAGTTTTTCACATTTTTATCCCATAAATTTATATTTTATTTTCAATTTCGGTTGGCTCTAAACAAAGACATGTCTTAATTTTGACTAATATGATAATCCACAGTCATAGATCACAAAATCCAATTAAGAGAATTAAATTAGAAACAAAAGGATGGCCACAAATATTATGTTGCGGGGCTGGGGAGTGGATAGTAATTTGATCATCGTTAAAATACGAAAATTAAGATTAAACTAAATATCAAGATTTTAAGTTTTTATTTCGATTCACTGATAAATTTCGGCCGAAACCATTCTAATTTTAGTAATAATATTTTTTTAATTATTAATTACGTATTGATTAGAATTTAATTATATTTTAACTGTAACTTGACTTCAAATTAAAAATATAATAAAAATTTAAAAAATATTAATAATTTTATCATAATAGTAAATATAATTTTAATTATAGTTAATCACTTAATGGATAGACCAACTTTTAAATTTAGAGATAATAATTATATTTAATTCACTAAAAGATTTTTTTGTCTATAAACCCCTCGGTGATTTTAATTTAGTTTATATAAATTTCTTGAATAATTTATATTTGTATCTAACCATTTTGAGTGCATATCAACCTTAATTGGTCAGTAATATTAACCTTTGGGACTCGGCATAAATTTATTAAAAATAAATATTCAAAATAACACGCATGTAAATAATAAAGATTATATAGTATTAAATATAATCATCTCTAAATTCTAACGCTAGCATTTCGACGCTCAACTTTTATATATTAATCAAGTTTTTGAATTTCGATTTCAGAAACGATTTGATACTCAGAAAAATCAACGCGTTTCGATCAAAACCATTTCCATTTCGATTTCGACCAAAATATTTTTTATTTATTAATTATATTTTGACCAAAAATTAATTATATTTTAACTATTTTTAACTTTAAATTAAAATTATTACAATATGTTTAAAAAATTTTGAAATAGTAAATAGTCTCATGTACCAAAAACTCATACACGTAGAACAGTCTCTGGCAAAGACTGGCGAGAGTGCAAGCATGTAGGCGCGGGCGCCAGGCCCGCGAGGGCAAGAGGCTAGCCAGGGCGCCAAATCTAGGTTGGCGAGGGCGCTAGTGCGGGCACGAGGTCGGCATGAGAGCAAGCGTGAGGCCAGCACGAGGGCATGAGGTCGGACAGGGTGCGAGCGGCAAGCTGGCGAGCACGTGGGTGCCAGAGCTCGGGTGCGGGTGCCAGAGGCTGACGTTAGAGCATGTGCGCAAGCGTGAGGTCGGCGAGGGCGTGAGCACGAGACCGATGAGGACTCGGGCATTGGCGCGAGGCTGGTGAGGGCGCAGTCACGGGCATGAACATGAGGGCAACGAGGGTGCGGGCACCAGGCTGATGAGTGCACTCGGCTCGCGCTCAGGCGCAGGCACTAGAGGCAAGCGTGAGGTCGGCGACAGTGCGGGCTTCAAAGGCTGAAGGCCGAAGCAAGGGCGTGGGCACGAAAATGAGGCCAGCACGAGAGCTTGGGTGCAGGTGCGAGGCTGGCAAAAGAGCAGGCGCTGACATGAGGCTGGTGAGGGCTCGGACACTAACACGAGGTCGGCGAGAGCGCAAGCGCCAGGCTAATGAGCGCGCTTGCGCTGGGGCATGGGGACCAGATTGATGAGGGAGTGAGCGTAGGCTTGAGGCCGATGTGAGGGCGCCCGAGCACGCTTGCGCAAGTGCGTAAGTGCGTAAGTGCGAGTGCCAGAGGTCAGTGTAAGGGCACGAGGGCGATGCCAGCAAGGGCTCGGGCCCGGACGCAAGGCCGGCAATGGTGCAGACGCTAAGCTGGGGAGAGCGCTTGAACGCGGGCGCGGGCGCCAAAGGTCAGCAAGAGCTCATGGGTGCAGGGGCCAAGCTGACGAGAGCACGAGCGAAGGCGCGAGGCCAGCGACAATGCGAGCGCAAGCGAAAGACTGACATAAAATCAAAACCAAATCAAGCGAAACGTTTCGACCGAAAATTAAAAATTTGCTAAATATAATAGTTATTGTAGACTTAACAACAAGACATTCTTCGGAAAAATTAAAAAAATAATCAAAATAAGAAAGGATGATTTATAATGATTTTTATTCTTTGCATAGTGCAAAAAATATTAAATTAAATTCAACATCAAATCATTTTAAAAATTTAAATCGATTAAATATGTATTTTTTTCACTATTTATATTAAATTTAATGTATCTAATTAGATAATATTGGATTAATTTATACAACTCACAATGATTTATTTATTTTCCTACAAGTTTTAGTTGATTCAACTCTTTGTACAAAGTAGCAATTCACAGCCTACACTCAATTCCCTCTTTCAAACTACTGCTGGCTGGACATATACAAATGAACACAGAACACCCACCATTTGAATTCTAAAAGCAAATGAAAGATACAAGAAAAAAGCCAATCATTGTGTAGAAATCTGCATCAGCCTTCGCTAACAGTGATCTCGCCGCGAACTGGAGCCCCCGAAAACGGAGTTGCAGGCTCAACAGAAGAAGGAGATCCTTCTTCAAAAGTATGAGCCGAGAAACTCATCGGGCTCGTGGAACCATAAGTGAGAGGCGACGCTCTGTTCGATCCGTCGTTCCCATTTGACTTGAAAGTATCACAAGAGGGATCCTTCTCGTCGAAGAGCTTCGCGATCGAGCTGATTCTTCGGCGGAGCGAAGAGCTGTTGGGAGCAGTCTGGCTCAAGTAATGCCTGTGCTTGTAAAGAAACACGATCCAGTAGATGCAGAAGGCCAGAGCAGAAGCAGTTCCTGTGATGAGGAACAAGCCCCAGAAACTTCCAAGGTCGAGGCTATTCGAGCCGAGCTGGCTGCCGCCATTGGCACAGTTGGTTTGATCTCCGAACCATCGCCGCTCGATATCAGTCATCCTGCCGCCCTCAGTAATGTTCAGTATCGCCCGGGAGAGGTCCGGGACCAAGGGGGAGCCTTTCGGGAAGACCTGTACAGTTCACCAGCATTCATGTCGGAGAAAAGAATGAGACAAAATCTCCACAATTTACCGTGAATATGGAACAAGAAACTCACGAAGCCGAAGCCGCCAGTCTTGTAAACCTGTTCTGCTATGGTATAGTTTTGGCAGTAATCTTTCAAGAACACTCTCAGGTAAGGTATTTCATCGACAACGGCAGCAACTCCGCCGTACCAACTTCCTTTGGCCAAGGCATCTGCATACTCTTCAGGAGATCTGTAAGCCTTCAGTTTCGACTGATCAAAGCCCTGTTTGATCAGAAAGCCTTTCACAAAAGAGTCCTTCAGGTACCCGACGTATTCGCCGCTGTTCTTGAGCTGCATGATGTCTGTGTAACTTGGCTGAAACTGCTGCACTGTGAGCATCGAGGTTAAACTAGCAGTATAGCTCGATGTCAGTATCAGCACGACGAACACCCAGATGATCACCACAACTCTTGCCAAGTTACTTACTATGTTTTCCTCTGCAACAAATCCGATCATCAGAAAAGCAAATTGTGTGGATACAGAAACACTAGGAGGACTTGAAATTGTTACTGAGCTGTGGGCGAAGACGAGGGTGGAGAAGGCGAAGTAGAAGATGGTGCCGACTTGGTTGGCTGGCGGGCCGCGGAACTCCGGGTTGATGCGGTGCTCGAGGACCCAGATGACGAGGCCGGTGAGGATGAAGAAGCCGAAGCTGGCGAGCCATAGATCAGCGGTAAGCGGCTTGAGGAAGATCCAGGCGTTGTTGTTCCTTTGATTTCTCAGAGGGACGACCATGGATATTCCTGCAACTGCGTATGGGACTGTGAAGTCGACGAATTTTGATCTGTTGGATGTTATTGTTGTGTCACCCACCACTGCATCATATTTCTGGTTCACCAGTAAGCAACGAGATAGTCACAATTAGCTGGACAAATATTTTTCCTGTAAATTTTACGAATTAAAAGACGGCTTGTGCATGAGAATATAGACAATTTTACAATTTTCAGGAAATTTAATGTAATTATTAAGATTTTGAAAGCTTTTCATAATATTGAAACATATAAGGGAGTTATATATAATTCAAGGTTTATAATTGCGGTTTCGGTTTCGGTTTCGGGACTAGCAAAACCAATACGTTTCGGTCATTTTGGCAGTTTCGGTTTCGGACGAAAATTTTTTTTAATTATTAATTATGTATTGACCAGAGTTTGACTATATTTTAACTGTACTTTGATTTCAAATTAAAAATACAATAAAATATTGAAAAAAATTTGAAAAAATTTGAAAAATTAGAAATGAATTTATACTTAATTTTACCTAATATTAAATATTATTTAAGTTAATTAAAATTAATTTTGATAGTTAGTCACTGATATAGTTTATTTTTAATATATATTAGTGTATTAAAAAACATACAAGAAGTAATATGAATATGATTAAAAGTTAAAAATTAACATAAGCACATTTAACTTTTCGTGACAGCAATTCACATGGGGATGAGACCGACACAAATTTTTATTAGCTTTACTTTCGGTAAAACGGTCATATACGCATGCACGTGAATAAAAAAATCAATGTGTTTCGATCAAAATTATTTTCATTTCAGTTTTAACCAAATATTTTTTATTAATTATATTTTGACTAAAATTTAATTTAATTTTAATTATTTTTTAACTTCAAATTAAAAAAATTATAATATATTTAAAAAAGTTTAAAAATAATAAACAGTTACGTGAATAATATTATGTACGTGAACAGTATCTGACAAAAACCGGAAAGGACGTCGAAACCAAATTGACGATAGTGTTGATCCCGGTGTAAGACAGATCTCAGCTTGCGAGAGTAAGGGTCAGGTTGGTAAGGACGCGAGACAGGCAAAAGAGCGACGGCAGGCTAGCGAGCGCGTAGGGCCAGTCCGACGAGGATGCGAGCTCGGACACGAAGCCAGCGCGAGCTCACCTCGTGCACTCGCCCGTCGTGCTCCCGCTTGCGAGTGCTCGTTGGTAAAAATGAATAATAAACTCTTAAACCAAAACTAAATTTAGGATTTCATTTGGACTGAAACTTAAAAGCTTGATATAATTATGAGGAAATATTGGAATATACTACAACTTGCCATATTTAATTTGAGGACCACCGAAATGAGGTCTTCGTCGAATAAAATATTTTGGTTGTATCTAAATAAAATAAATGAGATGAAGCATGACGTAGACAGCCTGACGCCACTAAGCATGCATGCACTTTGGTCCTCGACATATTTAATTTTATAAATTTGATAATATCTTGTTGTCTTGCGTGCCAGACTGCATAATTTCAATTATTTTCTATAATTTAATTTTGCCTTATTTTCCACCGAAAAATTTGAATTTTGGCCTATACAGAACCGAACTTAGACTGAGCCTTAGTCTCGATGGAAAAGTATTTCGATGAATAAATCGGAATTAACATGAATATCGCAACTAAGACTATTTTCAGGGGGTTATGTGTAAGAACTGACCCGGAGGTAGACCTGCTCGACGAGGCTGTCATAGGTGCCGGTGCTCTGGCCGTCGGCGGTCATGTAGCCGAAGTACTGGACCGGCAGCGCGTACGGCAGCCGCCCCACTGCGGCCTCGAAGACCTCGATGATGAAGCCGCCCGCCTTCGTTTCGTTCGTCACTTCATCCTGCACCACCTTCAGGAACGACTGGAACCCCGGCTTCACTGTCCCCGGCACTGCTATCTTGAGCACCTTGCCGCTCGTCGGCATCTCCCACCCTTTCGGTACCCCCGTCCTCTCCCCCGGCCATATCACCGGCTTCAGACTGTCCATTTCCACGTTATATCTGTCATCAAATCATGCAGAGCATCAGCGCAATAGAAAAAATATTATTAATTTTTAAACATTTTTTTTAGTGGCGAAATCGAAATTACACTCTTAACAACATTACTAATTTCTAAATAGAAATTTTTGATGGCGAAATCAAAAAATATGTACCCCTTTGTACTATTGGCCACCAGTCGCCGGGAAAGGCCACTTCCCGGCGTCCAGAACCCGATCTCGACCGCATTTCCGTCGTTCAAGTTCACAATCTGGAACACCGACACGTTGAGCTCGCCGTCGACGAGCCCGAATCTCCCAGTGAGACCATAAAACTCGGTCTTCTTTATTGATTCAAGAAGCTTTTCACCGGTGTTTGACACGCTGATGGCGGCCAAGTCGGTGGACGCATTCGCTGGAGACGAGCTCCGCGTGGAAGTACCGAGCGGCCCGGCGGCCTCCACCGCCTCCGCTACCGCCCATACCGTGTCATAGGCAAACAGCCCGAAGGTGTTCAGCTCCGGGAGATCGCCGGTGTTCGGGTTCTCGCCGAGGTACCTCCGTCTCCATCTCCGCCGGAAGTCCTCGACTGCGGCCGTTTTCGGGGCGTAGGGCTTGAGCCCGATCACGCCGTCCATGGCCTCCTTCACGACGGAGATGTTGACGAGGCCGAGAAGACTCGTGAGCTTGTCAGTGATGAACCAGGCGTAGCCGTCTTGCATCATTTCGGCGGCCGCCGCCGCGGCAAATAGTCTTCCTGCAAGAGAAATAGACATGTGGACGACAAAGACGCGGGTCTGCATGGTTTTGAGCCGATAGAGCTCGGCAGCGAGATGGTCATCGGTGGCGGAGGAGGCAATGGCCGAGCGGTAGGGGACCTGGACGCTGACGCCTGCGAGGGCGTCGACAAGGTAGGGGATGAGGCCGGCGTGGAACTCGGTGTCTTCGAAGACGGGGACGACGCGGCGCCAGGCGAAAGCTTGGATGAGGGCGGAGAGGGCGGGGGCCTGGGCGGCGTCGGAGGGGCCGGTACGGAGGAAGAAGGGAGAGAGCGAAGCGGAAACAGCGGGGCTGGTAGAAGAGAAGGAGACGACAGGGACACGGGCCTTGGAGCCCAGGGCGACGACAAAGCCGGATTCGGCGGAATTCTGGGGGCCAATGATGACCTGAACTTGAGAGTTTTGGAGAAGGTCCACGGCTGTCTTCGCCGGAGAATGACCGAAGAGACGGGGAACATATGGTCAGAAAATGTAACTCCATGTGAAACGTAAAATTCTAATAAGGGAAACAGGAATAAGCAAATATGAAACTGTACGGGGCCTTTTCGGCACATTTCTATATGAAGTTCAGATTTGCACATTAGACCCTCAAATCATTACTTATTCTTGGCTTTCTTGAAAAACCTCATAGTCGTTTAATTGAATGAGACAAGGTTATTTGATTGATAAAAAAAAAGTAAAAATAGTTAAAAGTGAAGTCACTAGCGCTCATTTTTATTATTTGACTGTACAGAAATAATTTTTCGAAACTTAATATATTTTTCATAATTTTTAATTAAAAGTAAAAAATAAACTAGATTTTATTTCTGTATTTTTTTATCTAAAATAATTTTTACAAGGAGATCTATGATATTTTAAATTATAATAATATTAATATTTTTATGTATTATAATAACACTTTTATAATTTTTTATTAAAAAATAAAAAATTAAATCAATAATATTTTATGTCTAATATTCATATTTTTAAAATATGCTTCCGTACAATTAAATGTTACAAATGAAGTATTTTCAACCATTTTCAGAAGTAAATTAAAAATAAAAAAAATAATTTTTTTGTATTTTTGTTACTTTTGAATAATCAAATTATCCCAAATATATGAGAAATTAAACAAAATTAAAGACAATGTATCATGTATCATGTATCATGTCAATAAAACAACAAATTTATATCGAGATGAGGTGAAATAAAAAAAATAAATATTACAGAAATAAAGTTATAGATTTAATCGGGTGTATATTTATAGTAGTTTCTTTTTCTTTGAGCACCCGCGGATGCATAAAATATTTGTGATTAACAATAGAAATCATTTTTAGACAAGAAATAGCACAATCTTGCAAAAAACACCTCAATATGACTGCTAATTGGTATGCAAATGCCATTCGACTGTGATATCACGCTAGTCCTAGTTTGAATTCCATGAACGGGAACCGGGGGGGCCCAGGTGAAGTTCTGTCGTTTTCGCTTGGGGATGGCATCAGACAAGGTGAACGGTCAACGATGAGAAACCATTGGCTACCATTCAACAAGGAGGGGAAGAGGAGTACCGGCGGCGGCGGCGGAGATGACGTCGCGGTTGGAGTCGCGGGGCTCGAGAAAGATCCTAGTGGTGTAGCTCCGATGAGCGGCGTAGAAGTCCTCGACCGCCATATTCATGGAGAGAAAGCTTGTCTTCCCGACGGTGCTGTTCATGTCAAGGATCACACCGACCTTCACCGCCGCCGGCGCCGCCCATAGATGGAGCGGAAAAGATGAGCTGAGGAAGAAGAGAAGGAAGAGAAAGTGGTTTCTCATAAAAAGGGTCGAGTTGGAGTTGAAAAATGAGTAATGGAGGGGTTCAGAAAAAGCTGAGCTAGTTATTATAGGAGAGGACGGGAGGTTTAGGTGGGATATATAAAACCAGAGGTTTTTGCGTTTATACCTCTGATATATCTGAAAATCATGTGGGTAACCTTAGGATTTGCTGTTCATAGGTATCGACTTGATTTCTGGATATTTGAGGGGTATATATGCAAAAGGGACTTGGATCTGCGGAAAGGCCGGAGAAGGCTGGGGGGGGGGGGGGGGGGGGGGGGGTTGTCTACGACAAATAAACTAAGACCACGAGGAGCCTCAGAAGTCAGAATCCCATTTTGAAAAGTCAGGGAGCAGGGGAACTGAACCATGCTGTACTGGAGTAATTTTTTTATTTGTTACTTTGCACAAAGGCACATAATGATATGGTAAAAATTAATTTTTTTAATTTTTATTTTATTTTATATATCAATTTTTATTTACTTAATTATTTGTATTGGTAAATCAAGGTAAGTTTAGTCAGAGTCACGAGTTTCCCGACCTTCATTCCTACTGCATGGCTGGGCTTTTTTTATGATACTTTTCTATTTGATATTAGTTATTTTATATTATTATTAAATTAAATTATTATAAAAATTATTTTCGAATTTTAAATTATTAAAATATTAAATTTAATAAAATAATATTTATTTAAAAAAAATTATTAATTTTAATTTTGATTTGGAATCAAACAAACAATGCCCTACTAATTAGAAAAAGCAAACTTGTTGAGATCATACACTTCGTTCGAACAATTAGTGACGCATAGTAAGGCATTTCCGTGAGTTACTCTCGTTGTGGCACAGTTACCATTCAGATTCTCCGTAGTTTGCACTACAGCGACAAGTCTTCGTGAGTGGTGATTCAGACTGGCCGTGAATGAGCTAAGATCACCCAGTGACTGGAGGTATTCGGATTTTTTAGCCCTGATGTAACATGACTGATAGGTCTAATTTCTCGAAGATTCAAGCTTCCAGCTCACCGAAGAGAGTTTCTGAGAAAATGTTTTAATTGATTTCTAGACGATCCATGACCATTTCAACCGCACATGCTAATTGCATCTCAAGGCTAATACTACCATGGATTTGTGGTCGTAGGAAAAGTGGAAAAAGTGGCTATAAGTTAGATTTTTTTTCTATGCATTTTAGTATTTGATTAAGCCATATTTTGAATTCAAAATTTTTAAAGTATTTTAATTAAATTAAAAATTTATATTAAGAATTGAATTGATGGTTTGAATTTTTTTTCTGAATTTATCTTCTATTATAAGACATAAATTATGTGGATCAAATCTTTATTTTATGAGAGTTTGTCGTATTAGAGTTTTTAAAATTTTTCTAATTTTTTTCTGAATTTATTTCCTACTAGAAAATATGGATTAGTGGATTAAATCTTTTATCTTATAAGAGTTTGTAATATTAAAATTTTTTTTGCATTAGTAAAATCTTCAAATTATCTTTGTTCGTGAAGTAGGTTACAGAATAATTTTTTTTTCTTTTTTTCCTTTTTATAGACAGTTTTAGACAAAAGGAGCTCCAAAAGATTTTATAGATCACCCAATGCTTTCAAGATTGGGCCAGACAAAAGAGTTCTAGGAAAGCTCCAGAGATACCGAAGATTGGTTAGTGAACCAACGGAAGATGGTATGAAGCCAAACAAAGAGTTCCAAGAAAGGTATAGAATTTGAAGGTTGCTTAATGAACCAAAATTGATCAATTTCAATCGTTCCAGTCTTATATCGATTTCAGTTAAATTATTTTAAAGTTTTTTTACTAAAATTTGACTTTCAATTTTAAAATATTAAAAAAAAATTAAATGAGAAAAAACAATATTTTTTTAAAAAAATATTACATATTTTTTTTTATTAAAAAATTTTAAAATATGGAAGAAAATAAAAGGTGTTGTTGGGAGGATTCGAATATGGGATAACTTATCCATTAAGCTAATAGTGTTTTATGGCATGCATAAAATATATAAATATAAATAATATATATTTTATGGTATGAAACGTTTCTATTTCAATCGGAACGGAAAATTATGTTTTTCACTATAAAAATTAAGGTTTTAAATGTTGATTTTAAGATTAGTTTTGGTACTCATTGAAATTGACACATTTTAGTTGTTTTAGTCCATGTGGATCGAAACTGATTCGTTTCAATTTTGATTAAATTAATTTTTATTTTTGACTAAAATTTGATTTTAAATTTTAAAATATCTTTAAAAAATTAAAAAATGAGAAAAGAGTTTATATACATATATATTTATTAAAATTATTAAATACTTTTTTGGTAAAAAATTTCTTAAAATATGAAAAAAATATTGTAAAAACTACGAATCAAACAGATTTAAGATTTTAATTAATTGGACTAGCTATGATTGATAATAAAAGTATAATATATAAATATAAATTATATATTTTTAAAAATCGAAATAAAAAAAAGTGACGGAAATGTTGTAAAAACTGTCAAATTGAAGCAATTTCTCAACCATGCTGGTATCTTGCCTTCGAACTGGTTGTTGGCCAAAAATAAGTGTTGCTTCTGCCGACAACTCGGTATCATATCACACCAGTGAGGATGTTGTCCGAGAGGTCCAGGTATTCAAGAAGAGACTCAAGCGGCCGATCTCGGTCTCCGGTTTGCCAGAGACACCTACTCGACACGCTCTCGGGGGAGTAGCATCAGATGTGTTCCAAGTAGACAGCACTGATGGTCGTATCACTAAGCTCTTCGACAGAGCAATTAGGCTTTGCCCATCAGGGGACAGATAAGAAGCCAACGCGCTTGAGATCATCAGGAACAACAACAACCAATCAAATAGGCAAGATCCCATTTTTGAGCGAAGGAAACCCCAACAAACAAACCGAGGGAACAATAAACAAGAAATTCACATGAAAAAAGGCATAAATTCCACAATGAGGGAACCGACACCTCGGAAATTCAAGCAAAAATGAACAAAATTCATTACAGAAAGGAGGTAACTTATTCCACAATGACCTTTATTGCATTCTGGTGCTGCTTGTGCCGGAATCAAAAGGATGGATTTGGAAAAGCAGTACTTATTGGTGCCTGGAGCTCTTGGAGAGGAAGGATGTGGGAAGAGCAGGGAAGGCAAAAATGGCTTGCAGAATTTGGAGGAACTGGTTCCCATTTGATACATTGTTTTCCATTTTTTTAGGGATTTAGCAAAAAAGCTCAATATTTTTGTTAAAACCGGTTGTAGCTTTTCTTATTTTGTCAAACTCTCTGTCTACATATAATTTTGTTATTGCCTTCTATTTTTTTAAAAAAAAGTGAATACACATATACATATTCATATATAAAAATGGCCATTACTCAAAGATCTCCATTAAAAAAAATCAGACCTTAACTTCTAGTGACACAAAAGTTTTTCATATAATACTGAAGAACAACAGGAAAACAACATGTCATTGTTTGCGCTCTTTCTGGGAGCCACCAAAACTGCGCCTCAGATCAGTTAGCTGCTTAACAACATCCCTCATGGAAGGCCTCTCACTTGCCTCACTACTTGTACATTTCAAAGCCAGGTTAAGTACTCTGGCAATCTCTGATTCCACCATGCCGATGATCTCATGCCTGAGGCCTCGGTCAACGACCATTTCTATGCTATTGCCGCCATTCACCGTTGAAAGCACCCAGGTTACAATGTCAGTATTCTCTGGGAATGATGGATCCAAAGCCATCTTTCGGGTTATCAGCTCAAGCAGAACCACGCCATAGCTGTAGACATCTGATTCCTTGCTCTTTCTAGTTGCAAATGCTGTCTCTGTTAGCAAGAAATGACAATCACATCACAAATTAGTATTCAGATTGTTTAGTAGCTAGCCACTGGAATAATAGAAAAAGAAAACATTACCCGGAGATATATAGCCAACAGTACCCATGACAGCGGTGGACAAAGGTGATGCAGAAAATTGATCCATGACCTTGGCAATTCCAAAATCAGAGATATGAGGTTCCATCTTGGAATCCAAGAGTATGTTCTTCGGTTTGATATCACAGTGTATGATAGCTGGATTACAGTCATCATGGAGATAGGCAAGCCCTTGTGCAGTTCCAAGTGCAATTCTATACCGCATGTTCCATTCCAGAACTGGCGGAGGCTTGATTTCATGAAGAACATCATGAAGACTTCCACTTTCCATATATTCATACAGAATCAAACCATAGTCATTTCTCAACCAGAAGTCCACTAGTTTCACTAGATTCCGATGCTTGATCTTCCCAACTGTCTGGATTTCTCTCACCATGCTCACATGGGATCCCTTATGACTGGAGAAAGCCAGCTTCTTTACAGCATACACTTTGTCTGGACTCAATGAAGCTTTATAAACAATTCCATGAGCTCCTCTCCCTATGACATACTTCTCGTCCAAGTTCTCGGTGGCTTGCATTACTTTGTTCAGCAAGAATGACGAGCCTTCATGCAACGATAGCCTTTCCTTGAGAACTGTTCTTCGATATCTGAGGAACATATAACCCACTGCAAGGAACAGGAACAGAAAGAGAAAAAATGAGCAAAGGCTGATGATAACAACAGCAGCCTTACTAAGGCCTTTCTGAGTTCTTGATTCGGCACATTGTTTTAAATTATCATTATTTGAGCATGATAAATTGCCTGCTGGACAAGGGATGCAGAGATTTGGGTTGCCCATGAATGAGCTTGGCGAGGATAACACAAAGTGCAACCATTCGGCAGGCACCGGACCAATGAAATCATTATATGAAACATTCACCTGAAACAATGAACCAAGATCAGCCAATGGCTGAAGAGCACCAGTTAGATTGTTGAAAGAGAGATCCAAGCTCAGCAATCTATTCAGATTTTGTAGCCCAGATGGAACATGACCGGTAAGTCCATTGCTGCTAAGATTCAAGGCTATTTGAAGATTTCTCAGATTGCCCAACGAAGAAGGAATATTGCCACCCAAAATATTTCCAGCAAATTGCAATTCAAGTAAATTCTTGAATTGTGGTAAGAAATCAGGGATCCCACCACTGAATTGATTGTGCTGCAGTATCAATCTGGAGAGAAGCGTCAAGTTTGCTAGGCTTGACGGAATTGAACCATTCAAAGAATTGAAGCCCAAGTCCAGAGTATCCAACTGGCTGCATTGAGAAATTTGAGAAGGAAGCTGACCATAAAAATTGTTGCTTGACAGATTCAAAACCTGAAGATTAACTAGCCTTCCTATTTCTTGGGGTATTGGTCCTGCAATGTTGTTCCCCGACCAGTTTATCATGGTGATGTTCACACAATTTCCCACACTTTTAGGAATTTGCCCGCTTAACTCATTCTGTCTCAGGTCCATGTACAACAAGCTTGGCTTCTCAGCAAAATCAGGTAGAGAACCATTAAGGTTGTTATTCTGAAGAATCAACCTTACTAAACTTGAACAGTTCCCAACATCTGCAGGCACACTACCTTGTAGTTGATTATAACCCAAGTTCAACATATTCAACTGCTTCCCATGACAGATGTTCGGTGGAATTCCTCCAACAAAGCTATTGTTCGTGAAGTCAATTAGCACTAAACTGCTATTGATCCCCAACCCTTGAGGTACAACTCCACTAAAATGATTATTGAAGAGTGAGATGTTCTTAAGATTTTTGAGCTCAGCCATCTCCGGGGGCAATTGTCCAGAGAGATTGTTATTGTAAACAAGAAAATTCTCAAGCTTCCAAAGCCTCCAAATCTCCACCGGAATCTCTCCTTCAAAATTGTTGCTAAACAGACTGAGAGTTGCAAGATTTTTCAGATCACCCAACTCTTTTGGGATGACACCTTCAAGCTTGTTCTCATACATCTGTAAATCAGTCAGCGACCTACAGTTCCCAATCTCTGGAGGAATTGGGCCTGACAAAGAGTTTTGAGAAAGGTACAGAGTCTGCAGGTTGGTTAGTAAACCGATGGAAGGTGGTATTGGGCCAGACAACCTATTGTGTACAGCACCAAAAATTGTCAAATTGTTGCAATTCCCCAACCAAGACGGTATCTCACCTTCAAACTGGTTGAAGGCCATATTTAACTGCTGCAGCTGCCGACAACTGCTTGAGCTCAATGGAATCCCCCCCACAAAGCTATTTTGATCGACATCCAAATAGCTAAGCCCTTTGATGTTATTCAAGGTTTCAGGAAGAAAACCAGAAAGCAAGTTGTTTAACAGAACTAGCTCCTCTAACTTGGTACAATTCCCAATTGAGCCTGGCACAGTGCCTGACAATTGATTCTCAGAAAGCCAGAGATATCTGAGGTTGGTTAGATTTCCTACGCTCGACGGAATTGAACCAATAAGATTGTTCTGGTGCAAATAAACAGTGTCTAGAGACTGAATTTGAAACAAGGAATCTGGGATATTCCCGCTAAGTGAATTGCTGTAAAGGGCAAGGAAGGAGAGCTTCTTGAAGTTCTGGAAGGTATCCGGTATCACTCCAGTGAGAAAGTTCATCGAAAGGTCCATGTATTCAAGAAGTGTACAATTGCCTAGCTCTAAGGCAATTGATCCATTGACACTATTGATACTAAGATCAAGAGTTCGGAGATGGTGCAACCTGCCGATCTCTCGCCCCAATTCACCAGAGACTCCTACTTGAGAGAGGTTCAAGGCCACCACGTTCGCGTGGCGGTCACATTCAATTCCCACCCATTTGCAAGGAGTAGCATCACATGAGTTCCAACTAGATAGCACTGATGGAGGTATCACTAACCTTTTTGATAGAGCAATTAGATTTTGTCCATCAGGGCACAAACAAGAAACCAATGGGACCAAGAACAACAAGAACAACAAGCAATGCAGCAGAAAAGATCCCATTTTGAGCAAAGGAAACCCTAACAAATTGAGACAAATTTCACACAATCCCTACCAAATCCCTACCACACCAAAAATCAAACACAAGGGAGGTAACTTATTCCACCAGGAAAGCAAAAGGAGACATCTTTGCAGCAAATCGAGAGCATTGCAAAAAGGTAGGCAAGAGCAGTGAATCAGAAACTAAGAACTTTGAGAATTCAAGAAAAGGAGACACCTTTACTGCATTTCTTGCTCTCGGACTGAAGGATTTGGAGAAATCGTACCTTTTGGAGCAGACTCTCTAGGGTTCTTGGAGCTCTAGGAGGGGAAAGACGGCAAAGAGAAGACAACAGAAATGGCGTTGGAATTTTGGAGGGGGATTGCCCAATTTATAGACTATTTTATTTGAATTTTTTAGTCATGTTGTGTATGTTGTGCTCATCCCACTCATAATTAAATTTTGTTTTTCTTTTTTGTTGTTGTCAAGATTGGAAAACTCATAACTCGGATTTGACTCGGCGGGCTCAGAAATTTTTTATTCCCAAATGTAGATTATCATGTTAACATTCCATAGGAAACCTAACCCTAAATTATTTGTGTTTAAATGTAATTTCTTCTGAAAAACATATTTTTATCTATTAGTAATGAAATATTAATAGCAATAAATTTAATTTCAGACTTTGTTAATACACTGAACTTATATATGTAGTTTGGTTATTTACATCGCGCTATCGACAAAATTAACTTCAGTCCAATACTAAGTTACCTAAAAAAGTAGGCATGATTCAAAGATAATTTCATTGGTGTCGAAAATATATATTGCTTGGTAAGAAAACTTAAAGAAAAGTTTTGTTGAATTGAAATAACTTCAATTTGGATATATCAAAAAATATGAGAAATCGACATCGGACAAACTTGATAGCCCATATTAGTCAATTTTGAAAGAGATTTTGAAATAGGTTATGAAAATACAAACTATAATTATAAAAAAAATCAAGTCTCAATATAATTTACCAAGAGAATTACATTTTAATTCCAATCAAATTGAATCAAATCAAAAGTACTAAAATGTAAAGCAAGATAAAAAATATACTATGATTTTTTATATGATTCGGCGACCAACCGTAACCTACTCCACTGTTTTTATTTCATTATTGAAAACTTTAATCACTCCATTAGTGTGTCATCTTTTTAAGCCGAAATCAAGACTTTACATAAAAGTTCAAACCAGAATGTCATTTTTTTTTTGTGAAGCCAAGCATGTCACTTTATTATGATGAAATCATGTTCATACAAGTAATCCCTCTAACCAAGAAGATCTACTCCATATTGGAGTTATTGTATTCTCACACTTCTAACATCTATAAATGTTTACAAGTGAAAAAAAAAATAAAAAATATTATATTTAATACTCACTATAAATTCTCTCAAGATAGAGGATAATGGTTAAAAGATTTGACTTGAGATTTGAAGATTTAAAATATTTCTTGGACCAGTAGATTTAAGGGGTTTTGATCTCTTCTCTAATAATAAATGAGTTATAAAAACTTATTAAAAGAAATCCAACTATGTCTATTTATACCTTATAGGTTGAAATAAACCAATAGGAGTAAGATCTTATTATTTGGTTCGCTTCTGTTATGATATCAGGTGTGATGAATTAGTCCCACATTGGATATTGAAAAAATAGAGTCCAATATATATAGTGAAAAAAGCTCATATACCATGTGCTTAAACTTTTGGGATGATTTGGTATCCGACCCACTATATTGATTTGATTTGACACTCTTTTTACTCCTCCAATAAGTGATATCAGAGCTTTAGGTTTGAAACTATGTAAACTCTTAAAACCGAAATTACCGTGATAATGCAACTGAATTGAGTCGCATATTAGTTTCTCTTAAAAAAATCAAAAGAATGAGATAAAAAATCTATTAGTATGGGTCACACGATAGAACTGATCGAGTAAAAGAGTTCTCTTAATTAAGAATGATAAAATTAATGTCAAGTGTGACGAATTAGTCCCACATCGGATATTGGATAGATAGAGTCCAATATATATAGTAAAAAAGGCTCATATCTCATGAACTTAAGTTTTTGGAATGATTTGGTATCTGATCCACTATATTGTTTCGATTTAATACTCTTTTGACTCCCCAACACGCTTTAATAATTAAAAAAATTAGCTGCTATCTAGTATATTTAGTCTGAATCAAACGTCTGATAGAGAATAAAAGATAGATAGTCACAAAAAATGGGACTTTCAATTCAATCAAACAAGCTTTGTTAAGAGTTTTCTGCCGAATTCCACACGACAAATATCTAAATAATAAATCTTAAAACAAATCGTTAACTCAATTAGATAAATGAAAATTTAAAACTAATTGAGTGGAGTTTGATCTTTTGAGCTTTATTCAAGTCATCTTCAAATCTTTAAGTTCCATTCATTAATTCAACATCACACTTTAATTTCAATATTATTTGTAAGCTCATATATACTTGCAACTTTCGAACGATCTTGATCTCTATTTTTGATTTGACCTGATTATTTACTCCACGTACTCAAAACATGATCGAATACAAAATTTATTTATTATTAAAACTATAAAGGATAACAACATTAACTTTCTAAAGTTGTTATAAAAAAAAAGCTAAATACAAAAGAATTTGCAAAATAAATTTCGATCTCGATATCTATTGAGATTAAGGAATCGAAGTAATTTCAAATCAATATAAATAAAATGAGAATGCACCAAGGTAAACACAAATATCCAATTCTCTTTTTCTTCCATTTTAAATTTACAGTAATTGATCTATACGTTGGAACAATCACTGTTAAAAAATTCTTAATAATCATTTTCATGATTCTTTTCTCTTATAAATTGTTGAGATATATCAGTTTAACAAGTTAAGATTTTAAAAAATCTCTTGGCTAAATTTGATAATCAACCATATTCATCACAGACCTATTTTATTTCAATTTTTAAAGTTTGTATATATGTTAATACGCTTGTCTTTTTTATGGGAAGAATATTAGCAACATGTTTAAGTGACTTTTAATAATTTTCTCACTGCAAGCAAGTCATTCAAAAATTTTGACTCACGGAGCGTTGGAATGAGTCGAATCACGCCAGTCATGAGTCAACTCAGTGGTTTTCCGACCTAAAAGAGAAAGGTTGTGTTCAGACTTCAGCCCATCGGACTTGGTTTACTTGGTCTACCTGGCACGCGGTAGCGGACCAACCTCCGCAGCCTGCCAACCCATTATCAAGAGAAAGGGACCATTTTTTTTTTTTACCTTAAAATAACAAAAAAAATTGAAAAGTCAAACAATATTTACTTTACATTTAATAATTAATTTTTATTCTAGACATATTTGATTTGAAATCAAGGATCAGTTTATTTTTAAAAAAAAAATTTTATAAAATTAATATTACTTAATTTATACTGTTATTAAATAAAATTATTATAAAAAATTAAATAATTATTTAAAATTTAAATTATTAATATGTTAATTTTAATAAAAAATATTAATTTAAAAAAATAATTTATTAATTTTGATATTGATTTGATTTGATTCTGATCTCAAACTAAGATCGTCTAAAACGGGACTTGCGGTCCTGTTGGGTCAATTGGTCAAACCCTAGTGTGTAAGCATGCCTCCAATTTCCCCTCGCCATCCCATCAAATTATATTCTGACTTTTCTAATGATTGGGATGTTTCTGTATGTTCCAGAGGATATCAAAAAAAATTTTAAAATGAAAATTACTAAAAAAATCTTGAATTTTTTAAAAATTTCTGATCAGTTTTTTATATTTTTATAATTAATTATCGACCTTTGAATATTTCTGAAATTTAAAATTAGCTTTGAAAATAATTAACTTTCTAAATAAAAGAGTTAGTTTATCATTATTTATAATAATTTATCATATATTTCTATTTCCTACATAAATACTTATGTAGAGGGTATATGTATAAGATATAATATTTATAAATAATGATAAACTCACAATTCTATTTAAAAAATTAATTACTTTAAGAGTTAATTTTGAATTTTAAAAATTCTCAAGGATTGATAAAAAAATTTAAAAAATATGAGGGACAGGTCAAAATTTCAACAATTTTTAAGAGGTTTCTAGTAATTTTCTCTATATCCAAAAATTTTTAAAATAGGATACTATTATTCTATGTCATATATAGTTCTTGTTTTTAGACTAAATGAAATTGTTGTCATTTTATACTTTGAATATCCAATGTATATTTTAATTAAGTTTAATTTTTCAAGTCTATATCAGAACAACGAACACAAAACATTAAGCAAGTTGATTTTTTTTGTTAAATTAAGCCATTTTGATAAGACCAAACAAAAACAACGACCACCAATTGAAATTTAGCCCATGATAGGGACTTAAATGAAAAATGCAAGAAAAAATATTGATAAATTAAGTCAATTGCAAAGCTTAATTGAATTAATCTTCTATGTTTCGATTCAATCCTCGCATGGCCTTGGAATTCTAGGTCCATATCCATGTCACAAAAAAAAATAATAATAGGGATTTGGTTGAGGGTTAAGATTAATGTTAAGGTCAAAACTAGTGAATCACTTTTATAAATTAATATTTTTTTATTAAAATTAAAACTTCAATAATTTAATTTTTTTATAATAATTTAATTTAATAATACTATAAAATAATAAATATTAATTTTATAACAAAAAAAAATAATTTTGAAACGAGTTGATCTTGATTCTGATCTCAAAACAAACGGAGCCTAAACTTTTGAGGAGCTATGGGGTCTGGCCCATTGAGGGCTGGAGTTGTAGGGCCCGGCCCATTGAGTGATTCTTGTGCTTGTCACATTCTTAGAATAGGGTTCATTAATGGAATATTCGAGGCGGCAAGTATGGTGCAAAGTTCTCCGTGATTCCATTCTCTTTAATAGATTCTTCTCAACCAGCAAATGTCGATATCAGTTCAAATTCGAGTGAATTCCGTCAGGGATTCCGACAAACAGTGACTCTTGGAACTCGGATAGGATTTATTTAGCAGGTTTTGTAAATCGGTATGTGTTACAACAAGCCTAAATTTGAAGTAATTACAACAAGATTAGAATTAGGATTAGCCTTAGTTTTAGTCAAACTAATAATTAAATATTTTAAAAATAATCAAGCTAATTTTTTTTTATTTTTTTAGATAAAAAATAGTACATGGCTAAATTACTCTTGTTTTTTCATAAATGCATTTTAATAAACAAAACATGTGATGGCAAATTAGTCCAAAAAATCTAAAGTATTCGCTAGTCTAATTGCTAATCAAATGTAAAAAACTAAGTATCTCTTATCACACGCACCTTGTTGTTATAATCTCAAGTATCATGAATTAATCTCACATTGATTATTAAAATTTAATATATATAATAAAAAAACTCGTATGCTATGAATTTAAATTTTTAAAATAATTTATTATCTAAATCATTATATTAATCCGATTCGATATTCTTTCTAGAGAGAACTTTATAATGGATTGGAAAATATTGCCAGTGCCCAACTCTATTTCTCATGGAATCTTCGTTTCACAAGAGATTCTACATTTGGAGCAGATTCTTTGAGTAGGGAGTGGCCGACATGGTCGCTCGGGTGCCGAAGAACCCAATTCAACAAGATGCCCTGAAACCACTCGCAAAGCAAGCCGGTTAGGACTGGGCCGGAGCCCGAACGATGAATGCGACGCTTTCTTCGGGCTCAATTTCAGGTTTTGGGCTGCTTTTTATTCAAACAATCCAAGAACCCCCAGGCTCGGGCCACAGCCCGACTGAATGCTCGATCCGGCTCGTTGGACGAGCCTGGCCAGTTGACAGCCCTAGTTGTTCTGGCATAGGTGGAGTGGAATATCTACTGTGATCCAGCGAAGGACCTGATGCTCAAGCCTCAAGCCATGCTTTAGAAGTTTCTAGTCTAGTGTCCAGGTGCCCACCCCTTCTTAAATTAGAATTAAGAAGTTGCTAATGCATGTGTTAGTGATGTCATTAGTGGAATTGATTTATGATTTGATGTCAAATTGTCATTTGTGAAAAGGAAAAAACAATAAAAAATTCAGTTTACTATGAATTAGTGGAGGACCCAATAAAAAAAGCATTTTTTATAATTAAAGAAAGAAAGAAAGAAAGATTAGAACTGTAATGATGAAAGATTAACCTAACCGGCCATTAAGGAAGCCAACTCAGTTCATGCTTTTGTCACCAGAGATTCCAACCAAACTTGATGTGTTCCCTGCTCTTTCTCCGAGTGAAGGATAATACTTAATAATCAAACTCAACTAATGGTTTTTAGGCATGATTCTACCACATAATCCATATGCATAATCATAAAACTCATAAGTTAATCCATGCATGTTCCCTCTAATCCAAATCCAATCTATTTTAACAACTATTTTCTTTGGACCAAAGAGAACTTTGGCTTTGTAATTAGGGATCATGATAATCAAAAACATAGTTCTAATGATGATGATTACCCTAACCTCAACTATAATGGTATGGCCATGTAAAGAGAAGAAAGAACTAATGCTTTTGCAATTAAAACAATCACAAGAGCTTGTTAGGCCTAATTCCACCACATAATCCACACTCCAAAGGGATCACGTTACTTGATCCATGGTTGTTCTTTCTAATCCAGAGTCTTATCTTGATGCTAATGGAAATTATCATGTAATTACCTATCGATGATGTGAAAGAAAGATCACCATGGACTTGATAATGATTAACAAGAAAGACAGATGTGATTAGCTTTGTGTATTTACTTCTTGGTAATTATCCACACCTTTTGACTTGATCGAAAACTCTTGTTAATTGCCGAAGTAATTATAGTTAGCATGATCACGGACCTATTGTGAGACAAAAGCAAAAATATCGCTAGGGTTTATGACTCATGCATGAAAGTTTTTCTAGAATTAATTGACTTGTTTGCGGAAAACCAAGCACAACGACATGAAGCTCTTTAATCTTTGTTTAATATTTTTTCCATGATGATTGTGGTTTTGTTGTACTTGACTGACTAGTTTTCTCCTCTGTACAAGGCTTTTAAATGTTTACCATTTGACTTGGACAACATCCATGAAATTAAGCATTGACCAAGTCAACGAATTGGTGAAATAATAGGAAATCTTAATGAATAAATCAAGATGAATATATTTATCACACAACTAATTTATCCATGGATAAATCAGAAATTTTAATTTATTCATTCTAAATAATCCTGTATAATTCAGAATAAACCAAACTCCTCTAGGATTTCCTCAACTTTCAACTCAGTGCACCTTACAACCCGAACTTGACACATTAGAGATTGTTTCATTTGTAACTAAAAAATGAAATGAATTTATCTTATAATAGTATCTTCGGTTCTATTGGGAGAGTCAAAATATTATCAAATCATATTAATATAGTAGGTCGGACATCAAATAATTCCAAAATTTTAAACTTATGAAATATAAAGTTTTTTCACTATATATATATTGGATTTTATCTATTCAATAGTTGATATTAGACGATTCATCGTACCTGACATTATAATAATTTCTCCTTTCAGGTGTGATTTGACCACATCAATTTTAACACTCTTAATTAAATACTTTTTTACTCGATCAGTTTCACCGTGTGACCCATGCTTACAAATTTTTGTCTCATTTTTTGATTTTTTTAAAGATAGACTAACATACGATTCAATTCAGTCTCATCATTACAATACTTTTTTATTTAACCAATTCTACCATGTGATACATACTAACAGGTCTTTATCTTAATTTTTTATTTTCTTTTTGAGAGAAACTACTATCTGACTCAATTTAGTTGTATCATCACAGTATTTTCAGTCTTAAGAGTTTACACAGTTTCAAATCTAAAACTCTGATACCACTTGTTGGGGGAGTCGCAAGAGTATCAAACCATATCAATATAGTGGGTCGAATACCAAATCATCCCAAAAACTTAAACTCATAAGATATAGGCTTTTTTCACTATATATATTGGACTTTATCTATCCAATATCTGATGTGCAATTAATTTATCACACCTGGTATTATAACACAATTCAATTTTAATTTAAATCAAGAAGAAGTAATCCAACTAAAATAGGAGAATATTTTTAAAATAAGTGTCTTAATTTAAACAATGAATGGGATACGATAATACACCGAATTTAAAATAGTCGAACTAAAAGTTTATGAGAATCGAGATCACAAGCTGGGTCACTAACTAAGGTAATCGAAACCAACATTCAAAGAAAAATTCGTTGAGGTTAATTTAGCTCAGCACTGTAAGAGCTACTCATCTAGTGAATATTCATCCTGAGATAATTAAAGGAATACAATAGATTCAACTTATGTATAAAAGTGGGCAAATTTTAATGAAAACTAATGGATAATGATCCATGAAGATTGACTCCCGAAGAATTTAAGAATCGTCGTGATCAACTATGAAAGATTCGACGAAATCAAAGTAGAATCACAGGTCTATCAAATCTCCTTCTAGATATATAAAAAAGAGAGTTTTTAGACGTAGAGTACTAATATCAATTTAAAATTTTTATTATATTATGAGTGACTTCTTCTAGTTTGAGTGTTGGAACGATCGTCATCAAAGAAAATTCCAATGATTTATTTCGTAAAATCTCTCAAATTAAAAACAATGGCAAATCGCGCTCTATTAACAAAATCCAAGTTGGCCATTGATGAAGATCTAAAGGAGCTTTAATGTCATGGTTATCCTCCATAATTCAATTGGTTAAAGATAGATTATGGAGGCCACCTTCATGTTAACTAATGAAATGAAATACTTACCTTTTAGATTCCTAGTGCTGATGTGAAACCATGGAGAAGATGGCACGTTAGCACTTTATGCTTGCCCAAGGTGATGGGTTTAGATATTTAATTTCTTTAAGCAAGAAATTATGGTGTCATCCGAGATTACTAGCTCAATTAGCTGAGATGGTGCTAATCACCATTGCCATTATCCCACTTAATATAATAAACAAATCATATTAATTAATTACTTTATTAATTAGATCATTCCGATAACATTTTTGTCCGTGTGAAATAGTTATGATAAGCTTGGAGGGTAGCGCTTGTCCCCGTCATGTACGGGTGGGATATGACGTCGGGCCCGGGCCCACCCACTCAGCCCATGACCCGAGTCTCCCCATGGGCCCGTCCAGATTGACCGCCCTCAGGTTATGCGCTGACGTAACGAGTCCGGCCCCACGAAGGTTACGTATCATTTGGGACGATAAACCATCTGAGACACGCGTCCAGGCGGCACTGGCTGCTTTTTAAGTATTATTTCCTACCTCCGTTATGAATCTCAGCCGTGCGATTTGCCCTTGATGATCCCTTCAGCAATTGCAGGAGATTCATGGAAGTCCTGAGTTCCGTCGAAGTGTTGGATTTCTCCGAATCTTATAGTTCCGCTTCTGTTCGTATCTGAAGAAAGTCATTTAGGTCCCGTTTGGTTAGAGGTCGAGTCTAGGATTATCTCGGATTAATCGGGTTATTATCTAAATATTAAAAATTTGATCATATTAACATTATTTAATTAAATTAAATTATAATTAATAAATGAGTAAAATGCCTTTGCATCCTAGACTGACCGCGCGAGCTTGCCGCCCGAGCTGTCCGCGGGAGCTCGTCTGGAGAGCAGCTTGTCTGCTGAGCTCGGCCCGAGCTGCCCGCGCAAGCTCGCTTGACCAGCTTCCCGGGTGAGCTCCCCACGCAAGCTCATCGCCCGAGCTCACCTGGCACACCATACCTCGCCGGAGACGACGAAGTCGACGGCGAGAACGAAAACGTAATTAAAGAAATAGCTGAGGGTAAAATGGTTCAGAAAAAATTTAAACTACTCGCTAGTCCGATCAGTAATCAAATAAAATTTACTTTATCGTATTATTTTTTTATACTTTACTCTTTTTCTTAACTTTAATCTTGATCTTGACCGTCAACCAAACGATACTTACTTCCATTTGCATTGAGTTTTGCAGTTCATTAGCAGATATTTACTTTAAAAACACTGCAATGAAAGTCAAGCTCATTTCGTCGAGTTTAACCACTCTAGGACCAACTTCTAATTAAAAACAAAGGAAAATATCACTTACACAATACTAATGAAAGTCCTCATTTCATGTTGAATAGAATATTTTTTACTCATGGAAATACATTGTTACGATATTTCATAAAAAATATTTAATTTCTCTTAAAATGGTATATAACTCCTTACATTGTAATCAATATAATTCAAAATTACGTATAATTTTTTGATTTTTTATAACTATATATAATTTTTTAATTTTTAACGAGATTTTAGATTCTTCAGACTTAACTATCCAAAAAAAAATTAGTAATGATTAAATTTGAAAAAAACGTTTAACTCAACATATCATCTTTTATTGTTGAAAATTATATTTAGCATGCAAAAAAATAATGTTTTTTATTTAAAATTTCAACTGACTCGTGAATTGATTTTATCGATTAAAAAACTATCTCTAAGCTTGACTTCCCCGACAGAATCAAAATTTTTGAGTCCAATCCGATGATTTACGGTTAGAATTTTGAACTTGGAAAAAGGAATTCAAATTGGAAATTATGATGAGAAAAGGGCTGCGAGCTTTAGTTTGTTGCATGTGACGCATAACTCATAACCAGTTAGCAATCAGACCAAAAGGGCTTGAATGCAGATCATGTGACCCAACCACCCAAAGCCTGTGACATCAATAAACACCATGTTCCCCAATTGGCCAAGCTGGAATCAAATTATTATTGAACATTTTTTTGGAAAAAAGAGATTACATATTGAATAATAGAGAAATAATCTCATTTTTCATTCAAATTAATTATTTTTAATTTAACTTAAAATTGAAGTAAAAAATATTATTTTAAATGAAATTATCTTTTTTTAATTTCAAATTAAATCATTCATGTTTTCTAGTGTACTAACAACCAAAGGAGCGAGAGGATCTTGTGTTTGTATATTTCCAACCACACCTCCTCTCCGCATCACATCACAACCCCAATGGGAGGGCAATAGGCACACTCATAAGTTTATGGAATTATACATATATACTCTTTAAAGGGAGAGTTTTTTGATATTATTTGATTCGAGATCAGAATCAGGATTAATACTAATAAATTATTTTTATAAATTAATATTTTTTTATCAAAATTAACGCTTCAAGTTCAAAAAATTATTTAAAATTTTAAAATAATTTAATTTAATAACAGTGTAAAATAAATAATATTAATTTTATAAAAAAAATAATTTTAAAATGAGTTAATTTTGATCTCGATCCCAGACCAAACACAGTATTTGTGTCTTTTAGAATAATAAGATATATATACTAAAATTTAGAACTTTACAGGAGTGTATGTGCAAAAAACACATGAAATTAAAGGAGAAGGCAGGCAGAGGCAAGTGCCCCACAAGGCTCTGCTCACATTCCATTCCCCAAATCATTAGTGTCTCTCACAATCCGCTCTTGCTCTCGTCTCACCATTTCTTCGCTTTTCAATTATTTGTCTATGCAGAGAGAGAAAGAAATCTAGAGAGAGAGAGAGGGCCCAGTTGTGGATAAGTTCTCGCCCTCATCAACCAATTAAATCTCTGCAACATCCCCCTTTTAAATATGAAATTATTGTTTAAAATTTGCTAAAAGCAGACCAAATAATAATGAATCAGGAACAGACCTATTTGGACATAAGAGTTGATCATGTCCTGTTTTTTGAGAAATAATAAATATAAATAAAATGCCCTTTAAACAATATTCAACGTCAAATAGTCTATTATTTTATTAATATTATCATTTATTTTTAATATTTGATGATTATTATATATGTTTAGTAAGTATTGTGTGTAAAATACAGCTGGGGAAACGTGTATAATACGTACAAAAAGACCCACCATCTCGTTTCTCAGATGTTTCCCGTGCGATTCCCAAAGAGCTCTCAGATGCACTAGCCTCCGCCTCTATAAATTGACACCTACTCCACGTCTTCGTCCTCCAAACAACAAACGCTCGATACAAAGAAAGAGAGAGAGGAAAATGAGAACAATAGCTAGCTTCGCCGCATCAACGTCGGCGTCGGCGGCGCCAGCGGCCTTGGAGCACCGACAAGTGCCGCACTCAGGGTGGCACTCGCCGGTGCCGTATCTCTTCGGAGGCCTAGCCGCCATGCTTGGTCTAATCGCCTTTGCGCTCTTGATCCTTGCCTGCTCCTACTGGAAGCTTTCCGGCTACCTTGAAGGCGGGCGCCACACAAATGAGCAAAATGAAGCCACAGCCGCAAGCGAAGACACCGGCAAGACGGAAATGAAGATTCCTCAGTTGCTTGAGGAGAGAATTGTGGTCATCATGGCCGGTGACGAGAAACCGACGTTTTTGGCCACTCAGATCTCCAGCCGGGCCTCGTCGTTCGGGGATCGGAGCTCGAAGAGCTCGGAGAACAGCAACGACTCCTCCTCCGAGGAGAAGCCGGATAACCCGGCCGGAGAACATGAAGATCTAAGACAAGAACATTGAACACACTATCATTTTTTGTTACCTTTTTTCCTTCTTTTGTTCGAATTATGGCTGGAAATGGATTGAGGGGGTTCATGGGCCAGATTTTTGCTGTGGCCTCTGGTGATTTTATGAGTTGGAATGAATTGCATGGGGCTTTTGAATTAGGGTTTTTTTAACTGTTTGTGTTATGGAGATGGAGGAGGAGGAGGAAGAAGAAGAACAAGAAGACGAAGAAGAAGAAGAAAGGTGGCGGGGCTTAGTGGAGGGAGTTACAGCTTTTCGTTTGGCTTTTTTGGCCTTTTTTTTCTCTTTATTTAAAGGAATCCATATATTCCTTTATATTACGGCTTTTTATTGGTAGGATTCCACTTCATATAATCACCGGGTTAGGGCTCCATAGAATTGCCTCATCAGATATTACAGAAGATAACCCATTCTAGTACTATATGGAAGACGTCAAGTGCAAATTATCAAGCAAAGCAAGAACGAGTTACAAATTAACCGAGATGTTTTAATTTTCTAAAACATATATACATCGTAGGAGGTGTCCTAAAGAAGGGTACAGACTGTGAAAGGAACATGGAAGGGTACCTTTCCAAGTGTAGGAGGAGAGAATATGTGGATCATTTTGAAGAATCTCTTGAATATAGTCAATAGACTCAATACAACCAAGAAACTCAAATGGTTGCTCAAGTGTAGGGTCACTTGGTGGACTTGTACAGAGACGCGGCTACCCGAAATGGCGGCATCTCTCACAGTAACCCCCACTTCTTCTCCTCCATTTTTTTCCCCATTTTGTTTTGTCTATTTTGCTTTCACAGAGAAGTTTTATTTGCGACATCACCGTAGTATTCGAGATTCGGACATGACCATGGACATCGCCATGGCCCCATAGGCATCATTTGATGATGACTCCTGGCGCTTCGCCGTGAATGGCATGTCGATGACCGGCATTCCATGGACCATGATATGCTTCGTCATCGCTTCATCGACTCATGCATGATCAAAAGAACAAGTTGGTAGACTTGTTGCGCTCTCTCTCTCTCTGTTTATTTATTTATTTATTTATTTTTGCGAAAGTAGCTTCACGAAGTTGGGATGCGACTTGACTCGTTTTCCACGTAATCCGTCCTGGGTCCAGTTCTTGGACGTCGGATTGGTCCTGCCCATCGAAGATAGTTAATGGCCTTTGATGAACTAAATGGGCTAATATTCCATAACTTTAGCCCATGGGCCTGAACCAATTTTTGTTAATGGTCCGCATCAGTTCTGAACAACTCAACACTAATTACACGATTAAAGAAAATAACAGATCCCTAATTATTAATTTCTAACTCAGTAAAATATTAAAAATTTCTCCCAGGCTCCTTCGCATTTTAATTTGCAATTTTGGCGCCATTTCGCATGGGCTCGACATCCGCGGCGCGACGCGTGGAGTATGGTACGGTTCAGAACGAGGGCACGACCGCGCAATCGGGGTCGGCCGCCAGTTCACCGGTTTCGGACCGCTTCGCGAACCGGCTCTTTATTCTGTCTCGGCGTACGCAGTACCCTTTTCTCGAGGTGTTCCGGATCGTCTTCTCGAACATTCGGCTTTTCCTCCTCTCCCGGTACCTCATAACCTTCTCATCCCTCTTGGCCGCCATCGCGGCCGCCGCCTACGCCTCCTCCGGCACACCCCCGCCACCGGAATCGCCTCCATCTCCCGATCGAGCTTCGCCGGGGCCGACACGATGCTGTCTGAGTGGTGGATCGGCACGCCGACGTCAATTTCCAGCTACGCGTCCGCGTCCTGGTAGTAGATCTCTCCCGATTTCGGATCCGGGTCATCCATTTGCAGCATAAGCCACGAATGCTCGTCGGAGAATGGGGGGAGGAGGGAGTCGATCCAGACCCCTTCGTGCCGCGACGCGAACGGGTTCACGGCGTAGACGCGGGCGTCACAGGCGACGCAGAGGTGGGCAACGTTCGCAACGCAGAAGAGGGTCGCCCACGACGCGGCACGTGTCGCAACCGCGGGTGTCGTAGGCAGCCCAGTGGCCTCGGGGCGCTGGCGTCAGCGCCGATTCGGAAGATGGTTCGGCGGGAAGCAATAGTGGCGGCGCTTGTGATTGGACCCGATATTTATAGGACCGACACTAGAATGGTTTGGGCTCAAGACCACTCATTTTGAGAATTTTTTTTTTTAAAAAAATTAATATTACTTATTTTTATTATTAAATTAAATTATTATAAAAAATTAAATAATTTTTCAAAATTTAAATTATTAAAATATTAATTTTATTAAAAAAATATTAATTTATAAAAAAAATTTACTAATTTTGACTGTCCGATCAACTTCGGAGTCGGTGCGGCGCAGATCAGCTCCGCATAACAACGAAAACAAAAAAGGTTGGGACTTGAATATAAGAATTGGGCCAAGGCCCATGATGAGTGATTAGAATTGGCCCAAAACATTGAATGCAGAACAGTGAATGGGAAAACACACCAAGAAGCCCAAAACAAGTCACAAGTGACAACAACTCCAAACAAATGCCGACATGCCACAATCCAAAAAAACAAAAGCATGCCGAAGAAGGGTGCAATGGCAACACCAAGAAGAAGCACCGCCACCTCTTTCTCCTTCCTCACTTCCCAACAAACTCAGAACGGCTTCTGCCCCATCACATTGCCATGGGGACTGTAGTTGCAGGTGATGAATGTATCCCCACTGTTGCATACCACCCTGGCGCAGCCCAGCGATGTGCTGTGCCTCCACACCATCTGCGTGTAGTGCGAGCAGTCCTCGCCCGCGGCGCAGGTGTTCGACCCGTAGTTGTAGTACCTCCCCTCCGCCGCCCACGCGCTGACAGCGTCCGTGGGAGTCCACCCGCTCCCCCCGCCCCAAAATATGTTCTCTCCGTAGTTTGTGTTGGAGTGAATCATGGCGCAGTCGCCTTTCCTTTGGCTCGCCCACCAGGAAGCGTAGCTCGCCAGTCCGCTGCTCCATCGCAGCGGCGGGAGACTCAGGCTCGCCCGAAGCTGGTTGTGCGGCGTCAAGTACTGTGCTGCTGTGCTGTCGTACAAGGCGCGGCGTGTGGTGCAGTGCGCTGAAGGGATGAGTAAAGAACAAAGAACGACGACGGAGGCAAGAACTCTATTGGTTGTAGCCATGGAGAATTTTTTGGCTTTAATGTTGCAAACTAGGTTTTGGTGTGTTTTGAGTGAGGTTGCTTGGAAGGTTCCTCCTTGCTTATATAACAGTTCTGGTGGTGATTTGTTAGTGCAAAAAATGGGCTTAGGATGCTCTAACAGTGGAATCATTGCATGTGATTAGCACATGGAACTTAGTCATGAAATGTGGTTTACTTAACTTCCATAACTGCCTTCAATCATTTTTAATCAGTGGCATTATTGGTTAATTAGAACACAAAATTAACAAGTCAAATTTTTGCTGCTCACTGTTGGGATTGCTTCCTTCTAGTTGTGAGTTGCATTGCTTGCAAGTTATTTCTGGTGTAGCATTACAGGCATCAAGTAACTAAGTATAATTATAATTGCAAACCAAAATAGATAATAATAATTAGGAAGTAATTAATGGATAGTGCATGCATAACCAAGCATGATAGGATCACAAGAATACCTCATAAGTTGACCTAGGTATTTAATTAGAGTAATATAATCAGCAGAAGATTAGCTTCATAAGTTGACTAAACTATAGATTAATGGCCTGATGAGCAACACATGGCCTCCCATGTGAGGAAGGGTTAGAGACTGTTGAGTAATGGAATGCAGTGAGGGGCAGATGAATTGCATGAATGCAGAGAATGGTGATGCCAATGTGGGACATGTCAGAGCTTTGGGGCAAGAGCTATTTTCAGTCTATTTTCTTGGATTTATTTCAGGAGAATGTAATCAGAAGCAGTTACATCTTCCTAGTAATTTGTGTTCAGAGGCCGTTTATCTTGTTATTGACCTCCAAAAGCAAGTTTTTTTTAAGGATGAAATTTGCATTTTTTTTAATAGAGATTTTTGCATATATACCCCTCAAAAATTCTAATATTGTATATATATTTCTAAACAAATTATAATTGCACTAATATCTTTTTTTGTAAAATTTGTTGTGTAAATACTCCTACGGTGACACACCATTACTAAAGGCTAAGGTTACATAATTTTAACCCTAATTAATGGCCAATCATAATGATAGAAAAGACCCTTTTACCTTTGCAAAATTTTAATTATTTTTTAACATTAATTAATTTAAATGGTCATTAATTTTGAGAGACACATTTTATTTGCTAAGTTTATTCTTGCAGTTTGTTATAAAAAAAAATACTATAAAATCAATGTATCTCTGAATCAAAATAAGTTAAAAGTTAGAGCTTTTAGAAAACAATTTTACTATGAATTTGCAAAAAATCACATGTTTTCTCATTATTAATAAAAACTCACTCATATTATACTATAAATTTATAAAAAATTACATCTATTAAAATATTTTTAAAATATTTTATTTTATTTTAATTTTATTAATAAAATTAATATAAAAGAATAAATTTTTTGTTCGATTTTATTTTGGACAATCAGTTTTTAATTATTAGCCAACTGGTTTAACCAAAGTGAATTTTATATTTCGGTTTCATAAAATCAGATAACTGATTTTTCATAAAAACTAAAATAAATTAACTTTTTAATATTAATTAATAGTTATTTATATTAAATTAAATGATAATAACTTAGACTTTTAATTTTAATTGATAAAATCGAATTAAAATATAATTATTTTGAATATTTTAGTTGAGATTATTTGTTATAAAATTATAGTATAAGATAAATAATTTTTTACTAATAAGAAGGTAGCTAATTTTACAAATTCATAATAAGAAAGGGGGCTATTTGCTAAAAGTTAATCTCCAAATAAAAATTTTCATTGCCTTCAGAAAAAAGCTCGATTAAAGATAAAACGGATGACACATAGCCCACGTAACACTGGTTGAGATACGTATCTATTTTGTCACAAAAGCAAAATAGATGTAAATCTCAACCGTCTGTTATATGCCAAGGGATCTGTATCATGACGCATCTGTTTTGTAGGATCGCGTCCGGAGGCGTTGTGCTTGCATTTTCGGGTACGTCTTCACATATTTTCCGATGCAGGATTAATCATGAAATTAAGAAATAGACGGTCAGGATTTTGCCTGCTGGCTTGATAGGGTTTCTTCCGCCAGATATTCATACAAACAAAACCCCTCGTCGCTTTTCTCTCCAATCTTCTCTCGGTGATCGCACATGCGAAGTTCTCGACAATTTTCGTCTGGTAAAATCGATCGTCCTTCTTATCTCTGTTTTTTAACGCTTCGAATTTTCAACGCTTTTCTCTGTTAAATTTTTCGGTAATTTTAGGGCTTCTTCTCTGGTAAAAAGTTCGTCTTGTCGTCATCCATTTCCAGTTTGATTCCCATTTCTTTAATTAATTCTTGATTATGTACTTGTTTTTCTCAAAATTCTATTTTTTTTGGCTGCAGGTGTTTTTTGATCGAGTTGCAGAATGAAGCCCTTCCTGTTTCTGGCGCTTTTTGTTGAATTGGCCTTACTAGCTTTGGTAAATCATCGCTTATTTAGTTTTTCAATTCAATGTTGTATGGTCTGTTTCAATGGCTAATCTGCTTTGTCGTGTAGGCTGCTGCTGTTCCTGAGACATGCCCAGCCAATCTGGAGGCAAAATGTTCTGATGGTTCAGATGATTGGAAAGGGGAATTCTTTCCCAACATTCCCAAAATTAAGTATGAGGTGTGATTTTACATTATTGTTGTATGATTTTGATTTTATTTCTAGACTCTGTATTTGTAGTGTCATACTTTGTCATTCATTGCCAGGGTATAAATAGCAAGAATCCACTTTCATTCAAGTGGTATAATGCCGAGGAGGAAATTCTTGGGAATAAAATGAAGGTATTTTATCTCATTGCTCTTAAGTGACTGAATTTTGATGCAATCAGTGACATACTCATGAGAATGAATTTTCGTGTTAACGATAGGATTGGCTGAGATTTAGTGTTGCATTCTGGCATACGTTCTGTGGGACTGGAGCTTATCCTTTTGGTGGCCCACCGAAGATGTGGCCTTGAGAGGATGGAACAAATTCTCTAGCTATGGCCAAAAGAAGAAGTAATTATAGTGAACATAGTTTTTTTTCTTCCTAATTCTCTACATAGTGCATTGGCATTAGTATTGTTTACTATGTTCTTGCAGTGAGAGCCAACTTTGAATTCATAAAGAAGCTAGGTGTTGATAGGTGGTGTTTTCATGACAGGGATATTGTCCCTGATGGTAAAACATTGGTGGTGAGTCAGTTTGTCCTTTTTATGGGAGAGGTTTTTTGCTCTCTGTAATTTTGGGTTAAATGTTTTTATTTGACAATGTGAAATGTAGGCTACTGAGAGACCTTATGCAAGCTATATGTAGCACAAGCTGTTCTTATTATAAGCTGAGCAAAATTGTCTTCAGGTGCCTTATCAAGTTTACTGACATCAGATTCTTTTGATATTACAGGAATCTAATGCAAACTTGGATAAGTAGTAGCTCTTGCAAAAGAACTTCAGGTAATAATGCTGCTGCAATATTGCCACTCAATCTTGCATGTATTAACTGTAGAAAATGCCATAATTTCTTTCTTTTCAGTTCTGAGGTAGGAGTGTATGCATATGCTGCAGCTCAAGTTAAGAAAGCCATGGAGGTGGGTCTCTTCGCATTGTGTACTGCTTTTTAGTGCCTTTTTTTCTCCCTTAATAGTTATTGTGTAGGTCACACACTACCCGGGAGGCGAGAATTTTGTGTTCTGGGGTGGGCAAGAGGGTTACCAGTCTCTGTTGAACACAGATATGCAAAGAGAACTTGATCACTTGGCATGGAATATATTTGAAAATTCGTATGTTTTGGTTAAATATTTGTATTCTGCTGTAAAAATTGTCTGATTTTGGTAATTGATATGCAAGACTTTTAACTTGTTTACAGGCAAGATTTCTTCAAGCTGCTGTTGACTGGAAGAAGAAGATTGGACTCAAAGTTATGCAGCCATGATTTACATTTCATTTGGATCTTGGTTTCATGCCTGGATATAAGCTCACAAAATAGTTTTCTTTGTTTAGTAACTGAGGGCAGTGAGTAAACAGGAATTGACCAGTAATTCGATATCACAGTTTTATCATCAGAGATAGAGTTTACTATTTAGACTTTGTGAAAGTGGCAGTTATACTGAGTTGACTATTTTGTTTTTTCTTTTAACATTCTGCAGATAGAGTTTCAGTTTTCTTTCATCTGTATCTTTTGCAATATCTAGATGTATTAAATTGGCAAATTTGCTTTTATACAGGAGCACTATTGGTTGAACCTAAACCTCAAGAGCCCACTAAGCACAGTATGTTTCTTCTAAATTTTTATTCCTTTCTATAATTATGTGTTGGTTTCAGACAATAATTTTTTCTTAGGTATGATTGGGATGTGGCCACAACATTATCTTTCCTACAAAAATATGGCCTTAAAGGTAACTCCCTACATGGCTAAGGTGTTTTTTCTTTTTTCATCGAAGCCCTATATGACTAACTTATTACTTAAAGTTAGAATATAATCACAAGGGATATCAGATGCGTCCCCTGAAGTAAGTTGCTGCACAATTCCTCTGCTACTCAATTCAAATAGAATTACTGGCCTGCATCTGAATATTCAATGTAGGAAATACTTTTTTTGTGGTTGTCCAAAAATCTCTAACTTCCTAATGTACTTGGGCATCAATAGCAGTGACTAACACAGTTAGTGGAGTAGGAGTTCCAAAACAGATGGATAATGATTGAATTGTGGTGTGCAACTCTGGAACTTCTGATTGATAAATGGTGTGCTATATTACGTAATCACTTCTGTTTCATGGAAATAAATTTATCGCCAAATTTCTTTTGTTGCCGTGGGCTAAAGAAAGATGCTGCTGGAGGTTTCATTGATAAAACTCCATATTATGTAAAGTAGAACCTAGTTTATCCTAAGAACCTCACTTTACATTTTCTTTTTGATGAGTGTCTTGAAATCTGAACATTAAAGTGGTCCAATTAGTTGCAGCGGTTGGTTTGCATTGTGCCCAGTTTTTCCTTTCCTTGTGAGTTTGGCAGACAACATGTTGTGCAAAGATTTAAAATATGGAAGTAAGGACAACTATTTTTAAAATATTGAAGGCAGACAACATGTTGTGCAAAGATTTGGTACTATTGATCTGGTAAGTTCGCATATAATCTATTTTTTTCATTGACTAAATGTGAGTATAAATGTATAATACCTAGCAGCCTTGTTTTTGTGTCTCCTTTTTTTTAGATCAAATATTATGTGTTTTTGCATTGGAAGAAGAATGTATTTGGGCTCCTACCTTTGTGATTGTTGTTTATGAGTAACTGCACAAATTCTGTTGCCTTTGTAACTTTTGTCTTTCTCATTGCAGACGAATTCAAGCTAAACATAGAGTGCAATCATGCAACCCTTTCTGGTCATAGGTATGTCAATATTTTCATGTCAGATGTCTGGGGATCCAATTAGCTTACAGAATTAGCCTTGCTGCTCTTGCTTCAATAGTAAAAATTATGAGATTGTTAAAATACTTGCAGCTGTCACCATGAGCTTGAAGTTGCGAGAATAAATGGACTGCTTGGGAATATAGATGCAAACACTGGTAATCCTCAGATTGGTGAGAAATCTAAATTCCCTGGCCTGCATTTCATTAGTTTTTTGGATATAGTTCTCAGCCATGCTCTGACTCACAACACAAATTCAGGTTGGGATGCTGATCAGTTCCTTACAGACATTGGTGAGGCAACTTTGGTCATGCTAAGTGTGGTTAGAAATGTAAGGGGAGAACATTGGTCATCATCATTTTATCAACAAACCTGTTGCGTTGGGCATCCAGTTGATCATTTCTTTCTTCATTTGACACATCCAGGGAGGACTTGCACCTGGTGGTTTCAACTTTGATGCAAAATTGTGAGTCTCACCTGCTTTGTTTTCCTCTGTTTCTTAGAAGTATTGTAGTAGTTCCTCAGTTAAAACGTGTGAACTGGTTCATATTCTCTGTAAACTATTCATTCGCTCTTTTCTTTTATATTTCTTCATGATATAATAGGAAGAGAGAGAGTATGGATGTGGAGGACATTTTCCTTGCTCACATTTCTGGGATGGATACTTTGGCATTTGGACTCCGCAAAGCAGCCAGACTGCTAGAGGTATGTTCCCTGTATATAATCCTTTATTTCATTCTCAGTAATTGACACTGATTCCATCTTTTCATGAAAAGGATGGTTCATTGGCTGAGTTAGTCCGGGAGCACTATCAAAGTTTTGACTCCGAATCGGTGCTCTGATTGAGGTAGTCGTCTTGCACTCTAAACTATTGATGAAACAAAAATTATGCTGCAAAAATAAATTTAAAAGGATTAGGGCGATCATTTTGTAGACACGCCAAACGAAAAGAAAGGGTCCTTTTATATCAATGTGTTACAACTTGTTTTATTCAAATAGACTGGCAAGGCTGATTTTGAGACTCTGGAAAAGAAGGCCATGGAGTTGGGAGAACCATCTGTTGCCTCTGGGAAACAGGTTAACTACAAACTTCAGTTTCATTTAGTTCCCAGCTAAGCGATATTTACTTCAACTATGGTAAAATCCGGTTTCATTCATTCTTGAAACAGGAACTTGCTGAGATGATATTCCAGTCGGCACTGATAGGTCAAAATGCAACTCCGTAGGTAATTAGTAGTCATGTACATCATCAGATCAGGAACTATATGCAAACTCTTCTCATTGTTATCAAATAAATTAGGTTTTCTTGATAAAATATCTGCTTCTCCTTATTCTACAGAGTTCCAAAATATATATGTCTCCCGAGCGAAGCATCTATTTCTTCTGCTCATTCACGTTGATCTATATCTGGGAGATATTCCAAGGCATGTCCATTGTCCTGGCATTAAACTCAGGAGAATCTTGCACATGATGTGTTTTTACTTGAATCTGAGATTTAGGCAAGCTTCATTTGTTGCGTAATGATGATAAAGCATCCTCGTTGGCGGCCGCGTTGTACGACTAATAGTCTTGTGTCTCGAGTCATTAACAGGTTGCGCAAAAGCTGCAAATGAACGAAGAAATTCAATGGATATGAATATTTAAAAGTCAGGGTGTTGCGTGTAAATATGCAATTTCTTTAGATTCCCGGAAATTACACATTCCTTCCTACGGCGTTGACATTGAAACGTGGTTCGGTGAGATCGCGTGCGTCACGTTCTTGGGTCAATTTTAGTATGTGTTCTTCAACAAGCGCGGTTCGAGCTTAAAAATACTTGTGGATTATTAGACATTAGTCCCTGAAATATCTCATATTTATGCATTGCCCTTGGATAGTTCAAGATCACACATAAAACTTGTTCTTATCATGTTCTTCAACTGAAAGTCCCTCGGAGGTAATTGAATGGAGGGCTTGTTTTCTTGATAAAAGCAAAAAGATGGGTAATTTTGAAATGTCAAGAGGTAATACATCAATATGAGATATGTCAAAGGGGTATGCATAAAAGTCCAAATATTTATTGTCTCAGAGTCCATTATTTTTCTCAACCAAGACTTAACAAATGTCAATCAAGCATTCAATTCCAGCTCTTTGCAGGGTTTTTTATGCATATAACCCTACATGTAATTCCATATATGACACTAAAATTTTCCCCAAGTCTTCAATAAATCGAACACTGACTTTGGCAAAATTGAATTTTCTGTATTTCCAAGGGTTAATATGAAAAAACATCCTTCTGCACACCCAAGTTGACATTTTGCCAAAGTCTCCCCATTCCACCCAAGCTTCCGGTGCAAGTTCAACAATTATTAAACTTAAAAAATAAAATAAAATAAACTAAAACACATTTACACCAACCCCCTCCTCTCTCTATAAAATACCATTTTGCACCCCTCTCTCTGTCTCGCATCTCAATAACAAATTAACAACCTTCCCTTTTTCTCTCCAAAAAATAAAATTCTAGAAATTCTAGAAAGAATAAAAACTCAATTAGAATTGCATTTCCACCTTTTTTTAAAATAAAATTCTAACTTTTTGGGGGTATATATAGAAAATTCCACCGTTTTTCCAATAGAATCGCACATTTCCGCCACCCAAAGGACCCCACTTCTTCTTCAACCCGCTAGTCTCCATTAAAATCTTATGGCTTCTTCTTCCTTCCCCTCGTAGTGCCCCACAAGCACCAGCTCCGATGAGGCCCAGCCTGCCCGGCGTCGTCGCCGGCGCCCCTTCCGGCCACCCCCGACCCCGCCGCCGCCCTGACCTCACCCTCCCCCTTCCCCAGCGCGATCCCTCCCTCGCCGTCCCCCTCCCTCTCCCTCCTCCCTCGTCGTCCTCCTGTCCTCCTCCTTCGTCGTCGGTCCCGCCGGCGCAGATGCCGAAATTCTCCGACCTCGAGCGCGTCCGCCGCATCGGCTCCGGCAGCGGCGGCACCGTCTGGATGGTCCGCCACCGCCCCACCGGCCGGATCTACGCCTTGAAGGTGATCTACGGCAACCACGAGGATGCTGTTCGCCGCCAGATCTGCCGGGAGATCGAGATCCTCCGCACCGCCGACAACCCCTTCGTGGTGCGGTGCCATGGGATGGACGACCACGCCGGCGAGATCCAGGTGCTTCTGGAGTACATGGATGGCGGATCTCTTGACGGACGGCGGATTTCGTCGGAGCCCGTCCTCGCCGACGTCGCGCGCCAGGTCCTCATCGGCCTCGCCTACCTCCACCGCCAGCGGATCGTGCACCGCGACATCAAGCCCTCGAATCTCCTCATCGACGCCCGCCGCCGCGTCAAGATCGCCGACTTTGGCGTCAGCCGGATCTTGGCCCAGACCATGGATCCCTGCAACTCCAGCGTCGGCACCATCGCCTACATGAGCCCCGAGCGCATCAACACCGACCTCAACCAGGGCGTCTACGACGGATACGCCGGCGACATCTGGAGCTTCGGCCTCAGCATTCTCGAGTTCTACCTCGGCCGCTTCCCCTTCGGCGAGAACCTTGGCAAGCAGGGCGATTGGGCCAGCTTGATGTGCGCGATTTGCTACGCCGATCCGCCGGAGGCGCCGCCCTCGGCGTCAAGGGAGTTCCGGAGCTTCATCTCCTGCTGCCTCCAGAAGGATCCGGCTCGGCGGTACACCGCCGTCCAGCTCCTCCAGCACCCCTTCATCAACCAGGCCCAGGTGCATCCTCTTCCTCTCTCCTCCGCCACCGCTGCTTCTTCTTCCTCTTCTTGATTTCCATTCTTCCGAGAAGAAAAAGCTGGGATTCAATTTTACCTGCAAATTTTGCCAAATTTTCCAATTGGGAAGAGAGAATCAAATCAATCAATCGATCAAAATGGTGCTGGTCGCGAAATCTTGCCCACTTTTTTTTCCTTCTTAAACGTTGGATTTTAGGAATTTTATGCTTCTTTTTTACAATCATAATGCTTCTGCTGTACTGATATGCCTATACTTGAACATGGAGATGAAGGTGGAGATTGATGAATTTTCTTGTAGAATCAAAAACATCTTCTATAAATTTCCAATTTTTTTTCTTTAGATTTCGTCTGCCCTGCACACTGCTTTCAATGGAGATGATGAATTTTCTTGTAGAATCAAAGGCATCTTCTTCTCTAAATTTCCAATTTTTTTTCTTCTTATGATGGATTCTGTGGATTGAAAAGATAAAAGATACCATTTTTCTTTGGATTGGGATTTGGATTTCCTCTGCTGTGCATAAAAAGGAAAGCAGTAGCAGAAGAAGAGGAGATAGAGCAGCAATTATGGAATACATGTGGTGGTGGATTGGGGGATTTGTATGCTACAGGCCTGCAGCTCTGCCAGCAGGGGTGTTTTGGGAAATTGAGCACATGTTTTCTTCCTTTCTTTCTTGCCATCATCATGCGGGGTTGCACAAATCTGTGTATATATCTATATGGCCTATATGATTGATTGAGGTTGTGAATGAATGGGCGATGCTGCAACCGATCTGTAGCGTTTCTGGGTTTAGCTGCCCTCAAGGAATGAGGAAATTTCTGCACACTTTAAATCAATTATTGGAATCAGATTAGGGCACAAGGATCAGTGTTAGTGTTAATTATCCAAATCATATTAGCACATAGGTTAGTTATTTGAGTTTTTAACCAACAACCATATTGATTTAAAATATTAAAATATTAAAAAAATAATTTTATTTAATTTTATCAATTAAATTAATATAAAAATAATAAATTATTTTTATTTAATTTTATTTTAGACAATTAGTTTTTAATTATAGGCTATGATAAAATTAAATTTTTAATTTTTAAATTATGCATAAATAGTTATTTAGATTAAAATCAAGTAAGAATAACTCAAATTTTTTGTATTAATTTTAATTGATAAAATCGAGTTAAAATAAAATATTTCTTAAATATTATAATTGATGTGATTTTTTATAAATTTATTGTGTAATTTACTAAAATAATTGTATTTGCTGAATGAATTTTGTTTGATTTGCTTGATAATTATTAGGATAATTGCAGGCTTAAAAGCAGTAGAGTAATAACAAGGACAAGGGACAGATGGGACTAGTCGGTGGAAAAGTTGGACAATGAGAGAATCCAAATATAAGAAAAAATAAATTTAAAAAATAGAAAAACAAAGCATAACTATTGCGCAGGATCTGCCTTTACTTTTTATTTTTCTTTTTATTTTTCCTGCCTTTCCAGCACTCCGTTGTCTTTCATTCCATGCAACTCTTATGATTAGACAGTAAGGACTAATACATGCATTGACATGGACCGATAGCCGTTGGATCGAAAATGGATGGCAGTAGATGTGGCTTGGATACTTCCATGTTGTTATCATGCGACGTTAATTTGATTAAGAGGATTTGGCTCTCTCGTCTTATTTTTAATTGTATTTATAATCACAATTAATTGCGATAATCACATATTCTTACATCAATACGTTTTTGACAACCGTGTTCGCAGAGTCAGCGATATCAAAAAAAAATTAAAATCAAAAATTAAGAATTTTAATCTCATGGCTTATTAATTTAAATTATACGTTCAATTTTTTATTAATTTCAGAAAAATATCGCGAAATCACATGTAACATAGGATGTGCAAATATAAAAGAGACATTATTACTCTTGATCGCAGCGTTGTTGCTTAACCTAATTTAAAAGAGGGGCTTTTTTGAAAAAAAAAGGCTATGAATGCAATTAGGAAGTTCTGCAGGGGTGTATATACAAAAAAGTATTTCAGGCTGAAAATGGAGCAGCTTGCGTGGCTTTTCGGAGACGCCCTAACTTTTGAGTTTTGACCTCCTTTTTTTCTCTCTCCTACGGGTTAAATTCTAGCTTTAACTCTGCAAAAGTAATTCTCAAAAACAAAAGAATTTATGCAAAAGTGTCCCCCAGAATCAGGAAGACAAGGACAAGAACCCCGCCGCGGGATCAGCAACAAAATGGATCGCGAAGCACGTGACACGATAGGTTGACTAGCACAGTGTTGACTTGGCGGTCGGAGGAAGAAGCCGCGAACGAAGAGCTTTAAGCCTCCGTGTTAGCCGGCGAAATAAAGCTTAAACCTGAGTGAGCCACTTCTCGGCTTCACGCGTGTTTGGTTAACATGAAGTCCACTTGCAGTCACTTCCATCGGATCCTCAACTGCCCATCAATATCCTGAGCAAGGGATGGAGATCACAGAATAAAATGTGCACGGAAACAAAAGACTGCTACCACGCAATGAGGATCTTGTGTGTCATCGTGCCTATGCAGTAAGCTAAATTATGAAGTGCATCAATGCGAAGAAGGGGATGTTGTGTTGACTTGTCCATTAGCTTGAGTTCCTAACCTATAACTGATAGGGATGAATACCTGCCACACCTAGTTGAGCGACAAAAAGAAAGTCAAAGACTCGAGGTGAGTGAGAGAGAACGTGTGTACCTTATTAAGCAGTGTGCGTGTGCCACACACCCACATAACTATGTCATTGCCTCACCGGCATCATTGGCTGAGAAATGCAAGGGAGGAGTTTCATATGTGGCTGAGAAATGCAAAGGAGGAGTTTCATAAGAAGAACCTCTGGTGGAATCAGGAACACTTAGAAGAACCAGCACTCCAACTGTAATCGATCAGAACCCTGAGAAGATTCACCTAATCCAGACGACCCATGATGTCTATCTCAATAACATCGAAATAAGTGGTATCAGAGTTTGATTCAACATGTCTATTACAAAATTTAATATAGAAAAATTTTATAGAAAACAAAGATTCCCTATTTGACAAGAGTTCGTGTAATTATTACTCAACAAGGATTGAGAAACACATTGGAGGACGTCAAGCTTAAAGATGTTGTCGCAAGTGTCTGAAAAAATCAGAAGGCTAGCGCACATAGCATAATCACCATCGATTTCACTGATAAGATATTCTATTCTTTTCTTAATGAAACATCACTTTCAGAGTTAATTAAAAAAACTTCCGAAGCTCATCCCAGAGCTTGTAGAACTCAGCATTGCGAGGCCCAATCTCATTATGGCAAAACTCATGCAGCATCGTGTCCGAAACTTCCTCGAACGGGGGAAAAGCCAAACAATTATTGAAAGCTCGCAGCCGATGTTGAGCCCCAGCAGATTCCGATGGCTGCAAGCGATCCATCGGGATCATATAGCGGAAGCAAGAGAGAAGCAAATGACGACTGGTAGGGTCTCGGGAGTACCAGAACTCGGAGAGGAGGTGGACTCGCCATTTGCGGCGGCGCATGATGGGCCGGACCTGGTTGGTGGGCGTCGTCCTCGCTCGGCTTCTTCATGGCCCTGATCTCGAGGACCTTGTTCAGGATTCCATGGCGAAAACCATAACCCTAGAACTCTTTTGGAGAAGACGAAGTACGAGGTGGATAGATTCGAACGGAATGCGCGGGAGTTGCTATCCAGAAGAAAAGGGCGATTGAATTGGGGAATAAATTTTGGGGCTTTCTGCCCAGCGCGCCATCGACAACAGAAGAATTTTTAGAAAATGCAAAATAGGAGAAATGAGTAATATCTAAATTCCGGAATTATTTTTCCCCCAAAAAGCGATTTTTTTTACGATAGCGAAATAAGGAAAAAAAAAAACTATTGTTTATTTCCACTTGAAAATTTAAAGTTTTTTAATTTATATTAAAAAAAATCCTATTTTTCTTTTGATTTTGATTTTAATGAAGGAATAAAAAATAGTCAATAAATAAACATGTTTTTTTTAACTAAAATGAAACAATTCGATATTTTTCCATCGAGGTATTAAATTTTAACTACCGAAAATATTTCAATCTAAAATTTAACTTCAAATCTTAAAAATATATTATATAATTATACATATATTAACTTTATATTGTAAATAACTTTTAGTCTAATGATTAAGAATTTAAGCCCTGGATCATTGTGACTTAAGTTTGAATCTCAACTGCACCAAATTTACCGATGTTTTAAGTAATTTTTTTATCAAAATTTTAATTTGATAATTTTTTAAAGAGATATGTATATATTTTTTTAAATATTTTAAAATAATTTAATTGAAATTAGAATATTTCGATCTCGAAACTAAAATTTAAAATCTTGTTTTCCATACCCAAAAACTAAAACCAAAAACAAAAATAATAAAACTTTTGGGCCTATTATCACTGCTAAACCCGACATAGGTGGTTTTTTACTACTGAAAAATTAGCTGCTTTCCCGCAATAAAAAGTTAAAAGCAATGGCTATCTGCAAAAAAGCTCAAAAATCGATTATGACAAGCAACTGGATAATAGGACTTTATTGAAAATATGCAGACTGAGGCGACATTTTCGACATGCGAAGACTGAAAATATTGGCATAAGCAAGCCAAAATTCTGACTGAATTATACAGTTAATATACATTATAGATGAGAATCCAATTACAACTAAGATGAATTCAGTCACCGTTTTTATCTTGAGGCATCTGTAGTCCCATCAGTCCAAGCAAGTTAGAAGCCGGGCCTGGAAGACCTTGCTGAGCCGCATTCGAGTCCAGAAAGCTTTTTACAAGGTTTACATCTACATCAATAGGGGTCAACTCTTCATCCGAGTCCTTTGCTGCACCTGATGTTCCCTGCACAATGATATTAACAATCAAACATCAACGAAATCGAGGAATAGAGATGACAATGGAGTTGTCTTTGAATAGAAGTCATACAAGATTTGAGAAGGCAAGCCTACCTGATCGCTCGCATGTTCCTGTGCACGAATAAAACTTCTTTTGAGTGTCGTTTCATTTAGCTCCTTGTTTAGAGCATCAGAGTAGGACTGCATAAAATTTTCTTCTGAGTTGTGATCTGCAAGCTGGTCATCAAGATCACTTCCTTCGGACTCGTCTGCAAATTCCAGGAATTAAAAAAGGAACACTGAAAAGAACAACATTATGTTGCGATTGTAGATTGGCTGGTTTGCATAACTTTGGAAGAAACCCCAATGAATGCATAAAAAAACGCGTCTGAACAACAAAAATGACATACATAATGCTGACTGAAAAGACAATTTTGTCCTATAAATGCGGGCCACTTGTAAGAAAATATCAAAAGTCAATCCACTTTAGTAAGTCACTGACAAAAACATTTCAAGGAATGAATTGCATCCATTTGTGCAGAAAGACAAACGCAGAGGTTAGTCCTCTGTGCAAACTCTAGGAACAGGCTGAAACAAACATCAAACAGATTTAATTAAAGCAGCAATTCCCTTCTTGATTATATAAACTAATGGAATATTTGAAAGATTTATCAGATTTTCATAAGCTTGAACTTTGACCCTTAGTCATAGGGCACCACTCTCCTTCTGATCTGAATGTTTCTGACCAAAAAGTAGTCCTCTAATCTACAATTCTCTAGCTTCGTTCAACATTATAGTCATTCAAGGTGAATGACAACGAGCAACAATAGGGCAATTGGCACCTACTAGATGCCAATAGAAGAAGACCCAAATATGGATATCTAACACATGCCTCAGACCAACAAATTACATTTTTTGGTCAAGTTCCTGCTAGGCATGGACCAACCTAGTTCAAGCTGATTCAAGAATGGATTGATTTGAAGAGCCAAACTGAGAGGATGTTTCTCTAGTATCCTATAGACATTCATTTCATCTTACCCAAAGTAATCAATTATATTAGTTTAATTGTCAAAAAAGCTGATGAAAGTAATAAGAAAATACCAAGTTCCATTTCAGACGATGAGGAATAATCTCCATCAACGTTATCTGCTTGACCATCTCCTTTATCACCTACAGGCCCCATAACTGATTCCATTTCTTTCATAAATTGGTCAAAATCAAGTTCCACTGCTTTTGAGTTCCTGTCCAGAACAAAAAACATTCAAGAGATTGATTCAGTCACCCAGCTTCAGCAAATTTGACATCAACAACAGTGTAGGACTGAACTGTCCAAAAGAAGGAACAGTCAAAACAACATTGGAACAGTTTATCAAATTTATCAAACATGAACTTTGTGTCAGAAGTTTTGGTTTAGGTAGGAGAACTGTATTCCAAATAGTGCACATAGATTTTACCTACAAAGAGATTTCATCACAAATAATTTTGGACTCCATGGTGGCTATTTTGACTAGGCAGTAGCTACAATATGAGGAATATGACATTACTAGAAGCATCCTTGTATACACTTCCACAAATTGAACTTTTATTACTCATATTGTATTTTTTCAAAGTCAAGTCAATGATCCTCACTTATTTTACCAATCTTCCACAATATTACTAGATGACTTTCGATCCAAATGAGAGATATATTGGAGTAAGAACAATGTTGAACATTTCACAGCATATAGAACCCAAAGTTTGTAATGCAGGTATCAGCATTCAGTATTCAATTCATAAAAGGTGGAAGGGGCATACTCTAATGTTCAACAAAATTTGATAACTGAAAAATATGAATAAAGCATGTCCCTACCGCAACGAGAAAAAATATCACCTCCATGAACACATTCATAAGAGAAGACAGCTGACACACATAAAAATTTTCAAGCAATGAAAATATCTAATGAAATAAAAAAAAGGAATATATACCTATTTTCGGGAACCTCTGCACCTTCAAAGCTTGAGAGTTTTTGTACAAAATCCTGCATAGATTCTGCTATATCCCCAATATTGAAATCACTAGAACTCTTCTGTTCTCTCTCTTTTCCATTTTTGTTATGCTCGGACTCGTAAGATTCCATTTCTTGCTCTCTCTCTAACAAAGCAGATTTCAACTCATCCTCTCCATTATACATCCAGGAATCATCATCAGAAGGAGGAAGCTCCTTCCCATTGAAGTCATCAATAGAGTGGGGCAAAGATAAAATTTCATCTATACGGCGTACCGGAGCATTTAGCATGTCCCTAAACAAAAGCTTTCAATAAATCAACAAAAAAGTATCACCAATGATTTTATGTTCTTTCTCGAAAACAATCAGATGATCACTAGGATTCATTGGGACATGGAATTTATAAGAAGTAAATTATCAAAACTGGCTTCCAACTATATTATAGTTCCAAATATGAAATGCCCAACCTATATGGGTTTATTAATCAAAACCAAAGCAAGAAACAAGGTTAACACAAAATAAGAAAAACAAGCAAATATGTATAAACAATATCTACTAGATATATAGTCGAACTGAGTCTCATATCTTGATTGCCAACAACATTTGTTCAGTTTCTTCGTAGAATGTCATCCAATTCAAGCTAAAAGATTCACATTTTCATTGCCTAAATCTTTGCTAGTGTAGGCATGCAATTTCTTACTGAGAATAGTGTAGAACAAGAAAGCTCGTCATGTAAGATTAGTTGTCGTTCTAAGACTCAACCAACTGAAGGAAGGTACTAGTTTTGCCACTCAACTTACTATCCAAATCATCATACTGAGCAACGCGTGCATGGATTAAAGCATAAGTGCCTTCACAGAAACCATGTCAATTACATTGCTATGATCGTAACATCCACAATGAAAGATTGAGCTTTCCAAGTGGTCAAGTGTACCAATCAAACAACATGCACAATATTAAGGAAAACGACCAAAAATACCTCTTCCGGGAGAATGTCAAGCTGCTTCGGTAGCTCTCTTTTGCACTGTCCATGATCCTCTGATATTCCTTAGACCCTGGCAACAACCCATTCAGAATACCGCTATTCTCCAAGGTCTTCACAAACACCTCCGAAGTCTCCCCCTCCCCCTCGTCCCCAGCTCGTCTCCTCTCCTGATACATCATCTCGAACCCGCAGGCAATTCTCATCCCCAGCTCCGCCTCTGAATACGCCTCCCTACCCTCCTCTCTCCCGGGCAACGGGTACCCCCTTGGCGGCCGAAAGCTCTGCCGCACCAACTGCGCATACATCGCCCTCGTCATCCTAACACTGATTCTCACCATCTCCTTGCTCGAGAACCGCTCCATTTTTGCTGCATGCTTCATTGAATCGACATCCCGATCGTAGAACGCCTCAATCGCCAACGAGATTAAGCACGGCTCCTCCTTCAGAACTAGCGCCACCGGCAGCGGAACCCTAGCGCGAACCCGGTGGATGTTAGCTTTAGCTCTCTCCGGATAGTCGGAGATCCGGCGATTGATGGCGGCCTGGACCGAATCCGGCACGACGGTGTCAATCTCCGGCGATCGGAGGGCAGACAGCGCGGTGGCGAGGGAGGGAGGGGAAGCGGAGAAGGATCTGGGAACAATGTGAAGTCGGCCGCCGCGGATGAAGACGCGGTTGAGGGAGGAGTCGGGGGTGAGCCATCGGGGGAGGAAGTAGGCGGCCTCGATGAGGAGGAACTCGCCATCGGAGTCCCAGACGCGGATGGAGACTTCGGGGACGGCGCGGGAGGCGGCGAAGAGGAGGAAGACGGCGAACCACTCGTCGTCGAGGTTGTCACCGAAGCGTAGTTTGCCGTGGAGGTGGGAGAGGTTGGGGGCGTCGCAAAGGACGCAGCGAGGGCCCGAGGAGGGGAAGGTGATGAGGAATGGATCATGGTGCCAAAGGTAGTCGCAGAGAAGGGGGGAGAGGACGCAGGTTAGGCGGAGGTGGAGGTTGGCGAGGGCCGCCGGCGACGGGTCGTCGGGGTAGATGGAGAAGAAGAGAGTGTCATCGGGGGCGCGACGGCGAAGGGCGGTGAAGATGGAGGAGGAGGAGGGAGTGGCCGCCATTGCTGGAGCTCGAGATGGTTCGCGAAGTAGCTGGTTTTAGAGGTTGGAGCCACATGTGAGGTGCACGTGGTGGAAGATTTTGGTAGAATGCAGAGAGGGATCTGTAATGGGCTATGGTCCAAGTAAAAGCCCAAAAAGCCCGTGGAAGGTACTCTTACTCGGAATGGGCCGGGCCATTACTAGCTCGATTTTGCTAGCAGTGGCCCTAAAAGCGCATAGTGATACTTATGGCCCGTTTGCTATATATACATAGGATTGTCCGATCCAATCCCAACTGTCCACAATTTGTAATGTTATAAATATGCAAAATCCATTTTTTTAATTATCGAAATACCCGGCTTTACATCGTAAATATGTAACGATTCAACAATCGAAATGCCAATTTTTACTCGTGGCGGGTAATGATTGAACACGCTTGGTGAAACAAACCAAATCGTGGTCGTAGCAACATACCATAAGTGAGTCCTTGCACATTTGGCAATTCATGTTTAAAATTCAGAGTCACACCAAATTTATAGTATTATATTAAATTCATCAATTTCAATTTGATCCATTCTTATTTATTAAACGGATTAAGAATTCAATCTCAACTCGATTTTTAAATTGATAGATCGATCCAATCCGAATTTACCTTTTTATTAAATGAGTTAGATTCATGACCAAATTTAAATTAATTTATTTATTCGAATTAATTCGAATTGATTTAAATTGATTTAAGTCGATTTGACATATTTTAATTAATATTAATTATTTTTAATATATTTTAAATAATTAAAATAATATTATTATAAAAAACTAATTATAATAAGAAAAATACTTAATTTATAAATAATAATCTTAAAAATTACAAATAAAATATTATAAAATAAAAATATTAAATAATTTTAATTAGCTTAATTAGTAAATGGGTTGATCAAATCTAATCCAACCCATTTATAATCCGACAAATAAACGGATCAATTTGATTATAAATATATTACGCGAGTTGACCTGCCTACGGGTTGATTCAATTATAACACCAATTATAACAAATTTGAATCTATTTAATTCGAGTTGAGTTTGGATCTAGTTAATGAATTGAGTCATATATTATCAGGTCTAGGTTCTCGTTCTCACTAGCTCTGGTTCAAATATGACTTATGCTTTCGGACAATTCCTCGATTTTCTTTGTTGCCATCACACCAACCAAGATATAGAAAGAAGCTATAAGCCTATTCGGTTAAAGAAAATAATTCTAATTTTTTGAAAATATCTCTACATAGATTAAAATTTTAAAAATATTGTTCAAAAATAAATTTTTTTCTAAATTTGAAAAATTGAGAACTATTTTTTATTTTTCTAAAATTGTATTAAATTTTGAAAAAAACTTTAAAATTATTCTCTAAAATTTTCTTTATAACTTTTTTTTACAAAACAATGTGCGTTTCTTCATATTTCTCATTTTTGTATTATTTGAATGACATATTTTGTACGAAAAATCTATAATTATATTATATTTAAATCAGTAGATTTTTATCTTATTTTTAATTTGAGAGTTATTATTCACTTAATAAAAATAAAATGAATAGTTTTGAAAAATAAACTAAAATTAATGAATTATAAGAATAAAATAATATTAATTTATTTGTAAATTTTTCTCCAATAAAAAATAACATGATTTTGTACTCATTTTCTTGTTGTTTAAATTAAAAAATTAGTTTCACGTTTTATTAAAATGAATATATTCTTTGAGTTTTAAATTTTTTTGTAGAAATAAAAACAAAAAAATAGAGATAAAAATTAGAAATAAAAAAAAAAAAAAAAACTAAAGAGGTCTTATATCGCGTTACACTTTCTTATTTTCCGTTTTCCATTTCTCTTTTGAACTGTCTTCCCAGATGTTCGTCTTCTTGTGCCCTTTCAGTCGGCCATTTACGACTTAAAACTGGACTTCCGCCGATTTTGATTGGTTTCTTCGGTTCCGGTCTCAATCAAAGGCATTAATTGGCCGCTGGAGTTCGATGGAAACTTGAACCGTGGAAAATGCGGATTCCACCGAAACCAACGTTTCATTTTCGATCTTAAATATTTTGATCTTGTAGATTAGGATCAAATTAAAATTTTGACCGGGACCATGTGATTTAATTATTTTGAAAATAGATTGCATTACTAGATTTTTAGGCAACGTTTTGACTCGGAATTAAGATTAAAATCAGTATTAAAATTAGTAAATCACTTCTATAAATTAATATTTTTTATTAAAATAAACGTTTCAATAATTTAAAATTCAAAAAATTATTTAATTTTTTATAATAATTTAATTTAATATTAATATAAAATAAGTAATATTAATTTATATAAAAAAATAAATTTAAAATAAACTGATTCTAATCCTAATTATGATTCCAAATTAAATAAAACTCCTTCCGCGTATTCAAAAGCTTGAGCTTTTAGTGTTCATACAAAATACTGCATTGGAAGCAAACATTTTTAGTAAGAAACTACTCATGTTATTAGGAATTTGCAAAAAAAATCCTACTCATTTTATATTATAAATTTATAAAAAATAAATTCGATTAAAATATTTAAAAATTATTTTATTTTAATTTGATTTTATTGATTAAAATTAATATAAAAGACCAATTATTCTTATTTAATTTTAATTTAAATAACTATTAAATTAATATAAAAACAATTAATAAATTTTATTTTTTATGAAATATTGGTCGGCTCATCTTATGAAACTATGAATTTAAAATTTAATTTTATTAAATTTATTGTATAATAATTGTGATTCAATTGTCTGAAATAAAATAAAATAAAAATAATTTATTATTTTACATTAATATAAAATTAAATTAAAATAAATTTTTTAAAAAAATTTAATTAATGTGTTTTTTTTAAATTTATAATATTAAAAATAATAAGGTAAGTAATTTTTCGTAAATTCACAATAATGAAAGTGATCCATTGTTAAAATTTTTTTTTATGATTTTTATCAATATTAATTATGAGACTGTCACGCTTTTACACACAATTAAATCATTAATAATTGGGAAGTGAGAACTAGTTTATAATTTATGCATATGGAATTGAAGTTTTTCAAAAGAATATTGAAAATACAAAAATTTTCAAGGTTATATGTCAATTTTTCTAAGGATTTAGATAATTGGTTCACCTTGTAGTTGTCATTGATAGATAATGAGCTTTTTTTTGGGAAGTTAAGATTAGACCAAGATTACCTATTTAGAAAAAAAAAAATTTAACAATCAACTATTGTGAATTTATAAAAAATAATATATTATATCAATATTTGTAATAAATTACTCGTCTTATATTAAAAATTTACGAAAAATAACATCAATTAAAATATTTTTAAAAAGTATTATACTTTAATTTTAATATTTATATTAATATAAAAAGATTAAACTATTTTTATTTGATTTTATTTCAAACAACCAATTTGATAAAATTGGATTTTAAAATTTTTATTTTATAAAATTGAATAATTATTTTTTTATAAAAAGTAAAATAAAATAAGTTATTTCTATATTAATTTAATAATTATTCAAACTAAAATCAAATAAAAAATAATTTGATATTTGTATATTAATCTTAATTGATATAATCTGCTCGTAAAGAGGGTGGGGTGCGGATCTGCTCATAGTGAAGGAGGGGGTGGCGGATCTACTCGTGGTTGGCTTGTCGAGGCGGATGCGGGTGTCGGCCAAAGGCACAATGGCAAGGGAAAGTAGCGGTGCGAGGAGCTCGAATATGTAATAAATTTTTTTTAAAATATAGATAATTATCAAAATTTAGAGAAATTTTTAATAAATAAAAAAAATCTCAGCAGCATATTCATTTTATACGGCAACCGATTCGAAAACTGATAGTTAAAATCTTGATTCAGACATTTTGGGGCTATATTTTATCCAAACAGATTTTAATGCTCGACCAGTAATTTTCAAGAAAAAACATCTAAAACCATGCCGTGAGATATTCCCTACTAATCACCCCCAAAAACTCTTCCTCCCGATCCTCGCAATCTTGTGATACGAATTCCAATACAAAAATAAACGGATGTGATCTCGTCCTACGTTTTTTCTGTACAAAGTGTTCTACAAAATTATATATACGAAGTCCATTGGAGACCATCACGGACCACTATAAAAGCCCCAGATCCATCACCCATTTCCCCCGAAAAAGCTCTCCTCCCTCCTCCGAAATGGCCGCGCTCGCGCCCTCGAAACCCGCCCTCCGCCTCCGCGCCGTCCTCTCCCCCCGCCCCGCCGCATCCTTCTCCCCCTCCTCCCTTTCCTTCCTCCGCCCCTGGCCCCGGCTCCGCTCCGCCTTCCTCGGTTCCGCCCTCTGCGTGGCCGAGGCCTCCCCCGCCCCCAAATCCGCCGAGATCCGCGATCTCCAGATCTGCGCGGCTGCTGCGGCGTCTGGCGCCAAGCCCACCATCCTCGTCGCCGAGAAGCTCGGCGACGCCGGGCTCGACCTGCTCCGTGAGTTCGCCAACGTTGATTGTTCGTATAATCTTTCGCCCGAGGAGCTCTGCGCCAAGATCTCGCTCTGCGATGCTCTGATCGTGAGGAGCGGGACGAAGGTGACGCGGGAGGTGTTCGAGGCTGCGAGGGGGAGGCTCAAGGTTGTTGGCCGCGCTGGTGTTGGGATCGACAACGTCGATCTCCAGGCGGCGACCGAGCATGGGTGCCTCGTCGTCAACGCGCCTACAGCCAACACTGTAGCAGCGGCGGAGCATGGGATCGCACTGCTCGCTGCCATGGCACGGAACGTCGCCCAGGCCGACGTCAGCATGAAAGCCGGTGAGCTCTTTCTCCCTTTCTCTCTCTGAATCTCACTTTGTGTTTTCATTGGATCTGGGAGCTCAGTGTATGGTGTAATCTTGGCTGTTTGATCGGGAATGGATGGGTGAGATCTGCGGATCTGGTGTTTGAATGATTGCCTGAATGGTGTTTTTTTGAATTTTGAAAATGGGGGAGCTCGAATGCTTTGATGCGGAGTAGGTGGAGATGGGTCTTGGTGCGATTACCTCTTTCTTTGTACGTCTTAGATTTGATGGCTTGTCGTTTTTTGTTTGGGTTGGTTGGTTTGGAGCTTTTCTCTGTTTCATTGGTTGGTTAAGTGCATTAATGGCTGGTCCTTATTGTTTTTTATAACAACTTGTTTCAGTTCGTTGGATTTTGGATTTAGACCAAATTATATCTCATTAAGAGCAAGGCGTTGGAATGTAGAAGTAGAACTGCTATGCTTTTGTCTTTGGAAGTATTGTTTCACTCGTTGTATCCTCTGTGAATTACATCAGATGAATTGTTACAGCCAATATTGATCCACAGTTTGTCGTGCTAAAGTTGTTGATTTGGTTTTTCGAAAAAAAAAAAAAGAAAACTCAGGCTACCAGTTATCCGGTGTTCTTGATTCAGTTGGGAGGACGATATTAAATTTGCATGTTGTGCTAAACTAACTAAAATGCATTTTGTTTTTTGAGGAGATGAATGTCAGTGCCATAAGTTTAACATGTAGACACCATTTCATGTTTCTGGCTGCATCTTTTTTCTCTTCTTTCTTTATTTGAAGTTCTTACAAGAGCGTTCAGGGGAAATTATTGGAAAGTGTAGGCAAGAAATCGAAAAACATTGTCCATGGAGTGTAATGTTTTGTGGGAAGTGTTGAGGGCATGATTAATGGGTAGAAAATACAGTATCTATGAAGTCGAAGTGTTGGTGACAATATACTGATGCTTGATCAAATGTTGGATGATACAGGTAACAGATGGCATGCACTTCTGTATTGCTCATGACAGAGTTTATGTATTCAGAGAGAACATACCTTTGCAAAATGTTTGGATGGACTTTCAGAAATAACTATATCTATGAGAAACCAAAGGGATTGTAGTAGTGAGGTTATAATGGCTGCTAACTCCTTGAGAGATAGAAAGACCATGTACAACTGAAATTGCAGGTTTGGAAGAAAGTCACAAATGTGCTTAAAAAGGGAAAATGAGCAATAAGCATGATGAGTAGGGGATCGTTCAAAAACTTTTACTGATAGCTTGAGAGGGAAAATCATTTTGAAGTAGGTTCAATAACTTCAGACTTGATATATTTTGCAAAAATTTGCTAAAGTAGTGCATTAATAATGTCACGTTTTCTCTTTTAAAGGACTTCTGTGACTTTCTTTATTCTTTTGTATCCAAAACTCACTTTGCTTTGTTTTATCTATAGCTGGACACATGCACGAATATTTTAGGATATGTTCTTGCCATTTAGAAATGGAATTTTGGGGTTGAATCACAGTATTTCTGCTCCATATTTGCAACATCAGTCACGTAGTGTTAGCGAAAACAGGGTCACATACAGATTCTTTTGTTTTCTGGCAGTCACAACAACAATGCGATTGAATGTTTTTAGTAAATGTCTTTTATAGATATTTCTCTTCATGAAAAAGTGGAAAGTCCATTTATATCATTTTCCTGTCATGTGACACTTCAGCTTATGTTTTCTTTTCTTATTATTCTATTGGAGTATATACAACTCTTGTGTTGGGTATTCAATCGATTTCATTTGCAAGTTCCTAATAGAATTCTCTCCCTCAATGTACCTGAATTATTTTTTTCTTTTTTGATGTAATAGGTTACATGGATATTCTGATATCATGACTATTCTGTACTATTATGTTAATTGCTTTAAATATGCAGGAAAATGGCAGCGCAACAAGTATGTTGGTGTATCTCTAGTGGGGAAAACATTGGCAGTAATGGGTTTTGGAAAGGTTGGTTCAGAAGTGGCTCGGCGTGCAAAAGGACTTGGAATGCATGTTATTGCTCATGATCCATATGCCCCTGCTGACAGGGCCCGCGCTATTGGTGTAGAACTAGTATCATTTGATGAAGCTATAACCACTTCCGACTTCATTTCTCTCCACATGCCTCTAACCCCGACTACCTCAAAGATTTTCAATGATGAGACATTTGGGAAAATGAGAAAGGGTGTCAGAATCATTAATGTTGCTAGAGGCGGAGTTATTGATGAAGATGCCTTGGTGAGAGCACTTGACAATGGAACTGTTGCTCAGGTGCTTTTTGAAACCCATGCAGATCCATACTACAAATCCAATTCTACTCTGCATTTGCAATTTGTACTTAGCGAGCCTTTCTCATTACAAGCAAATGATAGACAACTGAACTAGGGAACTCATACATGCCTGTTGCTGCTAATTTGCTAACAGAAAAAAAAACTCACTATTTGCTTTTAAATGTATTATGCATCATCATTCTCTATAACATTCGATGCTACTTGCTGAATGTTTTAAAAATTCTGTTGTATTATGCTAGATTGAACTGTTATATTCTAGTGGATTATAGTGTAACATATGGTTAATGTTTAATGGTTGCTTATACTCATGATGTGAATGCTTTTATGCTTTTGAGCAGGCGGCACTTGATGTTTTCACTGAAGAGCCCCCAGCAAAAGACCACAAGTTAGTGCAGCATGAGAATGTAACTGCCACACCTCATCTTGGAGCTAGTACAATGGAAGCTCAGGTGCTACTTTCAGAATTTTCATTTTCTTTTTTGGTTCAGAACACAGTAATCTTTCTTGACTAACATAAACCTTTCCAGGAAGGCGTAGCTATTGAAATAGCAGAGGCCGTAGTTGGGGCATTGAAGGGTGAGCTAGCTGCCACTGCTGTGAATGCCCCCATGGTTCCTGCAGAGGTAACTACTTGGCATTCAGTTCCTACCCCTTGACTAGTTGTCTATGAAATTGAATTGATATTTTGTTTCTTGTCTCAGGTTCTATCTGAGCTAGCTCCTTATGTTGTCCTGGCTGAGAAGCTTGGCAGACTGGCTGTTCAACTAGTAGCAGGAGGTAGTGGCATCAAAGGGGTCAAGGTGGTCTATTCTTCAGCTCGAGACCCAGATGACCTGGACACGAGGCTTCTCCGGGCCATGATCACAAAAGGCATCATAGAGCCCATATCCAGTGTCTTTGTCAATCTTGTTAATGCGGATTACACGGCCAAGCAAAGAGGCCTCCGTATAACCGAGGAGCGGATCTTCCACGATGGCTCTCCTGAGATCCCATTAGACTCGATCCAGGTTCAATTGTCCCATGTGGAGTCCAAATTTGCCAGTGCTATATCAGATTCTGGTGACATTTGTGTGGAGGGAAGGGTGAGGGATGGCATCCCTCATCTCACACTCGTTGGGTCTTTCAGCGTGGACGTGAGCCTTGAAGGAAACTTGATCCTATGCCGGCAAGTTGATCAACCTGGCATGATTGGTCAGGTGGGCAACATCCTTGCAGAGAAGAATGTGAACATAAATTTTATGAGTGTGGGTAGGACTGTGCCGAGGAAGCAGGCAATCATGGCCATTGGCGTCGATGAGGAACCAAACAAGGAGACTCTAAATAAGATTGGCGATATACCAGCCATCGAAGAGTTCGTCTTCCTCAAGCTATAGGTGCAGCTTGGACTGCTTATCATTCTTTCAGGAACCAAGTTTTTGTAACATTAGGCAAGGAATAATAAATCAAATCCTCTGCTTGGAAGCAACGGTTGTCTTCACGCATTTGAAGATCAAGGCTCATTCTCTCCCAAGTGCTTCATTGCTAGAGGTATTGCTGTCTGCATTCTTTTCTGTTGGTGCGTTGTTGGGTTGTTGCTGCATGCAGCTGAATTTGAATCTACTTCTCGTATTGTAAAATTTTTTGCAGTATTTCACACATTTTTTGTGATGGGGTGCTTACTGTAGCAACTTGTGTCATTGTATCAGTCTTCTGCTGTATTCTCCAATATTAACGCTGTTGTGATCTCCCGCATGTTCATTCATTTGTTCGGCTTGTGTTTTCCTACTTCATTGTGCTATCAGGCGGTTTGTTAAAAATATATTGTAATATCATTGTAGCAGGAACTAAAACTATGCAACATCATTGTAGCAGGAACAATCCAACATCAGATAATGATCGAGATACAGTTGTGTTTGTGTATGATATATAAACTCAAGGACTGTGTATCTGAATAGTCTGCATCGCCAACACTGATCAATATGATCTTTGCAGCTAAAGTTATTAAAGTTTCTTTAGGGGATCCAAGAGATCAATCTAATCCTCTACTTCAATCTCTTTCAACTAGATAACCACTTGGTTGACCTGGAAGGATATGCGGCATTTCTTCCAAGCCCTAGTACATAACTGGACAACTATTTCTGCTCGAGGTACTGGTTGCCAACCATCCCAATCAACACAATTAATATTCTTTTTGTTGTTGAAGCTTCTTAGCCAAACATACATAGTATGCAACTGGGGATAGTTATCTCCCTAATAATGACGACTAATGTGCATTTTGATCATGAAAATTAGTCCTAATCAAAACAAGTAAAAAGATATCCAAGAAGCACAAGGAAATGAGGAAGAGTGGGATCAAAGATGTCGGAGACCTTTTTGATTCACACAATCTCGCCTTGCCAACCACCATCAACCACTTTCGAAATTATACACAGAGAGACTTGCCCTGACTTGCTTCTCCAAGTCAAATGGCATCAAATTGTTTCTATATGTATATATATATAGCAATTCTAAACATGGTGGTTGACCTTACATTTCAAAATCTGGAAGCTTTTGTCGTGGTGAAGAAACATCATTATTTTGATATATGGCTAGCTACCATTTTACATGTTCGATGATTGTTATCCACGATAGATGTTCAATTGTCTTTTTACATGTTTGATGATTGTTATCCATATTTAGAGTTCTTTTGATTCATGGTTAAGCTTTGCTAAATTAGGGCAAGTACAACTGAAATGAGGTTGGAGAATCTAATATTCAAAGTAATTAACATTAGAAAAACTTAGAAGCAAGTTTTCCCAGTGATAAAGAAACATATCATATGACATGGTCCTTGGGCAACAGATATCACACCTTGATTGTTTTGGAGAAGAAGACTTCTTTGAGTTCACAACGGCCCCTGACTTTATTGGACCTCATCTGAAACCCCCCAACAAATCAAAGGCAAGATCCCAAATAGGTCAGATGGGAAGATACACAGGTCAAATTGCTGACAACACTGACCATGGTCCCCTGCGTTGCTTGCCATGGGCTGTTTGACAATGTCTAGAGTTTCGGTTTGCTAGGTTTGATTTAGTTTTTGACTGACACAATGGTTCACAGTAGCTCATACAAGTGTTTTTAGACGATTTACAAGTAGATTGAAATCATTGTTTGAAGTATCAGCTGATACCCAATTGACCAACAAACCCAAATCATTGAATTTTTGGGATAGCTTTCATGTTTATCTGATACTAACTGGGGACTTGAAGAGTTAGTTGCCTGAAAATATACACAATTACAAATAGCATAGTTTTCATGTTTATCAAGAGCCAACTGCTCCAAGACTCAATAATAACACCTTAACAGCATGCATTGGAGAACCAAATCCAGATAGAAAAGCAAAGAGACATTTATGTATATACATAATACATCTAGTGGAGGAAATTTTTGTAGTTTGCAAGGTGTACTGACTCAAAACCCATATATCTTTCAAATGCTAGACTCCAATTAAGTCCAAAGCTGCCATAAATCCCCCATTCCCTTTTCATTTTCTTTATTGTTTTTTTAAAAATATCTCTCTCTCTATCAAGCATCAAATCCTGGTCATGGATGCTGATAAGATGCAGGGCCATGAGATTCCAGGTACTAGTTAGGACAAGGAGAAGATCACCCATGCACAGCCTCCTCCTCTTTTTCCTTGCTTGCTTAAAAGTAAGTCTTCTTGCCTTTCCTTAATTAATTCCATCTTTAGTTGGGGGTGACATCAAGGAACTGCTATGTAAAATGATTGGGGCTATAATTAATCACTTCTTTTCCTATGATTTGGTGGAGTTTCAATTGAGAATTTTGAGGTGCTTTCTTGTTGACTTCTTGCTCAATTAGTAGACATAAAGCAAAGAGAGAAATCCACAATGGATGTAGGAATCGAAAGAGGCCATTCCCTATTCACATTTTACTTGGTACACATATTGGTAGACAAGTATTATACATGTCAAAATCAAATTTGGCAAAAACTCTCCATATTTATATCATAATGACTTATTTATTAAAAATAAATATCATAGACAAGGAACCTTTGCTTGTATTTGCTTTTGATCTTCAATATTGTCACTAATTTTGTCTATGATTATTTGTTTCTATTAGCATACTTCATAAACATTTTTCTGCAAAAAAAGGTCCAAAATTGTGACAAAACCAACATTTGATGGTTTACCTTTTACGAAGGCCTTGTGATCAATTGTTTTGATTGATAGTAGTAAAAACGAAACAGAATAATGGGAATCCAAAGCATGTTATGCAAAATGTCTTCAAAAAGCATGGCTTTTGTGAGTTGAGGCGTGATGTTAGGTCAACCAGTCTCAAAATGTCGTGAGCACACCATGTCGGATTTTGTCACGCATGGAAGACCTCTCCCCTTCAAAATTCACTTAGAAAAATAAAAGAAAGAAAATATTTTGTATATATACCCTTGAAAAATAACGAAATTCTGCATGCTATTGTGTATACCCCCAAGTTCACTTTTTGGTCTCTAAAGATGTTAAAAATATTTTGCCTGCATAAACCCTCATTTAACAATATGTGTGTATAAACATATACAATTTTAGTGGATTATTAAGGTATAATAGGGCTATACAGACTTTTTTCCAAAATCCTAAGGGCATATATGAAAAATCCAAAAAGAGATAATGAAAGTAAGAGAGAAGAGGAAAGCCATGCATTCAAAAAAGAATGAGAAAGAACGACTTGGATCAAAAAGTAAAGGGGAGGAGTAGAAGGAGAAGAAGCATGGAGAGCAAAAATCCTAGAAAACCGTTGAACTTTGAGTAGCAGCCCTTGTCCCTGTCGTAAGCATCACACCATTCCACCTTCTTTTCCTCCCGTGGTCTCTTCCTAGCTATAAAGCTTGGCACCACCTTCTTCTCTTCTTCTCATCTTCTCATATTGGGGTTTTTGTTGGAGATTGAGAGAGAGGGAGAGAGAGAGAGATGGGGAGAATGCCGTGCTGCGATAAGGCGAATGTGAAGAAGGGGCCGTGGTCTCCGGAGGAGGATGCGAAGCTGAAGGCATACATAGAGGAGCATGGCACTGGGGGCAATTGGATTGCACTTCCTCAAAAGATTGGTGAGTCTTCTAGACACTATTAACTTCTTCTTCTTATTCTTCTTGTGTTGTTTGTTTGTTCATTAGAAGCTAGATGCATCCTTGTCTTTATGTTAGAAAGAGAGAGATTTAGGGTCTGTGTTTTGGCGTAGTTCTCCAACAAGAAGAAATCAAAGTTGATATTTATCTATTTTAGCAGTTTTGGGATTTAAGGATCCAAGAGTAGCAGGATACAAATATATTTATATATCTCAGGGAGATCTTCTCTTGATTGAGAATAGAAAAGAAGAACAAAGCTCTACAAGGCATATCATGATTGTATTGTCTGTAAGCTGCAATCTGATTTTTTTTTTCTTATCGAAGGGCTGAAGAGATGTGGGAAGAGTTGCAGACTTAGATGGCTGAACTACTTGAGGCCCAACATCAAGCATGGGGGATTCTCAGATGAAGAAGACCAGATCATTTGCAGCCTCTACATCAGTATTGGGAGCAGGTAGACATCTAATCAATCCCTTAAAACTTTGATGAGTATGATAATTAGAAATCTATTCTTAGTCGCTAACAGCTCAATTCCCTGCATAATAGGTGGTCAATAATTGCAGCCCAATTGCCGGGAAGAACAGACAATGATATCAAGAACTACTGGAACACCAGGCTGAAGAAGAAGATGCTTGGCAAGCGCCGCGATCCTTTGCAGTCTCGTAGCCTCTCTCCCGGCCGAGACCTCCAAGAGGAAGCTAATGGCATCAATGGCTACTCTTCTTCTCAAGCTCTAAGCGCGTCGGCTCTCGAAAGGATGCAGCTCCACATGCAGCTCCAAGGCCTCTACAACCCCTACTCCTTCTACAACCACCCTGCTTTGTGGCCAAAGCACCGCCCTTTCAGCGGTGGCTTGCTTGAAAGCCAGCTCACAGACGCGGTCATTGCCACCCCAGTGCAACAACCCGGCGACGGTGCATCGACTTCAATGGACTCCAACATGCCAAATGCAATGAGCACAACTATGCAAGAAGAATTTGAAAACTCTAATCTAGGGTTTTCTTCCCACTCTGTCATCGGTTCAGAGGCGGTAGGTGTTCAAGATGAGCTCCATGACTTGCTTTATGGCAAGGATGGGGGCCCTGGAGGGCAAGAGGCTCATCAACTCAGTTACTTGGACTGTTTCAAAGAGATAGATGAAGGCAAAGAGAGCATGAACTGGTGGGCAAGTAATGGTTTTGAGGAGAATTCGTCTCCGAGCTCATGGGATTCGGCATCTGCCAGCCAAAATGATGCAATGATGATTCAAGAGTTCATGTTAGGGTATGATTTAGAGTAACAGATGAAGATAATGATGATGGAAATGGCAGACTTGGGTTATAGGTGATTCTACTTGAAAGAGTCCAAGGCTGCTAGTGTAAATGTATGTGAATAATATTGTACTTTCTTCCTAATATATCACTTTAATCTAGTTGCAAAACTCTCTTCTTCTTCTTCTTCTTCTTCTTCTTCAAGTTCTCCCTCCACTTGAATTTAAAACCAAATAGTTCGAGCATTTTGTGATTCTTTAAAAACTTATGCTGATCCAAGAGCTTGAAACCAGTTCATATGCACATGCTATCATGGACTGTATCAAGCTCGCTGTGTGAATACACTAAAGAAATGTATTCTTATTCGGGTCTGGCGCCAATGAGAAAAAATAAGTCTTGCAGACTAGCTTTCTTTCCTGTCATGTTGTGTTGCATTTGGGTCTATTTGAGCTTTTTTGCTCGTGTTTCAACTTATGCAACATGAAATATGAAGAACACCTTAGCTGATTTTTTTATCAATGTTTGTGTTTGATTTACTTGTTACATGTGTGAGAAACATCATTCTACTTGTTGAAGAAGTCGACAATAGCAAATGTTGCTTGCTCAGATATCTACTTAACCTAGATGGCCTTTTGCTCCGCCAGATTTTTCCCAACAAGGATTGTTATCATTTTTGTTGATTTCTGGACCAGAAGGAGTTAAATTTGTGGTTAACATAATTTCTACAAAATTTGAAGGATTACTTCAAATAATCTGTTTAACTTACAAAAGGCTGAAAGATTAATTGTTTTGCCCATTTTAAAAAGTCAGACATTCAGCAGTAGCAGAACAAAGAGATCAAACAAGTACAATCTAGTACGGATTAGGAATAAGATTACAAAATCACTCCAAGAAGAAGCTTGCAGAGATGACATCCTCACACTCCCTTGGTCCAATTCCATGGAGTAGAGACACCTAAACAATCTCCACTCCTAATAACTTACCCAGGTCTTGTGCTGTTTCACTTGGGTAATGTGGGGTTGACTTGGCTCCTTATGGTAACATCTAGGGTTTCCATAGTGGTCTTGTTGGGGGCTTTTTGATCTGATGATGGAATCTTTTAAGTTGTGCCTTTTGCTATTGTATTGAATGGTGAATGAAGAGTGGTTCAAGTTTAGATATGTTGATATGGCTCTTTGTTGTGCTTTTAGTTGGGGGCATTTGATAAAAAAAATGTGATCTTCTTCTGCTCAAACCCTAGGATTCCATTAGTTTCAAGTCTTTTTTCCTTATTATTTTCTATTAGTTAAAAAAAAGAGAAAATTCCTAAAAATATCCTCAAATTTTAAAAATTCCTAAAGACTTCCTTCATTAACAACAATTAGTATTAAATTAAAATCTGAAAACACTGTAACATTATTGTAAAGTAATATAATAATATATAAAATATTATAATAATATAATAGCATGTGAATTATTGTAGCAGTAGTATATATTTAGAAATTAACTATTATGATAAAAAAATATGTATTTTTTCAGTTATATATAATTAATTTTGATCATAATAATTATTTTTTAATTATACATACTTGATTTTAATTATTTTATATTATTTTTGTTTGTATTAATATGATTTTGATCATAATAAATATAATAGTGCTACAATATCCAAATATTATTAGATTAATGCTATAGGTTCTATTACAATACTTGCTATAATAACTATTATAGTAGTTTAATAGTGTTAGTAATGACAGAGATTAATTTAAAATTTTTTTATATTAGAAGAATTAGAATAAAAATTTTAAAATTTTAAAAGAATTTTTAGGAATTTTTCAAAATTTGAAGGGATTTTTTTCCCAAAAAATAATTTTCTCCTTCCATTATAAATAGAAAGTATTTAATTAGAATATGAAAATCTGATCAAAATTAGTCTCAGTTGCTCTTTGCGACGGAATGAGATGAATAGTCATCATCGTCCAGCTCGCAAGTGAAAACCCTCAAAAAAATGGTGTAGTGAAGAAGAAAAATCGGGAAATAAAACCAACCTTGGTCAGTCTTCTACAAAGAAAAGAGACAAATGAAATTCCAATTATAATCTACAGAGACGAGCATAAGATCATTATAGAGCAAGTTCCAAGTTGGGCCTAGAGCCCATGTCAAACCCGCGCTACCATGGCCCAACAAGGCCCAATCACAATTAGCCCGAACGAACCGACTCAATGAACCTGTTTAAATCTGGTTCTGATTGCGGTTCGTGGTTTCAGTTTCGATTCAGGATCTGGTTTGGTCATTTGCGTTCTGGTTTCGGTTCTCGCTCTAGATCCTATTAGCAGCCCATTTAGAAACCATTTTCTCAATATTCTCTGGCTTTTCTGTTACAACAATCTCTAGTTAGGCTTCGTGTAGAAAATTTATCAAAGTTTCGTGTTCGGCTGTAATTTGTTATTTGATTTTTTTCAGTTTACGATTTTAATTTATTTCATCTATTCAATTTGTTTTCTCGTTATTTTTTGTATTGATATCAAAAGATATAACAATTGTGAATTTGTGATATAAGAACCACTAATATTTTATTTTCTACCTATTTGTATCCGGTTAAAAGACCGAAAGAAAAACCGGTTCTATCTCGTTCGGTTCGGATTAGTTTCGGATTTTGGTTCTGGTTAGATTAGTTTTGGATTTCGATTCTGGTTCTTTCTGATTAAGGTTGGTTCTGGTTGGCTGAAGTTTATAACAACCGGTCCGGTTTCCCGAAAGGGAAAACCAGACTGGCTTTTTTTTCTCACCTCCTCCGTCGACTTCTTCCTCAAGCAATCTCTGTCTGTCTGAATTCGAAGCCCTATCTCCGATCCGTGAGCCATGGGGCAGGGAGCCTCGAGTGGAATGGGGCGGCCGGGCCTCCCCGGCGACCGGAAGCAAGACGGCGACAAGAAAGAGAAGAAGTTCGAGCCCGCCGCGCCCCCCAGCCGGGTCGGCCGCCGCCAGCGCAAGCAGAAGGGCCCTGAGGCGGCGGCGCGGCTCCCTGCCGTGACTCCGCTGACCAAGTGCAAGCTACGGCTCCTGAAGCTGGAGCGGATCAAGGACTACCTGCTCATGGAGGAGGAGTTCGTCGCCAGCCAGGAGAGGCTCAAGCCGCACGAGGACAAGAACGAGGAGGACCGGTCCAAGGTCGATGATCTCCGGGGATCGCCGATGAGCGTGGGGAATTTGGAGGAGCTTATCGATGAGAATCATGCGATCGTATCCAGCTCGGTTGGGCCGGAGTACTATGTTAGTATTCTCTCGTTTGTTGATAAGGACCAGCTTGAGCCCGGGTGCGCGATTCTCATGCACAACAAGGTGAGAGCCTTTGTCTTTGCTGTTTTTTCCTGGTTCTGATTGTCAAATTTTAGGGATTTCAACAATTGGTGTTTTGGATCTTAATTGCATGCAACTGGTGATGAGGACCGGCGTGGTGAATTGTTATAATGATTGATGTTACCTCTCAGCTTGTTTAGGGTGTTTGGATTGGGCATAAGAACACAATTCTGTAGAAGGCCGTATAATAAATTGGGGTTCGGATTCAGATAAAGCTTGTACTTTTATTTGAAAAAGAGTGGATATTTTGTTGTTACAGTTTGATGATCTATTGACCCCTTGGTTAGTGCCAGTGGTCCTATATGGAGACAAGCAGCTATTCAAATTATTGAAGGACTAATTGATTGCAAATTACTAATGAGCGGAACAGGCACATAGAGAAAAAAGCAACCTTTATGTAGAAGATTTGTCTCGAGTTTCCTGTTTCCTTGTTGGTGGCTTTTATTAGTGATGGTGATATTTGTAAACTAATGGCAATCTTGCGTCTTCGATAATGCTTTTGTTTTCTTTATTTTCCTTGCTATCAGTCACTCCATATGGGCATCTGGACACAAGATGTCTTGCAATTCTAATTAGCAACTGCTTGCCTCTATATGGAAAGATTAAGCTAACTTTGGTTGAGCACTTTTAAGGAATGTAGAGTCATGGTTGGTTACTTGTTTGGCTGCTTTGCGTGCTTCATGCTATCATTATGACCATTATTCCAATTGTTTAAAGGACTGGAGAGTTATTATATAGTACTATGGAAGAGCTTTTTTTTTTTTTTCTGATGGTGCATTCACACTTTTTTTTTAACCAGGTTCTTTCTGTTGTTGGCCTTCTGCAAGATGAAGTTGATCCCATGGTCTCTGTGATGAAGGTTGAAAAGGCTCCTTTGGAATCGTATGCTGATATTGGTGGCTTAGATGCGCAAATTCAAGAGATCAAAGAAGCTGTTGAACTTCCTTTAACCCATCCAGAGCTGTATGAAGACATTGGTATTAAACCTCCCAAGGGAGTCATACTCTATGGGGAGCCTGGTACTGGCAAGACTTTGCTTGCAAAAGTGAGTGTTTTTATTTATTTTTTTTCTAACCTATATTATGCAAGTTGTCTTTTACCTGCATGGCCGATGCATATTATAGGTTTCTTTGCTACAGTACTTAGAATGACTAGTTAAATGCAAAGCATATGAAAGTTGTAATTATTCGTTACTGTCATTTGCTTCTGGCATATAGTCTGAAATCACGGTGTAATTTTAATTTAGCATTAGGACTACCTCACGGGCATGGCAAAATAAAGGTTTTACTGACTGTTGATATGCAGCTGCATGGCTCGAGCTGTTATTCTATGTTGCATGCATCTTTTATTTTTTCCTGGATGTGCACTGATCCAGTGCAGTATATTACCTCCACTAAGGTGTTGCAATCCATTGTGATGTGTTGCAATTCACTGTTAAAATCTGTAATGAATTGAAACGTGATACGAGATATTGTAAAACATTATGTTCAGCTGCAATTCTCTAAGTTTTTTCCTTCCATTAACTTTGCAAGCAAATCAGTACCATCACTTATTATCTCCAGTTGTGTTGCATATCTTTGAAGGCTGCTGGTGAACGTGCAAATCTTTAAGCTTATTATCTTTTATTTGTGTTACTTCTATTGTTACTGCATTTTCTATATCTCGATGTGAGTATGATTTGTATGGTTTGTATTGTATTTCTTGATTTCTTTTTTTCAGGCAGTGGCAAACTCAACTTCAGCAACTTTTTTACGAGTTGTTGGAAGTGAACTGATTCAGAAGTATCTAGGTGATGGTCCAAAACTAGTAAGGGAACTCTTTAGGGTTGCCGATGATCTCTCTCCATCTATAGTCTTCATTGATGAAATAGATGCAGTGGGTACCAAAAGGTAGAAATGAACAACTTACTGTGAAGTGTTGAAAAGTTTAGCGTCTAATTTTCAACTGCAATGTGGCTCCATGACTCACTGCATTTCATTGTAGGTATGATGCTCATTCAGGAGGAGAGCGTGAAATACAGCGAACAATGTTGGAGTTGCTGAACCAGTTGGATGGTTTTGACTCAAGAGGTGATGTGAAGGTCATTCTTGCAACAAACAAAATTGAAAGCCTTGACCCTGCATTGCTTCGGCCTGGCCGAATTGACAGGAAGATTGAGTTTCCTCTCCCAGATATAAAGACAAGAAGAAGAATTTTCCAGGTACCCATCAAAGCTATCTTCAAATTTTCAAAGCAGTTAATCTATTAGGGCCCATTTGATTTGAGATGATCTCAAACTTAGGCCGACTAACTTTATACACAAAGTTAGTCGGCCTAAGTTTGAGATCATCTCAAATCAAACAGGCCCTTGACCATTAGACATTTGCTTGTGCATCCTAGTTCATCTTTTCCTTCAAATCACATTATCTCAAAATCTATTATGTTCATGCAGATACATACATCCAGAATGACATTGGCTGAAGATGTTAATCTGGAAGAATTTGTTATGACAAAGGATGAATTTTCTGGTGCTGATATCAAAGCAATTTGTACTGAAGCTGGCTTGCTTGCTCTGAGGGAGCGTAGAATGAAGGTAAGGCGTAATGTTAGAGTAGCTTAACTGCCTAAATTAATGCTATTAATTGTTCTGAATCTTAGTTGTAATTAACATTAAAAAAGTGGTGCACACTCATTATGTGCTACAAAAATGACAAGATAGTATAAAAGGTACATCGGAAGTTATTTTGATAAAGTTCCTTTTCAACAATTCAGTAGATTGAGTAAACTACAGGTAATGGAAGTTAAGTTTCCCCAATTGCTTTTGAGATAACTATTCAAGTGCATGTTTTGTGATCATTACTTAGTAGCAGAATATCAGATGGCTCTCAATGACGACATAACCCAAAATTTGACAAGGTGTTAATCCTTAACTGGCAAGACCACCAAATCTAATCATTTTGATTTGTTTTGATATCACCCATTCAGTTTTTAGACTGATGCTTGTTTTGTCACAATAATCTGAAAATTGTTGAAATCTTTTCCTGTTTGTAATGGATGATGATCCTATCGTTGGTTCTTGTTTCAGGTAACTCATGTGGACTTCAAGAAGGCCAAGGAGAAGGTAATGTTTAAGAAGAAGGAAGGGGTCCCTGAAGGACTCTACATGTGAGAGTATACCCTCATCTTGTCCACACCTGCATCCCCCCCAGGTTCTGTGGACGGTGGTTGTTAGGACATAGAACTTAGGAATGCCTTAGAATCAATCCTTGTGTCTGTTTTAGACGGTGAATCAAACGAGAAGGAAAACTTTGTCACCCTTGAAAGGATGCTTTGGGTATTTTAACACTATATTAAAGTTGGTATGGTGTTGATTTATCTTTTGTCTTGAATACAGTTGTAATGTTCAAGAGTTATATTAAAGTTCTTATTGAAGCTTGTTTCCCTGGGAAAATTTTACTGTGGCCTGGTAATGCTACTCATATCCATTTTATCTGCTATTTCTTATTCAACCTATAGTAAATCTCAGTCATTCCTTAAAGCAATAAAATTTGTGATTATTATCCATAATCTATTTGATTAATAGTTGACACCTATGGGGATTTCGACTATGACAGCATAATCTTCTCTCCATTTCCTAGCCGGTCATATGCAACAAAACTTCTAGATGCATACAAAGCGATTGTATTGTGCCAACCTCTTGTATGTGAGCATAGGAATTTAATATTTTGAAATATCTTATTTCCAAATAGGGGTGAGCCACTACCTTCCATGACTAGTTCTGTCATGCTGATATTGCATTAAACCTTGTTCTTGTTGGCTATTACACCAGGACATGCCCTTGTTTCACTGTGCCTGGACATGTTTTAGATTGTGGTAGGCTATTTACAATAATAGTCTTTGTGCTTGCTAATGCATTGAAATCCATGTGCTTCAATAAGAAAAGGGTGGATTAGCACTAATCTTGATTAAAACCAAGATCAACACCTTTTACTAATGGAAACAAGAGAATGACACACCAAATGCAAGTCACTTGTCTTCTCTGAAACTTGTTGCTGTTGCTCTCTGAGTGGACTTCGTCAAGTTTGGAGATTACAGACATGGTGCCAGATTTCCTCTCAAGTGACAAACAAGTTTCCTTGGTGGAGACAATGCTGAATTGTTATCCCTTTTCTGGAACAATGACTTGGATCTTTTTGGCTATTTTATGCACAGCATGATGCCTGCTGGCTTTGTTGGTTAAATGCCCCTTTCACGGAGTTTTTGAGGACAAGGAAATTGAGATAAATTAGAGACAAGATGTAACAAAGTTGAACTGAACAACAAGTCAATAACAATGCATTGCACCAAGCATGCTCATACAACTTTTTTTAATGAAAAATAAACGTACTTATTATTTTTGATGTTTTTTGTTTGTTTATCTAATTTTTGGCAAAATATTGTCTCTCAATAGCTTTACAACATGACTACTTGACTTGATCATATGTCAAGAAGAAATCTGAAAAACTTCTTTCTGCAAATTATTATATATTTTCTTTTTCTTTTTGGATTAGTAAAGAGGATGTTTTGCTTCATATACTTCTGTAAAGTGAGGGCTCCTTTCTACAAAACTAGAAGCTGTGAAAAATGCTATATAGTCTTATATCTTGTGTGCTGTGAAAGTATATTTGCACCCATTGAAAACAGTAATACCAGCTAGCTCAAAAAAAAAAAAAAAGAACAAGAAGAAGAAGAAGAAAGCAAAGTATGAAAGAGCAACTTGTTCATTAATTCATTTGGTCACAGAAAGAAATATATTCTTCTTGTGATATTAAAGGGCTAAGACCAAAACAATGTAGAAAACTGAAAGTTATCAGTAATGAACTTTATTGTTTGATGCTTATCATATTTCTAATCATACCAAATAATCCACCTTTTCACAGCTATTATTTCAGTACCAAATGGTTGCCACTTGGAGCTGTTGCCAAGACATTCAGGGCAGCACGGAACTAATGCCAGAGACCTTCAACTTTTGGTTATGCAGAAATCTTCCATAACAAATAAAAAAAGAATCCTTTGATTATACACAATGCAAGAAATCACAAGAAAAAGACACTAAATTATAAGGAGAAAGGCCAAAAGAGGTTGCCAGTGCATGTTGGAGATTGAGGTGGATTAATGTTAGAGCTTTTGTCTACTTGCAATGGAGCTGCTTTTGCCAAAACTTTTTAGAATAAGCCTCTTCTATTTGTCCTCTTCAACCTCAGATGAGGATTATGTCATGATGAAATGGAATAATGAAAATGCTCAATTATGGATAATTATGTTGTTTCATTGAAAAGTTTGAATTCATTAGTTTTTTCAGAAGAAAAAGGTTTTTTTTTTCTGGCTCTTTTATGCTTTTTTGGATTCTGATGTAAACAATTTTAAGCTAACTAAGATCCAAATACTTTGACAAATATCACCATTTATTTGATCTCTTTATAGCCCTAATAGTTATTTCCATATAATTTTCTCCTTCATTATTTCATAAAAAATCTTCAAAACTATTAGCAGAACAATGAAAGGTATAAATTGACTTTCATTTACTAAAAAGGATGTCTAATAAGTTTGACTTCTAGCAATTAGTAGTTAATCCCCAATTACTAATCCTTCAAGTAATTAACCCAGCCAAACTTAGATTGAACTAGAGCAAAATAAAAAAAAGGACTAGTTTTCTGCAATCAAATTTCTCATTTGGAGCAGATTAGCTTGCAATTAATTATCATTTAGGTCTTAAGCATGCCTAATTTGCACCAAATAAACTGGTCAAACTGCTTAATGATAGATGTAATACAAGCAGATAAAATCACAGATAAGGCAACAATTTTTAAGTTTTTATTTTTAGTCTGCATATCATGTTTCCATCAGACTGTTACCAAAGGCCAATTTGACTGAAAATTTTCTGAAACTTTTCAGTGTTTCCTGCTGTCAATTGGTACCCAGAAAAGCTTGTTGCATAGCTGTTGAACTTTCTCTTTCTGTCCAAGAAAAAAGAAAATAATTATTTTTTCTGTTTTCATATAATGAGTGGAAAAACGAAGATCAAAAATTTTTTTGTGTGAAAAAAATCAGTGCAGTCATCTATTGTTTTTCTAGAATTTTGGTAGAAATAAACCTGGAAATGATTTATTAACTCACAATGAGATACTTATATTTGAATTGTTTTTTCTACTGTCACCAATAAAAATCTTAAATAGCTCGAATAAAAGAAATTGGCGATTCATTTTAATCTGAATCGAAGCCGAATTAGAAGTTGAATAACACAATAAACTGGACAGGATGACTCTGCCTCTCTCTCTCTCTCTCTCTCTCTCTCTCTCTCTCTCTCTATCTCTCCATACAAGACTGTAAGCTCACACTCAACCGTAGGTGAACGCACACTGGTGAAACTTTCTCAGAGATTCTGGATTTGCATAATATTGCGTGGATCCAAACCGAACCCGACCGCCTTTGAGAGCTAGTTGAGTCCGGTAGTTTGCCGTTGCACTATTCCAACGAGTAACGCGAGCCGGCGGCGACGGAGGTCAACGCACCACCCTTCCCACGTGTATCCGACAGCCTGCAGTGTCGGATCTGAAGAATGCTGTCCGGATCTGACTACGCTGTTCTTATAACCTTCACCGTCAATACTGTCTCGAGATCAACACGAAGGAATCTATTGACAATCATGAATCTCATGATTATCCATCCAGAGCCCTCTCTGTTCTGAGCAAGACAGCAGATCGAGAATAATAGGATGTTTCCATAGCTGGCGAATGAGAAATTGCCATGTACATATTTGGACAGCGGACTATCCTCAACCCGGGAGGATAGTACTGCCATAGTCGTCACCGATCAGCCGTCATAAAACGCCGAAGACAAGCTCACCAGCGACCACTCGATCTCGTCGGATTCTCTAGGGTTTCGAATTAGGCGGAGATCGGAGGAAGAAGATGCAGAGGGGGAGCAGGCACTTGGACCGATGCGGGACGATGACGAGGGAGAAACGGGGACTGGACCCTACGCTCGATGGCGAGGCCATCCATCCCGAGCCCAAGCGTCAGAAGGTCCCCGCCCTTGCGAGGTATAGAATCGAATGGCTGGGATCTGAAAGGGAACTTTTTTGATGAACAAGAAAAAAAAGAAGAGAGTTTGCTGTGTGGATCCCGTGCTTTTTTGATTTTTTCAGTTGTTTTTGGAAGGGACTTCTGTGGGGTGTTTTGAGTTTTGGAGCTGGTGCCTGTAAAATTTGAAGTTTTTTTTTTTGTTTTTTTTGCAGAGGTTGGTATCGGAAATTTACGGAGGATTTAGGGGGAGATTCTCGGAAATGAGATTTCCCTATGTTTTCGGCCAAAAGTTGATTCCTTTTGTTAGCATGATTAGTATTTTGTTTGGTCGGACGTGTATGCATATGACTATCTTTAGAGTTTCTATTTGTGTGGGTAATGAATTTGGAGCTGAATCGAGTTGAGCTTCTTCGGATCCATTTTTGGTAGGGGAAATTGACAGGTCGCAGCTAATAGTGGTAGCTCGTCTTGTGTTATGTTTTGGAGTTCTTCTGCAGTTGATAACTGAAGGTGTTAGGTTCAGGAATTTCAGAGTAGAAAAGGATGGTGGGTGGTGTACTATGTTTGAGTTAATTGAATTAACTCTGAGGTTTTTTGTTTTATTTGTATTTCTCAGTTGGTTTTCAAGTATGATTGGCTACTATCTCTATGTTAGTTGTCAAAAGATGCTATCATGAATATTTTGAAAACAGGATAATCCCTGATGCATGTTAAATATCCAAGCGCTCACTTGGTAAGAAATAGGTTTATAATATATGTTAGCCAGCATTTTATTAAGTTTAACTTCTTTTCTAGTAATATATTACTGCTTCTACTGATCCAACTTCTGTAGACTGTTATTGTCTATTAAAAGTAGGTCATTGCCAGCTTGAACTTTAGGGTTTTAAGATTGAGAACTTTTATAACAGAAAGAGTCTTTTTTTATTTTAATTTTTTATCTTTTCAAGTGTGAGAAATCCATGTCATGGAACACTCATTCAGCTTTTCAGCTTTTTGATTTTTTTTTTATTCTTACATCTTTTTATGCCCTTCCATATTGATTGAGTGCTATGATTCATGCGGTAATATATGTTAACTTTTCATGCTCAGTTATTCCATGTTTCCGTGCAGTGTTATTGTGAAAGCACTGAAGGTGGATAGCCTTCAGAAGCTTTGTTCATCATTGGAGCCTGTTCTTCGGAGAGTTGTGAGTTTCCTTGACTAATCTTTTTCAGTTCAGTTGTGAATTTGAGGCATGCTATAGTTACATTCTCAGGCCATCCAACCTTCACTTTCAGACAACAATTTTATGTGCGGTGAACCAACCCATCTTGACAACAAGTACTTTTTTCCCTTTCAAGTTTTATTATATATTCTGTCATCTGTGTTCAATTTCAGTCACAGTAGGTGTTTGAAGCACAAGTTGAAGAGGCTTTTAACTTCATTGGACAATTGTCCATGACCTTTTAAGTATGCAGTGTTTTAGATGATGATTAAAAAAACTGTACAGTGGATTACGTTGGTTCACATGTGGATATCAACCAGTGAGTTGCATTAAATTTTTCCTAGCTTAGTCAGATTTATCCTAGAGAGGATTAAATTCATCACTATCTGTGGGGTTTATGAGATTCTTTTGTTTGAGTTCTATATGCTCCACATTTGGAACATGCCACTCATTTGACACTGACACTGATCAGAGCTGCTGTTTGTCTCTGGGTTTTGTATTGGTTTCAGAAAGGGGGTTGAAGCATTCTCCTCAGGATTGGTCTTGTTTGTAAACTTGTTTCTATTTAGTGTAAATATTTTCATTGTTATGATTTTGCTGATAAATGAGAATTCTAGAGATTAATGTGCTGGATGATTTATCAGTAAGTTGCTGGTAGCTGATGCTTTGAATGCAATATGAAGTCATTTTCTGCTGTTTGTTTGACTGTTCTTTTGTTTCAACCCTGTATGTATATAGGTCAGTGAAGAAGTGGAGCGTGCTTTAGCAAAGTTGGGACCTGCAAAGCTTACGGGAAGGTGTGAGATTGTTGCATCTGCAATTAGCTGCTGATTTGTGTGGTTCTATTTCTAGTAGACTATACATTAAAAAATAACTGTATTTCTCATGATAGAACTGAACGTTAGTAGACTAGTTTCTTTAAGAAACATATTAAATTAATTACTTTTTCAACTGGTGGGGATACTGTACCATTTTTTTACATACATAAATGGAATGAGCTGGAGCACCCTCCTAAAAATTCCTAGTAAATGGGTAGAGCCAGTCTGGGCCTAGCTCTAAAGAATTCGATCTGGGCTTGGATCTACTTCAGCTCAGTCCGTTGACAGTCATTTTCTAGGGCTATTAACTTGATTGTCTTTTTCTACGCACTATTAATAGCACTTGTGTGGTACGATATAGCTACATATTTATTTCTGGTAGAATATCAAATGGATTGGCTAATACACCTACATATTTGTTTCTAGTAGAATATCAAATGGATTGGCTAATACATGAAATGTTTCTTCTGGAAGGAAATGTTCTAGCATATATCATATCATTCTTAACAGTGCTGCATACATTTTCTGTTTCTCTAGTCCTACCTGCAGTTTTTCATTCACAGAACAAACTGGGGTGTAGTGTTGCTGAAACACAAATTTTCATCTGTTATTTTTTTTTCTTAATGCAACTGTACTCTACTAATTCTGGAAAGAAATACAGATCTTCTCCAAAACAAATAGAAGGGCCTCATGGAAGAAATCTGCAGTTACATTTCAGATCAAGGCTATCTCAGCCTCTTTTCACTGGAGGGAAAGTTGAAGGGGAACAAGGAGCCGCAATTCATGTAGTGTTGCTTGATGCAAACACTGGTCATGTAATAACTTCAGGACCTGAGTCGTGTGCAAAACTAGATATTATAGTGCTTGAGGGTGATTTCAACAATGAAGATGATAGTGACTGGAGTCAGGAAGAATTTGATAGTCATGTAGTCAAAGAACGTGAAGGCAAAAGGCCACTCTTGACAGGAGACGTGCAGATAACCTTGAAAGAAGGTGTAGGAACACTTGGAGAGCTTACATTTACTGATAACAGTAGCTGGATACGAAGTAGGAAGTTTAGGCTTGGCCTTAGGGTTGCATCAGGCTTCTGTGAGGGTACTCGTGTTCGCGAGGCAAAAACTGAGGCGTTTATGGTTAAAGATCATAGAGGCGAATGTAAGTGTGCTGCCCACTCCATTGTTTGGTTAATTGATCTGTGTTCACTGAGTTACAGTATCAGCCGTATGCATTATTTTTTTGCTTTGCAGTATACAAGAAGCACTTTCCACCTGCCTTGAAGGACGAGGTCTGGAGATTGGAGAAAATTGGCAAGGATGGTTCATTTCACAACAGGTTAAATAAGGCTGGAATCTACACAGTGGAAGATTTTCTCCGGGTTGTCGTCAGGGATCCTCAAAGGCTGCGAAAAGTAAGATCTTAGGTATAGGTTGTCAAACGCAATGTGCTATTCGCTTGCAATTTAATGAAATTCCCTAATGTTACAGATTCTTGGAAGTAGCATGTCGAATAAAATGTGGGAGGTTCTTGTGGAGCATGCAAAGACTTGTGTCTTGAGTGGAAAGCATTATGTATATTATTCTGATAATACAAGGAGTGCGGGTGCAATTTTTAACAATATATATGAGTTCATCGGGTTGATTGCTGGTGGGCAGTATTACTCAGCTGAAGCTCTTACTGACAGTCAAAAGGTTGGTTAGTTTTATGTTTATACTTGCATGACATCATCCAATGGGGGCTCCATTCTCGTATTTTCTATGTTATGACTGGAATATTTTGATGTTGGAAACATAGCAAGACATGGTCTCTTCTGTAGCTCCTGTGCTTTTTCTTTTGAAACTTAGGGCACATTTGTGTGGAAGAGTTTGATTTATTTTTCTCGGCTTCACCTTTCCTGATTTCCTAAAAGTTAAAAAGAAACTTTCACCAATATAGTGCTAGATTTACTGATAGACCTTTTATCTGGAAGCACCAAGATTGTGTATGATTAGGTAATTAGAATCTCATTTACTCCAATAAAAATAATAAATAATACTATGTGTGTTTTATATTTCTATATTCTGTAGATTCTGCATAATGCGTGTCATTGAATTTCATTTTTGTTGTGCTCTATTTCTTTAATTCCAAATGATTTTGCTTGCATAAGTCACATGTGAACAAGTTTGCAAGAAATATTTTGCATGGTTGCTTAATATCTGGAACTTTCTCCTTGTCCTTACCTTTTTTTTTTTTCTTTTTTTTTTTTTTTTTTTTTTTTTTTTTTGTATACTTACTCTGGTTCTCCTTGATATAGCTGGTGAAACTTTTTGATCTGTTTGTAGATTTTTGCTGATTCATTGGTGAAAAGGGCATATGAAGATTGGATGAATGTTATAGAGTATGATGGCAAGGCTCTCTTGAACTTCAAAGAGAAAAAAAAGACCGTTGCTTCTCGGAAAGAGCCACAGTCAGGCCAACCGAATTATCCTGTGTCATATGATCAGCAAGTCTCTCACCAGCAACCCTTGATTACAGCTCCCATTGATCAACCTACAATGGATTCAGGAGTCCAAGGTAAGACAAACTCCTTTATAGTTATGCTCCAAGTCTCTGTTTTTTGTATTTCCCATGATCTGCATTAATACATTAATCGGTAGGTATGACTTAGTGGCAACCTGACAGGCCATTCAAGTTTGATTTCCTAATTGTTTATATTTTTCCAGGAGTCCCCACAGGGTACAATGGGAGTCAAATGGTCAAATACTCATCTCATGCTCAGCACTTGACATCCAATGGCCACAGCCAGTACGAGATCAACTCATTTGCACCACAGAACCAGTTAGTTGCTGCTAACCAAACCCAGACATTAAGAAACAATGACATGGGTCTCGTACTGGGTCCTCCACAACAGTCAAGCTTGGAATTCCTGCCCCTGAACCAACCTGTGCAATCAACAAACTTCAATTCATGCGATGACTGGTCCCGGCAGCGGGACAACCGGGCTGTGGATGATTATTTCACAGAGGAAGAGATCCGCATGAGAAGTCATGAAATCCTGGAGAATGAAGATATGCAACACTTACTTCGTGTCTTCAGCATGGGTGGAACTTCTGTTATACACGAGGATGGATACGGTTTTTCATCCTACATACCTTCACCATGCCCAAACTTCAACTTTGATGAAGACCGTGGCCGATCCTCTGGTAGAGCTTATGCAGGGTGGCTAAAGATCAAGGCAGCCATGAGATGGGGCATCTTCATCAGGAAAAAAGCTGCAGAGAGACGAGCTCAACTTGTGGAGCTGGATGACTAGGGGCTTTTTGCTGCAGTGTTTGGAGGATATGTTAGGTTAGAAGCCTAGAAACCGGATTCCAAATTACAAGTAGTGATTTGCTTGTACTTTATTCTTATTTGTACAGCAAATTCCACAACATCCAGAAAGAAGATCGCAAAGATTGCGAATCTTGGGAGGATGATCTAATACTGCAGATCATTTTCAATTTATGGGTACCATCGGACTGTATGGTAGCTTTTTTTCGCATGAAACCACCCACATTATGAATTATTTGTGAGAACCACCATCATTTTCATTATTTGCTCCTCATACAGTATTGCTTCCAAAAAAGTTCTGTACTTAGTTTGACACCAAGCAAAGTAACATTTTTATTTTTTGTGTAAAACTTGGATAAAAATACTCTTCTCCCTTTTATTATAACAGCATTATGTCTTCTTTCATTTCTAATAATTATCAATTAGCTAAACAATCAAATAATCATTCATTAAAGAAAATGTAATGCAATATCGATAATGATGTGTCCATGTAGAATAATTTTATAATTAGAATCCAAAATAAACAATTAGGGCAACATTATTTTTCGTCAAAAATAAAGGAGTTCACACCAAAAATAAGAAATATTTTGTGAATATTTTTATTTTGTTAGATTATGATACGAGTGATTTTTTGTAAATAACGATAAAGAATATGATATTATAAATTTGGGAGTCAGTAGTAATTAGTTAAGATTGCAGGGGTCTTTAGGAAAGGAAAGAGATCTTGAAAAGCACGCCCGGTGGGACTCGAACCCACAATCGCCTGATTAGAAGTCAGACGCCTTATCCATTAGGCCACGGGCGCTTCTTATCGCAATTGCTTTTTAAATTTAATTTTACTTTAAATTGTTTCCGAACAAAACTAGCTTCCTCTAGTTTGTCCACGAACTATAACCTTAAGTGCAATCTATTTATTCTCTCCTTTTTATTAATAAATATAGATGGAAAATGTTCATGATCTTGTAGCATCGCTGCCTACCGCCTACCACAAAATCACTGTATTCATCACTTTTTCTATTAATCACTACATTTATTAATAAAGAAATATAGATACAAAGGGACCGCTTTGGTTAATGGAAGATGTTTGGGCCACTCCCGTTCAAATATTCGGTGAAGCCCAAGCCCAACTCCAACCCGGCCTGGCCCATTACGAGCTCGAAAACCAGATTTAGAGATCAAAGCAGCTCAAGGTTTATTATTAGACGTAATAAATCCACTTTTCACCCCCTATTTAATGCCCGCTTGCATGTCAAAAATAGAAAAAACAAGGGGAAACGTGCCATGCAACACCCCAGAACTCCTCAAAAGAACTGGGAAACGGATTCGGGCATGGGATACGACTTGGAATCTCATTATTAAGCTCCCCGCCAGAGGTTGGGACTGGAATCTCCCAGATATATAGTTGTATCTTCTCGCCACATGTACGTCAAAATGCGTGCCACAGAAAATCTCAGCCGTCTATGCTCCACTTCTCTCCCTCTGTAACCGCCCTTGCTGCTCCCTCTGCGCTCTTCTTTTTTTAAAAAAAAGGAAAAAGGAAGAAAAAAATTCCAGTTCGATTTCAGGGAGATGACGAGCAGAGCGAGGAGGAGGAGGATCGAGCTCGATGCCGATTTCCCGCTGGGGATGCGGATTATGGCGGTGGACGACGACATTGTCTGCCTCAAGCTGCTCGAGACGCTCCTCATCCACTGCGGATACCGAGGTTTTTCCTCTGTTTTTTGCTCTTTCTCTGATCTTTTTTATGGCATGTTTGGATTTTGAAGCTTGATTATTGTTGCTTGATGTGTATGGTCCGTGGATGATGGAGGACTTGGATTTCTTTGCTTTTGCTGCTCTTAGTGAACTCGATTTTATATAGGAATGATAGTTCTGCTTGATTTCTGCGTCTATGCGATATTCTTTTTGTGGAAAGTTTGTAAAGTTTAGATTTTTGATTCATTAAAAGGGTTATGGCTTTTGCTATTTTTTTTATAAATTTTTTATTCCATCTTAGGAGGAGATGGAACCTTGTTTTTTTTTGGAAGTTTCAAGTTTTCTTGCTGTGGTTTTGAGTCTTTAAAAGTTCCTTTTATTGATCAATGTTGTCAAATTGCCTTGGGAGATTCGGTGGTTGTTGAAGCAACTCGATCTAGAAGTCGATTTGGTCCACCATGCCTGGATGAAGTTTGGTCGCCCTCGCCTTGAACTGTGAGCCTGCAAAAGAATAATGCACCATGAGCTCTGCCGGAGGTTTTCCAACTGAGTAGACTCTGATGCTTAAAATGAGTATTTGGAGGCAGAAGAAGAAGGCAATGGAATATGGCAAGCCAAGGATGAAGATGTTAGGATTCCTTATTTCTCCATGACATTTATATGCCGTTGTTTACCTTGCCCTTAGGTTAATTGAGCCAACCTCATGTCCCCGGGTTGGAGAGAATTTGGGGTAAACCAGACTTTTCACCCGAAGCTCCATACTCAGAGGAGGGGGTGCTCTCTTGTGGTGTAGCGGGAGGTGGAGCAGAATACATTCTTCTAACAAGCTAAGGACCAATTCTGGAAGCTCTGAGGTGGTTGGGGAGTCTGGACGAACTATGGAGGTTCGGATGAAGATGGTTGCATGGGCCAGGGCCTCAATGCCTGTGGTTTGGAACTTCATGGGAAGATGTCAAGTGGAAGAGTAATGTGACTGAGGTATGGGACATTGGTGGCCTTGATCGGAAGTTCCCATATGAGATCTAAACTGGACGGTGATGCCAACCGTGGTAGCTTGGGTTTACCCGAGAAGCTCACTTCGGGTCTATGGATTTTGTTCCCTAATCAATGGTGAAAGCATGTATTGCATGGGTAGATATATACTATTAGACTAAAAAGTATTTGGATTGATGTATATTCACATAGTTAGTTAAGAAATGTTTATTGAGGACTTGAGGTGGTTGCTTGAATGAAAAGTGAAAACTAGCAGATCACTTATACATGGCTACCATAGGGAATGAGATATTGTGCTAAGTCTATTACAACATATTGGAGGCACCAAGGCTGTAATAGCGTCCTTAATGATTTTTTTTATTGTGGATATAAATTATCTATACCCATTCAATCAACCCAAAAATTATTCTCATCAGTGAATGTTTGGCTAGATGGTGCCTTATTCTTATGGATTAGTTTGCGTCAGTGTCTTTATTTCTCTAATCGAGCCAAAGAGTTGTGGCAATCAAGATGCATATGTTATTAACTAGATACCATCGAAGTGTTGTCAAAAGTCAAATCTCATAGCAATCTCACCTTGGTTGACAGTTAACCTTACTATTTTTACTTCTTCAATAAGGATCACTCCTTATTTTCAGATGATGAGACTAGAATGTTAGTCACAAAGAGTGAGTAGTTTCCTAGTCTACTATTTTAGCTCTAAGACACCCTCGTTTGTTATTCTTTAAATGAAGGGTTGATTGCCACCACTATTATTGAGGAAGACACCAACCTGTCATTTAGGTATCGTTTAGTTCGGTATCAGAATCAATATCAAGATCAAGACTAATGAACCACTTTTGTAAACTAATATTTTTTTATCAAAATTAACGCTTCAATAATTTAAAGTTCGAAAAATTATTTAATTTTTTATAATAATTTAATTTAATAACAGTGTAAAATAAGTAATATTAATTTTATAAAAAAAATAATTTTGAAATGGGTTGATCTTGATCCCAATCCGAAATCAAACGGGGCCTTAGTTCTTTTCCTATTGGCATAGAGCAAGTTTTGAAAGATAATTTTGTGTAAGGTTGAAAATGGTAAATTGAGGTACAACAGAGCAGTGATCTTGACGTTGGGAGCAAAACAATGAAAAAACTTTGAGAAACAATAAAAGAAAATGGAAACTCAAGTAGTTAGATGAAATCCCAAAAGGTCGTGTACTTCGTGCAAGATCTGAATTAATTTGTGGAATTCCCAAACAATGCTTCCTCTATGTTCGGTCAAAATCAGAATGTCTATTGGTATTTATTTTTTCGGCCTGATAGATTTAGTAATCTAATTTGCTTTTGCAGGATCTTAACTCTATAGAAAAAGGAGCTAGTTATGAAACTTAAACATAGCTTCCTCCAATCTTTGTCAAAATCTCAAGGTCTATCAATATGGCAGAGAAATTGGGGTTTTCCTTTATCCACTTGCTAAGTTTAGTAATCTAACCAATCCTTGTTCTGATAACTGCATTGTTAGGTAAATTTATTTTCTTTTATCTAATAAAGTTATAGCTAGCAAAACAGAAGAGCCAAGAATTTGACGGGGAAACTCAGTTATCTATGATAAGAGCCTAGAATGACAATCGGTGGAGCGAACCTGTTTGAAATCAAAGAAGATAGTCTTTGAATGCTTCAACATTTGTATTGAAGTGCTGTGATTGTCCGAAGAATGAAGAAACCCATGTTCTAATTGGATCATCTTATACCTGATTGGATTTTGGCTTACATTATTGGCCCAACATGGTAGTCCTTCACATTTTTATTTGCCACTTTAAGAAACTAGTTCCAAAATAAAACGAGCATGAGTGGTTAGTAGACAAACAATGCTTAAAGAATAAGAGAGTAAATGAAATACAATGATCTACTGCATCAATAGCTAGCACTGATGTTTCTATGATATTTAAGGTATGCAAATGCAAATTCGAGCATCAGTGAGATTCCTTTTTCTAATTTAACAGATTCATCTTCCGCTTTGACATAATCTTCACATAGGAATCCTGACCATATCTAGGACCCATTTATCAATAAGCATAAATAAGATTGTCTCAACGATACGGAGAGGTTGATATGGTAATGTGCATGATTTCTTTATACCATGGCCTTGTGTAGCTGTAAACAAGCTGTACTTGGGCTTAGTCCAAAGGTGTTCATAAAACATTGAGTCCAGGGCCCGAGCATATTTTCCTAAAAAATCTGGCTTGAGCATGGCCCTTGTTAGGTTCTCAAAGATTGTCAAAGAGAATGTGAGAGAGGTTGATGGTCTTCCTGGTAGAAATAATGAGCGATGAGATGCTGAGTCCTTCATTCGATAGAGTCAAGATGGTTTTGGCTCATAAAGGATTGATCCATTCCTCCTCATATTAGGTGTCTTTTTTGGACCACACCTAAGGGACAAGATCCTTTGCACCTTGGCCATCTAATGGATCACATGGATCAGAGCGGACAATGTCTCATATGGCCGGCCACATAGACCTGCACCTCTATGTTAGTGAGTATTGTAATATTATAACATAAGAGTCACGAGTCTGACAACCCGAATATAGTGAATAGGATGTGAGTTCTTAACAGGTTTAATTTATGAAGCCAAATGAAATTTGGGTGTAGTGTGGAGTTAAAACCTCTAACCCAATACTTGACCTTCTATCCAAACACGTGTATGAAAATATCATTTGTATGCATGTATGCTCTTCTGTGCAAGTATGTAGGTATCTAATCATTATGAATTATTGTTTTAGATTCATGTTTTATATTTCTAAGTTGGAGATTGGACACCAATAGTCTTCAAGAGTTAGAAGAGATAAGCTAGTCGTAGGAATATGTGTTCAGTGTTAGGGTGTGATGTTTATACAATTTGAGTTTCTATTTAAATAGTTTATTCAGCATAAAAGGAAATAATAGAATTTTTGAAGTATTCTAACAGAAGCTGCAACATTAATCCAAAACCCAACAGGAACTGAACTATAATAGGACATGGATGTCGATTTGAATCCCAATTAACTAGCGGGTTGGGTTGAGTATTAATTCCTCAAAATGCTAATGGATGTTGGCACGGATTTTATTTAGGCCCACCTCAAACTTGACCCATTTAAATTCCTAATCATAATCATAGAGAAATGCATGAAAAAAATGTCTAAAAACTTGTGACTATTTTAGTTTAGTTGTTTTTTCAGTAACATGGGCCATATTTTATATTAGTAACCTTCATCCGATGTTTAATTGTATTTCATATTATGTCTTAAACCGTTGATGGTGTTTCCCTTGTGAACTTTAGGCCATTTGATGTCCTTAAATTTAAGCGTACCATCAAGTTCCTGCATTCTCAGTCTTGGACTCAGTGTTTGCTCAGGAATTACAAGTGTAATTCTCTTACCAGGGGCATTGCCAACTTACAGGCTGTAGGAACTAAAGGAAAGTCTAACTGTTCAGAGCAAAAATTTCTAACTTGTTAATATCATTCTGAAGTAAATGGCATTTATAACTTTTTTGATGTTTATATCACTATTACACTTCAGTCATCAGTTAATTACCACTGAGATTAAAGACAAACCAATTCAGATTTTGGGGACATTGAGAAACACATATTGCAAACGTTGGAAACTGTGTGCCTACACATAATTAAACTCTTGTGATTTAAAACAACTAATGCTATAAACACTTCCAAACCTTGTTTTCATGTTCAACTTTTGTAGATATCTTCTGCCGACAACCTTGTCTGTACAGGAATGCTTTTATTGCCAAATTCTATGTATTCTACACATGTTTTTTTGTCTATTTATGCCTCATCCCCATTTTTTTTTATCCTGGAAGACTTTGTTGTTTGATTTTGTTTAATTTCAAAATGAGGGAAAAAATTGAATTCCAGATTCATTGCAATCATGCTTGATGTGTGATGCAAGTCATATGCTTAGGAAGACATCACTTTTCATTTGCTTTGCAGTATCTTTGCAACTCTGTGCTTATTGTTTTGCAGTGACTGCAACACAACATGCGCGTACTGCTCTAAATATGCTAAGGGCAAACACTGGGGAATATGATCTTGTTTTAACTGACGTACGAATGCCAGAAATGGATGGTTTCCAGCTTTTGGAGCTTGTTGGTCTAGAGATGGATATACCTGTAATTAGTAAGTGAAGAGAACATTTAAAAACTTCTTTAAAAAAGGGCCAAACTTTGTTTGTTTGTTATCTTTTTTCTTCATCAACATATGCAGTAGTAAAAGTACTCTTTTGCAGTGTTTTCTATGGACAGCGGAAAGGATACAGTAATGAAAGGTATATTACATGGGGCATGTGACTTCTTGCTGAAACCTCTCCGCATTGAAGAACTCAGAACTATTTGGAAGCATGTCTTGAAGAAGTCAATAACTGATGCAAAGGAAGTTGATGATCAAGGTCATGATATAACTTCCGTAGCTCAGGGTGATGATCATCATGGTGTAGCTCCTTTAGCTCAGTGTGATGATCCTCATGGTGTAGCTCCTTTAGCTCAGGCTGATGATTTTCATGATGTTACTCTTGCTGGACAATCAGAAGATTATTCTAGTCAAATGCCTCTAAGAAGGAATCAAAATAGAGGGAAGGAGATGGAGGAAGATTCTGACAGCAGTTCTTCTTCTGATGATGATATAATACCAAAAAAACCCAGGATTGCATGGTCGCCGGAGCTGCACACTCGATTTATTATGGCTGTTAATCAATTAGGCCTGGATAGTAAGTATAATAACTAAAAGCTAATAAAGAAGTCATCTTTTTCCAAAATATTTAAAATTCCCTTTTTTTCAGGAGCTGTTCCGAAGAGGGTACTTCACATTATGAGAACTCCAGGGTTATCACGAGAAAATGTTGCCAGCCATTTGCAGGTCAGATTAATTGTTCAAATTCTTGACAGTTAGATTTTTTGCCTAATAGATACTTTACAAAAATACATCCATATTGAATTTAGTGTGATTTCAAAACTTACTATATCAGCCCACACTTTGATTTTCTTTAGCTGGTTCAGATCGCTAGTTTCATCCACCTTCATTTCAAAATTTGTGTTCTCTTTTTTGCACTTTGCATGATGCAGAAATACAGGAATGCTCTCAAGAAAAATGGCTTGGGACCTGATGGTTCATTTAGATTTGGTCAAAACCCACCAAGGTCTATTTTTCTGCAAGACCTATATGGTGCAAAACCTCCGGCAGGATTCGGTAACAGATTTCAGAATTGCAGTGCTGCAACTCAATCAGGAGCAAGTTCACATACCACTTCGCCATGGGCCCAAGTTTCTTCAAACAATCAAAATTGTTTACAACAGCTGAATGCGCCAATTGGAAATAGATTTCAGAATCACGGTGCTGCAACTCAATATGGCACTAGTTCACAAATGACTTCACCATGGGTGCAAGTTCCTTTAAACAGCCAAAATTATTTACAACAGCAGAACACGTCAATCTTAAATGGTTTTGAGAATCGCAGTGCTGCAATTCGATCAGGCACAAGTTCACAGATGACTTCTTCATGGGCACAAGTTCCTTTGAACAATCAAAATTATTTAAAACAGCAGAGTGCGCCATTCGCAAATGGATTAAATGGATTTCAGAATCGCAATGCTGCAACTCACTCTGGCACAAGTTCACAGATGACTTCACCATGGGCGCAAGTTCCTTTAAACAATCAAAATTATTTACGACAGCAGAATGCACCAATGTTACATGGATTAAATGGATTTCAGAATCGAATTACTGCAACTCACTCTGGTACTAGCTCACAGATGACTTCACCAAGGCCGCTCGTTCCCTTAAACAATCAAAAATATTTACAAAGGAAGAATGCACCAATCTCCCGGTATGACCAACTAAGAACAAGGCAACTTGGTTTTGGATCAGATCCTTTGGCAGTGAATTTTTTGAGGCCCCAATCAGAATTCAACAGACTAAATTATCAGTCTTCTGCTCCCTCTAGTCAAGGTTACATGGGCAGCTCTTTTTTTTTGCCAAGAGTAAATCAAGTCAGTGGTTATGTGGACAATTCTTCTACTACTCAAGCTACTGGTTATATGGAGAATTCCTCTATTAATCAAGCTCTTGGTAATATGGAGAATTCCTCTATTAATCAAGCTCCTGGTTATATGGAGAATTCCTCTATTAATCAAGCTACTGGTTATCTGGAGAACTCTTTTTCTCCATGCCCAAATCAAGTCAAGGGTCACAAGAACAATTCCTCTTACACTCCGAATGCAAGTAAACTCAATGCTTATACAGAAAATTCTATGGCAAATCTTTGGGCTAGTGGTATTGAATCAAAACAAAATGTACCTGATGGAGAGCAGACTGAAGATTCTGCTGGTTTCATAGTTGACAATCCCACCTCTCAATTTGGGAATGGGCAAGAAATCATTTCAGCAACAGTGAAGGAACAGATTCCAACAGTGCAATGTGGGTATCCTGTATCAGTATCTTTCATTACATCTCTGCTCCAAATATATATACAACATATTAAGGCTGAAATATAAAATGATAAAATTTTCATATTATTAACATGTGAGAATTTAATCTGTTGACAATGGATCTTCTGGTATTTAGTGCAAGAAGAACAGCGGAATGCTGGTGCTTCCACATCAACAGAATTGGGCTTGGGAATGCCAATCAATAACGATACAGTGCAGAACTACATTGATGATCCCTTTCAAGGTAATTTCGAACTGATGCAGTGTTTTACTGCACAATCAGAGGGTATGTTTCCCTCCAGTTCAAAGGATGCTACGGATGACCTTAATGAATGGCTAAAACAGGTACTATATTTATTTATTTATGTTTTAATTTATGCATATTCTGCGAGAAGTAATTTCTGGTGATCCTTTCTTTGTTTTTACATTTGAAGTATGACTTTGGTTTCCTTCTAAGTTCACATGCATAGGCCAATATATAAGTGATAAATTGGAATTTATGCTCTGGCCAAGCTGGATTTGACCATAACCTAGTTGCAAACTCTGAAATATAACATTTCATAGTAAACATCTTTATCGACATCTTTAATATGACCATTATTCATGTTCTAGAAGGTCTTTGGCAACTAAAATAAAATCAGAAATTCAATTCTGGAAAATCTGTGGGTGCTTAAAAATAGGAATATCAACCTACATAGTGTGGTTCTTCGATTTGATTCTAAAGCTTAATTAGCAACATATTGTACTCCATTTTTACTGGCTGGAGAGTTCATATCAGAACTTGTATTACTGTAGGATGCCTTGCTTACCTTTCTTTTTTGAATCTTTCAGTTCTAGCTGTAGCATGATGTCAGTGCCTTCAAGGAGAAATTGCCATTTACTGTACAGGTGTTTGTCTTTGGTCATTATTATTGCCTCAAACTTACCAACTCGGTGAATATCAATTCACATTTATTTCTTGCTATTCACAGGCATAATACAGAAAACATGGGCTTTTGGAGAATTAGCTTGCAATTTGTATAGCGAGATGCTGATCTTCATCATAAATATGTTTAGATTTCAATTTGCTAAGATATAAAGTAGAAAATGCAGCTTTGCTGCTTTTTAATGTATTATGGACAAGCATTACATCCTTCATTAAAGGGATGTCAGACTGGTCTCCTGTGTCTGTAATATAAGTTTTGGAAATAGACCTTTATCCATTTAGCAGACATTGATTTTCTGATAAGCTCTTATCTTGTTGTATTATTTATTTGTACAGTCTTATTATTTTTCATGTACTCCTGCTCTCGTTACATACCTGTTTTCCCTTCATGGAAGGTATGAATCATGGTGGAGCACGGACCTACGGCACTCCAATTCCGAGTAGATTTAGTTTTTTTATTTTTATATTGTGTTGAGAATTTAATTGTTAATTTTTTATAACTCTTTATTGCATTTATCGGTTTATTTTATATTTGTACAAGTTAAATGTCAAATAGTCATCTAATCACGATTTATGACATATTATCATATAATTATTTAACTATATAAACATTTATTTTAGTTAATTTTAAAATAAAATTATTTAGATTTTCAAATTGAATGCCCGCAGGAGAGAATTGGAAAAACAAGGTGGGATTGAGATCCCAATTTCTCCAATTTTAATATTTAGTAATATGAATTGATGAAATTATTGTCAATCAATAATTTTAATAATTTCCTAATTTTCATTTTAATTCTCTCTCAAATCAAGTGGAAAACACTAATTTCGAATGAAATTGGGCGCGATCCACACGATTTCTATTGAACGTTAAATGTATATAATTTTAATTTTAATATTTATTCAGTTAAAATAATTATTAATTTCTTACTTATCATTTTTAAAAAATTTTATTTATTATTTTTTAAGTTCAACAAAAAACGCATCCTCACAATTTCATTTTTAATTCCAAAAGTTCTACTAAAATTGGAGGAATTGGCCGATTCCAAGAATTCCATTGGTTCCTGCACGGTCCAAACGAACCCTCACCTCTTTGTTATCCATTGCCGCCGTCTCCTTCATCGTTAGGAGTCCCGATGCAGTATCTAGGATTTCATCCCCAAAAGTCCCATTTCCCTCTCCTTCAAACTCTACTCCACTTAGATCCCTCCTCCCTCCCCTCGAAGCTCCGCACCGCTCGCTCTCGAGGCCCTTCTCCCTCGCCTCCGGCTCTCCGCCGGTGCCTAACGCCCTCAAAATTGCGAACCACCGACCTCCGAAGGCTGACTTCTCGGATCGTCGAGCTCACGCGGAGGAGGCAGCTGGGCCAGGTGCTAGATCTCGTCCTTGGCCTTCGATTTCCTGCTTTTTAAAATTTCTTTTCTTGGGTTTTCTGCTAGATTAGCAAAATTTGAAGGGTTTTCTTTTGCTTTCTCTATTTTTCGAACAGATTTCGGCGGAAATGGTTGCTAATGTGTTGAGCGTTACCTAGTCGTCACTTGAATTTGTCCTGAATTCTATATTTTTCGATTTTGTGGGTTTTCTTTTTCTCTTGAAATTTTTGCTATATAAGCTGAATCTGAATAATATGCACGGTTTTCTGCGAAGATTCTTCAGCTTGATGAGATCAATACTTTTTTTCCTCTACTTTTTTTTGATAAGGGTTGCGGAATTCTTTCACTTCTTTTGTTTTTTCGTTTGAGTTTTGTTAACGAGGTCTGTTTTCTTTTGATTTCTTAAGTTCTCTTCGATGATTCTTCGGTTTCACGAGAGCATTACCTTTTCAGCACGGGATCTTCCTGATTTCCTTATTTGTTTTTATTTTATTTTGTTTGCTCTGTTTCGTTCTCCAGGTCTTAGGCGAAATAGAGGAAGCTAAGAAGAAGTATGGAAGCCTTAACAAGATTGTGATGAATGCTGTGATGGAAGCATGCGTTCACTGTGGTGATATTGACTCTGCCCTGCGGATCTTTCGGGAGATGGAAAATCCTGATAGTTGCGGAGTTGATGATATCTCCTATGGGATTCTTCTGAAGGTACTGTGAGATGTCGACTTCTTTTTCTGGTGATTTATCTTCGCTTTTGCTGGTTGAGTCTAACGAATTAATATAGGCTTATTTTTCTGTTGTATAAAACATATGAATATGCCAACTAAGGTCCTAATGTAAATCATAAGTGCAGGAATTCTTCTCAAAGAGGTGGGGTTTTAGCCTATTAATTCTTGTAGATTAAAACTACATTTGAAAAGACTATTGATCCATGCTTCCTTCTTGATTGCTTTCGGGTTTTCTGTGGAAATGAGGTGTCAAATGTGCCATGCATCTGAACAGGATTAGTATTCACAGAAGTTGATGAAAAGAAAGGAAAACAGAAAAGACTCGAGAACACTGCAAGGAATTTACCTTACCTTGAAAATATGTTGATACATGCTCTGTGCATGATTGCTTTCAGTCTTTCTGAGAAAAAAAATGACAATCTCGCTTTCTCTTTTTGGTTGAACACGTGCATCCGGGCAAGATTAATTTCTACCCAGCCCTAAGAATGGAACGATAGGAATAGGGGAAAAGAGAACAAGGGCTGTGAGAAAGACTGGTTTGTGTCAACATTGGGCTCATGATTTCCTCTTGCATACTTTCTTATTACGTAAATGGGTATCAATGGTTTCTTGGTCTGATAAGTATTAACTACAATCACTCTATGGTATCTAGATGGACAACCATAAACTAGCCACAATTTTGTATGCGTTCATTGTGGTTGTTGGATAACACCAATCTTTTTGTGAAACACATGAAGTATGTGGGAATCCTTTATGAGTTTTAGGTTGGGGAAATTATCTACCTATATTTACACGTATTTTTCACCAGGCTCAACCAAGCAGCTACTTCTGACATCTGGCTATGTGCATGTTCTAGAAATAGGGCTTTAAGTTCTGAGTAGAAACAAAGTTCATAGATGGAAGGTTTTCTGACTAACATTTTACTATGTTGTTAGAAGTTGAAGGTTTGACAAATATTGGGACGATTAGTTTATACAATTATTTTCTTAGCAGTTTTTTTTCCTTTTTTAAGGCTGACCATCAAAAGCCCATTTGTTAGGTAATTGGCTTTAGTGGTTTGGGAACATTGAAAATAAGACATTGGGATGAAATCAAATTTATTATCCTTTAAGTAGGCTGTTCTTATGGGATTGTGGTTGAAGGGATCTCTACTACAAGTTTGATCATTATCTTTTGCTCATCAACCTAGCCCTCCAAATATGAGAAATAATATGCAGCCATCCATAGCAGTCTTGTCTCAAATAATATTCCTCTCTAAAGCAATTCATCTGGCCGATAAACATCTTAAATAGTAATCATTGTTAGCATGTATAATCAAAATTATAGTGTTGCTTAATGGTGCTGCTTTCTTGTTTATCCTCTCAAGGGTTTAGGTGCAGCCCGGAGAGTTGATGAAGCATTTCAAATGCTGGAATCTTTGGAACAAGATGCCACCATGGGTAAAGCAAAATTGTCACCGAGACTTGTATATGCTCTTCTAAATGCTCTACTTGATGCAGGTTAGCATGACATATGTTCTTTTTGCTTGTTCTTGCATAATATGCTAGCAATTTTTTTTCTATTTAATAGGTAGTCTTGATCTTTCCTTTCTATATTAACTTTGAAACCTTGAGATTTTCTTAAATATAACGAGATAGATGGAGTTTAGTTCTGTTATGACTGAGAAAGGTATGCTATGTTTGTCATGCCAGACCTTTAACTAGATTATAGATCCTATGTTGCCACTTGTAATGTATATAGGAAATTTCAACTTAAAGATGTTTTGGGGTTTTCTCATGACATATGTTGGATTGATACTTTGGACATTGGCAGGAAGATTGTGTATTTGAGGATGTTTCAAGTAACAGATGGATGCATTGAGGGAGTTTTTTGTTATTTGCATGTAATTGATTAAGGCCCCGAATGGAATGGGACTAAGATCATAATGACTGTGCGTAGTCCCAATCCAAAAGGGGCCTAAGGAATTGCTGAAAAGCAGTGGAGTCATTCACGTGTTCTTTGTTAGATTGTCTCATGACTGTGATAAATGTGATTTAAGTGCAGTAGACCTGAGTATGATACATAGATGTATGATAATATAAAAGGCATAGTTAGAATTGGTAAATAAAATGTAAGCCTTAGAGTTTTAATTATATCTTTCCAACATGTAAGCCTTAGAGTTTTAATTATATCTTTCCAACATGTAAGCCTTTAAGTTTTAACTTAGATATGCTAACATTTGGTTCTCACTCTTTAAAAATTTTCTTATATCCTTATTTATTCCTTATCTTCCCTATTTTTTTTATTTTCCATTGAATCCCTTGCAATAAAAGATTTTGGCTCTCATGTATTCCCTTTTTTTTCCAAAGTGAGTTTAGGTAATTTATTTTTAACTTCAGCAACCATACATGACAAATGAATTGTAATGGCTCGGACATGTACAAAAAGCACTTACAGTTTTTTGTGAATATTTTATTTTTAGAGTTTGATTAAGGTCGTCCTATACTTATATGATAGTACATATGGCTTCCAGCAACAAAGGAAAGCTATAATTTTATGAAGAAACTATGGATGTTAGTATGTGTTCTAGTAGTCGAAGTTAGAATTTGCAAAGTGTGTTCAAGAAATTTCAGCAGGGTGTTTTATTTCTTGGGATGCTCATCTAGTGTTAAAATATATAAATTGGAGGCATATAAAATAGTGGAAAATCCCAAAATAACCTGAAACCTAACTCAAAATTGAGAAGAATTTGCACACATATATGGCTATTAATCCCTATTTCTTTGAGTTTGGGCGTGTTCTCCAAATGGATAACCCAGGGGTAACTCAAAGATGTCCTGAATATGACCTGCTTATCCCTTCCCCAGACATGCACAATGCCCCCACCATATCTATCAGAAATATACAAACTATCTAAATGGAAGAAGGATCCACAACTTTCACTTGTATTCAGCATTTACTTGATTTGCTTGGTATAGGGATTTTTCACTCATCTTCATCAAGTGTTTGAGTGACTACCTTTAGTTATGTTCCATAAAATGATTTAATTCTCCTAAATTTTGAAAGTCTTTTCATTGGCCCTGAATATTTCTCCTACTTGCATTGTGCAAGCACAGGAGATATGCGCCGTGCCAATGGTCTTGTTGCACGTTACCGTCTTGTGCTTCAGGAAGAGGGTGACTTGGTCTTATTGTACAACCTATTGATGAAGGTATATATTTCTTCCTGATTTAAAAGTAACATAACATTTACTTTAGTGCCATTTAAATTATTCAAATGCTTGGTGATGATCCTTGCACTCTTTCAGGGTTATGTGAATACTGATTTTCCTCTTGGTGCGTTAACAATATGGGATGAGATGTTGCGCCAAGGGTTGAAGCCTGATAAGGCAACCTATAATACATTGTTATTTGCATTCATAAAGTCTGAAAAGACGGATGCTGCAGTTCAGTTGCTTGCAGAAATGAAGGTCTCAAGCAAGTATTTAAAAGGCCAGTTTTAGTCTATATGAACTATTCTTCTTGTAACCAAAAGATACCTGATGAATGTATGAATCATAGTTATTCCTGTTACAGGAAGAAGCTCAAAAGGTTAATAGCAATGAACTGTTTCCTGATGCTGTCACGTACACTACTTTGCTAAAGGTAAATCATCAACAACCATGTGTGGTTTCTCATTCTCTGATGTCTATTCACAGTTGCTGCCTTGTCCTAATTAAATTTTATTCAGTTATTGTAATTATATTTTGCATGATATTTAGTTCATAAATGGTTATTTGGGCCTACATCCTTTATGTATTCATTTTTGCTCCATTTCAAAGAAACTTGAATGACAATCAGGTTTTTTTTGTAAGGAAGATATAATGGCACCATTTGATAACAATTGAAATTACAGTTAGATAGAAGCTGGGCACAGGAGGACAATAACAATGCTAGAAACCAGGGGTTTCAAAGCACTACCAGGCCTAGCCCATAAAAATCAGGCTCTGAAACTGGAAGGGCATGCATTCATGCATCTGCTTTTTTATTAGGCATTCAACTAGATAAAGTTATACAACAAATTATACAAAGTTGGGAACTTCCTGGGTGACTATTTCAATCAGATCCTTTCTAGCAAGATATTAGGGCATCGTTTGGTAACGGACTAAAAAGAAGATAGTCCGGCTAAGTAACTTTTTATTTAAAAATTTGATATTAATTATCTTACACTGCTATTAAATTAAATTATTATAAAAAATTAACCAGTTTTTTAGACTTCAAATTATTGTAGGGTCAATTTTGTTAAAAAATAGTAAATTACAAAAGTGGTTCATTAGCCTTAGCCTTAGATTTAGCCTATTATCAAACGCACCCTAGTGTATCTAGTTTTTATTAAGGTTATTTCCAAGTCAAAGTGCAAAATTTCTTGTTGAATGGTATCATTGAAGTGTCAAGTGATAGCCGGCTATATGCCTTAGAGAAATTGTTTTTGGGCCGAGCTTGGTTGTTGTGCTTCATTTGATTGTTCATTTTTCTTTCTTTCTTAACTTCTTCTTTGCCTTGCCAACCATCACTTCTCATTTTTCTATCTGATGCCCTTTTCCTCCCTCTATGCTCTTTCTCCCCAACCTTTTTTTTTCATTTTTTTAGTGACCACAACTTATTTAAATTTTTTCCATTGACTCCCTCTTCTGCTCTTTGTTTTCAACTTTTTTCTCATTTTTCACATATTGCAACTTATGGTTCTTCCTAATTTTCTCATTTATTCTTTTTCCCATTGTTATGGTATTTTTAGAGGTACATTTATTGCATGTAGCAGCTATAAATTCGGTACTAGTTAAAAGTATTGCATGTGGCCTTTTTTAGAGATATAAATATAATCTTGATGCTTTCTCCAAAAATGGTTTAGATTGATTAGTGCAGTTCAATTTTAAGGGAATGCATAAGCTTCTTGCTTCAAACTACATGGGCAAGATATGTTTGTGTTGGATAAGAACACCACTCATGAGCAATGAATATTCTCTTATGTCAGTTCCTTCAAGTGGAAAAAACAAACAAAATATAAGAATACCCAGTTGTCGTCTTACTTCCCAGATTAACACTACAGCTATCTGTTTTATCATGTCTTTTTATTCAATTATTTCTCAGCCAATGTTAATTTATCTATTCATACTAAACTTCTAATTACTTGACCATTTCCTGTTCTTTTAATCTCAAATCCTATTGAAGTACTGGAAGATCAGTTGCATAACTGCTAGGCTTTTCTGAATACAATTGCAGGGGTTAGGAAACAAGAAAGATCATCATTCAGTTCAGAAAATTTTGGTGGAAATGAAATCATTGGCCAATCTCTATATTGATCGAACAGCCTATACTGCAATGGTTGATGCAATGCTAGCTTGTGGCTCAATCAATGGTGATTCTCTTCTGCATCCTCTTGTGTCTATGTGCTGTTTAATCAATAATATACTTCTTGCATGTTTTGCTGCATAGAAGGGTATACTTCTGGAATTCAAATGAGTCCCAATGTGATGCACTTTAATACCTTATGTCTTGGTTAGAAATCATTCTTTTATGTGCAATATCTTTCAAAGCCATCACCAATCTATGCACCCAACCCCAGCACCTCCCACACCTAAAAGAAAGCAAAAAAACTGCCGCTCTGTTCAGATGGAAGTATTAGCACAGATCATCAGGGTTTGAATTGGTGCTTTGTGTAGTTATATATTTTATTTATTTATTTCTTTATTTGTTTGTTTTACCTGAAAGGTGCACTTTGCTTGTTCGGGGAGATAATAAAGCTGGCCAACAAAAGCAATAACTTGAAACCCAAGCCTCATCTCTATCTGTCTATGATGCGGGCATTTGCCCTTGAAGGGGATCTTTATATGGTCAAAAGGCTCCATACACGAATGTGGTCAGATTCTGTTGGTACAATATCTCCTTCAGCACAAGAAGAAGCTGATGAGCTTCTGATGGAGGCAGCAATAAATGATAATCAGGTAATGCTCTCCTCTGGTCATGGATACTATGTGGAAGTGAATCAAATGATGAATACCATCTTCATCTTCAAGAATCTTACAACAGAACAAGAGCATAAATATGATAAATTCCTTGATAAGAACACTTTTCTGCCATCACATTGAAAATAGTTAAATAATAATTCTAGAAGACACTGTAATGTTGTTCCACCATTCAATTCCAGGAATAGTAGATATGTTCACAGGAGTTCGGTCTAACAAAGTCAAATTTGATATTTTTGTGTGATTGGTTCGTTCCATTGGCATGTATTAATACCTCCAATAGAAGATTCTACTGTGCTTCTTGATTCTGCATAGAAAGTTGTATTTCCTTGTTTTTACTTTTATGTAAAAGTAACAAACAATGAAATTCATAATTATACAGAGGTCTAATCTTCTTTATAAAAATCAGCTTGCTTGTGCTGAGGTTTTGCCTCATTTTCTTACTTTTTCAAACACTAGTTATGCACATTAGATATTGCTTGTTCTGGATCATTCACCGTAAAACGTAGGAGTTTATTGTGCCCCTCGTGAATGGCTTTGTGTTCTCTAATGATGCTGGTAGTGATTTTTTTTTTTTTCCTTTTTGCAGGTTGAGTTTGCTAGGAAGACTCTTTCTAATATTGCCAAAAAACAAGACATTTTCTCCTGGACAAGTAGAGGTGGAATGGTATGTAATGAATTTTTTCCTTTAAACCTATGGCAAAAATTGGAATGGTCAGGAATATCTTAATCGTGTTGGTATTTTCTTCTTTTGGTTCATTTACTGTGAAATAAATGCTGTATCATAGCATTCAATGTGCTCAGGAATGCATTAATTGTCTTTGATTTGCTCCAATTTTAATTCTTTCTTATGCTGTAAACTACTTTGGCCAAGTTAGACCGCATGAATCAGATTGTATTCATTGCACAATTCCCACAGGTTGCTGTCAGAGTCGAGGCCTTGTCTGGATTTGGTAGTTCTATGTTTGCTCCCTACATACTTCCACAGGTTTTTGTTTCATTATTTCTCTCGCATGATCTACTGTCTTCTTACCCTCAATTTTGCAAGGCATTTATTTTGTGATGAATTTATCTGTTTTAGGTGTTTCTGGACGACCCAATTGGAAAATATATGACACCATTTGAGGAAGCTAATCCACTGGCTGCTAACCTGGAGTTGAAGAAAGTTGTCATGCGCTTTTACAGAGATTCTGTTGTCCCTGTTGTTGATGACTGGGGTTGTGTCGGGATCATCCACCGTGAAGATTGCAGGAAGGTGATGTAACCAATCGTTCCCCAGCTGTTGTATTTATTTCTAAAAGTTCATGCCTCTTCTTTTTACTTGTTTTGTTTGTTTATGCATTTGGATCTAAAGTTCATTCTCTGTTGATCTGTTTATAGTTGAATGCGCCACTTTGGATGATGATGAAAGGTCCTCCACCTTGTGTGACTGCCTCAACTTCAATTGGAAGGGTTATCGATCTGCTGCTTGAGAAGAAATACAAAATGCTCATAGTCGTCATGAGCAGCAATGTCTATGGGAGGCCAGTCGGGGTTTTCACTCGGGAGAGATTATCCCAGCTTGTGAGCAATTGCAGTTTCTGAATTGTCAGCAACGAATACCAGTTGTTGCCCTTTTCTCCTCCTTTTTGAGTAAAAATCATGTGTTGTTTTATATTGTATTAGCTGCTGAACTGTTTATTTACTGTTGTCATTTATTAATATCGTTAGTTTTGATGTATAATATGCAAACAAGGGTCCTCTTACCAGATTGAAATTAGATTAATGTGCGCTTGTGTGGGAGCAGAAGGCACTACTTCTCTCCTCCCCGAGATAACTACTTCAGCAAAGAACCTTCCTTCTATTCCTTAAGTCAAGACTATTCCTTCTTGCGAGTTGCTTATTCTCTGGGTGCACAGAGGTTGGAGCTTTCTTCTTCTTTAGAGAGTCCTAAATGCATGAAAAGTGGATAGGGAATTAATAGCAGTTTCTAGAGCGGTAAAGAAAAGGGACGTGGGATAATGGTAGGAATAGCTCCTAGGAAATAAGCAGTCGGGGCACCGTTTACATGTCCATATTCTGCCCTGGCGAGACAATAGGCTGCAGGAGAAATGCCAAAGGAAGACAGAAAGCCAAGTCAAGTATCTGCTGCAGTGAAAGTCCTTTTTTGAGACCGACTCCTTTATGAGTGGGAGTGACGGATGCTGCAGCATCAGTGGTGTGGAAATGCCTCTTTGACATAGCTGCAAAGACGGTGCCAGTTCAATTCCTTATTGATTGCTACCGCAAATAAAAAACCAAAAGATAGACTGAGACATGGACATAACCTACGCGCTGCTCGTGTGAGGGAAAAAGCAATTTCTTTCTTTTTTTCTTTCACATTCAAGAAATTTAGTATGAACTGCAGTTCCATATGCTCATTGGTCTTTAACAACAAGCCAAAAAGGCAGGTTCATCAACCGGTAAGTTGTTCGCTTCTAGAGCGCTCAGCCCTGTCTCAGAAAGAGAGCGAGGGCGTTGACGAGTGAAATTCGTTTTTTTTGGCTAAAGTAGCCCAAGTTCCAGTGCCATTTGAGCGAGGAATTCCGTTTGAGCCCCAATGCATAGTTACCGGGGAATTCTATAGCGAAACAAAAAACCTAGTTAGGTACGAAAGAGCTGACAAAAGAGCTATTAGCTATTAGACCTAGGAGTTGGGAGGGCCTTAGAGGGAATCACCTCGAACGGGCAATCGGATTACGCCAGGAAGAAAGGGTCTTCTTTACCTTCAACAACATCGGCTTTCAGAATACCTATAAACCCTCCTCAACCCTTTCGTGAACCTTTCTCGTGTTAGTAACGAGTGGGATAACATGTGCTTTTAGGAAAGACGGAAAGCAGAACTTCTCGCTTCGCTAAGGGGGAAGCGCTAGCTGCCATCTTGGTTCAGTCCGAAAGCACAGAAGAGACTCATTCCTTCGGTCCCCATCTACGCCTGTGTGACCTTCTGTTTTTATTCAGTCGTGGTCGGGCCTTAGCCCTCAATCCCTACCTCAAGGGCTTGACCGTCAGCCCCCTTTCGGGAGAAAAAAGAGGTAGGGATGAGACAGGATCATAGCTATCAACCATGGAGTTGTTGATTCGGAAATATTAGATAGCTGGTTTAGGAATTTCATTTCTTTTCCTTCCTTTTGATCCGGATCAGATTCTTGGTATCTCAGGAAAAGCTCTTCGATCTCCCTAGTGATAATCCGCCTCACTTCGCTCTCTTCTGTTGTTCGTGTTTGGAACAGAGGTCTCTCTTCCCTGCGTTGAAAATGCTAACGCATTTCCTTGTTCGTTTCCTTTTGTGTATATATAAGAATGAGACTGAAAAGCTTCGTTGCCGTTGTAAATTGTTCACTTAATCTGTAAAAAATTTCAAAAAAAAAATAATATTATTTCACTAATCTTCTTTGCATATGATTTGGCTGACTCAATAACTAAAGGTTTTACGGTGAAAATATTTAAAAAACATGTTAATCGAGGATAGTTTTCAAAGATTATGCCATGTTTTGATGGTCATATGTATTTTTATGTTGTTATAGTTTATTTATCAGTACAATATTATTTTTCCCATATGAAATGATTCCATTAATATGTTTTATTTTTAATTTTTCAATTTAAAAGATGAAGTCCTTGGGAATACCGTAGATCACTAGGTAGGCTGGTAATGACCACCTACATGAGGACCTAGTGATTATATGTATATGATTCCTGAAATGCTTAAGGTGAAGGTATGATTGGTTATTATATCTATTTTATATCTCTTACTTAGATGAAGTGCATTAGTATTTGTGGGATGTCCTCAGTAAAATTTATGCATCTAAGTGACATGTTTATGAGAGAAGTATGAAGCGACTAGATCGTTAATGGAAAAGACATGAAAATTCTCACTACCGTTATACTTTATTATATGCCTTATTCCACGAGCACATTGTCTATGTTTATATTTAATGTTCTTCAATTCAAATGATGTAGTACTTTACTTGCTTTGATATGGAAACGGTTGGTATATCATTAGTATACATTCATCCATGATTGAGTATATATGGGACTACTGAGGAAAAGTGATATGATCCATTGTTTCTAAAATGCACAATTGGAATCCCATGTGAAAATTATTTTCTCAAAAATTATTTTCAGTATATATCTACTTATATATGTATAAATAAATAGATCTATAAACCAAGTGGGGGATTGTTAGTCCTGTGACTTTATAGACTATTTATTGATTTATTTTTTAAAATAAATTTGATTATGCAATTCGGGTTAGACTGTTTGAAAATGTAGTGAGTGATTCAAATTTAACTGTCTGATTAATATTTGTATGACAATAGATGACAACATATACAGAGCCAAATTTTGTGTTTGTGTACTCATTTGAGTGTTCCGTGATGGGTTAAAATGTTTTACAATATATTCAATATTTGGTCTCACCTTGAGGTTGCTTGGTTGGAAAAGGATAAATTTTATGAGACTGAATTCGATTGAAAATCAAATTTAAATTGATTTATTTGAATTATTAAAGATTTGGATCTTTTTGTACATATTTAACCTTATTTTGATTTGTAATTATAATGAGCTTTGGTAACCTTTTTTGCAAAAATTCAAAACAAAAGTTAGTTACAATTCACAAAATAGAAGATTTGAGAAACATAGAATTGAAGAATTCTCAATTCTTCTTTGTTCTTGTCCTGTTCGAAGTCAAATTTTTTTATTTTGAAAATTTTTCCTCTTTTTAACTCTTCTCCATCAAAGCGGAAAAGACTCAAGGTGGATCAACTGAAAATTACGAATAAAAATTTTAGAGTTTTGTTTCAAATCCTGAGGTATGTAACTTTGTTTAATTCAATTTTTAAATTTGTTTTTCTCGCAGGTCTTGTATCAAAAGATACAATCAGAGTCCACATAATCCTTTACACGAATAGCAGGGCAGCAAGATAGACGAAGACTGACATACGTAAGACGAGAGGTGAACCAGACTTTACTATCATAATGGGAAAGAAGGGAGAGAACTGTACCGCTAACTTTGACCGCTGCTAAGGTAGATAGAGGAAGAAAGAAGTCCACTATTCCCATACTTGAAAATAAGTTTGATACTAGTGCTTGTGAGAAAAGTATTAAAACATTTAACTACAATGTATAAATACTTTCACTTATTTTCAAGAAAAAACAGTAGCTAAAGTTAATTATTATCGTATAATAGGGAGCTCAACTTTTAGGGATGGTATCCTCGTCTCTTTAATTTATTTAATATGGGGCATTCCATTAGTAAAGCGAATTTCTTCCTGCTCAGAAAAAGTTTTATCTTAGTGCTATGAATTTTCCAAATATCCATTCTGATCTTTGTGAGCTGATTCGCTAGACACACATAGCTTTACGCTTGAGTGATATGTCAACGGTGGAAGATAAGGAAGTTTTGGAAGCCCAGAAAGATGTTTTATATGGTTCTTATACTCTTTCCCCCGTCAACTAATTTCATATTCTAGTAAATCGAATTTATCTAAATTACGTAGGCATTTTATCTCTTCTTCTTCCTTCTTATCTAAGAATTTCAATGCTGAAATTTCCAATAATTTCTATTTCTATATCGATGCTAAGGATGAACTCATCCTACTTGCTCTCGGAAAATATATCAATGATAAATTGAATAGTGAGAACGCCCTTCACCTGCCTTCTTTTGCCTTTCGCAAGGATCAAGTGTATAGAGACTTTCATGGAAGACTGCAAAGTTGGGGTGCTCATGATCTTACCTGTCTTTTGGTTTTCGATTTCTATCAGAATCAACAGTTCGCTTCTCACTCTTATCTCTTGGGTAAGTTAGAACCAATATTGGTTGATCCATTCCTTTTAAGGCTAGTCTTTGGGTATTTGACCCAACCAATTAGTCTTTGGAGGAGGGGGAAAGTCTGGTCTCCACCCCATGGGATTCTTCCATGTGAATTCCTAAATCGGCAGGGCGTTTTCTACTCGCTTCCTTGAATTGGAATTTGCTTGCTGGGAGGGGGAGGTATTTATCACAGTTAGGAGTCAGGAGGGGTTTCAAAGGGTTGTTCGGCCTTTAGTTCGTCACGAAATACTCCTTTGTTCAATAAGGAAAGTTGAACGAGGGGAACAAGCAGTTGACTTTCCGGGTGGTCAAATCTTCCTTAGAATTGAGAATTCCGTTCACATCATTCTCTACAATGAGGAATAATTAAAGAGTGAGTTCGCAAAGAATCCGTCCTTGTACATTGTCCAAGAACGCTCAACCTTTTCTTTCGAAAGTCATTCTTGTACTAATAAAGGGATATATATATATATTATCCCCCCAAACACGAATTGGATCAAAATACAGCGCAAAAGTAGCGTAGAGTTTATTTTGGGCTGTGAGTGGGCTTCTTTCCGCCATTAGTGGTCCAAATTTTGGGCCTTTAATGGGCTCACTTTAGAAGGGAGTGGGCTTGCTTTTGGACCGTGAGCGGGCTCCTTTTTATTTTGGGGCCCCTTCGGTCGCAAATAGGCTTTCGTACGGTCGGCAAGCGAGCTTGCTTCGGCTTCTATTGGGCCATCAACTTGCAAGTATTTGTTTGGCGGCTCAGGCTATCACTGGGCGGCACCGCCCGGCGGACAATCTGCCTTTTTAATGAAAACGGCAGTTTTTATATAAATAAAAAATTCTCATGAATATAAACCATTCACAAATTTGCATTTTCGCCCTTTCAAAATAACTGCAAATTAATTTTGTAAAACTAGCTAAAACCCATGCCAGAAAACCGAACAAAACAAAGGCTAAACAAATGCAGTATAAGCAGCCAACAACAAATCAATATTCAGGTATAAATACGTATATCCAATGACCATCAAATAATTGAGTTCAGTATTGTACGTATACAGACAAGTAGAAAAACCAAATCTCCAGCGCATAAAATCTCCTGACAGAAAAATCAAATCTCCATCATACGAATACCAAGAGCAACCTTCGCACATGCCCACCTGAGTGCATCAAACAACAATTTCAAGTTCAAGCGGAAGGCGCCAAACCTAGAACCAACCATCCAAGAAAGATATGAAAATTCAAAATTCACCTTCCATGCATTGTTGCCATTTTTGCTTTTTATAAACCATTAGTTAACGACTAGCTGGACAAATATGGATTTCAGAAGCCGGATGACCCTGGAAAATTGGTAAAAACATTAGTGCCATCAAATATCACAGGGAGATGAGAATTTCCTCCTCAATAATGAAAATGTTTAGATGATTGAATTGTAGAGCTTTCATTCTTGATAATATCCTGCATACTGAAGCCGAAAGTCCTGGATAAAGAAGCAACATATTAACTTAGATTGGGCCAATAAAAGCCGTGTAATGCAAGGCTAAGCCCCAGGCCAAGGGCCAAGCTTACCTGAACTGATGATCAGGTTGACCTGGCCTGTCCGCTAACACCACAAATCAAGATGGCTTATAATTGACATGATTTCAGGCCATTTGTTTTGCCCTTGGAAAAAATGTGGGACTACAATTAGATCTGGTGACATGACCTAAATAAATGACTCAAATCAAATAACAGAAGATCTCCATGTTGATGAGATTGAAAGTATTAAGTAACAATCAGAAGAAGACAAACAAAAAAAGAGAAATAAAGAACAACAAAGAAAGCAAAATCTCATGAAGACAACAGAAATGTTAAAAGTAAGAACTATATGTTGAAGAGAAGAAACTAAGAAAAACAAGACTTAAAAAGAATAAAACTTAACATTGAAGAGAAATAAAAAGAAAGAAACAAAAATGTTAATTTTGACAACTATATCTAAAAGAGAGAAACTAAAACATACAAAGACTTTCTAAAACAATACAAACGTAAAAAGCAAAAAAAAGTAAACACCACAGAAATTTTGAAGACATAACAAAAAGAACAGAGATAAGAAAAAGTAATTTATGAAGACAGCAAAAATGTTAAAATTGAAAGCAATTGACACTAAAACATGAGAAGATAAATAAAAATTAAAGAAAATGTATTTTTATAAAGACATAACAAACGGGTTAAATTAAGAAGTAGAAAAAAAAACAGAACTAAAGAAGAAGAAAAAAAATGTGAAGTTGACATGAAGATTTATAAAACAGAAAATCAAAGAAGTAGATACAAGTAGAACTTAAAAAAACAACTTATTAGAAGAAGAAAAATAACTTTAAAGGAACATAAATAAATCATAAAACAAAAAAATTAAACTAGAACTATGACATAAAACGTAAAATTGAAGAGGAAGGCTCATAAAACAGAAAACAAAAGAAGATATAAATAGAACTTTAAAACCCAAAACGAAGAAGAAAAAGAGAAGAACATGAAAACAATATTAATTAAATCATAAAACAGAAATTTAAAGAACCAAAACATTAAATAGAAGAAGAAAAAAAGCAGAACTTTAAAACACTATGAATTAAATCATAAAATTCAAAACTAATGAAAACCTAGAACAAAAAAAATAGAAAAAGAACTGAAAACTAAAAAACTAACTAAAACATAAAATAGAAAATGAACTATAAAACTCAAAACTTAGAAGAAGAACAAAAAGCAAAAAAAAAAAAAAAGAACTTTCAAACAAAATGAACTAAAACATCAAACAGAAAACTAAAGAACAAAAACATAAAATAGAAGACGAAGACAAAAATATAGAATAGAAAACCAAAGGACTAAAATATCCAAAACATAAACATAATACCTAAAACATAAAATAGAAGAAGACCCTTTAAGCAATATCAAGCAAAACAAACAACAGACCAAGAATATATAACAAAAACATTAAACCACAAATTTAAAGAAAACTAACACAAGACTTATATTTTTAATAAGAACTATAAAACACTATGAACATTGTTGATGGAGACTAGTTCTCTATTGGTTTCGGTTCGAAAAGTTCCTTAAAATCTTGATTGACTAGGTCGTTTTTCCGCCAATTTGCAAAAAAAAGATAATCGTGAAGAAGACTATCAAAAACTCTCCAGCGACGATCGATCAGACTCTCAAGTCAATAGAATTTACTTAAAATATTGTGGAGAAAAAAAAATGACATTAGTTCTTAACTCTTCGGAAACTGCTATTTACAGAGTGTAGAGCATATCAAAATTTCGTGATTTCAGCATCACAATCTCACCGGACTTCTCATAACTAGCGGACATGAATCCCAAATCTTTCAGGATTTATTTTCAAAAATAAATATGGGTAAGATCTCATGATTATTCAATCCTTACCCTATTCACATTGAGATATCCAAACTTAATGGTAGCTTTGTGAAATTTACTTATAGAGCCGTTGGCCTACACAAGAGTTTGTCGTCAGCTAAGAACACCGAGCTTCCTATAGTTCGGTGTTAAGACAAGTCAAACTTCTTGCAACTCATATGTCGAGAACTTCTCAGAGCTCGGTGTCAAGGCAAGTTTTTATTTCAGGTGTATTGATTTGCGACTCGATTTAGATTTTGATTTTTATTGATCTTTTGACTCGGCAAATCTAACTCGGTGTATTATCAATGTCCCCAAGCCCAGACAACAAACACCTCAAACTTGGAGTTCAGATTTCCCCTTGTGAACAACTCATTTTACCTCAAGTAAACTTTTGAGAAATCAGTCGACACCCTCCATTAATGTGGCATGCTGATTCCCAAGGTGTCATGTTGACTTAGTTATAAACTCTACTGCTCTTCTATGAATGATCTGCTTATGACATATGTTTCTCGGTCATATAAGCGAGTAAAGTTTAACTGAGCTCAACAAAAAAAAATTATTGAAAGATTTCAATTCATGTAAATTAGATTTCTACGAGTATTGTGTTTATGGTAAACAGTACAAAGTAAAGTTTAGTATCAGTACTCATTGTACTAAAGACTTAATTGATTATATTTATTCTGATGTGTGATATTATCCTATTCTATCAAAATTTAGTACTCATTATTTTGTTAATTTTATTGATGATTTTTTCAAAAAAATATGAATTTATTTTTTGTATCACAAAGTCGAAGTATTTTCTGTTTTCAAACAGTGAAAAATTTCAGTTGAAAAAAGACTAGCAGAAAAATCAAATAACTCAAAAGTGAAAATGATAGAGAATACAAATCAACAGTTTCTCAAATTCTGTGAAAATGAAAGCATCAAATGCCAGTTTACCATCTCATGAAAACCTCAACAAAATAGTACGGCTAAAAGGATGAATGAAACTTTATTGGAGAAAACACGTAGTATACTCAGTGCGGCTAATCTTGACAAGAATTATTGGGTAGAAGCAGCCAATGCAACATATTTCATTGTGAATCGCTCCACTCAGACAACTATTAATTATAAAACTCCTGCAGAAGTATGGACTGGTGAACTTACAAAGTATTTTTCTTTAAAAATTTTTTGTTGCCCTACTTATTTGCATGTCGTCAAGAATAAGTTAAATGCACATTCAAAAAAATGTATCTTCCTTAGCTATGCTAAAGATATTAAATGTTATCGTATGTAGGATACTGCTATTTCTAATATAATTATTGAGACAGATGTAGTGTTTGATGTAAGTGTTATATTAAAATCTCTTAAAAAAGATCCCAATGATATAACACAAATGAAAGGTGGAGCATGTAATTCTCTCAGAAGAAGATATTCGGGATATGTCAAATTCTCAAGGAAATTCTAAGAATTAAATTTCTGAAAAGACTCCATTTCGAAAATCTCAAAAAAACATAAAATCACCCGAAAGGTTTGATTTTAAAGATATGCTAGCTCTTACTTTATTTACTGATAATGGTGATCTTTCTTCGTATAAAGAAGCATTGCATGATAAAAATTCTTTTCAGTGGCAAGCTGCTATGAATGGAGAGAAGAATTCCCTTTAAAAAAATTATACTTGTGATTTTGGTGAACTTACCAAAAGGTAAAAGAGCAATTAGTTGCAAGTAGGTATTTTAAAAAAAAGAGGATTCCTCTGAAGTAAATGATGTTAAATTCAAGACCAGTTTAGTAGCAAAAAGGGTATTCACAAAAGGAGAGTGTTGACTTTACTAAAATTCTCTCATATGGTTAAACACATATCTATTCGTTTTTTATTTGCTTTAGTTGTTTTTCATTATCTTGAATTAGAGTAGCTCGATATCAAAATCGCCTTTCTGCATGAAAAATTAGAAGAACGGATTTTTATGTAACAACCTGAAAGATTCATTCAAAAAGATAAGAAAAATTATATTTACAAGTTGAACAATTCACTTTATGATTTGAAACGGTCTCCAAAGCAATGGTATAAAAGGTTTGACAATTTTATATTGAGACAAGATTTCATCCATTGCAAATATGATTGTTGTATCTATTTTGAAATGCATATCAATAACTCATTTATTATATTATCTTTTTATGTTAACAGTATGTTTATCGTTACTCAAGACATATCTCTACTTAATGATCTAAAGTTTAGAATAAAAAAGAAACTGAGATGAAAGATTTAGGTGCTGTAAGGAAGATTCTCAGTATGAAAATTGATCGAAATCGAAAGCATGACAAGTTATGTTTCAAGCAGAGCAAGTATTTTGAGAAGATTATTTTTCGTTTTCGCATGCAAAATTCAAAACACGTCAGTACTTTTTTAACATCCCACTTCAAGGTTCAACTCAACTATGTCCTTCTACAAATGAGAAGTATGCATACATGGAGAATATTTCATTCTCAAATGTTGTTGGAAGTCTAATGTATAATATGATATATATAAGACTTGATATTGTATAAACAATCAGCGTTGTTAGTCGTTACATGACAAATTTAGAAAAAAAACATTAACTACTGTGAAATGACTATTAAAATATATTAAAAATACTCTTAATATTGGTTTATGTTTCGATAGGAATACAATTTAAAAGTCCAAAATTTTTTGTTACGCCGATTCAAACTACACTGGAGACCTTGATCGACAATGATCTCTCACTGATTATCTTTTCACTCTTTGTGGTGGACTTATTAGTTGCAGATATATCGTACAATCAACTGTGTCATTATCTACAGCAGAACCCGAGTATGTGATAGTTACAGAAGCAGTCAAAGAAGCTCTATCGCTAAAAGGATTAGCAAATGAAGTTGATTTTTCTGAATATGTTCTTCCTACTTTTTGCGACAATCAAAGCGTCATACACTTTACGAAGAATTAAATATACCACTCCAGATCAAAACACATAAATATCTAATTTTACTTTATTCGGGACATTATTAAAGATGGCGAGATTTCTTTATAAAAGATTTATACTTCAAGAAATCCTGCAGATATATTGACGAAGGTGATTCCGATTGATAAATTCAAGTTTTGTTTGGACTTGATTAATGTTCAAGATCGTTGATCATACCCCATGAAACAATGACAAAAACATCTGTTGAATATTCAAATTCAAAGAAAAAGATGATTCGAGTCAAGATAGAAATTGTTAACTTAATTGTGTTTTAAATTTGGATTTTCCGGAGAGCCCTAATTAAATTAGAATTTATAATAGGAAGTAATTTAGTGGGCTTAATCTTTTTCTGAATTTATCTTATAATAGAAGACTTGTATTACTAGAAGTTTTATTTGAGTCAATATCCTATTTTAACTTAAACTAAGTTAGGCCACATTTATAAATATCCTATTTATCTAAAGGTTTCAATAGAGTGAAATAGAAAGATATAGATTAAGACTCAAAATGTCTTATGACGGTTAGGTTACTTAATCTCTTGTGAAAGTTGGTGATATTGGAGTTTCGTCTCCATCATTATAATATCTTCTTTATTTATTATCAATATAATATCCTTTGAATAACCTTCGCTAGTAGAATAGGTCATATACCAAACTACATAAATATCTTGTGTTATTTTTTTTTTCTGCTCTTCTTCTAGATCGTGAATTGTGGTGGATATCGATATTTAGCGCAATAGTATAACCCTCATATATCATGCAAGTAACAGCTTGATAGCTTGGTTAGATCTTTCCTTTGTGTCTTTCGAGATTCGAAAACTCCGTTTGAAATGACGCAAGCAATTAAATGGCTTTGGTTTTGCCACTTATTAGCAATCAAGTGGCTTTAGAGGGCTATAAAGCTAGGTTTGAGGGCAGTAACTTTATTTTTTCGCCCTTTCGTGCTCTTCGATTCCGAAACCTAACTCCCACCTTTTTTTATATATTTTCACCATCAATCTCAATGGCGAGCGAAGGTAAAGATGCCGACAACAATATTCCTACCCCTCCAATTGTGACTACACCGGTTTCACCCCAGCAGGAAGAATCGTGGTGGCAATACCCACCCTATTCGTTATGCCTGTTGGTTATCTACCTCAGCTGTAAACCAAGTTTCTTGAATTCGGTCTTTAAGTAAGTTGGAATCGCTAAAGTCGTATTCACTCTTAGGTTCCAAACTATTTTTGGCTCAATAGATGATCAATTCCACCGAACCATGGACGTAAATCGAGTCTTAATTGTTCACTTTGATAGGTAGCTTGGACAAGTAACTCAACTTTTGCTTATCAACTTTGCTTGGTAGTACCAGCTCCCCTTTTGTCTGAGTTTAGCTGTTTGAACAGACCTTTAGGGAGAAGCAAATAAAACATCTAGTTCAGATATTCAGTTTTCCTGACAGAGTTAAGGTCGATCTACGGGGTTCAGAGCAAGATAGATCCGACCCTAAGAACAGCTTTGGTCACGCCTTCATGATGTACTAAGAGATGTTTGACGGCAGGCTCAGATATCCAATTAGTGAGTTTGTCACCAAAGTATTAGTCAATCTCGACCTCGCTCCTGACCAACTAGTGCTGAACATAATAAAGTTCATCATTGCATTCCTGACCTTGGCAGTAGCATAGGACTCCAATTCGAGATAACCATAGTTCGGGTTCAAATGGACACACAGAAACAAAGGTTCATCCCGAGGTGGTCGAATGAAAAGAGATTTCTCAACCTTAGCCTTTTGGTGGCCTGAGATTCTGGTACAACCCGAACTTCAAATTCATAATGCTAGTCTTTATAATATTTTTGCTTCAATTGTTACCTCAGTTTTGTTTACAAGCTTTAGTAAGATTGCGCTTATGAACTAGGCTCTCCAACAACGAGCTAGCAAACCCCAAGCCGCACCCCCTCAACCACCCCAAAAGCTTAAGAAAACTGAAGAATATGCTGAAGGACTTTTTGAATCATCAATTCCGATAAGGAAGGAGAAGAAGCAAAAGGAAGTGCTTGCTGTTAGCGAGGGTAGCAGCTCGGGTCCACCTCTGAGCGAGAAGAAAAAGGAGAGGGGTTCCTCCTTGATGGCTCAAGCTGAGGTTGTCGAGGCGTCGAAGGAAAATCCTCCTGAGCTTGAGCCACCTTGGGAGGCGGTAAATCTCTTGCCATCCATTTCTCCTCCCCCCGAGTCACGATGGGCTACTCCAAGCCCCGTGAAACACCATGGCAAGGAGATCGTGGTGATGGGAACACTTCCAAAGGCGCCTTTGATCTGAACTCCTGAATAGTGAGGATTTTCGGTCAAAGAGTTATTTTAAATGGAGTTAATGCCTCACGCGATGTAAGTTTCACACTTTGTTGATTTCTATTGATTTTATATTCTAGGTGTAATTTTTACTAACTTTTTACTCAACTTGTAGATGGCCAAGTACTTTCATCATATCGAGAGGCATTTACTAGAGGTCAAGAAGGAGGCTTGCTCCTACAAGGCGAAACTCAATACTATCGAGGCCAATATCGAAGCCATTCAATTTGAGTTTGGACTACTTCAGCTAGAGCTCATTGAATCTCGGCCTTCCACCAATGCTGAATGCGAAGCCAAAAGGAATGCTAAGGAAGAGAAAGAGTTGATCGAAGGGAAATGGAAGGCAGCAGAAGAAAAGCAAAAATCAACTGAGTGCAATGTTGCTCAATGGGAGAATCAGAAACTGCAGAAACTCCACACTGCCGAGCTCATCAAGGTCAAAGAGAATGCGATCACCATCTTTTGCCGAAGTGAAGAGTTCGAGCTATTGATCAAAGACCCCAAGAAGCTCGCAATCCGAGAGTACAAGGAGAGTAAGTACTTGATGGAGGTGGCCACATCAACACCAAGGCATCCGAAGACAACTAACTGACCTGCCGAGATATGGTGGGCCATAACTCGATTAGGCCAGATTTCGACCCTCGGATCCTTCGTGTAGAGCTATATGATATAGACTAGGGTGGAGTAGATCCACCAGGGGAACGGGGAGATTGTCAACCCTCCTCAATATGAGGATGCTGAGGTGCTTGTCGAAGCTCCTAGTAGCCCAAGCTTGGATTACTCCTTCAGGTCCTCCGAGGGTGAAAGAGGGTTGACAGAAGTCAACAGCCCGTCGAAGGATAATTAGAGTAGCCTTTATATTTCTTTTTGTACTCTGAACCTGAGGCTTTGAATGTATCAGAACTTCGTTTTATACTAATGAACAACTATTTTCTTTTAAGGTGTTAACTCGAATGAATGCCTCATCATTGCATGTTGACTCAGCCAACCAAAAGGGATATCTCGACTTTTATGTTTAATGGGTCCGAGTTAATGGAACATTTTAACCAAGATTTGGCCTCGTGATTCAAATTTTGCCTCAGTTTGATGGTGTATATTGAAGCCTTGGGGAACTTCCCTGTTGATTCGGTTGGTTGTATTCGAGGTCTCAATGATTCGGTCAAATTAGCCTTCTTGAGCAATTGGCTCAAAGTAAATTCCTAGCTTAATTGACATCCCTGTTTGTGACTTCATGAAAAAATCCGAGTTGAGGCTCATCCTTCAATATGAGCCATCACTATCTAGAGCATCACTCTGGAATCAATGCTTTTGACTCGGCTATCTTGAGCCCTAGTCCACTTAGAATTTTAACTCGGTGATTATTTCCACCAATTCCTTTTTTTATTTTATTTTATTTTTTTTGAAATTGGAGTTGTGCCTCTCTATCCTTAGGAGAGGGGAGGAAGAGGGGGGGGGGGTCGAGGATTTAAGTTCAGCACATGTACCCAAGATTTTACACCTGTCATAAAGCCGAGGTCTTATGTCTTCTATGAACCGAGATCTTGTGCATAGGGTTAACGTCTTATACCTCGTATGGACCGACATTTTATACCTCATGTGAACTGAGATTTTGTACCTCGTATGGACCAAAGTCTTATGCCTCACATGAAACTAAGCTCGTGTCTCATATGAACCTTGATCCTATGCCTCATGGTCTTACGCCTGATATGAAGCCGAAATCTTATATCTGACATGTAATCGAAGTCTTATGCTTCGTATGGACTAAGATATTGTACCTATTATGAAGTCAAGATCTCATGTCTTATATGGACCGAAATCTTTCGCCTGGCATGCAACCGAGGTCTTATACCTCGTATAAACTGTGGTCTTTCGTTTGACATAAAACTGATATCTTATGCTCTGCATAAACTGAGATCTTTCGCTTAAAATAGAACAAAAATCTTATGTCTCATATGAACCGAGATCTTTCGCATGACATACAACTGAGGTCTTATATCTTATATGGACTGAGGTCTTATTATTGTCTTCCGAACTAACACTTGGCCCTGCAGATAGTGAACTTTCAAGCAGATAAAAGTCGTGATTTATTTCAACGATAGAATATTCTAACATTGCCAACATACTATGTTCTCATAAGGATTTTGCCATTTAGATATTTAATCTTGAATTTCCTAGCCCCACAGTTTGAGAGAACTTGAATGGATCTACCCAATTCGGAGATATTTTCCCTAAAACTTAGTCAACAAGTTTGGCTACGAACTCAAGTATTGTAATACCAGATCACATGTCGCTAGTAATTGATAAACCTAATAGAAGCCCTCTCCTGAACCTCTAGGACGAGATCCTTCTCAACTCGGATGTTCATATCATTCGTCTCGAGATCATGGGTATTGATTCAGGGTGAGATGAGATCAATCTCCGTAGGAATAACCATTTTGACTTCATAAGCGAGCATAAAAGACGACTCCCTAGTTGTCGTCCAAAGCGAAGTCCAATAAGACCACAAAATGTGTGATAGTTCTTCAACTCAGGCCTTCTCTATCCTTTCAAGGTGTTTCTTTATACCTAAAAAAAAAGTTCGGTTTGTTATCTCTATCAAACCATTAAATAGCGAATATACCATTGAGATAAACTTTTACTCTATATAAATGTTGCTGCAATAGTTATTGAATCTTGAGCTACCAAACTATTTTTCTTTATATGTGATTAATACACACAGCAGTCCAAATCTGCAGATCACATTCTAACAAAAGAGCTCTCGAATCTTCTCTTGAGAGATTATAGAGAGTGGTTTGATTTTCACATATTTGATGAAGTAGTCAATGACGGCTACCAAAATGTCTTGAGGCTATTAAAAAATGACCTAAAATGTCTTATCCTCATCGAAAGGCTATACAGTTTACGTATATCAGAGTTGGACTGTCAAGCGATGATATACCAAGGCATGTATTTGACATTACTCACATTTGAAAATGAATTTGAATACCTCAGAAGTCATATTTAGTCAATAATATTCTTTCTTGACGAGCTTATGTGCGAGAGCTCATCATCTATCATGACTTTCACATAACTCATTGTGAATTTTACGAAGGGCATAATCAATTTTCTTGGGTCTTATGTAACGGAGGAGTGATCGTATAAATGATCTTTTGTGCCACTTTTGGTATAAACCATGTACCAAAATGAAGTTCAGAGCTAGCTTATTAATCCTTCGAGCCACTTTTGGTTCTTCAGAAAGTTGCTCCCTTTCAAGGTATATAATGATAGGATCTATCTAATTGGGCTTTGAGTACATTGCATTCACCTCGACAGTCTCTACATAGCTCAGCTACTAAACATTCTCCACAACAATTTGTCTTTGCATTGAATTAGAAAAAGCCGAAGCCAACTGTGTAAGAGTATTTGCCTCGGTGTTACTATTATGAGATCGCGACAAATTTCTAACCAGTGCATTTTTATCACGAGCTTTTATATCTCGGCCAGATATTATGCCATGATTACATCTTTTGCTTCGTACTCTTCGACAACCTGTAAACACAATTTGAAAGTCGTTGAATACCTTTAATTTTTTAACTATCGCCACTAGTGCAACATGTAATCTGAGGAAAAAAACCTCGTATTCCGCGATATTATTTTGAGCCTCGAACTCTAACTGAGTTGAATACTTAACCACTCTTCCATTCGAACTCTAGAGAATAACTGCGACATCGTAATATGACTTGCAAGATGAATCATCAATCTGAACCTCCCATAATTCATATTCTGATCCAATCGAGTACGATGTAGTCTCTACCAACAAGTCTATTAGAGTATCGGCTTTAATAATTCTTTGAGTTTGGAAAAGTTATCCTGAATTAGCGTACTTGATGGACTATTTGAACAATCTCCCCAAGGTTTTCGATCTTTGCAATGTTTATCAAAATGGAATATTAGTGTGCACTACAATTGGGTCTACTTAAAAATATGGATGAAGCTTCCGAGTTACGAGCACCACGACGTACAATAGTTTCTCCAGTAAAGGACACCGAATCTCTGCCCCTATGAGAACATGACACATAATATATATAGTGTTGTTTTTCAATTGCTTGGTCCAAAACTATGTAAAAATGAATGTCTCGTTTGGTTTGGTTCTCACCAACATAGGAAGTTTGGCTGAATACATCTTAAGGTCTTTAAGGGCTCAATTATACTCTATCCATTCAAATCTTGAACTCTGTTTGAAAATTTTAAAAAAAGGCAAGCACTTTTCACCTACCCTAAATAAAAAATGATTGGACACCATCAATTGTTCTGTGAGCCTCTATCTCTTTGATAGAGCTTAGAGACTTCGTTTTCATAACTACTTCAATCTTTTTAAGGTTAGCCTCTATTCTCCATTTTATAACAAAATAATTAAGGAATTTTCTGAAACCTACTCTAAAAACACACTTTTCTGAATTTAACTTCATTTTAAACTTCTATAGTGTGTAAAATTTTTTTTTTAAAATCCTTAAGTGCCCTCGAGCGTAAAGGTTCTTCATTAGCATGTTATCAATATATGCTTCCATATTTCTTCAAGCTGAAACTCAAAAACCTGTTTCACCATCCTTTGGTATATTGTCCTGTATTCTTTAACCTGAAAGACATTACGACGTAGAAAAAAGTACTTTGATAAATGATGAAGACAATTTTCTTCTTTTTTTAAAATACATCCGAATTTGATAATAGCTGAAGAACGCATCCAAGAAGCTTAAAAATTAGTGACCCAAAGTAAAATCAACAAATTGACCTATTTTAAATAGAAGATAACTGTCATTCGGGTAAGTTTTGTTCAAATTGATAAAGTCGACATACATTCTCAATTTACTATTAGATTTTTTACCATCACCACATTTATTAGTCACTCAGGATAATGAATTTATCTGATGAATCCTACATTGAAAAATTTATTTATCTCTTCAACCATGACTTTTTTCACACTCAAGGATGAAATGTCGTTTTTTCTATTTAATTGATTTGTAATTTTTTGCTACTAGAAGCTCATATTGTGCTATTGAGAGATCTATACTTTGAAAAACTATGCAAAAACATCTTGACTTCTCCATAGGAACTCTCGTAGTCCAATGCGCAAAAGCTCCATGAGCTTCGCACCGAGCATCAATGTCCTCCCCCATCTTTTGTTGATGACCAGGTTGACGAGCTGCTTCATATGTTCAGCATACACCTTTAGCTTGGCAGTAAATTCATTGACTTCGACCACTACCAGAGCTTTGCCTTTTTTGCCAAAATTGTTTTACTAATAAAATGTCTCGCACTCCTTAATAAGACTTTGATCACCGCATGTTTCATCCATGTAATGTTTAACTGAAAATCTCATAGTTAAATGAAAAAATCAAAATTATCGTTTGTAACTGATTAAGAGCTAAACAACCCAACATTATGTTGTAACCCGAGCAAGTTCGAACCACTACAAATTTTGATCTGATTGTAATGTTCTAGATACTCTCTAATTGTAAGAACTAGATCAATAATACCGCTTGGAGTAAATGAATCTCTCATGAATACAGTAAGCATTTCAATATATGGCTATAGTTTTTGCTCAATATTTATTTGACCATAAACTCGAATGAACAAAATATTTGCCGAACTTTTCGTATTCATCATGATACATTATAAGTGTAACAATCCAAAATTACCAAGATTACAAATGCATCATTGTAAGGTGTATAAATTCATTCAAGTCCTTTGCAGGACAAACTATATCTCGATGTTTGAGCTCACGGTGTTGTCTTTGCCTCCTTCAACTCCTCTTACCCCCAAAGATGATTCGGCGTTTATAAGTATACGTCGAGACTTCATTTTGAGTTAAATGGACTTGTCAGGATTATATTGAGCTTGCCTTTTATTGGTGAGTTATACAACTCAGGGATAAGATTCCTTTGGAGAGAGACCCACAGTCAAGGTTCTCGCACACAAGCTTCTTCAGCTTGTTTACCTCGACAAACAAATTGCTCGATGTAGTCCTCTCTAATGATTCTTCTAATTTCATCCTTAACGTAACTATACTCTTTAGTGTCATTACTATACTCTCGGTAAAAACAATAATATCTTGATTTATCGAGATTTTGCCGAATAGTGCATATTGGTAAAAGCCTCTACAAAAAATCTTGATGTTTAATTTAAACAAAAACCCCGAACCTCAAGTTATTTGGTGATGTAGAAGCCTAAAACTCGAGTCTACGTTTCTTGCGCTCGATTATCTACTTTTCTGGTTTGAGGAATTTGACCTCCTGAAGTTCTTTATTCAACCTGCTGTCATCATTGAATTCCCTTTTATTCAACATTACCTTTTCATCATCAATATGCACTCGGATTAGTTGGATAAATTTTACCATATTTTTTAGAGGTTGACGAATCATCTCATAGGCAACCGGAGCTTACCGGATTACATTAATTATAGTAGCAAGAATGATAGAGCTATCTAGTTTGATAATCTCCATGCGAGTTTTATTAAACCGAGTCAAATACTCTTTTAAGTTTTTGCTCTTTTTTTGCATCAGTGCTAGTAGTGTAGAGGGATTGTTACGTCAAGGTACCAATGAGACATTATTTTAGACTTAAAAAGTTCAAAGTACCAGTCTCAGGTCAGACCTTACAATGTCATAAAAAACGCCGTATACATGGTGAAATCTCATGCTCCTTATAGAATCATGATATTTCTAAATGTACTTACATAATCCATTGGATCTTTCGAGCCATCAAACACCTTATAAAAAGCTTGTCGAAATTTCAGTTATATAGAAAAATAAGCTATTTCGAGGATCAAAAGAATATCGCATCTCACTTGATTCGACTGAACTAGTGTCCCTGATAGTTCTTGACTTGGATGTAACATAACCTCCCTTTAGATACTTTATATAACTCTAGCTAAACTCAACGAACATGTATGTGGCATGTGACATCGTCAACTGAATCATATATGAAGTCATACCCATCATAATCCCTTGAAACTTGATATATTAATATGGTAGGTCACTTTCCGGCCAATATACAAAAACAAAATAACCATAAATAGGACTACCGAAAACTCTTTAGTGACGATTGCTCCAATACTTAACAGAAATCACTCAACGTATAGTGAAAAAGAGAAAATGATATTAAGTTTTATCTCTTTGTAGACCGCAGTTTATCGAGTGTGAAACGAATCACAATCTTATGATCTCGACGTCACAATTTCGTTGGACTTTTCGTAACGGAGGGTCATGAATCTCGAATTTTTTGAAATTTATTTCCAAAAATAAAATCTCATAATTATCTAATCCTTATCGTTCTCACACCGAGATATTTGAGCTTAATGATAGCTCGGTGTAATCCCCTTATACAATCGACCTACGCAAGAGTTTGTTATTAGCTGAGGACACCGAATTTTTCACAATTCATTATTAAGACAAGTCAGACTTTTCGCAACTCACATATCAAGAGCTTCTTATAATTTAGTGTTAAGACAAGCTTTTTCTTCTGGTGCATTGATTCGCGACTTGGTCTAGATTTTAACTATTATTTATTTTTTGACCTAACAAATCTAATTCCCGTACTATCAACATAAACATAAACAGAAAATTAAAAAACATCTAAACAAAAAACAGAACTAAAGATAAAAACAGAAAAAATAAAATTAAAACAGAAGAACTCAAGTCCAAAACATATAAAAGAAAACTAAAGTAGTATAAGATAGAATTTAAAGCTCAAAATTAAAAAAAATAAAACAAAACACAAAAACTTTTAAAAAGATCACGGTTAACACAATTTGAAGTACAAAACAAAAAAGCAAATTAAAGAATAAACAGCTAAACCTCAAACTAAAAATTAAAAAATCGAAAACAACACATGAAAACGTTAACATAATATAAAATAGAACACAATAGAAAATTAAAAAAGCAATAGGTGAAACTTTAAAAATTCAAACTATAGAAATATAAACCAATGCATAAAACATAAACAAAATAAAATAGGAAATTAAAAAAGAAAAAGCTAAAACTACAAAATTCAAAATTAAAGAAACCTAAAAAAAAGTACAAAAACTTTGAAAATATAAGTACTTCAGACTATAGGAAAATCAAACAGGAAGATATAGGTAAAACTTTAACATTCAAATTCATTAAGAACTGAAAAAAAAAAGGTTTAAAAGAATATGAATTAAATCATGAAACAACAAATTAAAAAAGAAAACATAAAACAAAGAAAAAATCAATATACAAGAGATTCAATGATTTTAGTAAAGAAATCCCAACCCAAACTAAACAAAATATAAAAATAAAAATAAAAATAAACTTAGAAGAAAAAGCTTTCAAATAATATTACCTAAAACATAAGACAGAAATAGCAGAATAACAAGAGTGAGAATAAGAATTATAACAACATTAAAACAATATGAATGTAAACATAAAATAGAATTAAAGACTAACTAAAAGATAGAACACAAAATTAAGGAACCTTAAAACAATACAAAATAAAAAGTAAAAAAAGAAAATGAGAATCTGAAACATAAAAAAAAAAATTGAAGCCGAGAACAAAAAAGACAAAAACAGAAAACGATGGAAACAGAAGAAGATTAAAAAAAACTATGGAAATAGAGGAAGATATAGCTAAAAGCTTAAAACTCAAAAAAAAACACTGAAAAAAACATACTAAAACATAAAACACAAGAACAAAGAACATAAAAACAATAAACAAAAAGCAAAACAGAAAATGAGTAACCTAAAACAGAAAAAAAATTGAAGCAGAGAACTAAAAGATGAAACAGAAAACTATGGAAAAGACTTAAAACTCAAAATTTGAAAAAAAAAATGAAACAAAACATAACACAAAAAACAATAAATAACTTTTTAAAACTGAACTAAAACATAAAACAAAAAATTAAAGAAAATAAAGAACAAGAACAAGAATCTATATAAAGTTAAACGAGAAAATTACAAAAAAACTAAAACATAAAACACAGTTGAAGAAGAAAACAGAACAGTAAAGACCTAAAGCCTAAAAATGAAAATTGACGCAGAAATAGAAAATAAACAAAAAAATAAAAATTAGAATAACGAAAAAAATATAGCAAAAACTTCTAAAAATTGAGGAAATCTAAAAAAAACAAAAAAAAAACTTTCAAGAAGACGAGAAAAAAGAACTTAAAATGATTTGAACTAAAATACAGCACTGAAAATTAAAGAAGATCAAGAAACAGCTAAAACGTGAAGTCTCAAGATTAAATAAATCAAAACATGTAGCTAAAACTTTAGAATTCAAAATTAAAGAAATATAAAACAAAACATTGAAAACTTAGAAGAAGAAACTGAAGATGAAACATTACTTTAAAAAAATATGATGTAAAACATAAAACTGAAAATTAAACGAGAAAGCTAAAACTATAAATCTGAAAATTAAAAATCTAAAACAAAACAAAAAAAAAGCTGTAAGAGAAGTTATAGCTCAAGCTTTGAAACTAAAAATTGAAGAAATCTAAAAGAAGAAAACTTCAAAATATTATCAATTAAAACATAACATAAAAAAACGACTTTTTACATACAATTCCCAAGATTTGTTTTATTTACCGAAAATTTCCTACGATTTTAATATTTACCTACACCCCCCCTCCTTTTAGAATTTGTGATGTATAACTCACTAATTGTTATTTAATTAAAATTTTTTCCACAAATTTACTTCTACTCTCTACAATTTTACAACTAAAATCCTTAAAAATTTGTTTTTTGTTTGGTGTATATATTTTTTTTAAAAGGGTTGTTATAACTCCATTTTCAACCATCATCCTCATGTGCTCCAAACCCCCGATTGCAACCTTGCACCCACGGCTGTGCCGCCAAGCCCCCGCGTAGCCCAGCACCTGCGCTGCCCCGCGCCTGCAGCTGGCACCCGCCCCGGCCCTCACGCAACCAAGAGCCTGCTCAGGCCTGCACGTGCGCTGGCCCTCATTCGCGCATCCCCGCGCCCACTTCGGCCCACACCTGCGCCGCCTAGCAGCTGTGCAGCCCCGCTCTCGCTCCAGCCCACAGCTGGGCTGCCCTGCACCAGCGCCTTTTGGGCTTATTTTGGATATCACAAAAAGGTAATTCTCTCAAAATTCAATTACTCCTTGTGCCACTTCTTGAACTCCTCGATAAGATGTTTTCAGAGCTCATATTAGATACATCATTCACAAGTGAGTCTAATGTCTCACTTTTCCTTTGGATGGGAGATGTAGTGCTCTTGGCAGGTAGTTTTGAATTGTCTATAATATTCTCCTTACATTGATCTCCAAGTGGCAATTTTATATTCAATGAATTGAAAAACTCCTCGTATAAGGGATTTGCAATTTAGTTAGATCAACGGCAATGTACCAAAGTGTTGTTGGGTTTACAATCTGTCCCATATGGGTGATAAACTTGAAGTGTTGTTAGGAGATAATATTGAGTAGCTCCCACTAAATTGATCAGCATTCTTCAAGCCTTGGAAAGTACCCGTAAAGCTAATTATTGGGTTAAATATATAATCGAAAGATCTTGCATTTCTCGTATTTAGTATTTGGAATGAAAGAATAAAAATGAGTGTGCTGCTATTGTAATTTGAACCAATTTTTGATATTTGTTTAATTGTGTTCTACTCATACTGTTATATGTTTTACAAATATTCAATTCAAAGAATCTAATAAAATTAGTATTTCGCTATAGAAGATATTAAAAGAAAATTAGATATATTTAAAAGATAAAATATATATTTAGTAGACAGAAATTTTTGTTGATTGATACAAATAAGTACTCGTTTTTGCAATTATAAATTAAAGACTATAAATTAGTCAAACTAAAAACAAATGAATTACTTGTAATCAAGTACTTACAAATAACACTCATCCAACTTATATGTCAATCAATAACGAAATTTATCTCATAACAATATAACCAGTGGTAAAAGACTTGAAACATAACATCTACATATCAGTCGAGAATATAAAAAATCCTCTATCAGTGGCGTCTACAACAAAATTGGTTTTTTTAACTCCTACATTTGGCATATCGCAGTATAGCTAAAAAAGGCCTATGTTAAGAAAAACTTTCGAATATCGTATTATACAAGAAGATGAATACATTGATTCAGATTTAAATATCTATTCTTCTGATTACAGTTTCATAGTATGAAATTTTTTTTTTGATGATGATAAAAATAAGGAGGATGATAATGATGATAATGGATTAGAGATAGAGGAAGCGGAAGAAAAGATAAAACAAGGCAAAGAAGTAGAAAACAAAAGAGAAAATGATCTACTACCTTTAGTTGAAAATAATTTGAATGATAATATTATGAAAAAAATATGTTTGAAGATATATATGCATTTAGAATGACTCTTACGCAGTATTGCATTATGCACAACTTCTAACTTTTATTTGTGAAAAATGGACGCAATACAGTAACAGTTAAATGTGCTTATAAGAATTGCCTATAAAAATTTCATATTTCAGAAATATCTAGCGGTTCAGATTTTTAGATTAAAAAAAAAGAACTAATTTATACATGTGTTATTATCAATACTTCTAAAAATCAAATAGCAAGTACTTAATAAGTAAACAACAAATTTTGCATTAAATGAATATTGATAAGCAAAATACACTAAAACAAATACAAAATTTGATGAATAATAAATACAGTCTTCAGCTGAATTACATACAAACATGAAAAGGAAAATATTATACTTTCAGGTGTTTATAACAATGAAAAAGATTATTTTAATTTGTTACATTTACTCAAGACAGAGTTAGAGAGAAAGAACCTAAACAATATTATTCATTTTACCCAAGTTTCATTTGTCTTTTCAAGGATATTTTTTCACTACATATTTATAATAGAGCTTTTCTTATTGGATACAAACATATATTAGAGGTTAATAGAAATTTCCTAAAAGACAAGTATAAAGGCACATTACTCTTAATTTGTGCAGTTGATAGGAAAAACAATCTAATTCCAGTCGTATATGCAATTGCAAAAGCAGAAGCATAGCATCTTAAAACAGATATTACAAACCTTAGACAGCTTAACTATTATTTCGGATAGTCAGAAGAATCTTTCTAATACCGTGAAAAATATCTTTCCACATGTTAAGCATAGAGCATATATAAGGCATGTGATTGCAAACTTCAGCAGATTCTATCCTAAAAAAAAATTTAAAAAATTTAATTTTTAATAGTTCAAATACATTTTTGTCTGCCGAATTCATCAAATACATGGAGCTAATTAAATAATTATCCATACCAACTTAACAATACATGAAAGAAATAAATGATTATGTATAGAATAGAAGTCAATTTGATCCTTTAGTGAAATAGCGTTACATAACTAATAATATTTCTGAGTCATTTAATAGTTTCATTCAAAATAACAAAGAGTTTCTCTTACTTGAATTATTTGATTCTATCATACAGAGAATAATGGTAAATTTTGTCATAAGCAGAAATGAGGGATCCCATTAGTTTATAAAACTAGTACTCAGAATATAAATTTTTATTAAAAAAATTTCACAAGCACATAGTGCCTAGCGCAATTGGAAGTCTTTTAATAATATTTCAAAGGTTAGTGATGCAGGCCGATGGATTCCCGATGTATGGTAGAAAATTTGTGATTATAAACAGTAACAGCTAACAAAAATGTCTTGTGCTTATGGTATTATTATTCTTTTTAATGTTCGATCTGATCCAATTAATTTTATTAACAACTGCTACACTCTAAAAACATAAATATATATATATATATATATGATCTTCCTATCACTCTACTTCCAAATAAGCAATTTTGAGTGTGTTAAATATTATATAAGTGTTTCCTCTATGTTCAAGAAAACCACTTGGTCGGCTTAAAAAAAAATGAATTAAGGATTCAATGAAAAAATTAAATAAAATAATATACACTTGTAATAAATACAGTAAAGTAGGACACAATAAGATGGCGTGTAAAGAGCTTCTCAAATGACAACCACTTAAAGGTTCTAAATCTAACAATGATAAAAAATCAGTGAAAAATTAAGAATTAATAGAAAACTGATATACAAGAGGACGTAACAGTGAAAGAATTAAGAGAAAGATTTAGCAGAAGAACTCGAGATTTGAGTATGCATCCACTATTTAAGTTTCTTTTTAAAAAACATTTGACACTTTTCTTTTATCTTAATTTATATGATTTTGAATTAATACATTAATAAATAACGGTATATTTTTTTGTAGAAAGTCCATTAAATACCGAACAATACCTTCCATATGACTTTTGGATTGTGATGTTGTAATTTTTATATTTTTATTTGAGTATTTGTAGATGGCTTAATAGGTAAGCATTTGTTTATTTTGTAAATTTTTATATTTTCTGTCACCATTAACTGCAAATGTACTACATATTTATCACTACTACTTTAAATGTAACCATTATGACGTGTATATTATAATATCTAGTACTATAACATGTATCTATATGACTGAATGTGTTTTTTAATTTGTATATATTACTTATGATGTTATCACAGAAAATACTTAATTTTTTATATTACCTTTTAGACAAATTTATGACAATTTAAACTTATTTATAAATAAAAATATTTGTGAGATTTATAAATATACAAATATTAAACATATAATTTAAAATTTTAAAATTTAAAATCTTCAATATCTTTATTGTAAAATTTTATTTACCAAATGATAAAATTTGGATTTCTTTATAAATAAATAATTGACAGCTCTATTTATAAATATAGAAAAATTAAACTGGCATTTAAAATTGAAATTTTAAAACCTTCAATATTTTTTTATAAAATTTTATTTAAAAATAATATAATTTGGACTTATTTATAATAAAAGAATAAAAACAAAAATAAAAAAATATGAAGATCTAAACACAAAAATTCAAGCAAAGGATATAGCTAAAATTTAAGAACAAAAATTAAAGAAAAATAAAATAAAACATTGAAAACTTGAAGAAAACAAAAAAGAAATATAGTTTTAAAATGATAAGAGTAAAATATAAAACAGAAAATTAAATCAGAAAGCCAAAACCCTAAGTATAAAACAAAGCCAAAAAACATAGAAGATATGTTAAAACTAAAAATTGAATAAATCTAAAACAAGACCAATTTCAAAACCGTATGGATTAAAACATAACCAAAAAGGCAATGAAAAACCTTTTAAAACTCAATTTGAAAAATGTAAAACAAAAGATAAAGATCTTTGAAGGAGAAAAAGACAAACTTTAGATCATTGTAAACTAAAACATAAAACAAATAATTAAAGAAGAACAAGAACAAGAATTTGTATAACAGTAAAATAATATCAATTTAAGCATAAAAGAGAATTAAAAAAGAACTAAAAAATAAAACACAATTGGAGCATAAGCATAACATTAAAGATCTAAAACATAAAAATGAAAATTAAAGCAAAACTAGAAAATAAACATAAAGATAAACAAATAGAAGAGGAAAAAAAGATATAGCTAAAACTTCTCAAAATTGAAAAAAACTAAACAAAGCATAAAAAATTTCAAGACGATGAGAAAAAAAAGAACTTAAAAAATAATATAAACTAAAACATAATACTGAAATTTAAAGAAGGCCAACAAACTGCTAATACGTTAAGTCTCAAAATTAGAAACTAAAAATGATAAAAAAATATAATTTCGAAATAATATAAACAAAATTTGAGAATAGCAAAGCAATGAACAAGAACTTTAAAACAAAAGGAGCTAAAAAAAATAAAAAAAATCAAAACTTTGAAAAATCTACAACATAAAAAAAGTTTGAAAAAAAAGGACGAAGGTCAAAGAAATATGTACAAAAACCTAAAACAATAAACTAAAAAATAACACAAGCAAGAACAAGAAATAAGAATTTTTTCAGCATTAAACTAAAATGAACTTAACCAGAAAAATATAGAGTTAAAATATAAAATACAAAATTAAAACCAATACAATATGTAATAAAACAAATAATTGAGAAATCAGATAATATGAAAAAAAACACGAAACAAAAACTAAACATCTTAACACAAAAAAAAAAAATTGAAGCAAAAAATATAGATAAAACCGTAGAACACAAAATTAAATAAATAAATAAATAAATAACATTGAAAACTTGAAGAAGATACCGAAAAATAAACATCCTTAAAATAATATAAAGTAAAACATAAAACAAAAAACTAAAGCTCTAAATCTAAAACAAAGCAAAAAAAACATAGAAGTTAATAGTTCAAGCTTCAAAACAAAAAATTGAAGAAATCTAAAAGAACAGCTTCAAAATAATATGAATATAACATAACATAAAAAACATTGAAGAACTTTGTAAAACAGAGAACTAAAAGCAATAAACAAAAACTTTAAAGCAAAACAAACTAAAAAATAAAACAAAATATCAAAACCAACAGAATCTTAAAAAAAGAAAACAAAGAGCTAAAACATAAAACACAAAAATTAAACTCAACAATATGAAAGAAAACAAATAAACAAAAAACCAGAGAATAAAAATCAAAATATAAAACAAAAATAAAACAGATCTGAAATTAAAGTATAAGATACAGTTGAAACCTTAGAACTCAAAATCAAAGAAATATAAAGCAAAACATTGAAAAATTTGAAGAAACATAACTTCAAAATAATATGAAGTAAAACATAAAACAGAAAATTAAATAAGAAAGCCAAAATTTTAAATCTAAAACAAAGCAAAAAAACGTATAAGTTATAGGTCAAGATTTTAAACTAAAAATTTTAAAAAATCTAAAGTTAGTACAACTTAAAAACAGCATTAATTTAAACATCAAAAAACAATGAAGAACTTTTTAAAACTCAAAATTCGGGAAATCTAAAACTAAACATGAAGAATTTTGAAAAAGAAAAAGACAGGTTTTAGACCATTCTGAACTAAAACATAAAACAAGAATAAAAATCTATATGAAATTAAAATAATATCAACTTCAGCTTAAAAGAGAATTAAAAGAGCGTAAAACACAGTTAAAGCATAAAACAAAAAATTAAATATCTAACGCATAAAAATAATAACTAAAGTATAACTAGAAATTAAACATAAAGTTAAAGAAATAGAAGAAGGAAAAAGATATAGCTAAAACTTCTCAAAATTGAAGAAATATAAACAAAACAAAAAAGACTTTCAAGAGATGAGAAAAAAGAACTTAAAAATACTATGAACTAAAACATAATACTGAAAATTAAATAAAACCAACAAACAGCAAAAACAGTAAGTCTCAAAATTAAAGAAATCAAAACATACCAAAAGAACTTAGAGGAAGAAGAAGACAAAGCTAAAGTCCTAAAACTAAAAACAAAAAGAAAAAAAATAACCTTGAGATAATATGAACTAAAACAAAGAACAGAAAACCTATGAACAAGAACTTCAAAACAAATAAAACAAATAAATGAACATAAAAAACTAAGAACCAAAACATAAAACAAAAACTACAGACAAATCTTAACACAAAAAAAATTTGAAGCAAAAGATTTAATTAAAGCTTTAGAATACAAAAGTAAATAAATACAAACAAAACATTGAAAACATAAAGAGAAAGCTACAACTCTAAATCTAAACCAAAGGAAAAAAAGGTAGAAGAAGATATAGCTCAAGCGTTAAACTAAAAATTGAAGAAATCTAAAAGAACAATTTCAAACAGTATAACTTAATATATAACAGAAAACATGACAATTAATTTTTATAATCCAAAATTCAAGAAATCAAAAACTAAACATAAAAGAACTTAAAACGCGAAAAAGACAAGCTTTAGACCCTTGTGAACTAATACATAAAATAAAGAATTTTAAAAAAAAAACAAGAACAAGAACAAGAATCTATATAAAATTAAAATAATATCAACTTAAGTTTAAGAGAAAAAATAAAAAAATGTTCAAGATGATTTTTTCCATAATCAAATTTTATTAAAATATAACTAAAATTGAGACTTATATATCGTTAAATTATAACTCAAATGTAGGTATCAATCAGACTTAAATCGCCTTTGGCCAAAAGTTGATCTCAATTTGAAACTGAATTTTTAAGAAATTCAGAGTTTCAATTAAAGTAGACAGAGTGAACTGGATATTTGAACTAAAAATAGGACTAAAATAACAAAATATAAAAATTATGCAAATAAATCTCGGCACTAAATAAAGTTTTATAAATGGATACTTGACCAGATTTTTCTTACAAATAGGTTTTAAAATAAAAATCTTGCAAAAAATCCAATAAAATCCTAAAATTATAAATCAATCCTCCAAAATTTAGGATTTACAAATACACCCCTTAAAAGATTAATAATTATAATTTAATTGTTATGAAATATAAAATTTACAAATAAACCTTTTCAAAATTTCTTATTTGTAACTAAATTCCTAAAATTTCAACTTTTTGTAAATAAGACCAAAAATTTTTACTTGCAAATAAATCTAAATTTTATTCAAAAAAAATACTAAAAATTTCAAGACTTTATAAACAAGTTTTCTCTGTAGAAAAAATCCTGAAAATCATAAAATTACAATTTAGTCTAATTTCTCAAACAGATTATAAATAATCCTCTTATAAATTTAATATCCAAGATAAATATAATTTTTAAATTATTGTCAATTACAACAAACAAATTTATCTATATCTTCTCACAAACTCATCAAAAATCAAGATAGGCTATACCTATATACATCTACAACTATATTCATCATTTCAAAATTTAAATAAAAGAAATTGCTTCCAAACCAACTCGATCTTCTCGAATCATATATAAACCTGTTAATATCACAAAGAAGAGGAGGGAGATCAAAATATGGAGATCAAAGAGGCATAAATTAAACAAGAGATCGAGCACAGAGAAAGCCAAGAAAGAACTAGAAAGAACCAAGGAGGAAATCGCTTAGCTTTATCTTGCTATTTTTTGTCATTTTCTCTGCTTCTTATCCTCTCAACAAAGCCTTCACCATGTCCTCACGCCTGCACTTGCACTTGTGTTCTGAATCGCCATTGGCCAGTTGGTTTAAGCCTACCGGCTAGTCAACCCTATGCTTAAGCTAGATCACCACCTTCCACTGCATTAGCACTAAGACGCTTCCACCCACGCAACATGCTCTCGAACACCACTTCCTGCTACTACCAAGGTCACCACTTGCGTCTCGTCATCTCCCATGGCTGCTTCCGTCATCGTCCAAGCTTCCCAACCACCTTCCATTGGATGTAGTGGCGAGTTTTTACAAAAAAAAAACATAGTGAAAAAATAAGAGAAAAGAAAATTCAACCCAAAATAAGAGAAGTTCATCTGCTAAAAAATAAAAAAATAAAATAAAAAATTCAAAAAAAGGCAAAAAGAAGACATCAAAGTGCATCGAAGAAGATTCAGTGGGAGAAAGAACCGATTCACTTCATGTTCGCAACCATTCGCAATCTCACTCATCTCTACCATGCCCATACCCACGCGACCGTCAATTTCATGCTCGTAGTCACTCACAGCCCCCCTTGTACAGTGACGAACCTCGACCGACAACCAACATCCAACCGGTAGGCTCGTCCCCAAATCAAATTCGATTTAGGCATAACCCATAAGCTTGTTCAAAATCAATTCCAGACTTAAATCAGCTTACAAGCTTGGTGACCGTCCGTTCGAATTAATGTCAACCCGCAGGCTAACCGAACATCTATTTAAACTAAGCCTTGATTGCAAACTCGCTAAACATCGATGTAAACTAAATTTAGTTTGCGAGCTTGCCGAATGTTTATTCGAATTAATACTATCCCGCGAGTTCGCCGAATGTCAATTCAGTCTAAGATTTAACTTGCGAATTCGCCAAATGCCTATCGGATTAAGGACAGTCCGCAGCTCATCAACCGCAGGCTCGCCGAACATCTATTCAAATTAAAACCAGTTTACGAACTCGCCAAATGTCTTTTTGGACTAAAATTAGTTTGCATGCTCACCAAACGTTTATTCGAACTAACATCAATTTACGTGTTCACCAAATATCCATTCAAACTAATGTCAGCCCACGAACTCACTAAATATCTATTTAGACTAAATTAAATTCAAACTAAACTCATTAAGGGTCAAATTCAAAATACATTAAATATCTAGTAAGAACCCATTAAGAATCAAATCTGAAATCTATTAAAAATCCATAAATAATCCATTAAGAATCGGATCTAAAATTCATTAAAGATATATTAAGAACTAAGAATTCGGGCCCGAAATCCATTAATAATCAATTAAGATTTTATTAAAAGTTGGATCCAAGATCCATTGAAAACCCAGTAAAAACTTATCAAGATTGTGATCCAATATCAATTAAGGATCCAATAACCTGATAAGAGCCAAACATAAAGTCGAATCCAATCCGAATTGAATCAATTCAGACCTATGATAAAATCGAGTCCTGAATATCAAATTGAATCAAATTAGATTTAAAATCAAACAGAGTCTGAATTTTAAACCAAATCGAGTCTAAAACAAAACACAACCCTAAAAATCTAAAACATAAAAATAAAAAATAAAAGCAAAACTAAATAAACAAAAAATTAAAGAAAAAGAAGAAGGAAAAAAGTTATAGCTAAAACTTTTCAAAATTGAATACATCTAAACAAAACAAAGTGAACTTTCAAGAAGATAATATTGAAATTAAAAACAACACCAAGAACAATACAAGCTAAAACATAATATTGAAATTAAATAACACCAAGAAACTAAAAACAGCTAAAACCTCAAATCTTAAAATTAAGGAAAATAAAATATAGAAAAAGAACTTAGCCGAAGAAGAAGACAAAGCTAAAATATTAAAACTAAAAATAGAGAAAAAATTAACTTCGAAACAACATGAACTAAAATAGATAATAAAAAAATGATGAACCAAAACATAAGACAATGAACAAAAAAATAAAACAAAAAATCAAAACTTTGAAAGAAATATATAACCTAAAAAACTTTGAAAGTCAAAAAGAAAAAGGTTAAAAGAGTAACATGAACAAAAAACTAAACATAAATTAAATAAGACTATTAGCAAGAACACAATAAGAATTTCTATGGCATTAAACCAAAATTTGAACTTAAACAAAAAACCAAAGAACTAAAACATAAAACACAAAATTAGACTCAAAACAACACAAAATAAAACAAAAAAATGGAAAATCAAAGAATAAGAGTCGAAACAAAAAACAAGAATTAAAGAAAATTTTAAGACAAAAAAATTGAAGTAAAAGATGTATCTAAAACTTTAGAACACAAAAATAAGTAACTATAAGACAAAACATTGAAAATTTGAAAAAGAAACATAACTTTAAAATTATATGAAGTAAAACATAAAACAGAAAATTAAACGAGCAAAGCTAAAACTCTAAATCTAAAACAAAGCACCAAAACCAAAAAGAAAATATAGCTTGAGCTTTTAAACTAAAAATTGAAGAAATCTAAAAGAACTTCAAATCCGTATAAATTAAAACGTAACATAGAAAACAATGAAAAAATTTTTAAACCTCAAAATTCGAGAAATTTAAAACTAAACATAAAAAATTTTGAAGGAAAAAAACCATAAGCTTTAGATCAATTTGAACTAAAAAACAAAAAAAAAAAAAAAAATTGCAAGAGGAACAAAAATAAGAATTAAAATTAAAATAATATCAAATTAAGCATTAACGAGAAAATTAAAACAGAACTAAAACATAAAATAAAATTGAAGCAGAAAATACAAATTAAAAATATAAAGCATCAAAATGAAAATTGAACAGAACAAACAAATGAACATAAAAATAATGAAATAAAAAAAGAAAAAAAAGTACAGCAAAAACTTCTCAAAATTCAAAAATTGAAACAAAACATAAAAAACTTTCCAAAAAATGATGAAAAAGAACTAAAAAATAATATGAACAAAAAACACAATATTGAAAAATTAAAAAAGAACAAAGAAACAACTAAAACATAAGAGGAAGAAGCGGACAAAATTAAAGCTTTAAGACAAAAAATATTAAAAACAAACAACTTTGAAATAATATAAACTAAATTAGAGAATAGATAAGCAATGAATATGAACTTTAAAACAAAACAAACGAAAAAAATAAAAATATATAAATTTTTCAACAATTAACTTTATAAAAAACTTCGAAAAAGAGTAAAATGTTAAAACAATAAGAACAAAATTCTAATACAATACATTAAATAAGAACATAAGCAAGGAAAAGAACAAAAATTTCTAGAACATTAACTCAGCATGAACTTAAACCAAAAAGAAGAAACTACAACATAAAGTACAAAATTAAACTCAAAATTATACAAAGTAGGGCTTATTACCTACAATCCTCCGAAAGTTGCTTAATTTACCAAAATTCTCCTACAAATTCAGTACCTACCTACACTCCTTTTTTTTTCGAAATTTATTACCTACAACCCTCGATTATTATTTAATCAAAATTTTAAATAAAAATTTCACTTGTATATTTTATAATTTTACAATTTAACTCCTCAAAAATTTATTATTTTTTATATTAATGTTTTTTTTTCTCTCCTCTTTCTTTCACCCTGAGAGTGAGACAACACAAGCGCTGGCCAACGCGGCCACAAAGGCAAGGCCGGCGCGACTAAAGCACAAGGCCAACTAAGGGGCGAGGGCGAGGCCAACAAGGCCACAAGCGCGAGACCAGCGCACGCACACCCACACTGGCCAATGCCTCATTCCTAAAGAGAAAAAAAAATTAAAAAAATTAACATAAAAATAAATAGTAAATTTTTAAGAAGTTAAATTGTAAAATGGCAAAAACATAAGTAATAGATAGATACTAAAATCATGGAGAGATTTTGATTAAATAACAATCAAGAAGTAGATAATTAATTTCAAAAAAAAGGGAAAAATGGGGTATAGATAGCTACTAAAATCATGGAGAGATTTTAGTAAATTAAGCAAATTTTGGAAGGTTGTAAGCAAATGAAAAATCAAAGAATAAAATCAAAGAAGATCTGAACAAAACAAAATATTAACTAAAACTTTAGAACTAAAATTAACAAAAATATAAAATAAAACATTCAAAATTAGAAGAACTAAAAAAAACATAACTTTAAAATAATATGAAGTAAAACATAAAAAATTAAACAAGATAAAACTCTACATCTAAAACACAGGAAAAAACATAGAACAAAGTACAGCTCAAACCTTAAAATGAAAAATTGAAGAAATCTAAAAATGGAGCAACTTCAAAACACTATGAATTAAAACATAAAATCAAAAAACAGTGAACTTTCTAAAACTAAAAATTTGAATAATCTAAAACAAAACAAAAAGAACTTTGAAGGTGAAAAAAACTTTAGACCATTGTGAATTAAAACATAAAACAAAAAGTTAAAGAAGAACAAAAACAAAAATAAGAATTTATATAACAATAAAATAATATCAACTTAACCATAAAAGAAAAAAAATTAAACAGAGCTCAAAAGTAAAACAAATTAAAGCAGAAAACATAATATTAAAAAATCTAAAACAAAAAAATGAAAATTAAAGCAATACTAGAAAATAAACACAAAAATAAAAAATAGAACAAGGCAAAAATATATAGCCCAAACTTATCAGAATTGAAGAAATCTAAACAAAACATAAAAAAAAATTATCAAGATGAGGAAAAATAACATAAAAATAATATAAACTAAAACATAATACTGAAAATTAAAAAAGATCAAGAACAAATAAAACGTTAAGTCTCAAAATTTAAAAAAATAAATCATAGCAAAAGAACTTAAAGAGAGAAGACAAAGTTAAAACTTTAAAATTAAAAAAATTAAATATAACATTTGAAATAATATACACTAAATTAGAGAACAGAAAAACAATGAACAAGAACTTTAAAGTGAAACGAACTATATATCCATACATATATAAGCTTTGAAAAAATTTATATCATAAAAAACTTTGAAATAAAAGTAAAATATTAAAGAAATACGAACAAAAACCTAAAAAAGTAAACTGAATAATAACAAGAGTAAGAACAAAAATAAGAATTTCTATAACATAAAACATTGAAAACTTGAAGAATAAACCAAAGAAGAAACATAATCTTTAAGTAACATGAAACAAAATATAAGACAGAAAATTAAGCAAGAAAAATAAAACTCTAAATCTAAAACAAAGAAAAGAAAACGTAGAAGAAGATATAGCTCAAGTTTTTAAACTAAAATTTAAAAAAAATCTAAAAGAAGAACAGCATAAAAACAATACCAATTAAAACATAACAAAAAAACAACGAAGAACTTTTTCAAACTCAAAATTTGCGAAATCTAAAACTAACCATGAAAAACTTTAGAGGAGAAAATGACAAACTTTAGACCATTGTGAACTAAAACATATAACAGAGATTAAAAAAGAAAAAAAAAGAACAAGAATTTAAATAACATTAAAATAACAAACTTAAGCATAAAAGGGAAAAAATAAAAAACAGCAAAACATTAAAACATAGTTGAAGCAGAAAACAGAATATTAAAGATCTAAAACATAAAAATAAAATTGGAACAAAACTAGAAAATAAATATAAAAATAAAGAAATAGAAGACAGAAAAAAGATATAGCGAAAACTTCTCAAAATTGAAGAAATCTAAACATATCATAAAAAAACTTTGAAGAAGATTAGGAAAATAACATGATAATATGAACTAAAACATAATAATTAAAAGAGACCAAGAAACAGCTAAAACGTAAAAGCCTCAAAATTAAAAAAAGTCAAATCATAGCAAAAGAATTTACAGAAAGAAGATGACAAAGCTAAAGCTTTAAACTTAAAAATAAGAAGCAAAAATAATAACTTTGAAATAAATAAAAAACTAGAGTAAAGAACAGAAAAACAAAGAGCTCTATAATAAACTAAATAATAATATGAGCAAGAACAACAATAAGAATTTCTAGAACATTAAATTGTTATGAAATTAAACAAAAAACAAAGAACTAAAATATCAAACAAAAAATTAAACTCAAAACAATTATGAAAGAAAACAAATAAATGGAAATCACAGAATAAGAACCAAAATATAAAACAAAAATTAAACATCCAAACAAAAAAAAATTGAGGCAAAAATATATAACTAAAACTTTAGAACTCAAAATTAAACAAATATAAAGCGAAAACTTGAAGAAAAAACAAAAGAAAAAACATAACTTTAAAATAATATAAAATAAAACAGAAAACAGAAAATTAAACGAGAAAGCTAAACTCTAAATCTAAAAAAAGCAAAAAAGATGTAGAAGAAAGTATAACACAAGCTTTAAAACTAATAATTGAAGAAATCTAAAAGAAAAGCAACTCCAAAATAATGAAGAACTTTTTAACACTCATTATTTGAGAAATCTAAAACTAAACATAAAGAGCTTTGAAGAGGAAAAAAAAAGCTTTAGACCATTGTGAACTAAAACATAAAAAAAAGAATTAAAGAAGGGCAAGAACAAGAATAAGAATTTATATAAAAAAAATTAATATCAACTTAAGCATAAAAGGCAAAATTAAAAGGAGCTATAACATAAAACACAATTGAGTCAAAAAACATAACACTAAAAAACTAAAACATAAAAAAAACAAGTAAAGGCAAAACTAGAAAATAACATAAAAATAAAAAAATAGAATAAGGAAAAAATATATAGCTAATACTTCTCGAATTGAAGAAATCTAAACAAAACATAAAAAACCTTTAAGGAGATGAGGAAGAAGACTTTAAAAAAATATGAACTAAAACATAATACTGAAAAATAAAGAAGACCACGAAACGACTAAAAGAACTTCGAGAAAGAAGAAGACAAAGCTAAAGCTTTAAAACTAAAAATATGGAGAAAAAAGAATAACTTTCAAATAATATAAACTAAAACAGAGAACAGGAAAGCAATGGACAAGAATTTTCAAGCAAAACAAACTAAAAAATAAAACATAATATTAAAACTTTTAAAGGAAATGACCGACTTCAAAACGATGTGAAATAAATCAGAAAACAGAAAATGAAAGAGAACTAAAACATAAACAAAAAATTAAAGAAGAAAATGTAGCTAAAACTTGAACATTGAAGAGGAAGAACATATAGCTTAAACTTTACTGAAAGAAGAAGACTTGAAAACTACAAAGCAGGAATATATAACTAAAAATGTATTGAAAGTGAGAACTAAATGTCAAAGTAGAAGAAGAAGAAGAAGACCATAAAAAAAAGATCAATATATAGAATTTTATAAAAAAATGACCAAAAAAGTAGAATATTATAAACAAATCCAAAATATTAAAGGTGAGAACTAAATGTTAAAGAGACTGAAAGCAATACAAAGAAGAAGAAACTTAACATTGAAGAGAAATAAAAAATAATATAGATAACAGAATTGAATAAAGCCAACATCAAAATGTTAATAGCAGGATCTAAATGCTAAAAAAATTGAAACTACCAAAAAGAAAAAGATTAATATTGAAGATAATTAAAAAAGAAAGAATAAAGAAAACGAAAGCCTATAAACATAACCAAAATTTTCAAAGTGACAACTAAACAGACAAGATAAGATGGCAGAATACCTTGAGAGTTGGATTGAGGGTGAAGAGGAAAGACAGCAAAGACAGGTCGATGATGTAGGTATTCTATTGTCAATGCAGAACAAGCCTAACGAAAAGAAGAAGAAGAAGAAGCTTTAAAATAAAGAGGAAAAAAAGAGAATAAAGAAAATAAAATTGAAGAGAAATAAAAAAGATAACAAAACAGAATTTTAATAAGGACAATAAGGAAAAGCTAAAACGGGCAACCCAATGTTAAAAGATTGAAAATGAGAAAAAGATATAGAAGAAGCTTCATAATGACGAGAAATAAAAATGTTAAAACTAACTGTGAAAGAAATTGAAATTAAATATAAGAATAAACTTAATATTGAATAGAAACTATAAAAAAAACAAAGATAACAGAACTGAAAAGAAATAGAAAAAGAATAAAGAAATAAAATTTTGTAAAGACATAACAAAAAATTTTAAAACTGTGAACTAAATGTTAAAAAGATCGACAATAAAAAGAAGAAGAAGAAGTTAAAAGTGAGAACCAAATATTAACGAGATTTGAAGAAGAGAAAAAAGAAGTTTAATATTGAAGAGAAATAAAAATGGAAAGAAAGTTTTAGAAATACATAGGAAAATCTCTAAAAATAGATCTAAAAAGATTAATAATAAGAATAAGAAGATGAAACTTGATATTGGAGATGTTAGCAGTATTGGTTTGTTAGTTTGTATGGGTTTTCTCGAAGTTAGATTGGGATAGGGACTCTATTTTTTAAGTTTAGTGACATCATGTAAACAAGTCATTGGCCAAACCCATTAACCTAGCTAAATGTATCTACGGTTCACTATTCTCAGCAATGAAGTTTGCCCCCCATCAGCTAATGAAATCCAGTGTCTATTACACATCCAGAGTATGGATTTCTCAATGTTAATAGCAAATCATATAGGTCAATCATGTATGATGATACCAAATCATGCTAATCAGAGCATCAAGAAGACAAAATTAGAAGAAACCGAAAAACAGTACCATCCAGAGTATGGATTTCTCCATATTGTCCCTCCAGAACTCCAGTACAAACGCAGGCGATGTCATCTACAAAGGATTTATCATCTGAAAAAGTAAGAGAATTGAATTAATGGTGGCGAGGAACAGAAATCCAAGAAGAAATTATGGTTAGAGTGAGGGCTTGCGGTTTGCCAAAGACAGGGACGGAGATCTCAACGTGCCCTAACTCCTGCGTCCCCTCCAGCGCGGAATCAAATCAATGGCCGCAAGCAATAGAAATCGAGGAAGAAGAAGAAATTAGGTTTAGGGTTTGTGGATTACCAGAGACTAGGAAAACGTCGATTTCCATCTGACCGAACTCCTGCCTCGCCTCCAGCGCGGAGGTGGTATCTTCGACAAAGGCTTTTTTTGGAAGAGAGAAATCGAATCAATGGCCGCAAGCTATAGCAACCGAATAAGGAGAAGAATAAATTAGGGTTAGACTTTGGTCGCTACCACCAGCGATTAAGATGCATTACTGCGTTGGCTGGCAGAGAAAGGAGAAGCTCTCAGGCTCCAGCCTTCACCGTCGTTCATTGCCGACAGTCGCCGTCCTTTTCAGGAACAGAGAAATCGAATCAATGGTCGCAAGCAAAGAAATCGAACAAGAAGAAGAAATCAGGTCAGGATTTTCTGGTTACCATCACCAAAGGAGCTGCGTTACTGCGTGGGTGGCAGAGGAAAGAGAGGCTCTCCTCCGACTCCGGCCTCTTCCACCGACCGTCGCCATCGATCTTCGTCGGCGAAGAGGAAGCCTTCCCTTCGCGGAGCTACCGAGGCAAAACTGCTAGGCCTCTCTCAACCAGACCCGACAAGAAGTCGGAATCGGATTCGGATTTGAATGACGTCAGCTGTCACGCAAAGAAGGTGGGGTCGACATTCCTCGATTTAACATCCACCGTCCGTCCGATTTGGGAGCTTTGGGCCGGAGGTGGATCGGGTTTGGCATGAAGCCGAACGAACCATCATTTGCGAAGAAAAATATTTAAAAATAATATTTTTTTGTTATTTAAATATATTTTTTAGTTCATGGATAATTATCTTTTCTACTCTTATTTTACAATTTATAATAAAATTAAGCTTTGAAGTGATGTCCACACCAATACAATGGACTTATCACTTGCATTACGCCAAAGGATTTGAGTTCCGACCAAAGTTTTAAAATTTTTTAGTTTTGATCTAATTATTTTTTATTTTTTCACTAAACTTTAATTTTAAATTTAAAAAATGCGAAAATGCAACCACTAGGATTTAAACTCAAAACAAATGTGATCTAGGTTACATCTTGAAGCATTAGGCTAATTAGTGATTATGATAAGAAAATAGATAGAAGTAAATAATATAATTTTAAAATTTAAAACCACATTTCAAATTGAAACGTTTTTTGATTAGTTCATAACCGAACCTTAAAATCTTAATCTCGAATAAGAAAAATTAAGAAGCATGACAATGATAATTATTGTGAATTTTATCATACGATTGTTGAGTAATCTCGGTACACAACCTCAAGTTCTAGTTTGTGACCAAACTTGAAGCCAAGCACAAGGTACCTTGCATCCTCATCTCGGGAGTGAAAATCCCTGATAATCTCCATATACGTTCGACTAACAAAGATGTTGAATTATTTGTTCTAAGTGTCCTCTAATTACCTTATTTGAGATTATAAGAACTAAATAGAGCTTTGACATCGCACATATCTATCTCCAAATCTTAATTCCATGGCTTGACGTTTAGGAATATAAATTCTGCAATGTACGTTTTCATTCTTGTCATTCAAAGCATTGAGGCACCATAAACAAACAAGTTGAGGACAAGTATCACATGCAAAATAAGATCTGCATGAAGCCAATCATATACAGACTTGACCTCATTCTCCCTATACAGAATATGAATTAAACTTTGTGACAGAAAGAGTTCAAATGAGTTCATAACCTCAATGACAAGTCTATGTCCTCAGCCACCTCCTCCTTATCATCTGAAACCCTAAATCTCCCTGTCCACACAGAGGCTGCAGCTTCGCCGGAGTACACCGGAAACTCCCCCGGCTGAGACCTCCCCACATTGTAGTGCCTGCCGCTCGGCGTTGGAGCTCGCTGGACTTGGTTGGCTGCTATGGCATGGGAGTGCAGTGAGGCAGCTGCGGTGACTCTCCGCTTGGCGAGGCTGCGCTCGAGCTTGTGCGCGTTCTGATGTCCGCCGAGTGCCTGGGAGCTGAAGAACTTTCTCTCGCAGTAGTTGCAGGAGAACATGCGAACGGGCTCCGTCGACGGATACAGCGCTAGGTCTAGGTTTAACTCATTGTTGCTCGCTGGCTCAACCTCCATGGCAGAGAGAGAGAGAGGAGAGAGAGAAATGAGGAAGTGAGTGGGGTTTGGAGGGGATGAGAGTTATATGGTGATGAAGAAGGGTTGAAGAAGACAGGAGATAGAGAGGTGGCGGTACAGTGTCTCTGCGGAGCACGGAAAGGAGACAAAGTACGGGAAAGACAGGGATCTCATGAATGGGCACGTGAGGAAAATGCATGCTGAAATGGCTGCTTGTTTTTGTCTCTCACTACACCTGAATTTTATTCAAAAATAGTATTTTTCTTCCCCGGAAACAGCCTCAATTGAGGATTAAACTTGCTGTAAATAATTAGATCCCACGTCACCCTACGACTGACGAGTGAACTGGCTGTCTATATTAAGCAGTGTTTGGATGTTAATTGATTTTTTTGCCACTCCCAAAACATCACTCTCTCACTTGATCCCAAAGCGATTTTCATAAAATAAGATGCAGAAGTTGCCCTTTCGGATCAGAACCAACGAGGCCCATTGGATTTTCTTTGGGCGAAGTGAGAGTTCTGCCACTTCCACTGTGTGATTTTTCTTCCCATATCTGATCTTGTTTGAGCTTTCGTTGTCCTTGCCCTTCCTGCGCCCACCAGATCTCATCATAGCGGCCGAATTCAAGCTCGGAGCTTATTCCGGCTATCGCTGCCCTCGCAATCGTCGAAGCTGCTGTCTTTACACTGGCCTGAACGGTCTGTGGTCTCCGATCCGATCCATTCACCACCACCATCAACCTTCTCGTCTCCTCCTCCCCGTCCTCCAGCCTCACTTCCCATGATCAACTACTCTCCACTTTAACATGCACTCTCAATCTTGACTCATTCTATTTTTCTTGCAATTTTAATTTCTTCTCCAATCCGTTTCCCATCGGATCTTAAAAAATCATTGCATCTTCTTGTCTTTGTAGTTTCTTTTTGCTATATATTCATGTGATTTTGTTGATTTTATTTTTTGGTGATCAATGTGCATGGCATTATTGCGATTTGATGGTTCGATGAATCAGAATTTCGTAATAGGCAATGCAGGAAGAGTGGTTTTTTTTGTTTGAAAGCTTAATTTGTATGAGAGCAATCTAATCTCAATATGGATGTTTGTTTTTTTATGAAAGATATTTTTGAAGTTGAATTTGATGCCTATAAGAAAAAAGAGCAAATGTTATATGTGCATTGAGTTAGGAAGCATGCGAAACAATTTAGGTTTTGATTTTTCGTTTTTTACCGATTAACTTTGAACATATATTCAAATGTTCTGGTTCAAAAGCATGTCCTGTTAGTTTTATTTTGATTAGTACTTCCCATGGTTGATTAAGAGGTAAAAAAAATTAAGACTAGCTTTACGAATGAGGAGAGAAAGTCTATGTCAACACTCAGGGTTCAAAATCTTATGACTGACATTTGCACCTATTGAATTATTCTTGAAATTTGAGAAATATTTTCGATAGTTATTCAAATTTTATAAAAAAAATATGATCAAAGTTAAATTTGGAACAATGACCTTTCTTCTCTAACAAATAGTTTTTCAACTTTTCATTACCCATTTCAAGTATTTTTTTGACATACAATTCTTGGTTTGAAGTTGGATCAACTTAAATTGCAAAAACAGGTAGATCACTAGAACTGATTATTGATGAATGTGATTATGTTCTATAGATTTCTTGTATCTTCTTTAATAGGACCTTGACATTTTATTTTGTACGAGTCTTTTAGCATAACAGCACCTCCTATCATAGAAAAAGCTAGATAGATTGTTGTTGTGTTTGAACCTCATGATCTATCATTTACTTTTCTGCATGGAATAGCAATTTGATGTTCAAGTATATTGTCCCACCTACTATTGAGTTACATAGCTTCTTACTCTAACCAATGCAAAAATATGTCTTCTAGGTATTGTTAAATATGATATTTTCCTATTCAATTTGTTATTTTCCTTTCAAATTGAGCCTTGAAAGAATTTGACAATCGATTTTTTTCATCTTAGTTGAATATTCCTGAGTTCTGATTGTTTGAAAAAATAACAAGAATACAAAAGACCTCTCTCAAATTAGTCAATATTTGTCTAATCCTTAGTATTATTTTCAAGTGAATAGCCAATATATGATGAACAAACTGAAAGTGATCTTATTTTCTTTTCTTCATAGGGTAAGTAATTACAACTACAAATATTTTCTCTCCCTTGTGAATACTTGTAGCCTTTTGTCATGCATCTCCTATTTTTTGCTTTCATCAAAGGCATTGAACAAGAATTACTAATTGCATTTTGTCAATATTTTAATTGCATTTTTGCTAGATACCTCTTAATGAATACGATTGTCGATGATGACTCAATTTACTGTGGGAACATGAGCTGAATAAGGTTTCTGTATTTTTAAATTAGCTATGATGACAAAGCTAGGTTTCGTATATTGTCATGTGCATTGAGCATCATATTTGAAATGGATCAAAATTTGATAAATGTCAACTAAACCCTAAACCCTTCATTGAATGATACAAAATATGTGACTATGCCAGTGAATATTTATGGATCTGAAATTGAGAGCAATGACAAACCCCAATTTTTGTTATATTTGGATCGCACATTGCGTGCAATCATTCAATGAAGGCATTTATGAACTTGTTGGAGTAGGATATTCACATTATTGTTAATACCCATGAAGAAGCTCGATTGTGTCTCATATTATCGTAATGATGTTCATGCTCCCATTTTATGCTTTTTTATTTTTTGTGTTTATGTTATTTCTTTTTTTTACATTTGGTGAAATTAGATGAATGAAAATCGGTGTACTCATATGCAAAAAGTTCAAGTTGCTGGAATGTCTATTTTGGTTGCACTTAAGATATTACTGTAGTACTTGTTGAATCAAAAACCCAATGTTGTTAAAGTACTTACCTATGAGCATTAACACCTATGGAGTAGTTTTTCTCTATCATATAATTTATGAGAATAAGAAGATTTGTCGATCATTACACATAGATGGATCTCCTGCATTTTTACAGCTCACAAAAATATTATGCAAAAGAGGATTTTACTCCATGATATTCGATGTATAACGGTGGAAGAGCAATGAATTATTTTTTTGCACACTATTTGACACAATATTAAAAATAAAATTGAAATGCTATGGTTATATAGGTTTGGTGAGATAGTGAGTCATTATTTTAATAAAGTGCTCAGGGGCGCGTTTGGAACAAGGTCAAGGCTAGGGTCACCTCGCCCTGACCAGATTATCTTCCAAACACTTAAAATTTGACTGCACTAATATTATTTAAACCATTTAAATTATAATAAGGATTTGACTAAAATGCCCTCGGTTCATCTGAATCGTCGGATCTCGATCCAACGGCTTAGATCGCCTCAACCATGAAACCCTAACTATATACTCTTCCCCCCCCCCCCCCAACCCAAAACCCCCACCCCTCTCCTCCCTCTCTCCTCTTCCTTCCTCCCTCTCGCGACGCCGCCGCCCACACGCAGCAGAGCACAATTGCCGCTAACTGTTCATCTTCTACTCGCCATCGACGCCGATGTCTTGCACTCGAAGCCCCACCCCCCGTCGTCGGATCGCCGAAAAACGACCTTCCATACACTCTCTGCGCAAGCTCGTTGCCCAAGCTGCCCACGCGAGCTCGGCCGGCGAGCTCCACACGCGAGCTTGGCCAGCGAGCTCTGCGCGCAAGCTCGGTGCCCGAGCTGCCCGCGCGAGCTCGACCGGTGAACTCCACGCGTGAGCTCGTTCGGCGAGCTCGCCGGCGCGCCAGACCTTGTTGGAGAATAAGAAATCGGCGGCTGCGCTATTGAGAGCAAATTTGTCCAGAAAAAATTTAAAACACCCGCTAGCCAAATCAGTAACCAAACAAGATTTACTTGACCACATTATCGTTTTACATTTTACCCTTTCCTTTAACTTTGACATTGACCTTGACCCGTTCCAAACGGGCCCCAGAGCTCTTAGTGTGATAAAAAATGAGTACCTCTATTAAGCAACATGGATCACACATCATCTTATCAATGATTTGACGAGCTATTATCTATAGTTTAAGATAAAAAATATTAATGTTCTATATTGGTTATGCTTGGTTTAGCTTGTTGTACCTGTTTATTTTTTTTTCCTTTAGGATTATATTAGCTTCCTTGATAGGACTCACATCAATGCAATTGTGTCCATCGAGGACCAACCTTGATTTCAGAGAAGAAAGGGGATTATACATAATATATTATACTTTATCGATGTAGGTTTAAAGTTTCAATACGCCCTTGTTAGTTGGGAAAGATTTGCAAATGATTTCAGAGTCTTAAGAGATACTATTTTTCAACTACTATTCAATGATCTTCGTTTGATTGAATATTCAGTTTATTACAATTTTATAGTTCCTTTAAGTTTAAGAATGTAAAGATATATATACTTCTAATTAATTATTAGCATTCATTTGTAAATTCAAGTAAATATTATTTGGTCCATACGAGATACACAATAATGCCAAAATTTATTTTCCTATATAAAAGTGTCTAATACCATTTAAAAGAACACACAGGCTGAACTCCTCAGAATATTAAGGAGTTCTTCAATTAACACTATTCTTTATTGAGAAGTTAAGTCATGTGAGTCTTTAGATAATTGAAGCGGTGTTTCAAAATCTTAAAAAAGAACCCTCACTTTTCATGACAAACAAAAGATAAAAGCCAAACCGAAAAATAAACGACAAGAGGCTGCTACATGGCCAGAGGCACTTTTTGGCTTCAAAAACATTTCATGAGTGATACAGACAAGAGACAAGCTAATCAACGAGTATGATGTTTGCTCGTCTGCAAATCGTTAGCTGAAACATCATGAGTTTGGACTTGTCTAATAAAGAGCCGCCTATAAAAGAAAGGCGAATTACAAGATCAAAACAGGCTCAATATTTTGTGAAGGTAAAAATGGAAGCATCCAGTTATAGCGATTGCAGATCTATCAGTTGGCGGATAGAATCCTTTCCCACAAATACTTTGACAAAAGAAAAGATAAAAGCTCTTTTAAGTGATGAATATAGCTCTCTGTGAAATCTAGAGAAAAGTCAACCTCTGAAAGATAAGAATTTCAGGAAACTAGTTGCACACAGGCTTCCACTGGGAGACCGGTCCAGAAACATTAGAGAACACAATAAATCCAAACAAGTATGAAACAACAAACTAAGTTTCAATGCAGTAGAATCCTACATTCTAGATGCTGATTATGTCTGATTTCCAACAGAGAAAATTAGCTGATTTTACGGATCAAAAATGAAAATAAATAGTTACATAATTGCAGAAGTAATACCAGCAGCTTAGCACCCATCCAAAAGGAGTACGATATAATGTTAGCAAGGAAGTAGAGACCAAAGGTGAAGAATAATCATGTGTTGGTACACATAGATATGGTAGACACGTGAAGGTACGAGACAAAAATAAAGAGGATGCCACAGAAGAGCCAGCAAAATGCATCAAAGAAGAGAATGGGATTTTGAACAATGGGAAAGCTACAAGATACCATACTGAATGCCAAGGCGCGGACATAAATTTGATTGAATACATAGGCGCATCCACCTCATATGTGTACAGAAACAAATAAGGAGTCAGATTTTCAAGACCTATGGCAGTATGAGATTCATCTGGCATCCCTTCACCAATTCAACAATCCTAATAAATGAGCTAGGACCAATTGAAGAGCAGCAATCTAATCAACTCTCCACCAGTTCAGTATATAATAAGAAAAACCAAATTGGTAAATATATTTAGCAGCAACTCAACACTGAGAAAGCTAAAACAAGAGCAGTCATCAATTGTTGTAAGGCCTAGACATATGTAATGTATATATATAGCCTTCACCGCCCTCTCGCCTAATTCATCAACCTATATATAATAAGAAAAACCAAATTGCTAAATATATTTAGCAGCAACTCAACACTGAGAAAGCCAAAACAAGAGCAGCCATCAATTGTTGTAAGGCCTAGACATATGTAACGTATATATATAGCCTTCACCACCCTCTCGCCTATTCATCAACCTAGATAACTACTTCAACTACATTGGAAACACAGAATTCACACAACTAATAAACATCAGCAGAACCAAATGCAGAGCAGGATTCAATTGCTAAAGTTCCTAAAGGCTGCATTACCTATCTAGCATTATCACCAACCAGCAGCGCGCATCCTCCTTATCGGCACATACCACGACTGCGACACGAAAGGGAAGATCTCCTTGTGCTGCAACCCGGCCACGAGCTCGCAAACCACCTCCACAGCCCACTCTCCACAAAGAACCTCACAATCCTCTCCCTGTCCTTCAGATACACAGCCATTGCATCCTTGCACAGATAAACCACTTCACAGTTCTTCCACTCCACGTCGCTTCCGCCCAATTGGTGCTCCAGAACCCACTGGTTCCTCTCATTGATCACCCACAAATCCAATCCCAAATCCCTCTTTCTGCAGCAACAGAGCATATTCTCGAATCCCTCGCAGATCGAGCACGCATTGGAATCACCAATTGCCATCGGCAATCTGAGAAAACTAATCCTCCTCTTCTCAGGGTCAAACGCGAGAATTCCCCCACCCCGAGCGCTGTCGATCCAATGCGCGACGCCGTCGACAAGCACCGCGTTGAAGTTCTTCTTCAGCACGCTAACCCTCCACCAGACGTTCATACATACGGTCTTCCACCCGCTGGAATCGAATACCCGAATCGCGAGCTTCCCGAAGGCTACTTGACTCAGGAACACGACGCTGAAGCAGATCCCTGGGGGTTCACTCCGGACCAGGAAGGCTGCGGCGAAGGGCGTCAGGTGGGGGAACGGATCAATGGTGAGGGCGAACTCGCCGGTGACCGGGTTGCAGACGCACATCTTGGAGCTGGAGGAGAGGAATAGGAGGAGACCGGCGGCCGAGGCGAGGATGGAGCAGGAGGGGGCCTGGAAGACGGAGGAGAATAAGGGGCTGAGATCGGGGGTAGGAGAGGAGGGGAGGGGGTAGAGCTTGAGGGAGCGGCGGGGGTGACCGGAGAGATTGGAGAAGAAGGCGGAGAGGGCGGCGGGTGGCGGCGGCGGTAGAGGGCGGCGAAGGAGGGGGAGGAGATGAGGCGGAGCCAGGAGCGGGAGGCTGAGCGAAAGCGGAAGAGAGAGCGGAGGGGGAGGCGGAGAAGGACCTCCTCGGCGGCGTCCCCGCAGCAGCGCTCCATCGCCGGGGATCCCGAGGTCCCCACCACGAAATTCTGACAGGACTGAACAAAGACAAATTTGTTGCAGTTTTTTATTTTTTGGAAATATTATATGCTTGGATAATAAATCTGTTTTTTTTGTTTGGATTTTTATGGGCCGGGCCTATTAGGGCCCATTGAGATTTGGGTTGGTGTCCGCAGAAATCTGTGAAACGGCAGCATGTGTGCCAAGTCTCGTGCGTTGAGAACGGGGCATGCATCTCGGGCATGACCTGCCAATGTGGCCCTGTAACTTAGGGTTTGATTCAGAGGTAAAATTAATATCAAACTGAAGATTAAAATTAAATATAAAAAATAGTTTAATTAAAATTTTGGTGTTTAGATACTAATTTCGTTAGTAAATGATTTAAATTTTTTTAGACTTTTTATGTCATTGAATATATTATCTATTAAAATTTAAATAAATAAATTTAAGGATAACATAGTAATTTATTTTTTAAAAATAATATAAAAATAATGTGATTATCTTTTTAATATTTGAATAATAGATGGATCAAAACAGAAAAATCCTAATTTTGATTCGGTGCATCTGTATTTTTTTGTTAAAATAATAATAATAATAATTTTATTTTTATTATTATGGAAATAGGACTAGGATGGGACGCGCCCATGAATATATTATAAAGCTGGGAGGATACGTGTGGATCACATAGATGAATCATTAACATTCTATGTGCCTTGTTGTCTTCTTTCTGGCTCTTTTCTAAGTGCCCTTTTCTATGTGCATATCACACTGTTTCTGCTTTTTTTTTTTTTAATAATCAACACTGTTTATGTTCCTAACTTGCATCAGGATGAGTTTGTCCTTTGTAACAGGAGTCCTTTTTTGGGGGGTAAAGTGGAGCAATAGCTCAATTTAAAATTAGGGCTAGAGCTACAAATAAATCCATGGAATTGAATTTAAATAATCAATTCGATTCGAATTATTCGATTTTCGGTTTGGTTCAATTTTGAAAAATAAAAAAATTAATATTTGGTTTCGATTCCAATTTTTTATTTTGAAAATTTATAAAAACCGAACCGAACCAAATTACGTGTGAATATATAAATATATAATATTGATTTTAATTTTAGTTTTTGATTTTAATTTGATATAATTAAATTTAAACTGAAAAAAAAATAAAATCGGTTTAAATTTTCAGTTTTCGGTTTAAACCGAACTGAAATATTCGGTTAATTTTTATAATATTTTGGTTCGATTCGATTTTTAAATTTTTAAAATTAAAAATTTTAATTCGATTTATTCGATTCTATACTATTCGATTTTAAACGAAATACACAGAACTAATAAAGGCCAAGCTAACCACCTCTTTGTACTCCCGTAATTGGCGATTGAAGCAATCACGAGCTAGATCCTTGTCTACCTCCGTCCATTTTTGCCTCCACTGAACCAAAATCAAAACCAAAACAGATTGATAATGGGAGTACAGTGGAGTGTGAGAAGGAAAGAAGAGGAGTATTGCTGGCATGATGATGATGTTCCGTGTGTGTATCGTACGTACTGCAAGCTCAGTGCTGAATGGGACAGATGAATCTGTAGTGGCAGTGACCACCGATGAGCAAGGACTCCCTTGTCGTCTTCTTCTTCTTCTTCTTCCCATTGCAGCAGCGATGATTTTGCGTGCACTCCTTCCCATTTGGATCTCCATCATCATTCATCAATCTCATTCCTCTTTCTCTCACTCTCACCAACTTGTGTATTCATTGATTCATTTCATTTGTGCCGCGGCCAGCTTTTCTTGCTTTATAAATTCAATCAGTGCACTCGATGAAATTCATGATTGGCTCAACTTTATGCGTTCTTCGGAAATTACCGAGCTATTCCAGTTAGATTTGTTATCTCTTGTTGCTTCCGTGTGTAAATATATTTTTTTAATTTATTTACATTTGAGTTTGTATTATACTAAGATTTTAAATTTTAATCAAAAAGTTTTAGTTTTGGATTAAACCGAAATATTTCAGTTAAAATTTAGTCTCAAATTTTAAAATATATTATTTATATTTTATATCATATTTTTATTATAAATTATGCTTAGTTTAGGTAGTTAAGAGCTTGATTTTAGATTAAGCTGACCCAAGATCAAATCTTGACTATTGCACTTTCTATAAAAAAATTTATTAAAAAAAAATTTATTTAATAATTTTAAAAGATATGTATGTACATAAATTTTTTTTCTTATTTTTAAATTTTTAATATTTTTAAATCTAAAGTTAAATTTTAGTCAAAGGAAACAAAAAAAATTTGAACCGAAATAGATTAGTTTCAACTAAAATAATCGAAGAAACTTAAAATCACGGTTTGGATTTTAGTTTCAGTAACCATTGAAACCGATACGTTTCGGCCGTTTCGATCATTTCGGTTTTGGTAAAAATATTTTTTTAATTATTAATTATGTATTGACAAATTTTGACTATATTTTGATTGTACTTTGACTTTAAATTAAAAATATGATAATTCATTTAAAATATTCAAAAAGTTAAAAATTTATTATCAATTTTATCATAATAGTAAATATATTTTTAATTAATTTAAATTAATTTTTATAGTTAATTACTTAGTAGGTAGACCAAACTTTAAATTGAAAAATAATAATTACATTTAATTTACTAAAAGATTTTTTTGCTTATAAACCCCTACGTGATTTTAGTTTGATTTATATAAATTATTTAAATAATTGCTATTTGTGTTTAAGCATTTTGAGTGCATACTAATTTAGTTGGTCAATAATATTAAACTTTGGGACTCGACATAAATTTATTATAAATAAATATTTAAAATGACTTATATGTAAATATTAAATATTATAGGGTATTAAATATAATCATATTTAAATTCTAACGCTACTATTTCGACATTAAGAGAAATCGACGCGTTTTAGAAACGATTTCGACACTCAGAGATAACAAATTTTGAGTTCGATTTCAGAAACGATTTTGACACTCAGAGAAATCGACGCGTTTCAGTCAAAACCATTTTCGTTTCGATTTTGATCAAAATTTTTTTATTTATTAATTATATTTTTGACCAAAAATTAACTTTATTTTAATTATTTTTTAACTTCAAATTAAAAATATTATAATATTTTTTTAAAAAATTAAAATAGCAATGCACATGAAGTAACACATGCACCAAGAACTCATGTAGATAAATAGTTTCATGCACATAAATAGTCATCTGACTCGCCACACGAGCATGAGACTAGCGAGGCTCGAGCACGAATATGAGGTCGGCGAGGGCATAACGTTGGTGCGAGAGCTCGAACGCTAGCACGAGATCAACAGAGGCGCAGATGTGGGCCTAAGACCGACGTAAAATTGAAATGCTTTGCCCGAAACTTTAAATCGTGTTTAAAACTTCGGTTTATACCAATTCAAATATGCTAAAATCATGTATACAATGAACTTTGACCGCCGTTGGGCTATTATGATGATCCAATAATTGAAGGCTGGGGTGATCCAATGGTTTAAATCACTATGTGCAAGTCATGGATGATTCCAATCCGTCGCAACCCAACAGTTTGGAACGGGAGGCCTAAGTACAAACAATTTGATCGGTTTACGAAGAAGATGCATATGCAAATTTAACTTTGTAGGGGCATTTATACAACTAGCCTACTTTATACAGGTGTACATATAGATGCCAAATGTGAAACAACTTACACGTGGCAGGTACGCAGCTGGCCACGCTCTTCCTTCGCAGCACTATATGCGAAATCTATAGATGGCTTCAACTTTAAATTCTCTTCATCCCACAACTAAACAAGAGTTTTCATGGACCGCTCGTCCCCAACTCAACATTAAAAAGAAAGAAAAGGGAAAGAAAAAAGAAAGAAAAATTGAAAAACCCATGAAATTTGCCTTGCCCAAAAGCAAACGAACGATCTAATACAAGCAAGAAAACTCAAAAATTTTGATTCTCATATGAATCAAAGTGCACGACAGCTTGCCACAGAATTCCAAAATCCACTGCACAGTGGAAAGCAACATGAAGAAACGCTCAGAGACTCGGCAAAACAAGTAAAATAGTACTGCTACTACACTTAGCACATCAAATTGCAGAACAACAACAAAGAGATTTCTCTTCTTTTCTGCAGTTGATCTGCAAAAAAAGGGCAGCTATATCAAAGTTGATTATTCTCCACTGAAGCAAAGCAAGAGAACAACAGTGCACACAAGAGTCGTTTCTTGCCAACAAGAAGGTTTCTTCTTGATTTCTTGATTTCATCTCTAAACTGAATTAAACCTCCTTCACAACACCATTGCACTTGGCAGCTTCCACTGCAGCTTCACCATTCCGCTCCTCTTCGTTCTCCTCCAAAGGGCATTCCAGTGCTCTCTTTTCCTGTTCTTCCTCCTCAACTACATCATTCCCATTCTCGCTCCCCAGCATTGCCGCCTTCCGCGCCTTCCTCCCCTCCGCCTGGGCCTTCAAGACCTCCAGCAGCTCCAGCACCGCTCTCCGCTTCTCGTGCCGCCGGTTCTTGATCAGAACTTCACTAACATCTGCCGGAGTCATCTCCGCCGCGCCCACCGCTTCCTCCAGCTCCTCTTCCTCCGCTGCCTCCAATTCGCCGTCCTCCAAGCCCAAGTAGTTGTTCATCAGTATCTTCAACGCCGGGAACGAGCAGTAGCTCATGAATATATGCATGTCCATTCTCCCAGACCTCAGCAGCGCCGGGTCGAGCTTTTCAATGTGGTTCGTCGTGAAGACGAAGATCCGCTCGCTGCCACAGCACGACCACAGGCCGTCGGTGAAGTTCAGCAGCCCAGAAAGCGTGATGGACTTCGCGGCCGCCGCCTCCTCCCCCGGCATTTCGGATGGCAATGCCGTCGTAGTCTTCCCGCTCCGATGGCCGAGATTGATAGAGCAATCAATGTCTTCAATCACAATGATGGATTTGGAGGTCGTCTTCATCAGCAATTTCCGGAGTTCGGAGTTGGTATGGACCTCGGTCAGCTCGAGGTCGTAGATGTCGTAACCGAGATAGTTGGCCATGGCGGCGATCATGCTCGACTTGCCGGTGCCCGGCGGGCCGTAGAGGAGATATCCGCGCTTCCACGCCCGACCGGTCTTCTGATAGAAGGCCTTGCTATCGGCGAAGTCGCGGAGATCGGCCATGATCTCGGCCTTCTTGGCAGGATCCATGGCGATGGTGGCGAAAGTGCTGGGGTGCTTGAAAGGGACGGATTCCCAGGGCTGGCTGCGGGAGTCGAGGGCACCGCCGCGGGAGTTGGTGTAGAGGAGGCGGTCCTGGTTGCAGCGGCGGAGCTGGCCGGCGGTGTCCATGATGTGGTCGAGATAAGGGTGGAGCATCCGCGGCTTGTCCTTTTTCCTGATGCGGAGCGTGAACCGGCGGCGCTCGTCAGGGAGCGGCCGCCAGGAGAAGGATTGGGTGGGGCGCTCCGTGACAACGTGCTCCCAGGTGGCGGTGGCGCCCATGAAGGAGTCCACGAGCCGGTCGTTCTTGGCAAGCCCGAAGGTGAAGGCGGAGGAATTGAGCGCCCGGGTGAGGCTCAGCCGGCTGCCGGCGACGGAGGCGGAGCCGGAGAGATAAACCTGCACGGCGTTGTAGAGCTCGTTGGTGTTGACGCCGTCGATTTCCGTGATGTCGAAGTAGCAGTAGGGGGAGAAGCAGCGGAACAGACGATTCGCCAGCTTCGTCGCCGAGAACCTCAGCTCCGGCGGGAACACCGCCTGCAGAATGCTCTGGAAGAACGCGAAGACGCCAAGCAGCGACGCCACCGATGTCCAGAACTCCTTCATCTTCTTCTTCTTGCTCTTCTCGCTTTCTCACAAGTGCTGGACGAAATGCTTATCCCAAGTGTTCGACCAAATGTCAGCGGCAAGCAAATGGGATTTATAAAGCAGAGGAAGGAAAAAGGCGGGGGCAGAGGCTGCTTCTGCTGCAAAGAATGAAGAGGTGAATCAGATGTGTGCATGAAGAGGTGAATGAAGAGGTGGGGATGGGATGGAGATGTGTGCATGTGGCTTGCTGAAGTGAATATAGCATGCAGAAAACAAATAAAGAGGAACAAGACTCAGCCTTTGTTTCTTTCTGCTGCTGGCTGGAGAGGGCTGCAGCACTTGATCTTGTGTTAATTATGTATAAAATCCCATAATTTGTGCTATTACTTGTTGGCAGAAATTAGAGACTCCATGGGACAGTTTCCATAAGAGTGAAATGATAGCCTGTAACGGAGAACCAATATGTTAGCCGTTGCCTAATAAAAGGATATGTTAGCTGTGATCAATGAGGCCTATCAAATCAATCAGAGATATCATGACCATCATCACTCAACTCTCTCCACCTCCATTGAAACGAGGCTCATTATTCAATGACCTATTGCAAACACTTTCTATCTTCAGTACCTTTTCAAGCCCTCTTTTCACTGGCTCCCCCCTCTCGTCAGTGTCCCCATGCAAACTGGCACCTGCAGATGCAGCTGCCAAGGCAAGTAAGCTTCAATCTACAAGGAACTTGGTAAAGGCATATGCAATTAGCAAACTAAGCTACTAGATTTCAAGGTTGGTGACACTGAATAGCCATTAAAACACAAGACTGAGTGGTTCAACCAAGAAAAGTTCTTAAAGACGAAGAGTAGCAGTGGCATAAAGTGAAAAAGTTGGTGAGCCTTGAGAAACCTCCTGATCACTACTGTCTGCATTTACCCATTCCCAACATCCTTGGAGGTTGAAATCACACCAACCTCTTCAATGTCCATATAAATCCTACCTAAATTCTTCAAGGGACTTTTTTGCATTTGTACCCCTTTTGCACCTAAAATTTCATCCAGTCTAGTGAAAAGAGTGGCACAAATTATGCAAAAGATAAAAAATATCATTTAAACCATCCCTCAAATGTTTCCAAGTACAGGTATCTGCAAATAATGTGGTTTTGTAAGGATACAAGCGCAAATATCATCAGTGGAGGGGCACATATGCAAATTGACATACTTAAAGGGGTATATCTGCAAAAACACCTTAGTATATTACCCAGTTATTCGTGGGATCATGTATTTAATTCCTTGATGCATGTTACAAAGCCCCCAAATTGCTCATAGTTCTGATAAACTAACCTTCTCATTTCTCAAGGAAGAAGCCACACAGGATAAAGGGGAGAGTTCTCTGCTTCTCTTATTGTACACGTAGGGCGAGCTCGCAGTGAGCACGCACTCCAAGCTCTTAGCTTAGTATACTGCTGTCCCTCATAAAGACAGAATAAAACCAACTGAGAAAGAGCAGAGGTGAAGTGAAATGTTTCTGCAAGCTGAGAGCAGTGATATGCAAAACGCAAAATGCTTGAGAGCCTCAAATCACATGTGAGTTTCTGAGTTCTCCGAGATGATAGGCATATATTCCTGCTATTTATACTACATGTGATTCTCTTGCAACACAAGTACAGAACTCCTACCTGGCTTTCACATCCAAATTGCATCTGATGTGCATGCAACCAATTCCATACCTGTTTTTTGACACAAAATCAGGAAACAAAGAAATTATTTGCAGCTATCCAGCAAGCAAACCATCATTTTTCTTATAGCTCAGTTCATTGCATATGCAGATATGGAGATCTTAAAGTAGCCAATAGCTTTATAGTTCAGCAACCAAACCATCAAGCATGTGCAACTCTTTTTAAGGTTGGAAGCTCATAGATCTTATAAAACAATCAGACCTTATAAATAAATTTACAATAATAAGAAATGGGAATCTCTGAAAGATCCATAAACCAATCAATGTTCCTGTTATGAATTTCCATAGTTGTTGTTCTGCATCTTATCAAAAAAATATAGAACAACACAACTACAGAAATTCATAACAGAAACAAAGAATTAGCCATGCGATGACAGATAAATATCCACAAGTACCTGTATGTAGACCTTATGGGTCTTCATTAGAAGGCGCTAGATGCTTGGACTTTATGGGTCTTCATTAGAAGGCGCTCTATGCCATCACTCAACTAATCATCCATTCAGGGACTCAGCTCCTTGCAAACTTTACCATGGGCAATGATAAAAAAAAAAACAAGGGATAAGTTTTTAACGTAGCCTCAGTTGTATCATTGTCCACATGCAGGTAAAAGTTCTGCTGATTCAAAATTCTAGCTGTAAGCTACATAGTAGAACAGCCAGAATCATAGAACCTGCAAAGAAAATATTGATTGCTACAGCAAAAACTTCGAACAACTATCAAACACATATCTAAGTTATCACTAGATTTTTTTACATGCCTTAGCAGTAAAGCAAGCAATTTGCTGGACTTCTACGGTATTGGATGAAGAAAATAATCTTTACCCCATGAGATCTAGAAGACAAACCTCAGCTTAAGGAAAGAAAACCATAGGAGAATTGAGATCTTCAAAGTCAAGTCCATGATCCTCAAAAAAGGGATAGAGAATATATAAAACAAGTTTGCAGCAAATATCAAAGGAAATAAAAACTTTACCCTACAGACAAAATTCTTTGACAGATAATGTCATAATAAACAAGAAATCATCATAAAAGAGAAGAACGCTTTATATCTTTAACAAGTGGTGAGAAGCCTCAACATAGTCACTATCCTTGATATATCATATCACTAGCTTCCCTTCATCAATAGTTTTCACTAGGCCCCTGATGTCAAAGACTCAAAATATACAAGCGTATCAAACTATCAATGTCCTTGTACTAAGGTTGATGCTACAAACTTCACAAGCTACATATCAAATAATTGAAAAAGTTGGCAACATCGTTGCGTGGAATTTTTTCAGAACAGGTGAAGAGTGGGGAAATTATACCAGAAAGCTTATGATCAAAGCTGTGTCCAATCAGGGAAAGATTCAGGATAGAAATATGAGGCAAAAAAGTGTTCTTTGGCCACAAAAATTTAAGCTATTTGAGAACTAATCCACATACATTGGCTTGGAAACGCACTAAATGTTACAAATTTAAGCAATAAGCCGACCAAACTAAAAAATCTCGGATTCAAACGATAAAAAAAATTTTACGCGCAAATATCTGCAATTTCGTCACCATGCATCACATTTAAGAACATTTGAATTTCTAAAACTAACAATTTCAAATTCCGGACCTTTTCCTATTAGGAGTATTGAGGAACACCACCTGGCTCGGAATGCTCGCCATTCGGTGACAGATCCCTTCCGCCGGCTCCATCTGCCGCCGGAAGCCGCGGACATTGGTCGAGAAACAGAGCGAAAACCCTAATTCCTGGGAGATCGGAGGAAGGCGGAGATTGCCATTGGCCATGGCAGCGGGAGCTCGGAAGGCTGCGCCGCCGTCACAGACCCATTTTTGCGCGGCCCAGCCCATGCGGCCCAAAAAGTAGAACGAAATTGGATTTCTTTCATACAAGCCCCTCAAATTCTAGGTATTTGTTAATGTCCACCTTGTTGTTTATATTTTGCCAAAAACGCCCTTTCTTGTTTTAATTTTGTTGATGAGGTCCGGGTTTGAGATCGGCTTCAGTCCGTACGATCCCTTGAGAATTTGATCTGTTAGGCCACCTCTTTATCACCTTGCATAAAAGAAAATCGTGAAGAAAACTGTCGAAAATCCTTTGACGATGATTACTCCGACACTTAAATTAGAATAGAAATCAACAATAAGAATGGAAGAAAAGGTTGAGCATTGGTCCTTATTCCCTTGGAGATTGCCTTATTTATAGGGAGTAGGGGCTCCAAAATTTCATAACCTCCAATGCGATAACTCTGCTGGATTCTTTGAGATTGGGATCATCGAATATCGAATTCTATGGTATTTATTTCAAGAATAGAAATAGATAGAATCTTTCTGTTGTATGACTTTGAGATCTACTGTATGAAGCTTTCCAAGTTTGGCGATTCGGGATGACCTACACATGAGGATCCTCAAAACATGGGCAAACCAAAACATTGAGTTATCTTTAACTTGGAGTTGATACTTTTTCATACTTTGGTGCAAAGGAGACCTTCTATCTTGGATATCATAGTTCATACCTCGGCCTTAGACAACTTTGAGTTCAACTCTCATTGATTTCACCTCGGTGTAGTGACATTAACCAAGTGTATCATTAATGCCTCCAAGCTTGAACATCGAGTTACTATAGCTCAATGTTTGAGATGGCTCACTCGCCCTTCACTCAGTGGATCATTTAAGTCCTAAGGAGACAAGGAGTCATCACTCAAGGGTCATTTGTCTATCATAAAGGCACACATTTTCAAAACGACATGTCTTTTCATTAATGTCAGCAGGCGTTCATTCGATGGAAGGTTGCAAGGCACTGACACGTGCCTATCAAGATTTGGACCTCCTTTTTCCAAATCATCGTGGGCTAGCAGAGGATTCAGATTTAGCCACGTGTCAACCATTGAGCGATTTTATGAGGTTATAAAAGTGGGAATAGGGACGTCGATTTTACCTTTCGCCCCTTTCACTTTGCTCGAATCCTAACTTTGCTCCCTCAAACCTCTACATTGCATTTGATGGAGAACGATGGTAACAACTTCGGCAATTGCACCCCCACATCATCGGTTGTTATTACACCAAGTCTGCCTCCAATGAGAAGCATCGTGCTAGCGATCCCAATCGCTCCAGCTGCCGCTACGTCCCATGGGAGCTCCAATGCCGTACCACCAAGAGTCACACCTTCATTGTCTTCGACTTGAGGTTTGTTTCAATTTTGGCCTATCTACTTTATTATTCTTAAAATTTTTTTAATGATAGATTAAGATCGGGTTATTTGAGCCTAGGTTTTAGCGAAATCCAAACTAAAACATGTAGCTTTAGAGTCAATAAATGACCAAACCATGTTCCCATGTTTTCCCAAACTCGGTTGCTATTTTTAAATTCACATCATCTCGAATTTTAGTTCGGTGAATATCATTTTATTCAAACTTCTCATAACAGAGTTTTTCGCTTTTTTTTCTTTAGGTAACAAAGGATCTCCTTTGGTTTGAGTCTGGGTATCCAAGAAAACTCTTTGGGAGAAGAGATTAGAGCTTTTGGTCCAAACCTTTGGTTTCCCCAATGGTGTCAAAGTCGACATATAGGGTTCGAAGAATAGCAGTTCTTCCCTCGAAGATTAGTTCGGCCATGTCTTCGCAACATTTGGAAAAATGTTTGAAGTAGGACTTAGGTATCCCATTGATTATTTTATTGCATCCATGTTGGCCAACCTTAACCTTGCCCCCGACCAATTAGTCCCCAATACGACGAGGCTAGTCATTGCTTTCCGAACTTTGACCATTTCCAGGGGCGTTGAGCCCTCCTCAAAGATCTTCTATGATCCTTTTCAAGCTTGATGCCACTCGAAAGCTGACAACAAATGGTATTTTTCTCCAAGGAAAGGATGGTGTTTGTTGGGATCAAACCCATCTTCAATTCACTTTTGGAAGGATCATCCTGTGAGGGTGTTTTTCAAAGTGAATTCTGAGTTTTGAAGCAAGTGGGGAACACCATCCAAACATAGGAATCCTCTCGAAGTGTCCCCCGAGGTTTGGCAATTTCTATCTGCTTGGTCTTCCAACGTACAGAAACTAAGATCCGCTCCTAGATGATCGAGTGAAAAGAAACGTGTGTAGCTGGGTTTATCAGTCTCTAGAGACTCAGGTAGGGCTCGAGTTGTGCCTCTTTGGATTTTTGTGAACTCATATCTTAGAATCAATAATTTCCTTGGGTTGTTTTGCATGTTTAAGTCGTATTGATTTCATGAACCTCGCTCTTCAGCAACGGGCAGCTACCCCCTGAGCTGCACCATCTCTATCTCCTCGTAAGGCTGAGAGTGCTATAGAGGAAGGGGAAGGTCCTTTTGAGGTGCCTGCCACAACTAAGAAGGAGAAGAAAAAGAAGTCTCCTACTTCGGCAAGCGAACTTGTACCAAAGAGGAAGGAGAAGAGGCAAGGACATTGGGGGGAGATGATAGTGGCTCCGCAACACCGAGGAGCGAGAGGAAGAAAAAGAAGAAGGAATCAAAGAAGAAGATCCTAAGCCCTCCCGCCCATGGGAGTGAGACTTTGAGGGTATTAGCTAATCCTCACACCAAAACTGACCCTACTACTAGGGTCAAGGCTTAGCACGATGTTACAGATATACCATTTTAGTCTCCTTCTCCAATTTGTCAGAGAATCATTGCTCCGAGTCCTAATATGATGAGGCACCCAGGGAAGGAGCCTATGGGAAGGAGGAAGGCTTGGAAGGGGCCTTTGATCCAAACTCAAGCATAGCACGAATGCATCCAAACTCAAGCATAGCATGAATGCCCCCTTTCGAGTTATTCTTAGCAGGAGAAAACCTCGCCTGTGATATAAGTGTCATAGCACTATCTTCTTCATTTCTTTTGCTATTTATTGTCCTAACTTTTGCCTCATCTTTGCGTATTGTAGAATACTTCCACCATGCAAAGAAACATTATCGTGAGGCGAAGAAGGAGGTTGCCTCCTATAAGAGAGAGCTGGCCACCTTCAAAATCGGCACTGAGGCTCTTCAACTAGAAGTAGATGTACTTTGATTTGAGCTGAATTTGAAGCATGACACCAAACAGAAGGTTGTAGCGAAGAAAGAACTAGCTGAGACAAAGCTACGGGAGATTGAGAAGGAGAAGGATGAGGCCATTGCCCAACGAGCAAAAGCCGAAGAGGAATGGGACTCGACTCTGCAGGAGAAGAATAGACTCCTGAAGTCCTGAGTCGCCAACATTCTCAAGGCTCAAGAGGACACCTTGACTACTTTTTGAAGGAGCTGGGAATACGAGCTTCTTCTTCAGGACACTTGGGCACAAGCAATACAAGAATTTAAAGAGTCCGAGGAGTACTTGAGGGAGGCAGACCATCTCAATGCCGAGGTTTTTGATGTTGGATATCTAACGTGCCAGGCCACGGTAATCTATGACTCGACAAATGCAGACTTTGACCCAAAGGCACTGAAGATTGAACTATACGACATTGAGCATATTGAAAGGATCCGAAGGGAGATGAATGCTTTGGCGAACCTACTGCTTGGTGATGATGATTAACCCCCTTATGAAGACCCTTCAAGTGTGACTTCAAATTTTTCTCTTGGCTCTTTTTGAGGAAAAAGGTGGCTCAGTTGACACTCCTATCCCCCTGAAGCAGTCTTAGTAAAGTTCTTTTGTAGTCTGAACTTGGGCATTTTGAATATAACTATTTTCCATTCAATGAAAACTTGTCTTTCTTTTTAAGTGTTAGCTCAATGCGTTGCTTTAACATTTCGAGTTTACCTCCTTGGCTCCAAGATATGTTTTTCTTCTCTTCATATTTTGTGAGAGAGCCAATTGAGTCTTAACTCAATGGGTACCTTGTGGGTGATTGCCACTCAAACTTTGTTTCCTCAAGTATCTGAGGTCCAGCATTAAGGTTTTGAGGCTGATACGTGTCCGTGGAGGTCGTCGTGCCTTGAAGCCTAGTGGGCTTAAAGACTTCGAGCCTTGCCGAACTGAGGTATCAATGCGCATTTTGGCATGTTATAACCTCTGCGATTCGAGGGGGCGAGGTCTTTGTGCTCTGATAGGCTAAGATCTTTCTATCTCGACGGACCGAGGTCTTTATGCTTGAGCGAACCCAAGTTCTAGTGCCTCGACAGACTGAGATCTTCATGCTTAAGCCGACCCAGGTCTTTGTGCCTTCGTATTGAGGTCTTTTTACTTGGACAGACTAGGTCTTTGCATCTCGGTGTACCAAGGTCTTCTTGCTTGGGTGGACTAGGTCATTATGCCTCCACAGATTGAGGTCTTTTTGTCTCGATGAATCAGGTGTTTGTGCCTCGGCATACCAAGGTCTTTTTGCTTGGGTAGACTAAGTCTTTGTGCCTCAATGTACCGAGGTCTTTTTGCCTAGGTGGGCCAAGTCTTTGTGCCTCAGTGTACCGAGATCTTTTTGCCTGGGTAGACCAAGTCTTTGTGCGATCAAGACTATTACCGCCAAAGCTTTAGTCTTTTCCTTAAAGAATAAGGATTTTATTTCAGAAATAAAACTTACAGATAGAACCTTCTCAGATTATCAATATGCCACATCTTTGGAAGGGCTTCACCATTCCCATACTCTAGCTTGTACTCTCCCGACCTTATAGTTTAGGCGATTTTAAATGGGCCCATCCACGTTGGTAACAGCTTGCCTGAATCCCGATCAGCGAGTTTAACTTAGCGTAATAACCAATCTCTGTACTACGAACCCGAGTGTTATAATATTGAGCCACTTGTCGGTAGTATTCCGCGATCCTTGTGCAAGCCTTTTCTCAAGCTTTTAATACCATGTCTTTTTTTGCTTTAAGGTTCTTATCATTTATCTCGAGGTCATAGGCCTTAAGCCTAGGCGTGATAAGGCGAACTTCTACAGGGATGACTATTTCAACCCCATAGGCAAGTAAAAAATGGTGATTCGCTTGTTGGGGTCTGATGAGTCATGCAATATGACCACAACACATGGGTTCTTCGATCCAAACTCCTTTGGCCTTTTCTAGGCATTTATTTATCCCTATAAGCAAGGTTTAGTTAGTTACCTCATTTAGCATGTTCAATTGGGGATGTACAACTGAGGTAAACTTTTACTTGATATGGAGACTATTGTAATAATCCTTGAATCTTAAACTATCAAAATGCTTCCCATTGTCTATGACAATGGCACGAGATGGTCCGAACTTGCAGATTATTTTGTGTCAAAGAAACTCTCACGCTTTTTTGTATGTGATGGTCATCATAGGCTTGACCTTTACTCATTTAGTAAAATAGTCAATAGTGACTATTCGAAAAAAAATTTTGTCCTGAGACCGGGAGAAATGGACCAAGTATATCTATTTTTCATTGATCAAATGACCATACTTCCTGGTTTTACTAGAGCCGAATTGTGGGACTGTGATAAATCGAGGCATGCCTCTCGCATTGCTTTCATTTGAAAAACAAACTCCATTGCTTCGATGACCAGTTTGAGCCAATAGTATCCTTGCTACATGAGTTTATGGGTTAAAACTTGTCCTTCACCATAACTCTCATAAACTCCTTCATGCCCCTCTCGAAGGGCGTACTCAGCCTCATTTGGCCGTAAGCATCGCAGTAAAGGTCTTAAGAGGGACCTTTTGTGCAGAACTTTATCTATCAAGACAAAGATCGGAACTAGCCTTTTAATTTTCTGAGCCTCTCTTAAGTCTTTAGAAAGTTAGCCAATTTTAAGATATGAGATGATGGAGTTTATCCAGCAGGGCTCTTCTTCGGTTTGATATACATTGTCTTCTTGAGTATAGCTCGAAACTTGAAGATAATCCACAAATATTTGCCTCAACTTTGAGTTTGAGGTTACCAAAGCCAGTCATGCCAATGTATCAGCTTTGGTATTATTATTCCAAGGTACTCGGCAGACTGTTACTTAGTCGAACTTTACTATGAGCTTTTAAACTTCGACCAAGTACTTGGTTATAGTATTATTTTTTGCCTCATATTTCCCACTGACCTGTGAACAGACTAATTGAGAGTCACTGAGCACCTTCAACTTCCTTGCTCCTACTGCTATTGCTATACGCAATCCAAACAAGAGAGCTTCATACTACCATATTGTTTGATGCTTCGAATCCTAAACGAACAGAGTATTCGACAACTCTCCTATCGGGACTTAGGAGCATGACACCAATTCCAGAACCTGATTCGCAAGAGGAGTCATCCACTTGAACTTCCCAAGGTTCGGATCCTGAACCTGTGGGATATGAAGTTGTTTCCACCAGGAAGTCAGCTAAGGCTTGTGCCTTAATAGCTCTATGAGTTCAAAATTTACCTTGAATTCGCTTAGTTGGATGAACCACTTAAGTGATTGCCTCGAAGTCTCCAGTTGTTGCAAGGTTTGCCAAAGCGAAAGGTTGGTGAGTACCATAATGGGGTATGACTGGAAATAAGGGCAGAGTTTCTAAGTTGCCAAGACCACAACATAAGCTAACTTCTCTAACAAGAGATATTGAATATCGGCTCCTAAAAGTATATGACTGATATATAGGGTGTTGCCTTCCTCCTCGGTCGCTTACTAGAACCAAGCTAACAGCCTGACTAAGGATGCTACATAGAGAAATAACACCTCATTTAGTTTCTACCTTACCAGGAGCGGAGGTTTGGCTAGGTACCTCTTGAGGTCTTTAAAAGCTCCATTACACTCTTCAATCCATTCAAATTTGAAATTTTGTTTTAGTGATTTGAAAAAGGGTAAACACTTTTCACCTACCCTAGACAAAAAGGGGTTGAGCGCTGCCAGCCGATCTGTGAACTTTTGTATCTCTTTGGTAGAGATAGGTGATTTTATCTTAAGTATTGCTCTAATTTTTCAAGATTTGCTTCTATTCCTCATTTTGAGGTGAGGTACTTGAGAAATTTTCTCAAGTTTACACCGAAAGCACACTTCTTTGAATTCAGTATCATCTTGTACTTTTAGAATGTGTCAAAGATTTCTTTAAGGTCTTTAAGATGTTCTTCAGCTCTAAGACTCTTCACAAGCATATCATCAATATATGCTTTCACATTTCTACCAAGTTGATATTTAAAGATCTTATTCACCATCATTTGGTATGTTGCACCAATATTCTTTAGCCCGAAAGGTATTGTCATGTAGTAGAAGATTCCTTGATCAATGATAAATGTCATCTTCTCTTCATTCTTGGGATGCATCCGAATTTGGTAATAACCTGAAAATGTATCAAGAAAACTTAAAAGTTGATGTCCCAAGGTAGAATCGACGACTTGGTTGATTTTAGGTGAGGGATAGATGTCCTTCAAACATGCTTTTGAAGTCAATGAAGTTCACACACATCCTCTATTTATCGTTTGGCTTTTTCACCATTACCACATTGGCGAGTCATTCATGATAGTGGACCTTTCTAATGAACCCTGTATTAAGCAATTTGTTAATCTCATTGGCAATGGTTTTTTGGTGCTCGGGAGCAAAGTGTCTTTTCTTCTATTTGACTGACTTATAGTTCTTTGCCATGGCGAGCTCATGTTAGGCCACCAAAGGATCTATATTCGATAAATCTTCGAGTGACCATGCAAAGATATCTCGATTCTTTTGCAAGAAAATTATCTAGCTCGATTTGAAGAGGCTCATTGAGGTTTGCTCGGAGTTTCACAATCTATCTCGAGCTCCCATCGATGGCCTTGTTGACCAATCGCTCAATAGGTTCAACTTGTACTTTCTTTGGGCCTTCAATGAATTCTTTAATGTCTGAGATCGTCGAGCTTTTTCCTTTTTGTCAAAACTATTTTGCCAGTAAGCTAACTTGCACTTCTTTGCTAAATTTTAGTATCCTCAAGTTTTACTTGTGTCATGCTTCGTGAAAAATCTCATAATTATATGAAAAGTAGAAATTACCGCTTCTAGTTGGCTCAAGGCTAGTCGACCCAACATAACATTATAAAATGAGTGAGTTTGAACCACCGTAAATTTGGTTTTGAATATGAAGATCTTCAGACTTTCACTGACGGTTAAAAGTAACTCGATCATACTGAGTAGAGTGACTGAATTTCCTATAAATCAGGTCAAGATTCCCATGGGTGTTATAATGTCATGTGTGATGAATTAGTTCCACATCGGATATTGGATAGATAGAGTCCAATAGATATAATGAAAAAAGACCTATATCCCATGAGCTTGAGCTTTTCGGATGGTTTGGTGTCTGGCTCACTATATGGATTTGGTTTGACATTCTTGTGCCTCCCCAACAAGTGGTATCAGAGCTTCAGGTTTGAAACTGTGCAAACTCTTAAAACCAAAAATTACCGCGATGATGCAACTGAATTGAGTCACATGTTAGTCTTATGGCAAAGACCGGTGAGAGGACGCGGGCGCGAGGCCGGCAAGGGCATGAGTGCAGGCCCAAGGGCTCGGGCGCTCGTGCGAGGCCGGCTTGAGACCGGAGAGAGGACACATGCGCTGGTGCCAGGATGGCGAGCCCACAAGTGTGGGCGCCAAAAGCCGACGTAAGGGCGCGAGCACTAGAGGCCGGTGTGAGGACATGGGTCACATAAAAAGAGTTCTTGATTAAGAGTGTTAAATTGATGTGGTCAAATCACACCTGAAGGGGGAGATTGTTATAATGTCATGTGTGATGAATTAGTTCCACATCGGATATTGGATATCATGTGTGAAGAAGGCTCATATCTCATGAGTTTAAGTTTTTAGGATGGTTTGTTGTCTGACTCATTATATGGATCTGATTTGACACTCTTGCGGCTCTCCCAACACACAAGTTGGTCCCTGAAGTATCATAGAAAATACTTTATACATGGTTTAATCTCATACACCTTGGAGGATCATAGCATTTCTAAAAGTGCTCACATGATCAGCATGATCCTTGGAGCCATCATACACATTGTACGGAGGAGAACAAAGCTTTGGTTGTACTAGAGAATATGCAATCTCAGGAATGACAGATGTATTATATCTTGTAGAATTAAGATAAATAAGAATGTTCAACGTGAGGTTGAGAGAGGAGGTTTTGCATCATTTAAGCCTGAATTTTTAGCATATGCATCATTCGTTGAACTGCCGCAATTAATGCCTAAAATTCTTGCTGATTCACCACATTGGGAGGAGCTGTGGGCATCTCAGGAATTGTTTGCAAGGGGACTCCTCGAGATTCTTATAGTGGAATGGGAGGGACATTTAAGTCGACCTAGTGAGTAGGTCGAACCGGACTACTAGATAAGTCTTGCGATTCTGCCGACCCAGGAGCAGTCTGGCCCCCTAGCTAATTCTGAGATGTCAATGCCCTTGTTACCAGTGGCATGACCAAAAATTTGTTCAAGATTTGGATGAGAGAGGATGGTAGGGCAAGATTTCAATGAAAACACCACTATTAATGGGGTCGGGATTTGAGATTGGCTTTAGTTCGTACAATCTCTTGAAAATTCGATCTGCTAGGCCACCTTTTCATCACCCTACACAAAAGAAAATCGTGAAAAAGACTATCGAGGACTCTTCGGTGATGATCACTCCGACACTCAAATTAGAATAGAAATCAACAATATAAATGAAAGAAAAGATTGAATATTAGTCTTTATCTTCTTGGAGATTGTTTTATTTATAGGGAGCAAGGGCTCCAGAATTCTGTAACCTCCAATGTGATAACCCCACCGGATTCTTCGAAATTAGGATCATCGAATCTCAGATTTCATGATATTTATTTTGGAGAATAAAGATAGATAGAATGTTTTTGTTGTATGACTTTGAGACCTATTATATGAAGCTTTTCAAGTTTGGCGACTCAAAATGATCTACACATGAGGATCCCCAAAATGTAGATAAATCAAAATATTGAGTTATCTTTTACTCAATGTTGATACATTTTCATATTTTGGCGTAAAAAAGACTTCCTATTTTAGATGTCGTAGTTCATACCTCGGCCACAAAAGACTCCGATTTCGACTCTCGTCGATTCCATCTCAATCATGGTGTAGTGGCATTAACCAAACACATCATCAAATTTTTTTGAAGTCCTCTTTCATTAGTAAGCGATTATCAAATATATAGGGATAACAGTGATAATTAGTTTTGTTTAATCTTATGATTAATTTATTTTGAGTATTTAATTACAAAGATACGAACTCTCCTTTTGTCAATTCCATTGAATGCTTATGCGCGTTGAATTATGTGGAAATTAGACCCATTCCACACAAATTGGGTCTCAAACACGCTGGCGCCGCCCGCTTCACAGACACCATGCAATCTAGGAAATCTTGGGCAACAGAATCCAGTCTATTTTGACCCTTTTGCCCTCCAACTTTTTCTAATCAGGTCCCTAACTTCTTTTGCATTTGCAAACAACCAATCCGAGTTAGTTTAACCCAAAAAATATGAAACTTTCAGTATTTATTATTCAAAATTAAAATCCCTGACCTCAAAAAAAACCTCAGAATATTTGAGTAATTTTTTATTTTTTTAAAATTTTAAAATAATTTTTATATTTTTTAATCCTTTGACATCTTATACTATATAACAATCTCGGCTGAAAACAGCAGTCCACAAAGCACTAGATTCCTTCCAAACCAGGCCCGCAATTTCTCCTTTTTTGACTCAAGACCCTCCTTTTTTCCACTTTATTTTTCTAGAATTAGCTTTTTTTTAATGTTCTAGAAAGCATCGCAGCCGTAGAATTTTAGTGGCGTGATGGGGACGGAGAGGTCCTGAGCCATACGGCAAAGGTCGGTTAGTTTCGCTGTCAACCCGAACAATGCTTTCTTCTATTTTTAGCTTGGGCTACAAGGAAATATTTATCAACAATTACGTCAAAATTATGAAATTACGAAATTTCTATATAATATTATATAATCAGAATATTTTTTGAGAAAAAATTTTATTTAATAAACAAAATAATTTTAGAAAGAAAATAATAAGTGACCGCCAAATAAATAATTAGGAACTAATTGAGCGATTAGACAATTATTTAATGTTTAGTATTGTTTATTATTGAGCATTTAGAAGATCCACCTCTGAGAAGTATCTGCGGAGCTGCCTTTGATTACATTATGTTGGATGGCAGTGTGGTGAAACTACTAATACAAATAGAGAAGAACAAATACAAGATCCCTGTTCAAAACCAAACTCTTAAGTGCTTACTAATTATGCAAGATTAACCCTTTAATTAATTGATTAATTATTTATCAATGCAAGGTTAGGTGAGTAGCTACAACACTGAAATCTCTCCTTGGAAAAATGGATCAAGTGCGGACGAGTTTTATAGATTGGGGTTATACAGTTTGTTATAGCATTTGGCAAGGAAAATAATAATAAAATTTTCAAAGGAATCTTCCGTTTCGTATTATAAATTATCATGGTGTATTTAGATCGAGATTAATATCAGAATCATTCTGTACTAATCGATCGATCATCTAATTACTAAAAAAATAACTAGACTATTTTTATTTTATTTTTAAAAAATTAAATTATTATATTATTCTTATTTTTATTCATTTAAATTTTAATAAATAATATATTTAAGGACATAAGAGTCTAAAAAAAATTTAAATCTTTTACTAGTCAAACTATTATTCAAATATCAAAAATTTAATCAAATTATTTTTTTATATTTTAATTTTAATATTAATTTTAATTCCAAATCAAACCATAGCAAAGCTTCTTAAATGCTACTTGCTTCATTTTACTTTTTATTGGTTTTTTTAAAATTATTGTATGCGTCACTTTATTATTTTATGGGATTACCAGGGACTAACCGATGTCAATCGATATTGCGCCCTAGAAAATTCTATTTATATATGCAAAATTTTCTAAATCAATTAATTTAATAATTATTAAATAAATTATCGCACTCGGACAGGGGCAGAAAATAATTTCACTTACCACTCCATGAATGCCCCTGCGGAATTCCCCCCCTAACATTGGAAGACCCAAATGATTCTCTCTCTTCCCGAAACGGCCCTGGTCCCTCTCCGATATAAATACCTTCACCCAGTCTCCCCTTCGCCTCAAAAAAGCTCGGATGCCAGCGCTCCACGTCGAATCCAACACCAAGGCTTCGTCCGACTAGTTCTCCGGCACGATCAACGGCTCAGATTGCCCCGATCACCTTCGATCATCTCCGAGGCCGGACCTCTTCGAGTTCTTCTCCGACGGCGCCTCTCCGTCGCTGGTGATGTGCGCCGCCGACGACATATTCATTCGAGCCCGATTGCTCCCCTCGATCCCCACGCCATCGGCGGACGCTATAGCCGAAACTCCGCCGCAGGCGCTCCGGCAAAGTCACAGCCAACTCGCCGCCGGCAGAGGAGACCGATGCCACAGGAGATCGGAGTCGGTGGACGGAATAGATCGCCGGCGGCGGGTGGACTACTGCCGGCTCCGGCGTGCGGTTTCGGATTCGGCTCCGGACGGGCGGGTGCCGAGGCCAAAGCCCAGGTGGTACTGGTTTTTGTTCGGGTCGGTGAGGGTGCCGGAGACGTCGATGGAGATGAGCGAGATCCGGAGCCGGCTGCGCCGCCGTGGCTTGGCTTCGCCGGAGCCGAGCCGATGGGCACCGTGGAAGCTGATCCAGTCGCTGAGCTGCAAGGGAGTCGAGTGCGCCGCCGCCGCCACGCCGGTTCCGATCGTGAGCCACGGCGTGATGATCTGAAAAAGAGGAGGAGGCGTATTAGGGAAAATCAGAGAATTTGTTCGCTCTCCCGCGAGCCGGAATGGAAGCTTGGAAGTTTTGATTGTATTCCGGGAATGCCCCTGGAGGGGACAGAAAGGAAACAGTTTATGTTCCGAGGAAGACATCAAATTTGTTTTGTCTGGTGGGGGCGGCGGGGTGGACGGGAGTACGGGAATAAATGTCGGTGCCCGAGCAGTTTATAGCTGTTGTGTATTGTATTAATTGGAGCTGTTAGAGATCGTCATTTTCGGAATGTATTGTACTAAAATGAGGGAAAGATCAAATATTTTCTTCTTTGTTTCTATGATAAATTTGAGTTTTTAACGATCAATAGTCTGTATTATCGTAAATTTATAAAAAGAAATTATCTTATTATTCGTAAAAAAAATTTCTTCTTATATTAGAAATTTACAAAAAATAATCTCAGTTAAAATATTTAAAAAATATTTTATTTTATTTTAATTTTACTAATTAAATTTAATATAAAAAGATTAAATTAGTCTTATTTAATTTTAATTTGACTAACTATTAAATTAATATAAAAATTAACTTATATTATTTAGTTTTTATAGAGTATTGGTTGTTTGATTTTATAAAAATAAAAATTTAAAATCTAGTTTTATTAAATCGATTGTTTGATAATTGTGAACCAATTGTCCAAAATAAAATTAAATAAAAATATTTTTATTTTTTATATTAATTTTAATTAATAAAAATAAAATAAAATATTTTTTAAATATTTTAATTAAAGAATTTTTTATAGAATATAATACGAGTGATTTTTTACTGATAATAATAAAATAAGTGATTTTTCATAAATTCACAATAAAATAGATAATTTATGATTAAAAACTCAAAATTTAAAATCAAGATATTTTTGAATGGATAGAGCGCATTTGCTGAATTTGGATTAACAATAGCAATCACGAACCAAATTCTCGATTTCCGCATTAAAAGTAAAATGATCAGATTTCATATATTCATGTTATGGCCTACCATTGACAGGTAAGGTTTGGAATATGCTTTCTACTTTCGTAATTGAACCCAATTTTGTGTTTATGAAATGGATTATGAAATAAGATTATCCCAATTAGCAATGCTAATCTATAGGGCTAATCATGCGGATTAGGATAATATATTTGTTAGTCCATTCCCAACAAGCGCTGGATCATGTGAACCAATGTAGTTAAAAGTGAAAGCATTACTAAGCAGCACATACAGTGTGGTATGCTTACACTCCAAACATGATATCAATCATATTTCTTTACAGCCAAGTCTGAACTGACATATGGTTTCCCAGCCTTCTGAAGGACTGAAGAGCAGACTTACAGCTGATAATTTTCAATTGACAAGAGCCTGATTTGAATAACATTTCTCCAAATGAAATACTGGTTAAAAAAGTTTTCAGGTGCCCTTGAATTACATTTCTCCGAATGAAATACTGGCTAAAAAAGTTTTCAGGTGCCTTCATGTACATATACATACACAATTGTGAAGTGAAGACTGATGAAGTAAGCACCAAGTAATTGATGCCATTTAACATCCATGACTATAATAAAAAGTATTTTTTATCAAAAAAATACTGCTTCTCAGGCAACACAAACTACTGAAATGCAACTTGCTGAGCCTTTTCCACTGAATATGCCACATACAAATTCTAATTTCCTCATATCTGGCTTAGCTATCAGATATCCTTCGGTCATAAATATTGCAGTCTACCGACATTTCTTGCTTCAAGTATCAAAAGAACAACAGCAAATAGCTGTGTTGTATCCTCAACTTCGAGGTGTATTGCTCCCAGCACAGGAAGAGAACACCAAACAACAAAGAATATAACTGTTTTTATCATCTATCACTACTGTCATGTGTCAGCAGCCACAGATTTAGTGAGAAACAAGGATTTCTCGCCTGCTCCCTCCTTATAGAGTATGCTCTGTAGTTGATAAATAATGCTCCAATAAGTATCTGAAAAATGCCTTTGTATGCACTCTAGTTGAGTGGTGTAAACTTCCCAATTAGTTGCGTTATTGGCACAAGATTGCCTATGATAACTTAAGAATATTGGAAAGCTCAAGCAAATCTCTTTGGAAAAACTAGCAGAAAGCACTTGCACAAGCATTATCATCCTTGTCTAATGCTTCTTCTATGCTTGCTTTGTATCCTGACATCTTCATCTTATGGCAAAGATCTTGAACCAATCTATAGATCAACTCAGACTGTTTGTGAGACTTATAAAGCACTGTGACACACGAAGTCTATTCTCCGCCTCAATCCAATGGCAACCAGGTTGTTTCTTCAGCCGTCTGTCTTTCATTGTTGACCTAACCTTTGCAGCCTCTTTCCATTTCCCTGCAGAAGCATAAACAAGAGACACCAAAATGAAGATAGAAATATTATATTGCTTGAAGGTATGATGGTTGAAATTTTAAAGGGACTAGTCAATCATCCAAGCTCTGGTATATCACAATTCTTATGCATGGCTACTCTCTGCCTTGGGATCTCTATGGATTGAGTTTTAAGAATATGCTGTATGCTTCTCTTTGGGGATTGTGTAGACACACCTGCTAAAAGACATCTGCAAACTCTTTTAAAGCCCTCAAATACTACTGCTAGTAACACCATGAATTTCAGCTTCAAATGGAAAACATATCCCTTTGGAACCAAACTTGCTCTTGTTTCAAAAATTATTAACCAACTTCCTTTCTACCTCCAACAATTGTGGGATCTGAGACCCATTTCCGGTTGGATTTTGGGTCAAATTAATTCCCATTAGATTGGACACAAGGGGTCCAACACTGACAGCTATTTGTAATGAAAAAAGTTCAGGGGCTTGAACATTTGTTACATAGTATTTTCAAAATGAAATTTTATTATAAAGAGAACAAAATTTTCATTATAGGTATGAGCTTTTTAAACTTTTAATTCTCCGTATGCATGGCCTACATATTCCTGAACATGAAAAAATACAGAAGAACCCAACAATTCCTATTTTGTGTTTCGGTACATGACCCATCAGATTCCATCTTAGCTTCCTTAAACAGAATTTACTACTAATCCATGTATGATTGAGGACAAATAAACTTACTGGTGATTTCAGATAGAATGTAAGACACCAGCAGTAATTACCTCATTTTCAAAGCTACTTGTATCTGAAATAACATCCTCCAAAATATCTTCTTTGCTCTCTAGGGAACAATCAATTAGATGATTTTCGTCTTGCTGGCTGAGAAGTTTCTATGGCCTGCAAGATGCAACGTAATACAACTCTAACAGTCAGTGTCAACTATTAAAAACCAATAAACACAAAGGGAAATGTTACGAAGTCTTTGTATGTAGATCCCAATAGATAGCATAATGCATGAAATACAGGACATATTCAAATTTCATGCAACCATGTAATGCCCTCACTTGTAACATAGCTGGTTTGCTTGCATAGATAAAGCCTAAGGAAAACAGATTGAGCCCAAAACACTTTGCAGGTATCCATGTGTGTCAATTCCACATAACTTAAGCCTTAACAAGTGTCAAGTCTCCAACAGTTGCTCATGACTCATAGCACATTCATGCAAATAACAATAACATTGCTGCACAACTTACACAAACGGCATGCTACTCACAAGCAATTATTGTAAAGGCCCCAAACAAGTAAAACAGGTAGATTAGGCCAACTAAAGCATAAATTGGGTTGCAATATAATTCTCAATTCCAATATTAAAATCTACAGTATAAGGCAAAGCAATTTAATCCCACATTATCTATTTCCCAGGTTATCAAGTTAACACCACTCATCACAATTGCAGCCAAAAATGGAAAAACAATATTTGGTACTCACACTGTAGGTGAGCAGCGTCTCAAGTATAGCCTCGCTATTTCCTTCTACTGCAAACAGCAAAACGATGTTAAACAACCATTCCTACAACACACAAATCGCCCAAAACAATACAATGAACCAACCGTTCTCCTCTATTGCCTTAACCACCATGTCTTCCAAGAACCCCATCGCAACAAAATGCGAAACCAGAGGCGGCAGAGAAGAGCTCGTCTCCTGTACCTACAGAACAGATGCAATTCAACCATATCCACGCATTAGAAGAAACACCAACAAATCAAACAACAAAATCAAGCATTTTCACCTCCCGTGATGGCCCAGCAGCCAAGCTAGAAGGACCAGACGAAACCGGCGGCCTGTAGTCCTCGTCGCTCTCCCACTCGAATTTCTTGTTGTCCTCGATATCCAAAGTCTAATCCTATTTCCATTCCATCAAACCCACCAAAATCAACAGAGAAATCCCACGAAAACACACAGAAAGGCACAGAATCGTTACAGATGTCTACCATTCCGCTCCAACCGCCGCCAGAAACCCCCTTACAGCCGAAATGGCAGAGGAGACAGATTATACGACCCGATATCGCCGCCCCGCTGGCGCCAACCTCCAGAGGGCGACCAGAGCTAGGGTTTGGAGGCGCAGCGCGGGAAACGGGAAAGAGGTGAGCTTGGGGAAGACGAAGTATTTGTGGCGAATGCGATCGAGGTAAGACTAAATCTCTAGGCGAATTAGACGGTAGAGGTGAATCTCAAGTGGGAATCTCGAGGTTATGACGGGCGCAGATGGGCTGGCCCGCAGACAAGGAGCATCCCTTTCTCAAATTCGATTAACCGCATCCGTGTCACGTGACTCCAACTTCAGGTAGGTTAGAGTAGATGTTTTGCATAGAAGCCCCTGCAATATCGACTAAATGCACGCAAAATCTCTGGATTATCAAATAGATCCCTATAGTATTATCTATTTGTGGAATGACGTGGGCATTGGCCTGCTGCTCCCTGAGGTCCAGGTCCAGTCCCAGTCCAAAATAAGAGCCTGTTTAATTTTTAGGATATCAAAGTTTTTAAGTTTTTAAATTTATATAACTATAAATTTTAGTATTTATTATAAAATTTTTTAAAATTTTAGTAATTACATAACTTATTAATTCTCTAAAATTGATTGAACTTTAAAATTTTAGACTCTAATATTTAAGCATCTAGGTCACATTAAACTTTATATTTAAACAAAACGTAAAACTTATTATTTTAAAATTTACATATATAATAAAATAAATATAAATTTTAAAATTTTAAATTTATATATCTTATAAAATAAATATGCTATCAGAATTTTTAAATCCAAAATTTTCAAATTTCAAAATATTAAAATTTTAAAAAATTTTAAATTTTACAAAAAAAAACATATCCTAAATAAAATTCTCAGAAAAAATGATCGAGTCCCAGTAGATGTTGGACGGGGGGTGGTTTGACGTTCTCTTTTGGCTGTTGCTTCAAGAACGCGAGATATTATTAATTAACGGCATGGAAACACAGGTAGAAGAACATGCGTTTGCCTCGGGATTAGCACTTTTAAAATTCTTTTTCGCTTGCATGCTTGGTGAATGGCATCGTCTCTATCCCTTCCCTTCGAGTTACAAATTGAAAATTCGAATGTTTCGGTTCTCGTCGAAAGAGAGGACCAATCTGTCATCACAAGCAGGCTCATTTCATGGAGGTGCAGCTCATCTTACTGGTGCCACATGACTCGTGATAACCAAACCTAGTGACTTACTTCTATTGATGGAGTCTCTGATTGACTATCTATTTAATTTGAGAGATTACTTAATAATTTAATATGTTAAGTTAATTTTTATCTTAATATCTTAATAATTTTAAACGAAACGGCCCTAGTGTCCCACATTAAGGACCGTTCACTAGAGTCAACACGCCGAGCCGTTCGGCGGCCGTAACGCAACCCCACAGATTACAAGACCGAGCTCTAAAATATTGAAGTTTTTTGCATGCAAGCCCTGAAAGAGTCAGCAAATTGTGTGAGAGCACATTTGAATGTTATATTGCATTTAAACCCCTGTGAACTTATTGACAATTGTCTCTACGAGTCTGTGACAAGCGCCGAGATTTAGAATCTCGTTTTCAATTTCGTCTGAAATCAGACTCGAAAGTTAGTAAATAGCAAAAAATATTTACAAATAATTATTAAAATATTTGGTGAATGTAGAGATTATCAAGACAATGATCAACTAATAATCAAAATGTTTTGGAGAAAATGATTTTTATATAATTTTAAGATTTTTAAGAACATACGCAATTGTCCACATAATTAGACCATTTTTAGGGTTTCACACGCAAAAATCCTTTAAACTATTCAATTCGATCGAACCCTAGCTTTCTCCTTTTATAAACCCAAACCCTGCCTCTCTTCTTCACTTCTTCTCTCATTCTCTCCTTCTCTCTCCATCGACGAGAAGGAAGAAGAAAGTAGTCACATGAGTGGCCTTAACTCACGCAGAGAACCACCATTCAAGAGGAGGTGGGAAGAGAAGGCAGCCCCCTTCTTCTTCGCCAGAGCCGCCACATCAACCTCCATTCCTTCCTCGCCTTCTCCGGCCCGAGCTCCTCCGAAAATGCTGAAGCTCTCGGGCCTCGATGACGATATCGCCTCCACCGTCGTCCCCCCTGTCACCGTGGCCATTGAGGGCCGCTCCATCTGCCACCGCATCCACCTCCACAAGCACGCCGGCTACGAGAGCCTCGCCGTGGCTCTCCGCCGCATGTTTGTCGACCCAGAGGCTGACGACAGCCTCGACGGGCTCGACCTATCCAACGCCGTGCCGGGGTACTTGGTCGCCTACGAGGACATGGAGGACGACCTCCTCCTCGCCGGGGACCTCAAGTGGAAGTGAGTTTTCTGCTCTCTTGCTTCCATTCCTTTGATCATCAATGGATCAATCATTGTTTTTTTCGATTGTTTGCGCAGGGATTTCGTCCGCGTCGCGAAGAGAATTCGGATAATTCCAGCGAAGGCCGCTCGCCGGAAACACTGTTGATCGGAGCTCATGGCCTTGCATCAATTATATATATTTGTAACAACTACATCAGTGATATCATTACACTAATTACTCAGTTTTTCTATATTGGTGCTTTGTATTTGAGAAAGTTATCCATAAGTCGCTGGGAAAACCATTTCTTCACATTTGAGAAATTTAATTTTTTTAAAAAATGAGAAAATCATGATGAGCAATTGATGACAAGACAGGAAAATAAAGAAAAATAGTTCGGATACAAATGAATGGGTTAATGGTGGTGAGGCAGAGCCACATGAATTGCGAGAGTTGGTTGCAATTGTAGTGAATGTCTAGATTGAATGTGATCTAGATGCAAAAGTTTCAAAGCACCACATTCAGTGGGGTTGGTTGGATCCATTCATCTTGCTTTGGGCATACGATGTTCTTGGTTAATCATATTCCATGTTGTGCATCCATGGTCTTTTCTGCATTGTTCTTATAGATGATCTTCATTCTACCCAACTACCGACAGTCAAGAGAGATGAGTCCGCTTCTCTGTCGGGCTCCACCCCTGCTCCGTACTGCACTGCCGTCCGGGCTGGAGCTCAACTCCTTTACATTTCTAGTTGAGACCAAGATTTTTTTTTGAGCAAGGGGAAAAGAGGTAAGAAGGAAGGATTCCGGACATGAGCGCCTTTAAGTGTGCTTTAAGAGAGGGGTTGGATACTTAACGTGTCACATGGGCCGATGCGATCAAGTTGTATACTAGTTCAAGAGTCCATTGCTCCTAATAGATGCAAAATCTTAGTACAATATATTTGAAAGTTCTTTTCAAATAACAAAGAGAACTAATTATAAAATGATTTTTAATAGAATTTCAGTATAAAATTCATTGCAAACGGGACGTCAAGTTCTGAAAAAAAAAATTTGTAAAAATAGGAAAAAGAAAACATTTGTAATTTTAAATATTAATTAATTTTATCTCCATAAACTAACCCGTCGATATGTCCGAGTGGTTAAGGAGACAGACTTGAAATCTGTTGGGCTTCGCCCGCGCAGGTTCGAACCCTGCTGTCGACGGAAATTATTAATTTTTGGCGAATAGAAAAATATTTTCTAGAGAAACTTGTTTATCTAGTTTTATGTAACTTTCAATTAGCATGGCAACGTCAGGGAACTTTATTTATATGGTTTTATTTTAAATTATTGGATTTAAATTAAAATAATCAAAATATCTTAATCGACTTTAGCTAAATAATTAATTAAATTTGTTGACCGAATTTGATTCAATACCGATTTTAATACGAGAGATTTGTCGAAATCTGAATTTATTAGGTCGCTTTCCTATTAATTTATAAGAGGAAGAAAATTATGGAGTAAATTGCTGAGAATATTTTGATAACAATAAATTAGTATAAATCACCTCCGATATTTTTGAAAATAAATATTCACATTAATTTCTTAACTACTAAATTTTTTTTATATATAAATTGAGAAGGTACATTCATCAACTCATGATTTTTACCTGGGTATTACCGAATCTTTCATAATTAATTATCATGATTCCTTTTTCGAGAATCATTCTTTAAAAATTGTGATCCGTATGTTTTGATATGTAAATTGAGCTTATCATATTTTTTTAATTAGTTGTGTATTTATTAGATTAGCAGTTCTAATAGTAACGAGTTGCACTGAACTCCGTAACTGGCCCTTTGAGCACTGCTTTGTTAACCTCATTCGATAGTTTCGGTTTGGTTCGGTTACTTTTAATTCGGTATATCATCAAAATTAAATATTTTTACAGAAAAATAACAACTAGAAAATTGGGTGGACGCATAACATCTAATACTACTAATCACTGTATTTAATTACACTGAATTTGAAAGTTGCTTATTAGTTTAACGTCTGGGTAGTGGTTTTGGATCCAAACTGGTGTCGGGTCGGGTTCAGGTGAGACCCGATCCGTCAACATTACCCTACCATAAAGGCATAAACCCTAACCGGCCTCTTCTTCTTCGCGGCGTGCTCTTCTCCTCGTTCTCATCCCTCTTCTTCGCGCTTCGCTTCACAACTCGGGCTTTCTCTCCAATGTCGGTCAGTACTTCTCTTCTTCTTTCCCCTTTGTCTCTGCTCGGATTCATTCTTAATGAACTCCCTGATTGATTTCGATCTAGAAATTTTAGTTCAATCGCAAACCCTTGACGGCTACCCTTGAGTATATTAGCAAAGGACCTAAATTGATAACTCCGATGCTCACCGGCTCCAATTTTTTATTTTGAAACCTAGTTGATTTTTCTCGCTATATGCTTTGATTTTCTGTAATACTTGTGCTGTTTTGATGTATACTGGGTGTATTGTTGATGACCATGACCATTTTTTCCCGTATAAAAATTCTTTTTTTTGATGGATTTTTATGTGAAAGCTCGCATTTTGATGTTAATTTGATGCTGTTTCTCTGTAGAGGTATAGATGCCAAGCGCACAAAAATGTCGCCTAGCATGATAAGGGAGGTTTATTCTACACTGTAGTGATTTGTTTACTGTTTTAACTTAGATGTATGCTGTGTGTATGGTTGACAATCATAGCCAATTTTTCCTGTGAAAAGTTTGTATCTTTTTTATGGATTTTAGCGTGAAATTCGCATTTTGATATCAATTTGATACTGTTTCCGTGTAGAAGGTGTAGATGCTGAGTGTTCAAGGGTGTATACTAGCACGATTAGATTGGTTTACTCTGTATTGTAATGTTTGGCTTCTACCTTTTATTGCTGAAGAGTCTTTGTGGGATTGTTTTAAGGATTCAAGTCTGTTATGTTGCCTGTGGCAATAAAATATTAGCATGCAGATTCCTACAAATTGATCTTGTCATGGTGACATGTATGAGAAAATCTTAGAGTTCTATAGATACACAAATTGGTAAACATTTTCATTTCAAGGATACCTGGTTATGTCTAAAACAAGAGAAATGAGCGAGATAAAGATAAAACTGATAAAAGTACAATAAATTACAATAAGAGAGTTGGTTCTTCACTGAAGGCAGATTTTCCTTTTGGTTTTGTTAGATTAAGCTGTGTCCTCACATGAGAATAATCTGTTGGTCTTTAAAATGGATCCACAAGGTGTTAAGGGAGGCCTTGGCCTTGACGAACCTGTCGGAATCACCTGAAGATTTGGATCTCATATACAAGTGCAGTATGTTTGATGAATTGAGCAGCATTTTTTATGTTCAAGTTCCAGATCCATCATAGATAAGGGGCTTTTCTAGTCTCACTACTCTCTTTTTGGTAAGAAGCCTGAACCAAAGATGCAGCCACCACCTATACTGATTGCAATAGCCCATATGTTGGGAAGTTATCTGTGTTGTATGCTATACTAACTAATTTCATTAATCTTCTGAAATGTTATACACGGACTTGTTGTGAGCTATCTTATCTTAGTATGTTGACTTGATTGAATTAGTAACGCCAAGATGGAATTTTGAGAAATATAGTACAAAGCTTTCACTTTCTAATGAGTATTCGTTCTTCTGGGTATGAGGTTACAAATCATTAGCCTAAAATACGACAGAAGCAAACTCACTTAGTGAAGGGAAAATTTTTTGCTAGAGGAATTCTAAAACTGCAATTTAAATCATCAATTACAGTCAATGCTCTTTTGGAAGTGTGTAAACCTTGATATTTTGCTCCCTGTTGTAGCTTGAAGTTTCCATGAGATTGTTCATGCTTTTTCGGAGTCAGTTTTATTGCAGTCTTCTGATGTTTCAAGGATGTTTATTTATTGCACTTTATTTATTTATTTTGACCTTCTCGTTTGTCTTCCTGCGGTATTTGACATTGCAGACTGTTCCTGTTAACCCAAAACCTTTTCTAAACAATCTGACAGGGAAGCCTGTGATTGTGAAACTTAAGTGGGGAATGGAATACAAAGGTGAATTGCTGATCCCCACTATCAATTCAGTTTTTAATGCTTTAATTCATTATTGACATCAATCTGTATTGGTTTGTTCTTTTTCCTTTTTATTTTCCTTCAGGCTATCTTGTTTCTGTGGATTCCTACATGAACTTGCAGGTATGCTTTTAAATCCCAAGTATGACAGATGTGATTTTGGAAACCTTTGCACATTCATTCTAATACTAGGATGGTTTTATTTTTTCTTGCAGCTGGCCAATTCTGAAGAATACATTGATGGACAGTTCACAGGAAATCTTGGAGAAATACTGATAAGGTAATAAACTAGCTCACTCAGCAAGCTGCTTGAGAGTAAACTATCTGATCCTGTACACAAAGTATAATCTTTTTGCTATCTTTTGCCATACTTGCAGGTGTAACAATGTTCTGTACCTCCGAGGCGTGCCAGAGGATGAAGAGATTGAAGATGCGGAATAAATAGGGTTTATGTTAACCACTGGATTCTCACCTCGCTCCATCCACTCCTAACTGCTGTAATAAACCAAAATGATTCATTTCTGTAGTTGTAATCTTAGTTGTTTTGTGGATGATTGGATGCTGAACCTTTTTTCCATGCTATGTTTCCTGTCCTCATTCTTCTCGATGCTATGCTGGGGCGGGCGCGAAGCCCAAAGTCGGCCATGGAGTCTACTAAAATAAGGTAATTTTTGCACAGAACTCCCATTATTTTATTAAATTGCAAAACGAACGCAGTCGCTGCGGTTGCAGTCCGATTCAATTTCACGAAATTTCTATGATTATTGAAATTTCTAGATTGATTGAGACGGATGTCGTTAGTAGTAAAACGAAAATATGATTCAATCGAATGTTCAGCTCGACTGCGACTTTCGTCTAATGCGATATTTCTTAACCGGCACATTTAAACCATGGATGTGTCATGTCTTCGCGTGAAATCGACGGCCTGGAACCAGATGCGGATCGTACGTGCAAACAGCATGGAAGAGCGAGCAGCGCAACGGCTTTTGCTACCGAGTTGGTCACTGTTCACGTGGACTCTTAGCAACTAGCGAGGAAGCCTGCAAGAGATGTTTGACGTAGACCTCCCGATGTACCAAAGGAGATGAGCACGCATCATAAATGGTTTTCACATTTTGAAAAAATTTATTAATTGAGCATTTGCTCCATTGAATTTTTGAATTTTTAAAAAACTCCGGTAATATTATAACAATGTTATACAATAATATAATACTATATAAAATATAATAATAATAATAATATAATGAGATGTGAATACTATAATAGCGTTG